>JBBELK010000337.1:1200000-1800000 GCA_037783545.1 Henricia sp. BOLD:AAB3569 | reverse complement strand
CAGTGCTAAATGGGCGTATTAAAATTAGTTGGGTATGTTATGAATATCTTAATATGCATAACATTAAAATAAGAATGACTTTTTCCCCCGCCTGTTTTATTTTCTTTTTTCGAATGATACATGTTAATAGTTAAGTAAAGTTTGGTATAAAGTTAACTGTTGGGGAATTGTATCGTGGAGAAAGGAAACATCATTCATGACCCGGCAGACGTAAGTAACACAAAAAAATAAGCAACACAAATTATGAATATTAAAATACGTCATCTCATTAATATTTATAACATACCCAACTATGCGCTACCTAGCTTTTCTTTAGCATGCACTTGTTTTGCATGTCTTGTGGAGCGCAAGTTATGCAACAGAAATCGTCGTCTCCGTCGGAATATTTCAAGGAGTTGGTTATTCCTTTTCTCGACGTTTGTTGTAAGGATTTGTGAAATAAGCTATGGCCCTTCGCATGACAGCAAATCGTGTCTTAAAGGTGAGGTCTGTTAAAGCATAGAGCAAGTTCCTTGCTCTATGGTTAAAGTTAGCTAAGATAATCTCAGCTCTTTTTTTATCTTTTTTCATTGGGATGTGGTCTGCTAAAAGACCACATCCCAATGAAAAAAGATAAAAAAAGAGCTGAGATTATCTTAGCTAGGTTAAAGTGTTAACTTATATAGGGTAAAAGTGGGGGTATTCGACCGGTATTAATATTAGGTTAATATTAAAAGTTGCGTCCGAGGAGGAGCCAGGCAAAACTTTTCAACAATCACATGGTGTTGCATTATTCGTCCAATGCAGTTTTATTGCAGGAAATTGTAAATTGTGGAGCCGAGTGACAAAATATATTGTTTTAGTTTATTTAACAACATGCACATTCACATCGTAAAAACTTTATTACTATTACTATTAGATTTGCATAAGTTTACTGGGACGAAAGACAGTTACAACACATTCGATAATACAAATGTTTCAGCAAAGCATTAAGTGATCGAATATCCAAGCACTGATGAAGTGAAATAGTGATGTGTTTTTCGACTACCCATTGATTGTTGAAACACAAGACAGCTTTTTAGACCGACAATTTTTTACTGGTCAAATGTGCAGCATGCAAAATGACCACAGGTTCATAAAAATCACCATTCCATCCAAAGGACGTCCAATTTCTGACACCACAGAATAGCGTGTACTTCTTACTGGATCCCATAAGGCGATCACATTAAATCACGACGCTTCTTCGTTTTATGTTTCAAACTCATTTTATTTTTATTCTTTGAGCTATATTGGGTCAGTACCCAAATCGCCATTGATGGTGCGACTTAAACAAGACAGTCTGTAGGTTAATTACGATTTTAGCATAGTTGTTTGATATTGAGTACATTTTTAATTAAGGCTGGTCGAATTCCCCTCGTGGTCGAATATACCCGCGCTTACCCTACTTTTTCATACCTTTAGTTTTGACCGTCCGTATTGAGATTCTTATAAAAAAATCCTAAACTCAGAAATGGAAAAAAAGTTTTCATAGATTTGCTAGCTGCTAATTTCATTTTAAATTTTATATGCCAGGCATTTAGTACCCAACTGCCTCGCTCACAGACTCTGCTTGCTCGAAATCGGACGACAGAATCAAATCCTGAGGCCGCTTCACAGCCGCCACCTTCTGGGCTAGCTTTTGGTAAGTCACCTCATTATCTGTGCTTTAGTTAGTTTAAGATGGGACTGAATTTATTACATAGAAATTGTGCCAATTACTTTTTTGTGCTTAAATTTTACGCATGTTTTCATTTGGACTCAACAGAACTGAGTGATGAGCAAAAGGAATACCAAGACTTGGCAAGGAAGTTTACAAGAGAAGAGATCATTCCAAAGGCTGCTGAATATGACAAAACGGGAGAGGTAAGTATACGTGACCTCCTCTATATTGATTGCTTTCCGTGACGTAAAAGATCCGGGAATGTTTGGTGGTCAACGATCACGCGCGTACACGCGCGCGCCAATAGACGCACATGAACACGCGTAAAAAATACTCACCAGCGTATTTTCATTCGAAGATGACGCGCGCGCTGCGATACGTTCAAATTATTGAGCATGCACTCAGCTTGTAAAAATGAAAGTGCTTCTACTTGATCGCGATTTTTAGCCTGAAGAAATACGTTTTTATCTTTATCGATACAACAGCCATGGCGCAACAACATAAAGCAAGGTTAAGCAACAGAGGTAAGTGCAACCAATGTGCTTTTCTTGCTCTTTTTGCCGGTTATCACTCGAGCCACGTGCGTCATAAAAAATAGCAACCAAAATGGTGGATGGAAGACGTCACCGGAAAGCAATCAATTGGTGTGTTCGATTAACTGGCAGATTATGGAACATATGGCAGAGGAAGTTTAAGTATTTTCAAGGAAATTATTGATTGTTTATCACTTCTAAATTCACTTAAAAAATCTAGTGGTTATTGAGTCTCATTAAGGAAAATATGTGGCGACCAGTGAACGGAATTCTTTCCGATTAACTTCCATGGGTTGACACAAGTTTACCCTTGTTTCTATGGACTCCGAAATGATCATCCCCAGCTCAGGGCTGAATCAAGACTTTTCAAAGTGGGGAGGGGGGGGCAGGTGTTGGAAGCGATGACACTGCATGACTGCTAAACCTCGATACAGTGTTATTCCTATAGGTAGGACCTCTGCTTGAAATTAAATCAATAATTTGTGGCTTGTTGTTTTTATTCCAACTTTCTAGTATCCATGGGACATTATCAAGAAGTCCTTTGAATTGGGTTTGATGAATGGTCACGTTCCAACATCGGTTGGTAAGTTTAAAGGAAAATCGCTTGAGAAAATTTTCAAAATGAATTGCAGAATTTGTTGTGTAGTCTCTGTCAACAGTTCCACCATTTTCACTTGATTGAATTTTTAATCAATGGAAAATTATCCTCATCGAGTTCTAAATTGCTCAAGACTGCTCTGCAAAACTGGAAAGTGTGCGATCACAACAATTACTTTGGTGGCAAATGCTCGTTCTAAAAGGCATGGAAATTTGTTTTCAGTCTTATTATGGAGTCAACTAAGAACATATTTTTTCGGACATGTTTAGGAGCTTAACTAAGGGCTAACAGCACTGATCATCATGACTTACCTGCTTAATCTAACAGAATATATCCACAGCACAAGTTGGTTGCAAATCAGAAATGTTCACAGATTTACAAATAACTTACACAATATAAACATGTCGATAGTAAACATCCCCTAAAATGATTTTGTCTAAAGTGCTATAGTTTTTGAGAAATGGGTAAAACAATTATTTTTCGTCTCATGAGACGTAAATTTATTGCGCCCCAAAACCATTTCGCCCCAAAACCATTTCCCCCTGCACCACTTCGCCCCAAAAGCCACCTTGCCTCCAAACCACTTCGTCCGAATGCCACTTCGCCCCAAAATACTTTGTGCACAGGCCGTGGTTCAGGGCGAAGTGGTTCGGGGAAAAATGGTTATGGGGCAAAGTGACCGTAAAGCCTTTTTTGAATGTTTTCTCAAAAGTTATACGAAGTATATACGGAGCTGGTTTTTGCTCAGGTTGGTTTTAATCATACATATCTTCAATCACACAGGGAGATTAAACCATTTGTAACGGTTTACCAATCATGTGTTCTGCCTTTAAAGCATTCAGCAGAGAAAGCAAAAGACCTTTTAATTACTGCTCCATCCAAAACTTCCAAGAGAATTTTTTGATGGTGAGCAGAGGATTTTTTAAAAAGAGACCAAATCGTTTTTATATCGGCAGGTGGTCTTGGTATGGGGATCCTGGATTCGTGTATCATTGCTGAAGAGTTTGCTTATGGTTGTACTGGAATACAGACGGCTGTCGAAGCCAACTCGTTAGGGGTGAGTTTTGCTTGCAGCCAGCGTTGGAAATTTAAGCAGTTTGCTCAAGCCGTATTGTCTTTGTGAGTGGTGGAGGTTGGTTTAACATTGTTTGGGTTGGGCTGGGCTGGGCTATGATGTAGCCTGGGGGATAAATTCATAGAGCTGCTTGACAGCCTATTTTCTGTTAACCAAATGTGGTGGGAAACGTTCTTTCTCTAGTGGTAACCTTGTACAAATGTATTTATTTGCTCAAGCTTTGTATGCAAGAAAAAGGGTTGGTTTAAGTAGCTTTAAAGAGAATAAACAAAAACAAAGAAATACATAAGTAAACATCAAACTAATACAATTACAAAATAAACATGTAAATATCAACTACCGGTAAGTGAACGCATTAAGTCTAGAAAATAAAATGATTGGTAAGCCTAAACTTTAAGAAATGAGACAATTAATCAGATTCTGCAACTAATTATTAAAACACAATGAAAACCGAAAGATATGACAGCTCAAACCGAACCAAACAGTTGTAAAATAATATCTATATATGTGACCTAGCAGTCCCTTGACTTGTGCATGTATCCCTGATTGTTATTAAATCATGAAATGTTAACTCAAAGTTGTGGCCAGTGTATTACGCAGTGCACAGTAACTTATTTCCTTTGCAAGGGGCCTCTCTACAGAGGGCTAGCTTGAGCCCATTTTCTAGTAGTAGTACCATGGTAGTACACAGACAGAAAGCCTAATACATATAATGAGTACATGTGTCATGAACAATGCCCCCATTCAGGCCATTGACAGACTCCAGACAAGAGTTGATTACTTTTGTGGTCAGCCACTCTGGCTGGGCCTGACAAGTAATGGTGCAGTGATCACATATCAATTGTGGGTGAGTTGATCAGCATAGACCTACTAAGCTGTACATGTAACTACAACTACAACTGTTATCGATATGATGTAGGGTGGCTCAATATCACAACCAAGAGTAATTGACATTTGCAACAGGTACATTACCCAGCTTCAACCATCTACTCATGTAGGGATTAATTTAAACCAAACGTGTGCAAATAATAGGCACAAGATGAAGATTGTTTAAAAGGAGAGAAACAAGGTATTGTGGTTTTGGACCTAGAAAATTGGAAATCCATTATATATTTTACCAACAATTATATTCTAACGTAAATAGTTTTTAGACTAAGATATGGTTTTACTAAAATTAAGACTCAGCTCTACAATTATTTTATCAACTTAATTTGACTTCAGTGTGATTCTAGCAAGCCAAAAAGATAACAACAGTAAACACATAAGTGTAAATATCCTCAGTCTTCCAAAGGGTAAATAAACCCTTAATTTTGGAACGACTCAAATTAATTAACCCCAAAACTGTACAGTATTGAGATAGTTCTCACAATCAGAAATAAGGACTTTTTAAGGGATTGTCCAGATTATCTGCACCGTATCTAAACCTCTGTACTTCTCAAAGTACAAAACTAAAACCCCAAAGTAATACAAAACAAGATATCAGAAATAAAATAGAAGTGTCACTTACCCCAGATCATCAGATATGAGACTTTCTAGAGACTTTGGTGGCGAAATCTTTGGACTCCTTTGGCAAGGAAACTTGTGCAGAATAGCTGTACTGAGTATGTGTCAACCATTGCAAATGCAAACTGAGAAGGGATGGCTTGCAAGGCCCAGTTTCTCAAGGAGCGGCATACCACATACCACTTGTGGTTAACTACTGAATTATTCATGAGATGTGTTTGAGAGCCAAATGGGGAGTTATCCATTAGGCATTATAGGGGTAGATATTGGTGGGTAACAAAAACAGCAACAAAATCTGGTCACACGAGCATAAGTTAACGGTAAGCAACTGATGCTTATCAATAACGGTAAGCAACTGAAAACGTGCAGTCTCCAAGCGCGTGTATGCTTAACCACGCTGCGACCATTAACGCTTAACTTGTTTGCTATAGTAAGCACGCCTTTTCAGCTAATGCTTAAGCAGCGCTATGAATTTGGCTGGGATGCTTTGGACTGAGTTGAGAATTTTTTTTTTTCGCTGGTTGCTTCTGCAGCAAATGCCTGTGATCATCGCGGGGAACCCAGAGCAACAGAAGAAATACTTGGGACGGATGTTGGAAGAGCCCTTGATGTGTGTAAGTACTTCTTAAACCGAAATGTCATTTCTGCTATTGATCACGTTCACAGACACCATCTTCGTACGAAAAAATGCTACTGCGTGTTAAACGCCATGAAGTACGCACACGCTAGAACATGTTACAACACGCGCGCATGTTGCTCGAAATCTGTTCGAAATACGGCGCAACCGATGCGCGTCACAAAAAAATACGCTCAAAACCATGATGCACGTGACAATTTGTAGGAAATGACGTCATTTGAACGTGATCAATTCATATTTTAACCATTCAATGCCAGAGAATGTATAATAAGCAGTATGCTCGTGAAGCAACTTTATTATCTTATCCACCAGGCTTATTGTGTGACGGAACCAGGAGCGGGCTCTGATGTCGCCGGTATTAAGACGCGAGCTGAGAAGAAAGGCGATGAATACGTTCTCAACGGCAACAAAATGTGGATAACCAACGGGGGCCATGCCAACTGGTACTTTGTGTTGGCACGTACTGACCCTGACCCTAAAGCTTCAGCCGCAAAAGCATTCACTGGTTTCATCGTGGAGAGAGACTCGCCAGGCCTTATTGTTGGTCGCAAGGTATGTCAAGTTTTTTCGAATTTATACCTGTGAGGGTAGCTCATGAGTTTGATTAGCTCATGAGTGCCTAACAGGCAGCCGAGACGACATACTTTCCAAGGAGCCGAGAACTAGTATTATTAAGAGCCCAATGACCGGGGCTAATAATGTGCTGTATAAATATTCATGTTATTATGTGCTACATAAATTATATAAATATTCATAAGCTATATAAATATTCATGTTATTATTACATTTATACTTGTGGTTTTGTTTAAACTTAAGGAATGGAACATGGGCCAGCGAGCTTCAGACACAAGAGGCATTACCTTTGAGGATGTTCGAGTACCCAAGGAGAATGTCTTAATAGGAGAAGGAATGGGTTTTAAGATCGCGATGGGAGCTTTTGATAAGACCAGGCCTCCGGTATGTTAATAAATGTCGCCTACAAGGAATGAGTGTTATGTCGCACAGGTTGGGTCGAATCTTCACATCCATAACCATAAATCTGTTGCTGAAATTTCACTAGTCTGCAGGGTTGTATTCGAGTCCATCACAAGTAAAAGCCTTCACAAGTCCACCACAAGTCCCTGGGTCTTAATTCAAGTCACAAGCTATTCAAATGAACTCCAACAAAGGCATTCTTTTATGCGTGTTCATCCTTGATTTTATCGGCTCTGGACTTGTCATAGACCCCGTTCTCACTAGAGAAATCGCTTCGTTCGACGAAGATTAGTTAATGAAGCGTGCGTTCATATATTACTTAACGAAGAGCGACCGCTAATGAAGATTGAATGAAGCCGTGGGAGGTCGTACATGTGCGTCGCGCATCTAGCCCTGAGCTTCAAGCATCTAGACGTGCTGTGTGGTTTTCTAGCAGCGCATCAAAAACAATTCTTGGTAGGTGCTCGACGCACAACGCGCTTGTGTAACAGGCCTGCCAAATCGCTTCGTCGAACGAAGGGAGCCGTTCACATTACAAATTTGAAGCGATTCTAATCATCGTCGAATGAAGTGACGTGCATTCACATCAGGAAATCTCTTCGTCGAATCATCGTCGAACGAAGCGATTTCTCTAGTGAGAATGGGGTCTATGACTTGTTCTGGACTCTGGACTACAACCCTGATATCTAGTTATGGTTGCATCTATAAACTCCGGCCAAATTGTGTGACATCAGTCATTTCTCCAAAGCAGTATATGCTTAGCACAAAATATTTTTGATTTGCAAGCAAAGGCTACCAGCCTAAATGAAAAAAACTAAAGGTAGTATTTCGAAGGCTATTAAAGGCACAGGCTCATCAGCAATGCGTGCCACGAAATACGCAGCTCCATGCCTTTGCTATGGAGCTGCGTATTTCGTGGCACGAATTAGGCGCGCGCGCATTGCTGATGAGCCTGTGCCTTTAAGCATTACAAAGGTCTTATTTTTCAAAATTAGGATTAAAAGTAACAAATTATTTATTTATCATTCAAAATCAACACCACATACTTTGATGTCCGTCTTGGCTAAAAATTTGGTGATTTTGCCAAACAAAAAGTAAACATCTTGTATTTTCTGGTCGATTAGTTTACGCCTTTTATTTTCTGCCTTTCATTTGAAGGTTGCTGCAGGAGCTGTTGGTCTGGCGCAGAGAGCTTTCGAAGAAGCAACCAAGTATTCCATGGAGAGAAAAACCTTCGGAAAATACATCTGTGAGGTATGGGAATTTCTCTGAAAGTGGCCAATTTGTCATATTCATAGCCCGTCACGGTTTGGCAGACTCATTTATTCCTTTTACTTTTTTATCTTGTAGCATCAAGCTGTATCGTTCATCCTGGCCGACATGGCCATTGGTATCGAAGCGTCCCGCCTCATGACCCATCGCTCCGCCTGGGAGATCGACCAAGGGCGTCGTAACACCTACTACGCGTCCATCGCGAAGGCGCTATCTGCCGACGTGGCAAACAAGACGGCCACAGATGCAGTGCAGATATTTGGTGGGAATGGATTCAACAGCGATTATCCTGTGGAGAAGCTTATGAGAGATGCCAAAATTTATCAGGTATGTAATACTAATAGGGAATGCAGTTAACGAGATTGCCCAGTTAACCCCGCCCCTTAGATACTGTTGCTATGTGCTCACAAGCCACCGCAAAAAATGGCGATACACAACGTACAAAGCAACGGGACTTGGCATTGAAAGCACAGATTCATTGGAGAAAACTCAAAGGTATTTATGTTTTAGGGTCGACGGGTACCGTAGCACACACTGAGCAAGGGCTAGTAATGCAGGAATGCCATATATTCATAAAAATGCGCTTTCCTACCTTTTAACAGCGAATCGCCCGACATTGAAACCAAAATTCACACGGATCACCGCATACAACACTGTACAAACTGTATGTGGCAGAATATCTCGTGATTGTTTGTGAGGCAATGCACTTTGACCTATGTGGGTGCTGTCTGCTGGCTCTGTTGTGATTGGTTGGCGGGTTCGGCTTGATTGACAGGTCGGAACTATGCATTAGTCTGCAAGGATGCACTGGCAGCCAATAATAAACCTAGTGTGCATTCGCTAAGTGTGCGTGTAGGTGCGGCGTAAATTTTATTGCTAGTCTGTGCATTTGGATTGTTTTCCACTAAGAGCGGAATCCCTACGATTTCTATCATTCGCCACCTTTATGTTTCAGGACATGTTGGTCAGTATGCTTGATATATTTCAAAGAAAAAAATTGCTGAAAGATCCATACTTAAAGATAGTATACATGATTGGTAAACTGTTACAAACAGTTTTATCCCCCTGTGTGATTGAAGATGGCACTTGGGCGAAATGGCTTTGGGGCGAATTGAATTTTCGTCTCGCGAGACGAAAACTAATTGTTTTACTCATTTCTCAAAGACTATAGCACTTCACACAAAACCATTTCAGGGGAAGTTTTCTACGGTCATCATGTTTATATTGTGTAAGTTAGGCGTAAATCTGTGAACATTTCTGATTTTCGAGATTACCAATTATGTATACTGCCTTTAACTCTTTTTTGTGAAAATGACTGAAAAGGTTGCCGAGTTGGCCTCCACCTCAGGTTTACAAAAAATTGGCTGGCAATGTTTGTCATCCAATCTCATGCGCCTTTGCAAATGCACACAGTTTAAAAGTACATGTAACAAGCTTTTTATTAAAATCACTGGATTCGGCCCAGGCTCAGTTTTTTTAATCGTTTATTCCAGATTTATGAGGGAACTGCACAGATTCAGCGCGTGATCATCGCTCGTGAGTTGCTGACAAAGGCTAAACAGATGGCGGGATAAACTATACAAGTCTCATCAAATTGAGGGATAATTTCATATTTTTTGAGAACAGGGAAAATTATCAGTATTTTAACAGTAAATGAAGACCAATGTTGCGGTAAATGGGAAAGTTTTAGAAAATCTGCTATTCTAGTCAATCGTATTGTCCTTATTTATTATTTAACTTTGCACGTAAGGGTTTAAAGCTCACAGACTTGTAAGGTCTTGCAGGGCCATGTGATGGATTCCGCTACCACACTGCTAGCCCAGGTAAGTAATTTTTTTATGAGCACAATATTTTTGTTTTATTAGATAGTGATTATACAGTAAACTCTGGCCAAGTCGACATCGTACAAGTCGGCCGTCCAACGAAAGTCCTGATCGTCTATAATGCATTTCCATTTAAATTTTTGTTTCTAAGTTGGCATTTGTAAGTCGCCATTCCGCCCAAAAGTTGGCATGTTATTCTCGGTCGATTTCAACAAAATGGCATCGATTTCCTTCCCTGCGGTTTTCAAGAATGAGCAATAAAAAAGGGGTTTACCCAATTCACATCGTGAGCACCTCAATACCAGCAGCCGATTTCACGAATCCTTGCACACTGCGTAAGCCCGCTTGCGCAACTTTTTATTGTGTAAGCTGCGCAACATTCCAGTGATAATTACACGCAAGCCTATGGGGCTTATGCCATTTGACCGTGGCCGAGCGGTTTAGGTCATTGACTCGCAATCATAGGTGAAAACTTGGGGTTGCAGGTTCAAACCTCCCCACGGCTACGGTACCTGTGCCCTTGGGCAAGGCACTCGACCACACTTGCTCCATCCTTCGGAAGGGATGTAAAGCCGTTGGTCCAGTGTGTTAGGTAATAAAAACGCACTCTAAAGATCCAAGAGCATTCTTTCGTGAAGAGCAAGGGGGATCATCCCCGGTGTCTCTGGCCATTTCTAATTCTTCATGGGTTTCCTCACGCTTGCGAGTGACAGTGCAATGAGCACTATTGAGGAATCCTTGGTATGAATACCAGAAAGAAATAATAATAATAATAATAATAATAATAATAATAATTTTCAAAAATTGCGCAAGCTACATAATTTTTCGTGAAATCGGCTGCTGTACCCCCTCTTGGCCTGCACACTTTCTACTTTGGGGGTCGTCATATTGAATGATGCATTCGTTTTACATGTATAACTTCACACATGCTCACGGGCGCGCATATTTATGTGTAATTCTACACTCCTTATCAGTGTTAAAAATCAGTGCTACGATGGTGACATAAATCGAGGATTTCTTTGCTGGAATCAACCCAAGAAAGGAGATTAAACTAAGGTAAACCGAAGCCTCCATGGTGCAATAAACCATATGCATCTAGGCCGTTCATGTAAGTCGGCAAAATGACGACTTACAGCGTAAGTTGGCACAAATGTTCGGGTCCCGCGAGTGCTGACGTAGCCGGAGTTTACTGTATTTATAAAGAAATAGAGAATTGTTGAGTTTAAGTAGTTTAGTCTTTTTTTTTCAATGCAAAGCAATGCAGTTTGGATGCAGTCTTGTATATAGTATTGTGTAAGGAATGCCAATGAAAATATTCAGGAGAAATGGAGTGTGTACATGTGATAGAATATTAGATGCATATATTATCTGGATTTGAACCCGAGCCCCTGATTTTGGGGGTCTGTACAACAGTTAAAAATTCTCTTGGTTTTTGCTTTCAGTAAAATACAGCCCTAAAATCATTGTGGGTTGCAAAGGAAAATATAATATATTGGATGGCTTTGAGGGTGATATTCTCATATCACCCGAAAAGACATCTAATATTGTTATATGAAATGAAGCTTATACCTTCTTTATTTTGTAAGATTTTTGTACATGTAAGTTTGGCGTTGAAAACGTCATTTTTTCCAAATGCGCTTTTGTTACTGTACTCGCGTGCGCACACGCATAGTGGATTCACTTGATGTATGACACGCAAGTGAGCTTTGGTGCGCCCAGGGTGCACACTCATCGGATTTGAGCTCTATGCTGCAGTGTCAGAAACGCCTGGTGCCCGCAAAAGCTGCATTTTATATAATACTGTATACCAACCAACTTTGGACAGATGGGAAAGATCTCGGCAAAAAGTTAACTTTGCCCTTCGATATTCCATTATCACACATTTTTTTGTTTGAGTCCTAAATTTTGGTTTGCAAATGTAAAAATAAAATTGTATTTTTGCTTTTAACAGAATATGAAATGAATAACATTTGGTGCACAGTATATTCAAGTACATGTAGTTTATTGGTTGTGACATTTACAGGCATTTTGTCAAATAATCAAACTTGCTCATATGTATTTCTTTTGGAACAAGTGAAGCCTATATTAATTTTGACGGTTTATTTCCGAGGTACCATATTTTCCTGTAAATGGGATAACATGCCTAGTGGGAATGTTCTATCACTGTATTTACATAGACCCCGTTCTCACTAGAGAAATCGCTACGTTCGACGATGAGACGAAGAGTTTTCCTGATGTGAACGCACGCCTCTTCATTCAACGATGATTTGAAATGTGAACGGCTCCCTTCGTTCGCAGTGATTTGGCAGGCCTGTTGCACAAGCGCGTCGAGAGCCTAACAAGAGTTGTTTTTGACCACACAGCGCGCTTGAAGCGCGACGCACATGTATGACCTCCCACAGCTTCATTAGATCTTCGTTAAGTGATATGAACACACGCTTCATTAACTAAAGATGATTAACTAATCTTCGTCGAATGAAGTGATTTCTCTAGTGAGAACGGGGTCATAGTCCTCTGCCATCAAGCGTTGAAAAACACCAGCACTGCAATGGAAATCATAATGTATTTCAATGTTAAACTAATACTACTGGTATCATTTCAGTACATGGCAATGGTCTTGTAAAGGCCAACTAAGGATGCTACAAAACCATATAAAAAATATCAAATACATGTAGACATACTTCCTGGAATTTCCAGGTTCTGCTAGGAAATTTCATTTAATTTTCATGGTTTTTATGAACCTGGATCCGCCGCTGATTTCTAGTTATAGACTGCCGAAGTGAATACGTCACCTTTTGTTAGTTGCCTAGGCAATGGCTCTACACTAAAAATCATTGAACCGCTGCCCTGTGCTTTTGCAATGGTACTTTTTTTCTGACGGCCATGTTTAGAGCCAATTACCATGGCAACCACGTCACACTTTGGCCGTCTATAGTCACTAAAACGCTGTGAGAGACCATTTTTTGCAGAGTGCGTCACATATTGGATGCGCGAGGATAATTTCATAGACTGACCATTCTAAATCTATGAATTAAAAGAATCACAAGGCCAGATATAACAATATATAATTATAATTCAACATGAGATGTACACAATTTTAATATCATTACTATTAAGATCAGCTTTTGCAAGGCTTCAAATTATACAGTTTTGAAGACTGCATTAAAGTGGTTTAGTCGGCTAACATTGACTCGTGCATAATTTGGAGCCATAGCCATAACTGACGAGTGGACTGCAACCATCTTCCTTACAGCTTTTCCACACTGGGCTTGGGTACAATACAGTCAGGTGACAGGGTGGGGTTCCTGACCACGCCTAGCGCGATACCGATGCGTTGGGCTAAGGTGGGTACTCGTACTTTGTTCGAAGGCGTGGGCATGACCTGTGGGTGTGTAACATTTTCCATTTATGCCAAATACATGTATGAAAAGAGAACTGGTCTTTAATAGTAAAACATGCTTTGTCCTGGAGCCCAGGGCTGGGGCTCATATGTGACCTGTCACAACAAAATAAGCATAAAGACGGAATTTTCAAAAATTGGATATTGGTATTTTTGAATTTAGCAAAAAATTTCCAATGGTATATAACACATAGGTAAAACTATTCCCCCAACGCAACACAGCTTGGAGAAGTGGTAGTGTTTAAACAAATCTTCAAACAAGATTTCTTACGAGGCACGAAGAAAGCTATCATCAAAATTGGTCTAAAAATGATGTTTTTAATTGTTGGATGATACTAAAAATTTGGAATCAAATAGAATAAGAGTTGCTCTTTTCAAATATTACAAAACCCTAAAATTGACGTCCACTTCAATTTTGACTTTGAACCGTTATAGAAAGTAGCGGAGTGTGACTTTACGCTCATTTCGTCGTGACAGGTCACATATATCTCCTAGCATGCATTACATTATAAGATATAAAGTTCTCATTTTTACCACAAATTTTACTTACCTTGTCTACCTTGTGTCGATGGATGAGACCATCTAAACCAATTTCAAATGTTGAGAATGCGTCAAAATACCTGTCAAACAAGAATCAATATTTTAAATTTACCTATAGAAAGGTAGCCGCATTCATTTATAGAATCCTTGCCCGTGGCCATCTTAGGGCACAATCTCATTGTCAATGTGCGTCATCCATGAGTAGGTGCTTTGTGAATCTATTGCAACATCATTTGAATATATGAAAACCTGCTTACCAACATGGCCTATTTTGCAAAGGGTCTACAGGTTACAGGCAGGAAGTTACAAATTGTCAATTTACAGCATTAAACAGCAAAAATCTATTCTGAAAAGTAATAAGGATCTCACCCGTGTTTATGTTTACGCCGCCAGGGTCTGAGTATGTAGCTGTGTAGCGGCACTCCTTTAATCCTCCATCGTGCCTGAATGACGCCTTCTTCCAACTCAGGAGTGATGCGTAAAACCTCCATGGTCGATCCCATCATGTAGATAGTACTGAGATACTTCAGGCTCTGTATGCTTGCCTTGTATACTGGCAGCCCTCTAATGTGTTAAAGACAGGTTTACATTAAAGGCCTGTATGCAGGATTTGTGATATCTTAAAATTTTAATCAATAATGATAATAATATGGATTTATACCGCGCACTTATCCGGGAAAATCCCGATCAAGGCGCCTACATTATCATCACCCTGATCATAGGGCTCCATTAAATCACTCCATACACCACCTCAGCTCCCTGGCGAGTATACAGCCCCGGCTGCCTTAGGCGCTCAACGGCTAATCAAACACATCAACTATCGCTACCCTCTCAGGTACCCATTTTGCTCCTGGGTGGAGAGAAGCATGCGTGGCAAAGTACCTTGCCCAAGGGTACACACACCATGGATGGACCAGACCGGGATTCGAACCCACTACCTTTGGAACTAACCAAGGTTTTGAATACAATCCACTAGACCGCTCCGCCACAGTACACCAAACATTTGACCCAAAAAAAACCCCTTAATCAGTTGATATCTTTAGTTGATTGCAAAACAGCATAATGAACCAAAAACATTTTGGCCACGCCCCTCAATCACTGTAAAGGACAATGGCCATGTACATGGGAGCATGTATGGTCCAGTGGGTACACAGCCGGCCGTGTTCATGATTGCCAGGTTGTGGGTTCAAGCCTCACTAGTGTCAATCTGAGCAATACATGTGTATTTGGGGAGCCGTTAGAGGGAATGCCACAAGCTAAGTACAGATAGGGTTGTGCATCTTGGCCAGGTTGCCACCAAGTTGAAGCAAAATGGTTCTGGTGATTTCCTGATGGCAGCGGTAATAATGGCAACAGCGCCAGGAGTAGACAAGTGTGCTATATGAGAATTTACCATTTTTATTACGAAACTTACTTTGTTTTTAACTTGATGATTCTGTTATCAAACTCAACAGTGCTGGCATACATGCCGAAGTCGTGAGATTTCTCAAAGAAGTTGGGCAGCTGTAGTTAAGAACAGAATTCCACATCTTATTTTCAGAAGAGAGCTCTTGGATCTTTTAAGCTCATTACACAACACATATACGTATGGCTTGAGATACCATCTTAAAGGAGTGTGACCAGATCACTTTTTTTTACCCATAACTCCCCGGGACTTACCTTATGGGTCATGAGATTTTTATATCATAACATTCGTTATATTTTTCTGATTACGAAACTGAAACTCCCGCGCTTCTAGGCCGCATATTTCCGAGGATATCATCGAAAATCCACCGATTATTTGTAAACTAATTTTCCAGTATCAACGTTTATCCGCTGAAAGCATACTCGATAGTTTTGTTAAATTTTTTACTGGAAATTGCGAATGTTTTCGGGTTTTTGGGACATGGGAGGTGTGTATGGGAGTTACTTGATAATATTGGTAAGTTACATCGAAAACTATTTTCCAGAAACTCTGGTCACGCTCCTTTAAGGATGTAGCAAATGTGGTCAAGTGTTTTACTCAGGAGCGCAAGTCCCGCGAACGATTTTATAAAATATAGTCCCCAACAAGAGACAAAAAACGAGGACGCACAAAAGCATGGCTTTGTTACAGTTCAGTTAAATAGTTTGTGACTAGAAAAAGGACCCACAGACTTGTGAGGTCTTGCAAGTTACACTTCACTACTAAACTGGTACATGTATCAATATTTAAATTTTTTTAAATTGCAGACATCTTCTAATTACTTACTTCATACGACAGTCTTTCATACATTGCCATTATTTGCTCCTTGCTGGGTCTGTGATTGTTGTTCTCCTGGGGGGTAATTCCTCTCTCGTCTTCAGCCAAACTACTGGAGTCTGTTCTGGTAGTGATGGGGTCTTGAACTCCCGAAGATGACCGTAGTTGGTTTGGTTCTGGTATGCTGGCCACCATCGGGACATGGTAAACTTTACTGTAGCAAGGAAATAAAGATTTTCAAGATTATATTTCAGGCTAAATTATCAATTTTGTTGTTGTTTTGTTTCAACTGATTTGGTACCACACAGAAGAGTGTTTGTTACTTTTCTCAGCTGCACGCCCTTGCAACACCAGGAGGAAAATTAGGTTTATAGGGAAAACCTGAGGGAGTATACCACTGTGCCACATAGCTCAGCTGGTAGAGCATCTGTCCAGTGTGTCAGAGCTCTTGGGGAAACATGAGGGAGTATACCACTGTGCCTCATAGCTCAAGTAGTAGAGCATCTGCCCGGTGTGTCAGAGGTCTTGGGGAAACCTGAGGGAGTATATCACTGTGCCTCACAGCTCGGTAGTAGAGCATCTGCCTGGTGTGTCAGAAGTCTTGGGGGAAAACCTGAAGGAGTATACCACTGTGCCTCATAGCTCAGCTGGTAGAGCATTTGCCCGGTGTGTCAGAGGTCTTGGGGGGAACCTGAGGGAGTATACCACTGTGCCTCATAGCTCAGCTGGTAGAGAATCTGCCCGGTGTGTCAGAGGTCTTGGGGGAACCTGAGGGAGTATACCACTGTGCCTCACAGCTTGGCGGGTTGAGCATCTGCCCAGAGAGTCGGAGGTCTCCGGTTTGAATCACGATGAGGCCCAGAAAATTTCTCTCTCATTTCGTGTTTGGTTGTTTCATTTAAATGGTGATTAGGCACTCTACCAAATATTGCGTTAGCAACTTGTAAGAAAATTTGCAGACTTCCACTACGGGGGGTAGGTCCTGTTGTTTTTAGACTTATTTCAAATCTGAGATCGCGTATACTTCACCAATTATGGGAAGTACCCTATGCATAACTGGTACATTATACACGGTGTCAGACTTGAAATAAGTCTAAAAACGACAGGACCTACCCTCCCCCCATAGTGGAATACTGGATGTCTGCAAATGTTCTTACCGGTACCCCCCGTCTTTATTGCTGTTGTTGCTGCTGCTTTCTGCTGAAATTTGATTACCAGTATTTGACTTACTTGAAATACAAATGCCTCTCAACAGAGCCTTCTACGGCTTGAGGAGTGAACATCTTAAGTCTGTTCATAGATTCCATGGACCGTTTAAACCTTTGCTGATGATACTGTTGATGCCTGATTGGCCGATTTTCAGTGACATCATCACGGCTGTGAGGTTTCATTGGCTGGCTGTTACGGATGATGATGTCATCGCTGCATTCTTCATCCCAAGGCTTCGCCGCCGCTTCCACGACCCTTTGCATACGCATGTTGACCGACAGTCTGAGAAAAGTGGCAGTGATTTCCTTGAAACCATCTTGCGTTGAAGTCAACACGGAGAGCACATGGTCGATGGTGCTTCTCTCGACGGAAAACAACGCTGGGAGCTCTGGCTCCTTAGAGGTGTCTTTAGAAGGTAACTGGCCTTCCTCACAATGGGATGATCGCTCGTGAAACGACGACTCCTTCAAGCACATGAGAGACGTTTCTCTTCGATCCCAGTGCAAAAATTGCGATCGGCCTGTTGTGGAGCACCATTTGCTAAACCCACCAGAGACACTCTCCCCGCATGTTCGACCACTCAAGCCTTGACAAACTGTCATTAATCTGAATTTTGAGACCCCCATATACTGGACGCATCTCCCATTCATTTGTAGCACTGTATTGTACAAGGGATTCCGAGTGGAACTTCCAAAATGTGATAAGCAGGCTGTTCCTCTTGACATCTGCTTAATAAAGTGGTGATGCCCACCTTCCTACAAAAAGGATTGATAAAATATATTTTAAAGTATTATTTAATTCATTTATTTGTTTATTTTTATTTACCATGTTTACATTAACTTTTATTAAGAGAGTTAGGCTAAAATATTTTCATAATCCTACTTGATCTTCATCTGTACTTAAAAAATTGTTGCCCACAAAAGCTTATATTTAAATGTCGAATGATGTAGCAAAATGAAATGTACAATAACATCATGTAAATCATTAGATTTTGTTTTTTTAGAAGATTGAGAAATTGACCACCAAATGTTTTCCTATTAAAATCATGATTTGTTTGAACTCTCTTGTGTTTTTACACGGTTTTGAGGTCATAACAAGACAAATTCTCAGAGATCATTGTCTGTGTATGCTAATCTTGCCATGGAGGAAGGAAAAGGAAACAACCTTCCTCCGTGATCTTGCTAACGTTTAACCATGGAGGAAGAGTTTCTCCCTCCATGGTTTAACGCATTCGGATCCATGCAAACAGCAATGATGCATTCTTTGAATTTTTGAGAAACATAAAGGCTGCTTACATATGCTGCAGACGATGTATAAAGCCTTCTAATAAACGCCATGGCTGCCATAAACTGACAGCGTTTTGCCGAATACATACACACAAGCATCATAGCTGGAAAGCATTAATTTGGAAGCTTTTTGGGGACATTTCATCAAGGCCTTGCGATCATTTTCCGTAACCCATCCCACCCGAACGAGCGCCCTCAAGAGGTACAGGTACCACGGATTGGTGTTTTCGAAAAGCTGGCTTCGTCTTCGACGTCACGTGAGGGCTCCTGACTAGTCGCAAAAAGTGGAAAAGTGACCGTCGTTTCGCGAGAAAACCCCGGTGAAAACTGGAGATTATTCTAGTATATTTTCCAGAAAGATGACGGCACAACCTGCACCTGAGGTATTTATCATTGTAACGTCATATTTTAAAAATTACTTTCAAGAAATCTAGAAATAGAATATCGCCATCTGAGTTTTTTGTGATGTCGGTTTGCAGTTGTTTGCGTCATGTGTGTGGCAAGTCATGGGGAGGGGAGGGGCGGGGGGTGAGAAGTTGTGGGGGGTGGGGGGAATTTGGTGAAATATTTGGAAAGAATGTAGGCTAGTACATGTAGTTGATCATTAGGCACATACAATTTATGTGAGACTGGACAAAAAAGTTAATATATTTGGAAAGAATTGAGAAGTTGAGTAGACCTTGTGACTTGTGAAAAGTTGTGTGTAAAAAACTGTAAAACATGAGACAGGTTGACAGGTTGAGTGTTTCCTCACAAAATCTTAATTTTTTTAAACTCTGGTTTTTATATCAAATCTGCACTTACTGATGCTTGATGAGTCATTTTAAAGCAAACATTCTGATCGACTTTATAACTCTTACCATATTTTTCCACACTGCTACAATTTTATTTTATCAGATAGGCCTGCTGACGTGACGGTTGTTCAGCTATTGAAAGGGAACATAGTAATAGATTGCTGCCCCACCCCTATAGGTGGGGGTTTGGTCACGTTTTTCATGCCCAGGCCAGGTGGGGCATTTGACCCTTTGAAATAAAATTTTCGAATAAGTAACAGTATATTAGCTCCTTATTGAATATTGAACGTCGAACGTCGAATAAGTAATCAACTTTACACCGGTATCTTTTGTCCGTATACGTTGAACAAAGATTTGAAGAAAATTACCTCTTGGAATCAACAGATAATTTAAATTTAAGATATACTTCCCACTTGCACTTTTGTCGCAAATGTTGCTTTTCTGTAGAAAAATCACATTTTCTCAGTTAGTGCACAAGATAACCATGCACGCGCGCAGCGCCCTCTGCTGTCGCGCTTACGCACGGACTGCTCGCGCCGTAATTTTGTGCATTACTTTATGCAGTCATTTTATCATTTATTTATCTCAGAAATGCAACATTTCCGACAGAAGTGCAAGTGGGAAGTATATCTTAAAATTGGATGATTGATTCCAGGAGGTAATTTCATTCAAATCTTGGTACAATGTATACGGAAAAAATACCTTTCTGAGTTGTCCTATAGGCTTAGTGCAGGAGGACTTAAATGTGATGTCCGACTTGTAAATTATTTCCTATTTGTTAACTATCGTTTTGCACCTTTTTAATTCCAGGAATTGCTCATTTCCATCCGGAGCTTTGTCAAGGGAATACATGCTCGGTCCGGTCACAAATTGTCCAGTGAGGAGCATGCTCGATGCGCATTACACCTGTTACGCACGCTTCCAGCCGCGCGTACTGCGGTCTTGGAGCACCTGTGCCATGTATTTGACGAGAGTGTCAATTCTTATCTGTTTGAGTTGGAAGGAGAGGGTATGTTATTGATTACTCGATATGATATCGTTACTCGATAGTATGAACAAAAATGTACTTTCTTTGTCCATTGGTTTTGGAAGGACACTAGACCTGTAAATAGAGTTTCGATAAACTTTCGGTAGATTTACAGAAGCTCTGTTTATGTGTCTAGCCAGTCACCAAAATTTGAGTAAATTTGCAATTTAGTAAGTCAGGATTGTAATCACTTGATTCAATGACTGATTCAAGTCACAGTTTTTGGCGACTTAAAGGCCTATTGTATCATGTGCAATAACCCAATTTTGTTTTTCATGAGCCGACAATAAAAAACCTTACTCAAAGTGTTGATAGCAATGGTAACAAACACCACATGAATTTATTTCCGTCCAAAATGGTATTTCATGTTGGAAATTAACAACTGAAGGTGGTTTTCTTAAAAAGTCCCATGCACAGGACTTTTTTACCATTCACTTGTACACAAAATCCATATATAGATTTTCAAGGTTTTCTGAAGCATTGATTCAGCTAACATTTCTTCAGGCTAGTTTACCAACATTCTTCCTCAGATATGTTACACTCTTATTCCACGAATCTGTAAAAAGTTTTATCTTGCAAATGATACATAGGACCTTTAACTGCAGTCATTGGAGCATATTATTCTACTTGACTCAAGTCTTGGATCAAAAGACTGAACTTGAGCTTCGAATCTAATGAATTGAATAAAATCAAGTTAATATTTAATTAAGCTTATCAAAAATACCACTCAAAAGTGTTTGTACAAAAGTAGAACTGTAAGACCGTATGGAATAGCCACCAACTTGTGAAGCGGTTTTTGTTGTTGTTGTTGTTCCTTGTTGCACATTTTGTGCTTACAATTTTGACCAATGTAACCCTAACCCCATAGTCCTATGCAAAATAGGACCGTCAAGTATTAATTGTGATAAGGCTCATGTTTGGAGATTACATAATGATTTGTCTTATATCATTTAGAAATACTGCAAGTTATTAGTTTTTTATTTTATTTTATTTTATTTTTTTGCAGCTAGCACAGGTCTTAACCTTGACCAGGTTATACAAGAAATATACGATGTTCTTCTCAATTTCATCAACACCAATGCAGATGCGTGGTCTCCTCTCATCTCTACGGTAAGAACGTTTTGACGAAAATGCTAATCAAGAACTGTTTGTGCGTAATTTAAATACCAGACAAACTGTCCTACAGTGTACGGATGTTTTATTATAGTGTTGTGAATGAAAAAGCTCGTGCTAATTGAAACAATTTTCTTTCATAGTCAATTTTGGCTTCACCAGGATTCAAACCACGGACCTTCTGCTTAATGTGCAGCATCCTACCAATTGAGCTATTAAGCCAACTGGTGGTCTCGAATCACGGTATTGCAGTTGTTCCTCACCGATTGGGAATGGCTATCACATACGCCCCAAACCCCTGCCCGGCTGATTATTTTTTTAGGGATTATCAAATTTATTCACTCCGGCGGTCCCTGGGTCATAATCCCTTCTTAGCTTTTGTCTCAACCTAAACTATGGAGAGAAACTGTTAAAGATTTGTTGTTATTACTTTCATAGTGGTCAATTGACCTCTTGGGTCAAATCAGCAGCACCTATGCTGGACGACGGGGTGTACCACACCCCTCCAGTCTTAATGAACTGCTCCAGCTTTGGATGACCTGCAAGGGTACGTGGAACTTTCCATAATCATTTTGAGGGGTGTAAATTGTAGGTGTAAAAGCTTTGGTGAACAAAATGTTTGAATTAAATCCTTGCAATGGCTAGAATTTATATTTTTGGTTGATTCTTAAATTTTGAAAAGTATAGATTACGCAGATTTTGTTGTTGAAATATTAATAAGCTTAGTTTTAGTTGACCTTTGACCCACAATGCGGATTGTTCTCAAAATAGAAAACTTAAACTGTCAGCTTGAGTAACACTTTTGCACTTAATATGGATCATTCTAGCCACCAGAACTCTGATGGACGTGGCATCCCAGTGCTTTGCCGCCATGTTGGGGACCTGCCCGGATCTGTGCGTGGACGCCCTATTGGATACTTCAGTGCAGCACTCGCCACACTTTGACTGGGTAGTGGCACATATTGGGTGAGAATTAACGTCGCATAATACTGGGTCATTCTATGTCAAATCACCCAATGGGTTAAACCCGACCATCTCAGATTTTGATGAAACTCATTATACTTGAAGAGTTCCATTGCAAAATGCTCAATTTTTGGCATTTTAATAAAAAAAACTGCCATTTTGTATTACAACTATAAAGCACTACACTCCATGGCAAATTCCAATAAATAAAACAGTTATTTTGTGGAATATAGCACAGTTTGCCAGTAATCTGACACAGTTATTTCAATTTTTTTATATGACATTTGTTGCATTTTGTCGATGAAACTCTTCACTTGTTGATTGGGATCCCACAGAACCAAATGTTGAATTTTAGATCAATCGGTCAAGTTGTTTGGGAGATACAGTCACAAAATATTGAGATTTTGGGCTAAAAGGGCATATCCCTCTATACCTTTGATTAAGCTGATTTGAATTTTGATTGATTTGTATTTATTTTTGTAATTTGTATGCTTTAGTTCGTGTTTTCCGACGACCATTATTACCCGCGTGCTGTCTTGCGGTCTGAAAGACTTCTGCAACAGTCAGTCTCAGGGCCTGGTTGCGTCGGACCAAAAGGTCCCCAAGATGGCGTCCGTTGTTGGAATTCTGGGACATCTGGCATCGCAACACTCGCAGGACATCCGCAAGGCGCTCTTGGAGTTGTTTCAGGTATGACCATCTTGGGATAACTTATTTTGTCTTGCTCGCAATTTTAGATGAAATGTTTTCTTTTTTCTCAAAAGTTGTCTTTTTAAACAAAATTTGACCTGTTTGTCAGTGTTGAGTTAATGTGACGTCAGTGGGTTTGACATATTGAACTCAAAATCTTTTTTTATTTCCAATGATTGTATGTTTATCAAGGATGTGATTTTTCAGGTTTTTTCCCGAAATCAGGTTTTTTTTAGCCAAAAAACATGACCCCTGTGAATCGTGTGAATCCCACGCCGTAATGGCTTCACGCTGCGCGCTTGCAATTTCAGGTTTTTTTTCCAAACATCCAATCACATCACTGGTTTATGATTCAAGAGGACATTATTGACAATTACCCCCACATTACACAAAGCTACATTCTAGCAACATTTTAAACTCCAAAAAGGTAACTTTCATTTCACAATACTTCCTTATAAGAAAATAGAATTAAGTAACAACAAAGACATGCTAAAGCAAGAATGGCGTGGGTGACTCTATCGATAATAATATAAGGCTAAAAGCGGGAATGACGTGTTCAGTATGCTGCGCGCTAATTGGTCAGCTGACAACAGCAGAGAGCACGCTATTGCGCATGCGCAGTTAGACTACATGTAGCGTGTGTACAAATTCTTTCTGACGACATAACATGTGTTTTGTGAAGTGAATATAAGTAGCTTCGAGCATGTGCAGATGCATAATACTGCATGCTGTGGCTAGTACAGGAACTTCTGTTCCCTGTATTGTTCAGAGCACTCGGGGTGATCAAGAAAGTGTTGTCCTATAGCAGATGTGCATTCGGGCTGTGTGGCAGCTTTGCGAGCGTTCTTGCAGACACGCGGCAAGTTGCTGCGGATGGAACATGCTGTTTAATGCGATCTGCATCATTAATATTTTCTGTTCGTTGCTCTTTAGTTATCTTGTGTTTCTCTGCTTTTTTTCAGGACAGCCTCGTGAGTGACGAGGAACAGCACCTATTCACGGTTCCGTTCCTACTTCAACTCGCCACCATGTCACCAATGCTTCTCAGGGTTATCACCACAGACTTTGTGCAAGCATGTAAGCCTTTATACAAGTCTACTCCTCCATCAATTTTTATTTTTGAATATACTTGAGTAAACTTTGTCCAGAATAGCACGGAGTACTCTTGGCTGAGTGGTCTGGTGCATTGTACTCAAATACCTGTTTGAATTTACAGGTTGTGGGTTCGAATCCAGACGGCGCCATGGTGCGTGTGTCCTTGGGCAATTAGGCACTTTGCCATGAATCGCCTCTCCATCCAGGACCAAATGGGTACCTGTGAGGGTAGTGAATGTGTTTTATAGCTCATGATTGCCTAACAGGCAGCCGGGGCTGTATACTCCTCAGGGAGTTGAGGTTTAATGGAATGATATACTTGAGCCCAATGACCAGGGGTAATGGTGTGAGCGCCCTGTATGGCAAGCCAAAAGGGTCATAACGTATTCCGGCAACACATTGCAAAATAATCACAAAGCGTTGTCGAAATTCCACAACGCGTTGTGCTATCATCCAATCAGAACACTGCATTTCTGCAACCTGGTGCTAGAAATAGACCCACAACGTGTTGTGAGGTGTCCAACAACGTGTCTATTTTTAGCAACACGTTGCAGAAATACAGTGTTCTGATTGGATGATAGCACAACACGTTGTGGAATTTTGACAACGCATTGTGATTATTTTGCTACGCGTCGCCGCAATACGTTATGACCCTTTTGGCTTGCCATAGCCCTGAGCACCCTGGTTGGTGGATTTCTGCATGGTATAAGAATTCATCATGATCATCATAGCTCAAAAATGTCATAACTTCCAAAACAAGTAAAATATAAACTATAAAATAAGTAATGTAGAAAGTATAAAACTCTATCTTGCTATTTATTTTCTTTGGCCAGTGACGCCCGAAGTCTTAAACCGTCTGTCAGAGCAGTTCTTCAAATCATCAGTCCTGCTACAAGACAAGGACAGTCTCTTAACACTCGTCATTCACCTGATTTGTCGCTCTGGAAGTGGGGCTTTCAAGCTACTACGCTTCTTATTGGATAGGGCCTGCAATGGAGGACAGAGGGCAAAGGTCAATGAGCATGTGCAGAAGACATGCAGGCTGATCTTGGTAAGTAATCAATTTGTTGATAATTCCAAACAGGTGTTTTTTTCACTTCAAAGGAGCGTGTTCAATTTTTATTTTCCCAGAAAATAGATTTCGTTCTAACCTAACAATCACATAAAATACCTCCAAAACATTCTATCTAGGCGAAAATAAACCGGAAATTGCAATCTCCAATTTGGATGTGGAAGTAAAAGGGTTCCTTAATGGAACGAGATAATTTAGTTGACAAAACATCTGCAGGTTTTTTATGATAGCTGTTTTTCACTGCATCCAGATTTTGCAAACTCATATAGGTCTTTCTATAAATTAGGGGTCCAATGTTGGTGTCCCCCGTTACATTTTACATCTCGTTTTTGTAAATTCAGGACACATTCTTTAAAATACTTTCCATCTCAAAGAGTGAGTACATAAAGTACAATTCATAAAAAATGGTTTAAAAGCCATTTTAATGATTTTTGTACGAAAAATAACACATCAGGTGTAACGGGGGACACCAAATATCACACTTTTGGGCCCCTTATTTATAGAAAGACCCGTATGGACATTTGTCCACATTTGTATCCTTGAAATTATAGGGATTGAAAGCACGAAATTTCAGAATGGTAATGAGAAAAATATGACTCATGATATGGTATCAAAATCTCATAACCCCCGGGAAAAATGGGGGATTGGGAGTTCAAAAATCTGGTCACACTCCTTTAAATCTGTTATTGTCTTGTTGGTTTGTCGTAGGATCTTTTAGTATTAGACCTACAGCGATCAGTCTACAGTCAGACTGGTAACCTGTCCCTGTCACAGCAGTCGGGAGGGGCCACTGTTCCAGAGACGACCGAAATCCCATTCCTAACTGAGCTGCAGAAGTACACCAACATACTGTGTGCTGATGTCCTGATGGCGAGTGATCATAGGTGAGTGGACTTGGCAAGTCTACAGAATCATTTGTCTATTATTGTCTTAATAGACTCTTTGCACCGTAAATATGTAAATTATGTGACTTGTGCATGACGCACGGTGACAATGTGACTGCCCCCTGTCATTTTGAATTGGTTTGCATCAGCAGTACGAATACTAAAATGGTCACTGGTTAAAGGCAGTATACATGATTGGTATCTCGAAAATCAGAAATGTTCATCATAAACATGATGACCGTAGGAAACTTCCCCTGAAATGGTTTTGTCTAAAGTGCTATAGTCTTTGAGAAATAAGTAAAACAATTAGTTTCGTCTCATGAGACGAAAATTCCATTCGCCCCAAAACTATTTCGCCCAAGTGCCATTTCATCCCCAAACCACTTCGCCCGAGTGCCATTTCGCCCCAAATCACTTCGTCCAAACACTACATCTCCCAAATGCTACTTCGCCCCAAAACCACTTCGTGCAGTTTTCTTAAAATCTTGATCAGATCAGAAGGTTGTTGAATACCTTGAACATGTGGCACTGATCAACCAATCACTTTGGGATCGATTTCAAAATGGCTCTGCTTCATTGATTTTGTACAAAGTGATTCCCGCGCTTATGAAATTTTTTTCTGAGAGATTCCTGCAGTTAGGGCCTCCGATTTTGTTGGGTTTTAAACATGATTGATCCTGCATCCACACGTCTCCCAAGCAGCCCTAGAAGTGCAGGATCTCATAGAGGCACTTCAAGTAGAGTGGCGCACCCTGCCTCAATGGCTCTAATGCAAGAGATGGTTGTACACGTTACTTAGTGTATATTTTTATAAAGTCTAATTTTGTCTGTAATTTGTTGTTTATAGGTTAACATGTTTACAGAGGCTTCTAGGCCTTATCGGAGTGCACTGTGGCGAGAGTTGTGCCACGGATATACTGACGTGTGTTCTCATTGAGCAGTCAGCAACATCTAAGGTGAGTTGACAAACAGAATGATTGCTTCTTCCGTGTTTTCCACTTTGTCCAGTTGAAGATTCGAACCAGAGACATCCAACAGACGGTGCAGATGCCTCTACCATTAGAACTATGAGGCATTTTAACTCGTCGTTGCACAGATGAGCAACTAAAGTGTTCCTTTGCAAAAACAGTGCCTTTCAAAATTTGGCACGTACATCAAGCTTTTCTGTCTTGCCTTTCAGAAGATAACCAACAAAATGCAACACTTCAATTAGTAAAAGTGACTTGATTTTACCAGTTTAATACCTTTCTTTTACATTTTGCTGAAAGGCAAGACAGAAAAGCTTGAGGTACGTGCACAATTTTGAAGTCGCTTATCTGTTTTTGAAAATAAACTCTTCAGTTGCTCATCTGTGCAACAACGATAGAAAATGCCTCATAGCTCTACTGGTAGAGGCATCTGCACTGTCTGTCGGATGTCTTGGGTTCGAATCCCGCAGTGTGATTTTTCTCTCATCCCACGATTGGTTTCCTCCATACTAGGTCAGCCTGTTTACATCTCTTCAGGCTGAAATGGAAGCATCATTTCCAAATATTCTCCCCAAGACGCTAAACAAGACAATGAACCAACTGCAGAGACTTCAAGAACACGAGGTAAGAGTGTCAAAGAGATTTAATAACTGATTATTGGTAATCCTTTAATAACAAAGAAATTCAAGTCCAAATTGATTCAGTATTTCTCTCGCAAGTTAATATGGGCACCAAAGTGTTCTGTAGGCCTTCACATTAACCGGGGCCAATGGCCTCATGCCCTGCTGACCCCCCTTCAAGATACACACTTTCTGAGGCCAACTTGGCCAGCATGCCCTATCCCAGGTCGTGACATTAACCAAGGCCACCAAGGCCAATGGCCTCATGCCCTGCTGACCCCCCTTCAAGATACACATTTTCTGAGGCCAACTTGGCCAGCATGCCCTATTCCAGACATTAACCAAGGCCACCAAGGCCAATGGCCTCATGCCCTGCTGATGTCCCTTCAAGATACACACTTTCTGATGCCAACTTGGCCAGTATGCCCTATCCCAGGTCGTGACATTGACCAAGTCCACCAAGGCCAATAGCCTCATGCCCTGCTGATCCCCCTTCAAGATACACACTTTCTAAGGCCAACTTGGCCAGTATGCCCTATCCCAGGTCATGACATTAACCAAGGCCACCAAGGCCAATAGCCTCATGCCCTGCTGAGTTGGCCCTGATCCCCCTTCAAGATACACACTTTCTGAGGCCAACTTGGCCAGCATGCCCTATCCTCTTAAATATCATGAGGCTGGTATGTGTACAGTACACTAATAACCAGTACACATTGGGAACAAAGTTGGCTGTGGTGCCCCTCCAGTTGGCCTCGGTGCCATTTGAAATTTGGACAAAATCAAGGCCGGAGTGAATAGCACATCATTTTCATAACATTGAGATCTCGTCGACAGACTAGTTGACCATTTTTATAATTACTTGTGTGTGCTAATTTAAGAAATTTCCTTCATAATTTTGTTCTTTGTACTCACAGATTCTTCAGCTATTGGTCAATCTCACCCAACTTGTCCAATGGGAAACCGTCGGCTCGGGCCGCGACACGGCCAGATCAAAATTCACCACCGCCCTGTGGTCACACCTCCATTCCCTATCCACTCAACTGCATCATGCAGACCTGGCCATCGCGACCCAGACAATGCAACTCTTGCACCTGATTGGTCGGCCGGAGCCGGTTTCCATGGTGACGTTAGTCGGAGTGGCACAGTCGGCGACAGAGTTTTTCTTCACTGCAATGCACCTCAGAAAAGGTCAGTTTTTAATTGAACATTTCTTTTGCATTACCATGTAATACACACTGTATAGACGAACCCGGTTGCTAAGGTCTCCTTCGCTGCAGGTTCGCCATTACTGGGGGCCATCCACTGCCATGAACTGAGCGCTAAGTGTTGTTAAATCGAACAATGCAAAATGCGCCCCCTTCGCGTACACGGGCTTTGCATGCTTACAATAAATGCGCCAAATTTTACAACATAATGTAACAGCTTATCATCAACACAAAACGCACAGTTCATGGCACTGGATGGCCCCCAGTTATGGCGGATGTACAGAGAAGAGGACTTGGTATATACGTGACCTGCTCTGGAAAAAGGTAGTATAAGTCGCGCAGGCTAGGTCGAGTTTTCCCGACCATAAGTAGAAATCTGTGGCGGATCGACGATCATTAAAATACCAAAACACAATGGAAATTCCAGGTTGAGCACGGACATTTCAGGCCTTATCTGGGCACTGTCAGGAATTTCCATTGTGTTTCGGTATTTTAATGACCGTGGATCCGCCACAGATTTCTACTTATGGTCGCGAAAACTCAACCTAGCCTGCGTGACTTATACTACCTTTTTCCAGAGCGGGTCACATATGTGATGTGGTCTACAAAAATAAGTCACTTCTGTCACAGCCTGGGCCGAGTTCTTGCAACCGTGGATCCCGGAAATTCTAGGCGGTATCGGAGTACCACCAGGAATTTCTTAATGAGCTAATTTCTGTTGATGGTCGAGGAAATCTTGGTCCAGAATGTGCGAGAAGCGACTAATTTTTGCAGAGAATGTCGCATATCTTTCAAAAAATTGTCGTCGGGAAAATGAAACTGGAAGAATTTTCTGAACAAAGCACTTTCAGGGAAACCAGTTGATAATCCAGAATTGAACAGATAAATTATAGTGTACCGTAAGCTAAAGAGAATTGTTGGAAAGTTTGCTTGCTGTAACATTTATTTACATCTACATTTACAACTGCCGTTTGTTAAATTGCCAGCAATTACGCATATGCATTTGTGTTTTGCATAAATTTGGTTTAGTAATGATGTCAAAGGTGACACCAAGCCTATTTCACCAATTCTTCATATCTATTGCAGATTTTGCTGGCCGGGATCAAATCCTGACTCGATGTCAGGGTTACCTCTCAACTTGGTGTCAACTCCCAATGGGCCAACAACTTGTGCTAAGAACTCTGCTGGAAGGAATCTCAAATAGGGTATGCTTACACCAAAATCTTGTAAATTAATCATTTATTTATGTTGTAAGCTACTAAGTTATTTATGTTGTAAGTTATTAATTCACAACAGGGTTGTAGGCGAGTCCATCACATGTCTATCACAAGTCCAGAGCCGATAAAATCACAAGTCCGTGACAAGTCCCGCACAAGTCTGTCACAAGTCTAGTAACAAGAAGCAAAGGATGAACACTCACAAAAGAATGCATTAGTTGGAGTTCATATGAATATCTTGTGACTTGAAATAAGACCCAGGGACTAGTGAAGGCTTGTGATGGACTCGACTACAACCCTGATTCACATGTCATTTAAAGTATTTTCTCCTGTTGAATGTCCGTAGCAAAACTGCTTCTTGTTCGGTGGGCGACCGAGCATCAACGGAGACGTTACACCACTACGCGACAAACCGACCTCGTTACTAACGGAGAATCAGAAGTTTGCTAATGCATCCTTCACGTTACCAGCGAGCAGTTCGGCGGTGTTCCACGCGGGGACTATTGGCAGAGGCCTGAAAGCCAAACCAATGCATAACGGGATTTCTTCGGTCAGTTAAGACTTAAGTAGTAGTTAAAAGAGCGTGTTTAGATTTTTCTAGAAAATGGATTTCATTCTAACCTAGCATTCATATAAAATGCATCCCCAAAATACTACCCATGGGAAGAAAACAAGAAATTTCCAAGGAAGCAAAAAGGTTGGTGTAATCACTGCACTGCTTTATGGAACCAGATAAATTAGTAAACTAAACATCGGTGGTTTTTTACGATATCCCTGAAAATATACGGATTGAGAATGCGAAAATTTATGAATGTTAATGAGAACAAAAATGCCACATGATATGTTAACAAAATCTCAACACCCACGGGAAAATGGGAGGCTCAAAAATGTGATCTGGTCACACTCCTTTAAGACCATTACGCAAGTTGCCGGTAAGCGCTTTTAGAGATTGTCACCTGCCTAACGAATTGCGCAAGTTTGCTTGCGCAAGTTTCTTTGTCACAGATTGAAATCAAAATCCCAAAATGTGTCACTGTACAGACACAAACAGATTTAGGGAATTTTTGAACCAAATTTCACCCATGACATTCATCATTCAACAGCCTCAGTTTATTTGTCACATGTGTTGTCACTGAGAAATGAAACAACATAGATTACATTATAAAAAAACTGAATCAAGAGGCACGGTCGAAAATCGTTTATGCGTGAAAAAGGACTTTTCTTTTTGAAATTTTAATTTTTTTAAATGTCATTGACTAATCCTGAAAGAATTAGGTAGTGCCATGTTGAGTTTCCGCGTACACTGGGTTAAAAGGACACACCGGCTTACTATTTGGATAATGTAGCAAAACAGCCTAACAAAGCCGGTGTGTCCCTTTAACTCGTTTAATTCACAAATTTCGCATTGAAGCCGAGTTTCTCCGTGTCAAGTCGGCAGTACACGTGCGTTACAAGTACAGTATTGTAAAGTGACTGAATGTGTACGTGTGCTGTTCTGCGTAGCAATGTAGGACTGATTGTGCATTCATGTATGTACATTAGTTCACTTCAGAGTTTGATAAAGAGGCTTTCCGTGGTTAATTTGGGATTCATCAATATTAAAAATTATTTTTGGACCGACTGATAAAATTGATACATTTCCTTTTGTTGTCTTTATGTTGAAGGATGATATTCTGTGGAACTGCCAGTATTTTGTAGACACACTGTACTTGTGCTGTGCCCCCAAACCTATCCCATCATCCCCTACCGTCGGTCTTCCCCCTATAGATGAGAAACCAGCGCGTGTCTTAGCGGCCATGTTAGTTGAGCTAACTTGCTCCGATATGACGCATCTGGGCATCGCTTGGCCAGAGGAAGAACACATGAAAATGACAATTGAAAGGTTGGTTATTCTAAGTGGCTTGCGAAAAAGTTGTACTTAATACAGGGTCTCAAAATACGCAGCTCTATAGCAAAGGCATGGAGCTGCGTATTTCGTGGCATGAATTTTGCGCGCGCGCATTGCTGACGAGCCTCTGCCTTTAATACAGGGTCTCAAATTGTCCACATCATGGTAAATACCATGGTTGTCGTCGAGTTCATCACAAGTCTATCACAAGTCCAGAGCCGATAAAAGCACATGTCTGTCACAAGTCCAGTAACAAGAAGCAAAGGATGAACACTCACAAAAGAATGCCTTTGTTGGAGTTCATTTGAATAGCTTGTGACTTGAATTAAGACCCAGGGACTTGTGGTGGACTTGTGATGGACTTTACGACAACCATGTTATCAACACAGATGAGAAACAGTCTTTCGATTGACAAAATACTTTTGTATTTAAATTAACACCATTGTTTTTATAATAATTTTACCAACAATAACTCCGGCAAAACTCAGAAATTCTCATTTAGAAAACAGAATTTAGCAATAATTAAAATTGAAAACCTGGGAGTCTGTTAATCTAACAAAAAAATATGAGCTAATCTGAAGCATATTTGGGAAGATTTTTAAGGGTGTTTTACAACATTAAATTTTTACCATGTCAACTGTTTATTACGTTTATAAAACTGATTCATCGTATTTTGCAAAAGACTTTGTTGTAATTTTTTTTAAGGGATTTGTGCGTCAAGAGACGATTTGAGGAAAACCCACTATATTGGGACATCTTGGAAATTATTAGTCAGGGTAAGTGTCTTTTATATAATTTGTAAATATTAAAAGGCAAAACTATACATCGGTAATAAGAACACTTTATTGCAACATTCTTTTTATAACTAGTAAAATATTAGTTCCCAATTGTTTCTTTGTCCATTGCCAGAAGCACTTGATTTTATTTCCCAAGTTCTGCATTTTCTATACAAAATTAAGTCAGTACAGTGAAACCTGCTATTAAGGCCACTCATACAGAGGTTACCTGTCTATAGTGGCCACCCGTCTTTGGTCCCAAATGCCATGTGTACAATGCAACCTTTATAAGATTTTTTTACGGTCCCGAGGGTGGCCACTATATACAAGTTTCACTGTATGTTTTAATCCTCGTAAGTCAAGTGATTAAGCGACTCGCCCTCTCCTCTATGTACCTTATGTTGCTCAGTAAGAGTTGAGAAGTTGATCAGAATTGTTTTCTCTAAAATGACTCAAGCATCGGTAAGTGCAGATTTGATAGTAAAACTCGAAATTAGGAGTGATAAAATTTTAAGATTTTGTGAGGAAACACAATAATTTTTTCAGCCTGTCTCATATGGATTGTACACAAGTTCTGAAGCCATGATCAACTTCTCAATTGATTGCTTTCCGTGACGTAGAACATCCGGGTACATTTGGGTGTCAACGGTCACGCGCGTACACTCACGCCCCAATAGACGCACATGGACATGCGTAAAATACTCACCAGCGTATTTTCATTCGAAGATGCCGCACGTGTGCGTTGCTATACGTTCAAATTATTGAGCATGCACTCAGCTTGTAAAACAAAAGCGCTTTTACTTGATCACGATTTATAGCCTGAAGAAATACGTTTTTATTTTTATCGATACAACAGCCATGGCGCAACAACATAAAGCAAGGTTAAGCAACAGAGGCAAATGCAACCAATGTTTTGCCAGTTATCACTCGGGCCACGTGGGTCATGAAAAATGACACCCAAAATGGTGGATGGAAGGCGTGACGTCAATTATTTCCTGTTGTTTTGTCAAGATGTAATGTAGAGCTGTTGTTTCTCCCCAGTGCCAGCCGCTCTGTGTCATTGTACAGTACTGTTGTACAGCCTACATGCTACCTTGATATCATCCTGGGATACCAGCCGAGAGGTCAAGGGTCACGACACACCTGACCAGCTCAGAGCCACCTGCCGGTTGCTAGAGTGCATGAAACAGGTGGGTTTAATGAACGTAAACATGGTCCTACATGCAACCTTGCAGGGTTGTAGTCGAGTCCTAACAAGCCTTCACAAGTCTCTGGGTCTTAATTCAAGTCACAAGCTATTCAAATGACTCCAACAAAGGCATTCTTTTGTTCGTGTTCATCATTTGCTTCTTGTTACTGGACTTGTGATAGACTTGTGCGAGACTATTTTGGGGAGGTATTTTATATGATTGTTAGGTTAAAGCGAAAACCATTTTTCTGAACATGCTCCTTTAAGCACATCGTGGCCCGTAAAATATCGGTAATGTTAGCAGAATTTTCCTGATGCAATGAGCATGCATTGAGCATGCATTGAGCATGCAATGAGCATGCAATGAGCATGCAATGAGCATGCAATGAGCATGCAATGAGCATGCAATGAGCATGCAATGAGCATGCAATGAGCATGCATTGAGCATGCATTGAGCATGCAATGAGCATGCAATGAGCATGCATTGAGCATGCATTGAGCATGCAATGAGCATGCAATGAGCATGCAATGAGCATGCAATGAGCATGCAATGAGCATGCAATGAGCATGCATTGAGCATGCAATGAGCATGCAATGAGCATGCATTGAGCATGCATTGAGCATGCAATGAGCATGCAATGAGCATGCATTGAGCATGCATTGAGCATGCATTTTCAGCTAACACTGTGGCCTTAATTTGGCTCTTTGGTTTTTTGTTTTTTTAGTCTGGCTTCTTGCCTCCTCCACTGTGTTTCTGCAGCCTCCTGATACCTAGTCTGGCCCCTAGTGAGATCAGCCATCTTTTGAGCACAATCTGGGCATTTCTGAAGGTGAGGAAAATAGCGTCATCTTGTATCTACAGATTTGAAACTGTTCAGAAAATGTCTCAATATTTGGTCTTCATCCTGCGTTTGGTGATTAGGCCCGTATCAACAATTGCACTTTTTACTTTGCTCAGTTGCGCATACATGCAACACCAAGATAAATTTGGGGATCTTATAGAAACCTGAGGGAGTATACTGCTGTGCCTCATAGCTCAGCTGGTAGAGCATCTGCCTGGTGTGTCAGAGGTCTTGGGGAAACCCGGGGTAGTATACCACTGTGCCTCATAGCTCAGCTGGTAGAGCATCTGCCCGGTGTGTCAGAGGTCTTGGGAAAACCCGAGGGAGTATACCACTGTGCCTCATAGTTCAGCTGGTAGAGCATCTGCCCGGTGTGTCAGAGGTCTTGGGAAAACCCGAGGGAGTATACCACTGTTCCTCATAGTTCAGCTGGTAGAGCATCTGCCTGGTGTGTCAGTGGTTTTGAGGAAACCTGAGGGACTATACCGCTGTGCCTCATAGCTCGGCTGATAGAGCATCTGCCTGGTGTGTCAGGTCTTGGGGTAAACCTGAGAGAGTATACTACTGTGCATCATAGCTCAGCTGGTAGAGCATCTGCCTGGTGTGTCAGAGGTCTTAAGGAAATCCGAGGGAGTATACCATCGTGCCTCTTAGCTGGCAGAACATCTGCTCAGAGAGTCGGAGGTCTCTGGTTCAAATCCTGATTAGGACAATGTGATTTTTCTCTTATCCCATGTTTGGTAATTTCATGGTGTCTTGACAGACATGATGGTAATCATCCGTTTTTAATATTTAACAGGAAAATCCACCAAGTTTCAACACTCCCCTGGGCAAGCCAGACCCAAGTGGCAGACACGTCAGTTCATTTGCACCAGGTCAGTAACAAAAATGACTTTAATTAAGCAGATCAGATGTGTAGAATTAAAGGAAGAGACAACACTTGCGGGGTACCGTGGCCGAGTGGTTAGGGCCATTGACTCATAATCATGGGTGAAAACTTGGGGTTGTGGGTTCGAATCCGGCTGCGGTACCTGTGCCCTTGAGCAAGGCACTCAACCACACTTGCTCCATCCTTCGGAAGGGATGTAAAGCCGTTGGTCCAGTGTGTTAGGTAATAGTAACGCACTCTAAAGATCCCAGAGCATTCTTTCGCGAAGAGCAATGGGATTCCCCGGTGTCTCTGGCCATTTCTAATTCTAATTTTTCATGGGTATCCTCACGCTTACGAGTGACAGTGCAATGAGCACTATTGAGGAATCCTTGGTATGAATACCAGAAAGAAATAATAATAATAACTCTGTACGCTTCATGTAAGTCACCGCCTTTTGCTGTTTGGTGCTCGGACTTGAGAGGGCGTGAGTCAGCACACAACAGATTTTTACACAGTTCACGGCGTGTGAGAGTGGGGAAACAAGGCATCAATCTTGACGTCATCCATGAAAGTATTGCATGGTTGACGTCGTCATCCCTTTCAAATATGCGCAGTAAACAGTTGCATTAGTTACAGAGTTTATCATCAAAATTAATTGTGTTGCCGACGTTGAAAACAAGATTCTCAGATTATTATGCACCGGGCAATACATCAGAAATTGTTTTGATTAAGTTTGTCGATAACCTCAAACAAGCATTGTCTCTTCTTTTAATGGCAACTTATTTGGGGGGAAATTTAGGCAACTTTTCAAACTGGTTTTGTGTTGTTGACAAGTACAATTTTTCAAGTGATACTGTACCCAAATGATGTGTCCTTAGGCAAGGTATTTTGCACTGCTTTTCTTTATTAAATTAACCACAGAAAATTATATGCTTATAGGGGGCGGTCAGGTTGGCGTACGGGTTCTTTCCTCGCCTTTCACCTCTGGGGTCCCGGGCTCGAATCCGGGGCGTGTATGTGGATTGGGTTTGCAGTCCCTACTTGACCGCGTGGGTTTTCCCCTGGGGCATTTCTCTGGGGGTTTTCCTCCCACTTCTAAAACTGCAACTCCTTCTTCGTCATCTCAAGTTGATAATATAGTATAGTTAAAGCTAAAACCGTATAGTTGATGGCATAAAGGGCCTTAGTTGCCGAAGATGCCATAAAATATACAACAACAACAACATATGCTTATACTTTGATTTTGTTTGTTTTTCTTCCAAGGAGTGACGGTGAAGTATGCTGAAGCCATTCATGCCATAGTGCACAAGAATATCGCCAAGTTTGGAGACTTGTATTCAAGGCTTTTCCCTTCGTTGGTACCCGTGACACCAGCGGCACAATTTGTATGACGACTTAAAGTACTTGTGTATAAACAAAGCAGTCACTAAACGCAAAGGTGGACACATTTTAAAAATGGCCAAGTCATGGCTGAGGTACGGGGCAATCCAAAGTTGTCAACATTTTCACGGTTCTACAGAGCACAGTATTTTTCAAGACGACCTCCCTTCCTGTCCTGACATGCAACTTACTTTTTTGCAAAAATTACCTCAATTTAACGGGCAAATATTACTTTTACTTAACATTCTTTGTCACTACTTGACGGTTACCATGTAGTTCCGTATAAATGTTGAATTAAAGATAGTATACATGATTGGTATCTTGAAGAATCAGAAATGTTCACAGATTTACACATAACTTACACGATATAAACATGATGACGGTAGTAAACTTCCCCTGAAAAGATTTTGTCTGAAGTGCTATAGTCTTTGAGAAATGAGCAAAACAATTATTTCTCGTCTCGCGAGACGTAAATTCAATTCGCCCCAAAACAATTTCGTCCTTGATCACTTCGTCCTGAACCACTTCGCCCCCAAACCACTTTCACTCCAAAACAACTTCGTGCACAGGCCGTGGTTCAGGGTGAAATGGTTCAGGGCAAAGTGGTTTTGGGGCGAAATGACTGTAAACCCATTTTGGACTGTTTTCTCAAAAGTTAGACGAAGTACAGAGCTGGTTTTTGCTCAGGTTGGTTTTTATCATAATTATGTCTTCAATCACACAGGGGATAAAACTATTTGTAACAGTTTACCAATCATGTGTTCTGCCTTTAACTGACAAGTATTAACATCATATTTCAGTTCTTTATTTCTCCTTTTGAGAGCTGTATTTATTAACCAATCGGCTGCTTAATTTTTTTGTTTGAAAATTCTTATAAATTCATGATTAATAAACTTGTAAACGAAAGCTGAATTCGTTCACCCTTTTTGTTCTATTCTTTAGTCTCTGCTAGGTTAAATGCGCTATGGTATTAAATATGGTAACCGTTGCGCTTTTTGTAGAAGCGCTTCCGCAAAAAAGGTGAGCGCTAGGGTTAGCGCTACTTCTGGGGCGCGCGCCACGCCACCCCCTCCCCTCCCCTTAAATTTTGTTTCAAATTCCAACAACCCTCGAACATTTGTTACCGGTTAAAATCCAGGGCCTGTAGTCCAGTCACAAATCCAACGTAATGGCTATGGTTTGTGCGGTGCAAACGTTGAGAGACGCCTGTAGCCAATCAACTAGCCGGATTTTGGCGCATGCGCACTAAGCGTTACTTTTTGACACGGCCATTTTTTTGGGGGGAAGGGTGCAGACATTTTGTATTTTTCGTGCACCATATGTTTTTGGCCCATGTGGACCAAGTTAACGGTCTCACACATGCACCATAATAATACACTCGACTACAATGCGAGTACAAATGATGGAGCGCCAAAGAAACAAAATATCAAAATATTCGATAAAAAGGCTAAAAATTAAAAATGTAAAAATTACAATAAATGATGGGGCGCCAAAATGACAAAATTAAAATAAATGGGCTAAAAATGCTAAAAATTACAAAATAAATGATGGGGCACCAAAATAACAAAATTACAATAAATGGGGTCAATAGGCTAACAACTACAAAATTACAATAAATTGGCTATTAAGGGGTGAAGAATGAAAAGAAAATTACAACAAATAGAAATGTAAAAAAGAGCTAAAAGTGCAGATCCCGTAAGTGACTCAATTCCAAAAACATTTATTTAATTCCCTGATCGAAATCAATTTTGTTCTCTCGAAATACTTTTCGTTTCCTTAAAATATTACTTCGTTCCCTCAAAATATTATTTCGTTCTCTCCAAATAGTTATTCTGAGGGAACAAAACCTATTTCGACGGAACAAACATTATTTTGAGGGAACCAAGTAAAAAGTTTTTGGGGAATTGAGTCCCCTTACGAGCTCCGTAAAAAAGCAAAATTTTAACAAAATTGATTAAACGTGAAAAAGATGGTCCAAAAGTAAGCAGGGTAAATTTATCACACATATTATGCATTTCAGTAGTTAATTTTACACAATTTCTAAAACATTTTGAGGCAGAATTATCTTTAATTGAAGATGTACTCTAAAATTAACACTTTTTTCAAACACATTACAGTGGAAAATTGCTACAACGAACACCATAATAATCAGAAACATTCTGCAAAAGTGAACAACTCTCACATGACTTCCAACTATATGTATAACCATTAACCAAAGAAACGTTTTAACAGAAATTGTGATCAAAACAGGTTTTGTGGATGACAGGCACTTTGGAATCAACACTGTTCCGTTTCAGTGACTTCCGTTTCAATGCAGGAGGATGTGTCATTTTGGCAATGTATATATCACATGGGTGGTTGACGAGTTAAAATGCCAGCTTTAATTGCCACCGTCTTCCAAGGTTGACATGTAAACCTGTTGTCCACCATTCAATCATGTTTTTGTTTATACACCGTGTTTTTAATTTGAATTTGACAGCTGTGGACAGCCTGTCAGTTTAGCAAATCTCGCTTCATTGCGGCCACCTCGGAGTGTTGCAAAGTATAATCTTTTGGTGAGAAGATTCATACAATAAATGCAGAAATGACTCTCAATAGTCAGCTATCCGTGGCACTTGACCTGGTCTTAACTTCTGGCCAATCACATTTGCTTTTTTTTCTTCAAACAAGTCGTATTTTTCCCCAAAAAATATTCCAGGCGTCAAGTGGTTACTAGTACAACCATTTTGAAAGTAACAAAAGATTTTGTTTATATATTAACCCTGTAGCTAACATCAGGCTAATGTTACAACTACAGCCAATAGTTTTAGCCAGTTGTGTGTTTGGATATTATAGAATTTAGGTGCATGAGGTATAAATTACAAACCCTTTGGACTGTTTGCATCTAGACTTCATTATCAACTGGGGTACTTGAAACATTCCCTCAGCTACTTTTCGACATCTCGTGGTGTGTCCTTAGCTAATTTGGATAACCCCTAGGCTACTTTGGACACCCCTTATATGTTATTTGGGACATCATCTGGGCTACTTTGGACATCCCTGGGCTACTTTGGACACCCCTTCTGTTATTTGGGACATCATCTGGGCTACCTTGGACACCCCTGGGCTACACACCCCACCCACCCCACCCACCCCACCCACCCACCAATCCCCCAACCACACCACCCCCCCCTCCCCCCCAACCACACCACCCCCCCAACCACACCGCCCCCACCACACCCCCCCCCAACCACACCCCCCCAGCCCCCCACCACACGCCCCCCCCCACCCCCCACCACACCACGCCCCCACCCCACCCCCACCCAACCCCCACCCAACCCCCACTCCCAGGAACATTCTGACAGCAACAATAACATTCTTTTTTGTTCCCGTTCACAATTTTGAGGTACTACTACTAAGTACTAGTAACGCATTCGAGCGGCGTCTTGAATACCCCATGCATTTCTTTACGACCTGCGGGCTTGCGAAACAGGTGGTTGTTGGATCGGATGGAGGGACAATTGCTGAGGCGATTCCACGCTGGAGTCGAGTAGAATCGATTCCACTTTGAGAATCGGAATCACTATTCCAAACTTTCAGGAATCGATTACCAGTGGGAATCGATTCCCTTATCTAGATTCGATCCCTAGTAACGACCTGCCGATTCCTAGCAATTCCATAGCCAAAATACACGGCTTTTACAAAAGCACTCGGCTTCCGATATCATTTCATGGATGTCTAGTGCCGTTCAGTGCCAATTATTTGGGTACCGTAAACCAACAAAAATGGAATCGATTCCGAGTGAAATCGGAGTCGATTCCGAAAATGCTGGAGTCGCCCAAGTGTCCATTCTTCGGTTACGTAACCACCGCATTCCGGACGCAATGAACCGTGGAAGTAGCAGGTAGATTTTGCAACAGACGAACCGCCGACGGCCGGTCAGGATGCTGGTGATACGGGCCCGGGACTCTCGACAATCTATGCCTGGTGGTGGTGGAAACCGTAGGTGCGTACATAAACTAGGCTGAATTTATATTATAGTATTCGACGATTAATAATTGCAACATATGTTTTCATGCTATGTAAGAATGGTAAAGATTAATTTTTTTCTGGGTCTTTTAACTACTTGAAGAAGGTAAAAGTACATGTACTCTGTAGTTATGTGGGGTTCGGGATTTAAGATACGTGGTTTGAGTGAAATGGGTGAACTTGTTTTGTGATTCCTTTCTTTGAGGGGCGGGGCCTAGTTATAGGAACAAGATTCAAGTAACCATCTTTCTAATGAAGTTAATGTTGTTTTTTCTTTCAGACTGGAGTCGTGTCCTGGATATTAACGGTGGCTTCTTCGAACAGGTAAATTGCGAATCCGTTTAAACTCAAGACTTCAGGATTACGCGCAGAAAAGCAACATTTGTGACAAAAGTGCAAGTGGGAAGGGTATTTTTTTCGTCTAAATCAACAGATAATGTAATTTTAAGATATAATACTTCCCACTTGCACTTTTGTCGCAAATGTTGCTTTTCTGTAGAAAAATCACGTTTTCTTCTTCAAAAATTGCCTACATGTAGTTAGTGCACAATATAACCATTCACGCCGAACGCAGCGCCCTCTGTTGTCGCGCTTACGCACAGACCGCTTGCACGCCATTTTGTGCAATTATGCAGTAATTTTATCATTTATTTATCTCGGAAATGCAACATTTGCGGTGTCAGTGAGAAGTACATGTATATCTTAGAATTGAATAAGCTATCGATTCCAATATATCACCCAAATCCGTGTTCAATGTATATGAAAACAAATCCGTGGAATTCAAGTAATCCTAGATCACATCTTTTAGCCCCAAATTGTTCCCATGGGTCTTGAGGTTTTGATAGCAGTGCAGTAATTACATCAACTTTTTTGCTTCCACGTACATCCAAATAGACCTTATGCACGGCGGCCATGATAGAGGGCAGTCACATTGTCACAGTGCGTTAAGCACGAGTAGGCACTTTGTGGGTCTATTGTCACATCATTTGAATATGAAAACCTGCCCTTTGTCATGAACGCCATGCATAAGGTCTATTGGGGATTGCAAATTTCCTGTTTTCTTCCCATGGATAGTACTTTTGGGGAGGTATTTTATATGATTGTTAGGTTAGAGATAAATCCATTTTTAGGAAAAGATCTGGTCACGCTCCTTGAAAATTATATTATCTACAAAAAAAATACAAAATTTTGTTTTTTTCATTAGATTTGTACATTTTAAAGAAGAAACAAATTATAATCAACTTCTCAACTCTTACAAGAATTCTCTTATTTAATCCACATAGGAACAATTAAATTACCGCAAAACAATAATTCAACAAAATGAGGCCATTTTGAATGATCATGGCAAGGGTTTTGGGAACCTTTTATTTATTTCATTAACAGCAATACTTTCTTTTCTCCTCAGGTTTTGATCACCAGCCAAGGGTCCAGTTTAAATGTAAGTATCAGTCTCTATTGTAACTTTAAAGATGATTGTTTGTGCTTGGAGCCAATTTTACCATGAATATCTGGGCAATTCTTAGGTTAGAGTTTTATACATTCACTACCAAAGTAGGTACCAATTTTTCTGTGTGGAGAGGCAATTTATGGTAAAATGCCTTGCCCAAAGGCACATCTACAACCTTTTGAATGCATAGTTCCGAGATTGCCCAGTTAACCCCGCCCCTTAGATATTGTTGCTATGTGCTCACAAGCCATCGCAAAAAAATGGCGACACAACGTACAAAGCAACGGGACTCGGCATGGAAAGCACAGATTCATTGGAGAAAACTCAAAGGTATTTATGTTTTGGGGTCGACAATTACCGTAGCACACACTGAGCGAAGGGCTAGTCGATTCATGCAGGGATGACATATATTCATAAAAATGCGCTTTCCTACCTTTGAACAGCGAATCGCCCGACATTGAAACCAAAATTCACCCAGTCACTGGCGCATACATCATACAATTAAACTGTATGGGCAGAAAATCGCATGATTGTGTGATGATTGCATCACTTTGACCTATGTGGGCGCCGTCTGCTAGCTCTGTTGTGATTGGTCGGTGGGTTGGCTTGATTGACGGGTCGGAACTATGCATTAACCAAGGTATTGAGTTAATGACACTTGTGTGTATGGGTTTACGGTAGCACCATGTGAATCTCATTTGTATATGGTTCTGAAAAGAACCGGTGAGTGTGAACTCAACGTTTCGAACAGCGTGCTCTGTTCGTCTTCAGGAGTAAAATGACACTTGACTGTTTAGATATCCAAATTTCATAGTAAAATTGGCCCTGAGCACATATAGGAAAGATTACCATGCACGTACACCCACGCACTAAACCTGTGACACAATTCCTTAGTAAATCCAGACATTTTCCCCTCTTTTTTTTTTGTGTTTTTACACGGTTTGTTGATCATAAAAAGGCAAATCCTGGGTGCCGTGCATGGTAATGAACCCCATGCAACTTCTGATAGTTACATTTTTTTAAGGACAAAGTGATGATTGTACGTAGCTCTTTCCAATAATTTTTTTTATTAAGCCAGGGATCAGTTAAAAAGTTCTTCATTCAAAAATAAAAATTTTTTTGTGTAAATTTTAGACACTTTCCCTCCTAATGTTTGCGTTTTTATCATCAAACCAAAATTTTACGAGTTTCATAATTAAATGTATTCTAAACTCCTCAAAAAAAGTTCGGAAAGCCAAGTTTGACTGACGATTTCTCTCTTGTTGCAAAATAATTTTCCTTGAATTTTATATCATTGGAAAACCCTGTTATTCCTCTTTACAATGATGTGTCATTTGTTATGATTAAGCAATTGGGGGATGTGCAGTACAGCTGAATACGGGGGCAGGTGTAAAGTGAAATGTTCCCCTCTAAGCGAAAGGGGAATGCACTGCATGACCAAAGCAGTAAATTTTGTGACATTTCACTTTCCACCCACCCCTGTATTTCACTATACTGCACATCCCCCAATTGATTAATCATAACAAATGACACATCACTGTAAAGAGGAATAACAGGGCTTTCCAATGATACCAAATTCAAGGGAAATGATTTAGTAACAAGAGAGAAATCGTCAGTCAAACTTGACTTTCCGAACTTTTTTTGAGGAGATTAGATAATGGGTCATTCCGTGTCAATTCAACGAGCTTTTAGACCTGACCATCACGGATTGAAAAGAAATTTAGTGTGCTGATTGGACTCCTTGAGAAACCCAGAGAACTAAAATTTTATGTAATTCGGTCAATTAATTTTTGAGATATGGGTCAACAAACTTTGGACTAATTAGTATGACCTGCTATGTTTGGACAATTATATCTCTAAAAGTAATGGACCTACAGAGATAAACTTTACATCATTTTAAAGCTCTTTAAATGGCCTTCATTTTATAAACTTACATAAAAATTATATCTCGTACCACAAAAAAGTTATGTGAATTTATAACCTTTGACCTTGATTTGCAAAAAAATGTGTATTTTTCAAAATACGTAATTGTTTTTAATTTGTTAGTTAAAGATGTAAGGAACATTTCCAGAAAGATTTGGAATGGGCACTCTGAAGCAGGCCTCCCACTGTGCGATTTTTGCCACGAATTGGTACGATTACCAGAGACTGTCTGTAGACTCTACACACAATCGTACTTAATCGTAGAAAATTCGTGGCAAAAATCGCACAGTGGGAGGCCCGCTTTAGTTTTTGAGTTACGATAATTTAAACATTAAATAACATATAAATGCCATGTAAATACCATGTGTACATACACAGTTACATGTTATTTACATGGTATTTGCTGTTTAAATTATCGTAACTCAAAAACTGTAAGAGTGCCCATCCCAAATCTTTCTGGAAATGTTCCTTGCATCTTAAGCTAACAAATAAAAAAAAATTACGTATTTTGAAAAATACACATTTTTTTGCAAATCAAGGTCAAAGGTTATAAATTCACCTAACTTTTTTGTGGTACGAGATACAATTTTGATGTTATTTTATAAAATGAAGGCCATTTCAAGAGCTTTAAAATGATGTAAAGTTTATCCCTGTAGGTCCATTACTTTTAAAGATATAATTGTGCAAGCATAGCAGGTCATGCTAATTAGTCCAAAGTTCGTTGACCCATATCTCAAAAATTAATTGACCGAATTACATAAAATTTCAGTTCTCGGGGGTTTCTCAAGGAGTGCAATCAGCACACCAAATTTCTTTTTAATCCGTGATGGTCAGGTTCAAAAGCTCGTTGAATTGACACGGAATGACCCTAATAACCAATATGCAATACATTGTACACTTTTATATTTAATCAAACTAAACATGTTGAAATTTTCCTGTGATCACGTAAACTCGACACGTTTGGTATTCATGACTGGTAAATTTTAACTGAAAACTGTCTTGGTATGAAATGCATTGTAAATTGTGTTGATCTGAAATTAATTCAGATTCAACCAAATTTCATTTCAATCCGTGATAGTCAGGTTCAAAAGCTCGTTGAATTGACACGGAATGACCCTAATAACCAATATGCAATACATTGTACACTTTTATATTTAATCAAACTAAACATGTTAAAATTTTCCTGTGATCACGTAAACTCGACATGTTTGGTATTCATGACTGGTAAATTTTAACTGAAAACTGTCTTGGTATGAAATGCATTGTAAATTGTGTTGATCTGAAATTAATTCAGATTCAACCAAATTTCATTTCAATCCGTGATGGTCAGGTTCAAAAGCTCGTTGAATTGACACGGAATGACCCTAATAACCAATATGCAATACATTGTACACTTTTATATTTAATCAAACTAAACATGTTAAAATTTTCCTGTGATCACGTAAACTCGACACGTTTGGTATTCATGACTGGTAAATTTTAACTGAAAACTGTCTTGGTATGAAATGCATTGTAAATTGTGTTGATCTGAAATTAATTCAGATTCAACCAAATTTCATTTCAATCCGTGATGGTCAGGTTCAAAAGCTCGTTGAATTGACACGGAATGACCCTAATAACCAATATGCAATACATTGTACACTTTTATATTTAATCAAACTAAACATGTTAAAATTTTCCTGTGATCACGTAAACTCGACACGTTTGGTATTCATGACTGGTAAATTTTAACTGAAAACTGTCTTGGTATGAAATGCATTGTAAATTGTGTTGATCTGAAATTAATTCAGATTCAACCAAATTTCATTTCAATCCGTGATGGTCAGGTTCAAAAGCTCGTTGAATTGACACGGAATGACCCTAATAACCAATATGCAATACATTGTACACTTTTATATTTAATCAAACTAAACATGTTAAAATTTTCCTGTGATCACGTAAACTCGACATGTTTGGTATTCATGACTGGTAAATTTTAACTGAAAACTGTCTTGGTATGAAATGCATTGTAAATTGTGTTGATCTGAAATTAATTCAGATTCAACCAAATTTCATTTCAATCCGTGATGGTCAGGTTCAAAAGCTCGTTGAATTGACCCTAATAACCAATATGCAATACATTGTACACTTTTATATTTAATCAAACTAAACATGTTGAAATTTTCCTGTGATCACGTAAACTCGACACGTTTGGTATTCATGACTGGTAAATTTTAACTGAAAACTGTCTTGGTATGAAATGCATTGTGTTGATCTGAAATTAATTTTTGTAATTTTCTTTTTCAGAAATGGGAGCTCCAGAGGCCAAGTCCATCACAAGTCTTTATTCAAGCTATCCAACAAAGGCATTCTTTTGTGCGTGCTCATCCTTTGCATGTTACGGACTCGACTACAACTTGCCAGAATTCGCATTTAAATCTTTTCGCGAGTGATGTCTTTGTGCTGATAGTATTTTGAGTCAATTGGGTATGTAGACAGAAAACTAGAGAAAGTCCATTTCCAGTTGATCACATGTTGTTACTGACAATCTGTAACTTAATTCTGATTTACAAATGTTGTGTTTTACTGATTTGTTTCTTGAAATTGCAGTTATCGTTTGTAATTATATTTTCTTGTTTCACAGTGATGTTTAATCAACCATTTTAATTGCATTTCTTTGTACACCATTTTTATTAATGTTTTCTTTAACAGGTAGAAGAGGGAAACCTCTATTTCAATACGTTAGAAAATCGTACAGGGGGCAACCCCTGTTCGATTTTCAAATTATAATTATGGACCACCGAACTCTGGACTATCTGTAAAGACAATAGCAATTAGGACCTTGCATAAATTAAGTTAATGAACATTTTACTTGAATATATTACTTGGTTTACTTTAGTGGAGTACAGAATAAAAATGAGACTTGTTTACAATTGAAACTTTTGTTGTCAGTGACTTTTATTTTGACTTTGTTACTTTAACTATATAACACAATTTAAATAAGATTGTTTACAAACATTACTATATTTGTTAAAGTACATTTAACAATGCTACAAGAGAAATCAAATACAATTGGTTGTTGCTAAATGAAGACAAGAATATTAAGTACAAGTCAATGTTTACAAACTGATAGTCATTTTTTGAGAGAATAATTTGAGCAAGTTTTGGTTTGTTTACAAACAGATAGTCATTTTTTGAGAGAATAATTTGAGCAAGTTTTGGTTTGTTTACAAACAGATAGTCATTTTTTGAGAGAATAATTTGAGCAAGTTTTGGTTTGTTTACAAACAGATAGTCATTTTTTGAGAGAATAATTTGAGCAAGTTTTGGTTTGTTTACAAACTGTTAGTAATTTTGTTGAATTAGTTGAGAACTGACTGTTAGATTCAGGAACTCTGTGGTAGGTTGAGCAGAAGGTTCAGTCCACTTGATGTCTTCAACGTGTCTCACCTGTCACAATGAAGAAAATATATCATTAGAAAATTCTGCAAGTTTAGAGAAAATTTAAAGGTGGATAGTTATAAATAAACAATTTTTCAATTTGGCTGGAAATATGAAGACAAGTTAGATTGATGACAACGATTCACATCTGATTTTGTTTAAAATCATGGATTGCCTCACGCATGGTGGAGTTTACAAATAAACTGCTTTGGAGAAATTAACGTGAAGTGTGGAGCAATTAAAATGCAAGATGAGAGGCATTTCTGCAAATATTTGAATGTGTAGTGGAATCTTCCCCAATGAGTGTTCACTGTAAAAACTGCAGGCTACATTCACAATCAGAGTTGATTGAGATGGTAGAGACAACCCTACATCAGTATGGCTTTTCAGCAAAGACAACAAAGATTCAGAATTTAACTTTGAAACAGACCAAAACAGGTTGGAAACGGGCTTAAATTTTGTTCCTGATAATTTCCGAGACATTTTTAAAAAAGTAAATGTTTTATTAAACAAATTTGGCAAAAAAACTGCTGGACTAACCCCTTTTTCAATTATTGTCTAAAAATTGACCCAAAATGGAATGCAGTAAAGATGAACAGAACAATGGACTGTGACTTACCTATACTTTAGGTCAACACTGGCCAAATTTCTTCTCCCAGCGAATCTCAAGATGATGGGTGGTTCATAGGAACAGCAGCCACAGACTGAAAGAAAGGGAAATAAAATCTATAAGATAACTCGGTTACAGTACTTAGAAATCAGAGCTAAGACTTGAAACTGAACAGTAAAAAAAATGCATCTTCATTTTCAAGTGGAAAATGTGTGGAGCTGTGAATGAACTGCATTAGCATTTTATGAAAGCGGATTTTATTTAAACAAAAGACGGTTTATTTTAGCTAGTTCATCCACACTGCCACAACCGCAGCAATGCTATCATCTAACTAAATATGACGGTGCCAAATCGGCATCCAAGAACAAACAGACAACATGCCTGAAAATTATAAGGAGTTTAGGTAGAATTGGCCCACAGGTGTTTCAGTAATTACAAAAATATGCCTTACAAAAATATGCCTTACAAAAGTGCTTAAAATATCTGCTTGGCTGTGGGTTCGAGTCCCACACAAGCACAGGTTTTTAATCATTCAAACTGACACTCCGACACCAGCACACTGAGTGGGCAAGTGGTTAAGACAACTGCTCTAGAATACAGTTGTGGGTTCGAGTCCCACCCAAGCACACGTTTCAACGGTGTTCTTGGGAAAGCACTGAACATAAAGTGCTGGTAAATTGCATCAGAAAAGGGCAAGAGATTAATTGTGCTACCAACTGGCTCACTTTGACACCAGCACACTGAGTGGTCGAATGGTCGCTTCAGGTTCAAGTCCCACCGAAGCACAAGTTTTTAACATGGTTTGTGGGAAAGTTCTGAGCATAAACAATTCTGATTAATTATGTAAGCAAAAAGGCAAGAAATTTCCCATGATTTAAATTGGCCCTTTGACACCTGCGCAATGATTGGTTGAAAGGTTAAAACAACTGCTCTAGAATGTAGAAGGTTGTGGGTTCAAGTCCACCCAAGCACAATTGGAAAGCATTGAGCACAGTGCTGAAAAATTACATCGAACAGGCCCTTTGACAAAAATGCACTTGAGTGAATGAATGGTTAAGACAACTGCTCCAGGTTCAAGTTCTACCTAAACACAGGTTTTAACAGAGTTCTTGAGAAAGCACCGAGCATAAAGTGCGGATAATTGCATCAGAAAAGGGCAAGGGATTAGTTGTGAAACCGACTGGCTCTTTGAGACCAGCACACTCAGTGGTCGAATGAGTGAGACAACTGCTTTAGGTTCCAGTCCCAACTGCTCCATGAATTGAACCAGCACACTGAGTAGTCAAGTCAACTGTTGGAGGATATGGGTTCAAGTCCCACCCAAGCACATTTTTATATTTTTAATCGTTCTTATAAATTGTCTAAAATGGGCAAGGGATAAGTTGTAATACCAAATGTTGCAAGAATCAAACAGGCCCTTTTACACCAGCACACCGAGAGGTTGAGTAGTTAAGGCAACTGCTTTAGAATGCAGAAGGTTGTGGGTTCGAATCCCACCCAAGTGCAAATTGTTGATATAGTTCTTGAAAAAGCACTGAGCAAAGGTGCTGACAGATTATACTGAGAAAGAGCAAGCTATTCCTAATGTAGAGAAGTAGTAACAAGCTGATCATTACAATACCTGAAAGCTGCTCACGATGACAAATGAATTCCAACAGGAGAGAGACATGTACGTGGAGTCCAATAGTCCAGGTGAGGCCAAGCATGGGCAGCAACACAAGGGAGCTTCACAAACTGGTCCTGTTAAAAGGAAATCAAGTGAAATGCATTTATGAGTACCGGTATGTAAAATTTAATCCTTAAAAGTTTGGACATTTGTTTTCAATCACCTATATCTCAATTATTTGTGACCTGTTCATATCATGTAGCGTATCAATGGAAAGCTCATTCATTGCCTTTCACAATGACACCACATTTGTAACAGTCACTTATTTGAAGGCTCAACAACTCTGTTGTGAATACGGGTGGGTCTTTAACAGAATGAGCCAATACATTGTGTTCAGGAAAAGATTTTTCCCACAAATACAATGTTTATAAGAAATGGGACATATTGTTTGAGAAATGAACAGGCTTTCCAATGATGTAGCACACAATGCTAATAACACAGTAACAAAGACATATGTGATTGATAATCAACCAAATTTAAAAACAAAAATCTTTGAAAGGTGTACATTTAAATCTTTCAGATTTTTGGCTGGAAGTAAATTATGCCTTTGCAGAAGCAAATACAAGATATTTGGGAGATAACATGTTGCAGTATACATACATGTATGTAAACGAGCAATGTTTTTTTAATTTTTAAAATTAGGATTTTGATTAAGGTAAGGATAGTACACCCAATGTCAGTATTAACTTGTTTCATTCAATGCATTGGGGGCATTCTGGGTAACATCATGATGAAACCATGGCCACTATGTGACTTCTAAAAAACCAAACTGGAACTCAGCTTCAGGAAAACACCATTCATGAATAAACATGAGCAAGGGCAAGAGAGGAAATGTGTTGGAGCAATCAGTGTATTGGGGCATTCTGGGTAACATCATGATGAAACCATGGGCATGATGTGACTTCTAAAAATCAAAACTGGAACTCAACTTCAAGGGGACACCATTCATGAGAAAGGGCAAAGGGAAAACATGTGTTGGAGCAATCAGTGTATTGGGGCATTCTGGGTAACATCATGATGAAACCATGGGCATGATGTGACTTCTAAAAATCAAAACTGGAAATCAGCTTCAGGGGGACACCATTTATGAATAAACATGAGCAAGGGCACAATAGTATATTTATTAGCATGTTGCAGTGACATGTAAATTAGCAGCAGGTTGGAATAATTTTGATTAAGTCAAGAATAGTACATCAAGAATCAGTATTGATTAATTATGCAGAAACATGCAAATTAAGCACTTACTTGCATAAATTTGAATATGAAAAATGGAATACTACACAAACTCAAAGGCCCATTGTATCATTTAATTTTCATGAGTTGACAAGAAAAACCTCACTCAAAGTGTTGATAGCAATGGTAAACACCACAAATTTATTTCCGTCCAAAATGGTATTTCATGTTGAAAATTGACAACCGAAGGTGGTTTACAAAATCCTTATAGATTTTCAAGGTTTTCTGAAGCATTGATACATCTACATTTGTGTATGTAGCTAAAATTTCTTCAGGCTAGTTTACCAACATCCCTCTTAGATATGTTACACTCTTATTCCACGAATCTGTAAAAAGTTTTATCAAATGATACATAGGGCCTTTAAATGCCATTTGACATTGTGTTACTCCAAAAATGAAATTGGTCCAGAACTTGAAACCCAAAGAGCACCATAGGGGCAAGATAGACTACTCTACCCTGACTTCCGTAGAAATTCAAGGTGTCATTTTAGTAAGCAAACTAGATGCACCTCATGTTTGTTTGACATGCCTCTTGCGGATGCTGATTTTTCTCTCATCCCAAGTTTGGTTGTTTCATTTCAATGGTGATTAGGCACCATACCAAATATTGTGTTCGTTATTTTGCTCAGTTACGCTCCCATGCAACAATCAGAGAAAAATTGGGTTCTTGGGGAAAACCTGAGAGAGTATACCACTGTTCCTTATAGCTCAGATGGTAGAGCGTCTGACCGGTGTGTCAGAGGTCTTGGGGAAAACCTGAGGAATATACCACTATGCCTCATAGCTCAGCTGGTAGAGCATATGCCTGGTGTGTCAGAGGTCTTGGGGAAAACCTGAGGGATATACCACTATGCCTCATAGCTCAGCTGGTAGAGCATCTGCCTGGTGTGTCAGAGGTCTTGGGGAAAACCTGAGGGATATACCACTATGCCTCATAGCTCAGCTGGTAGAGCGTTTGCCCGGTGAGTCAGAGGTCTTGGGTTTGAATCCCGATAAGGCCCTCATGATTTTTCTCTCATCCCAAGTGTGGATGCTGCTGTAACTGTTCGCCGCGACACAGATTACACCACGAGAGGCATGTCAAACAGACACAAGGCTCGTCTAGTTTGCTTACTAAAATGGTCCCTTTACATACTTCACTTTATTGAATTGATTTCGCATGGGTAGGCTATCTTGCCCTTTTGCTGCTATATCATCTTTGAGGAAGCCCTACCCATGCATGCCTATAAGCAGAAGCTATAGACAAGTTTTACTACAGTGGAAAGTCACCATAAACGAGCATCGTATCTGAACCATAACAGGTGTTTGATGCAAACAAATGGAATACGTATTTAAAATACTATAATAGTTGGGAGCCACGAGTGATGTTCACTGTAGCAGAATGTTCTTTATGTGTTCATTATAGCGAATTTCCACTGTAATAAAATTGGAATGATGGCCAAAAACTCACCTCTCCTGTGTCTTCAGTATCCATGGCAACACATCCATTTTTGTAGTATGTAATATCAAGCTCCAGTCTGTGGGCTCCATCTCCAATCTGTGAATACAAAAACAAAAATTAGCAACTGTAATTAAAAACAATCATCAAAGTAAATAAGAAATTAATATGTAAAGGAAATTTTAGTTGTTTTAATCTTTATTGTATTTTTAATGCAGAGTGTAAATTGTGACATGCCACGGCAAAATGAGGAATGTCCCCCAAATATTAAAACCACGTAATCGGCGCCTGAAGTTAAATATACGTGAACAATTTGTCCCCAATCGATTTTGGGTTTTTTGCATAGCATAAGTATATTCTAGATTCATCCTAAAGTGGTTGGTTTTGTTAAAATGTTCAATAAACCTGTATAGCACTTAAACCCTAGCACTTTTTAAAAAAGCTTTTAAAACTTAAATGACAAAAATAACTCATCTGCCGTTTAATTTTTCTTAGCTCAGGTCGTTCATTCATAGGCTGTGTTTTAAAACTCTTAATTATGGAGTACACTATTATAGGCTTCGATGATATAAAAATAAATAGGCAGGTCATCCTGGCTTTTATTTTGTTCAAATTTCAAAGGACACCGAGGCCAACTGGAGGGGCACCACGGCCAACTTTGTCCCAAATGTGTCCTGGTTATAGTGTATATAAACCTTAATGTCAAAGCCTGTTATTAATAATAATAATAATAATAATACTGAAATACTGAAATAATGAGTTGTTAAGATGGAGCTGCGGATGCATTGTTGGTGTAACAGTTCTTAAAAAGAAAAGTATTCAAATGTGATTTAAAAGTGTCCAGACTGCTAAGTGATCTAAGTTCCAGTGGTAGATTGTTCCAGAGTGTCGGTGCGCAGGAGGAGAAAGCTCTATTTCCGTACGTCTTGTGGGTTCGGGGAAGTTGGAAGATCGTAGACTGCGTTGAGGGATGTAAGGGGTAATGAGGTCCTGTAGATAGGTTGGTGCCAGGCCGTGTACTGCCTTCCATGTTAACAAGAAGATTTTGAATTTAATTACTTAAAGTGTTTACATTAACATAATAATTGCATAAAATATAATAGAAAATTTTAAATACATACCTACAAATTTGAAATCAGTTTTCATCAATCGGTCTGCGTAATCTCCTGTGACGTCTCGCGCACTGCGCAAACCTCGACGACATCCCACCAGCCACATCATTTTTCAAGTTACTCCTGCATAACTGCACCAAGTCTATGACTCGCTCAAGCAGGGTAGCGCCTTGGAATTTGCGTTTAGCAAGAGTGAAGAAAGCCTCCAGAAACGCTCCGAAACACATCCCAGCGCTGGTCCCCTCGGGATTGTCCAACGTCCAGCGCCGTGTGATGTCAATGTACATGATATCAATCCCGGCCATGGTGACACCGTTGGTACATAGTTTACATTTCCTGCAAGTAAAAAAGATAAACAGATTGTGCGTAAGATTCTGCAAGAATACAAACTTCTTATCGTAACCACAATGTGTGTGGCTTTTTTTTATTTTTATTTCATGACGAGGCTTTTTCTATAATATGGATTTTATTTACTCTTTCACGACTAGGTATGCACAACATGTATTTACTAAGTTCCTTTCCCTAAGATACACAAGACAAATGGGAAGAATTTTGGTAAAATTAGATGTTGACTAATTGATAAATTTCAAATTGACACTGGCAGCCTCGTTTCAGATGTATTATCAGTCACGCGTCTTCAGATGTATTATACGTCACGTGTCTTCAGATGTATTATACGTCACGCGTCTTCAGATGTATTATACGTCACGCGTCTTCAGATGTATTATACGTCACGCGTCTTCAGATGTATTATACGTCACGCGTCTTCAGATGTATTATACGTCACGCGTCTTCAGATGTATTATACGTCACGCGTCTTCAGATGTATTATACGTCACGCGTCTTCAGATGTATTATACGTCACGCGTCTTGCAAATTGTTATCACAAAAGAAAGCACTGAGACTCTTATTTTCAATGACAATTTGAAATTCCGTAATACTACATGTATTTTTATTTTAAAATATCTGAAAGGTCACTCGGGTACTATATTCTTTCCAGAATTGTTCTAGACTGACCCAAATGGACTATTAACAAATATCAAATTAGCACAGACAGCCTGGTTTCAAATGCTGAGCCATTGTATGGATGAGACTGAAGACAAATGCACATGAATGAAGCAGACAAACACCTTAAACCCACTCTTCATTTGAATCCTGAAGTACAATCATTGATCATTTTGCCTCCCTGACAGAGGGGCATGACAGAGGGACAGAGGGACAGTCACATTGTCGCCATGCGTCATGCAACAGTAGACATTTTGTGGATCTATTGTCACATCATTTAAATATGAAAACCTGTCATGGCTGCCGGTGCAAAGGCTCTATAGGCCAAACCGTACCTAGTGAACATTCTAAAGGCTGTTGCGCCCATCTTACGCGTCCCTCTGATGCCCAGAAACCGATTAAAGAGCTCCGCCACGTGTTCCATGACTCTTAGATGGTCGTAGCATTCACCAAACTTCTTGGGCCAAATCTCCTCCAGACATGAGTCCTCCTCCCCCTCTCTGTCCACCCTGCTCCATTCTGCTTCGCCCTCGGATGCGTAGCTATCTGACGTATGCATGTCTACAGTGGTGTCACGGGTCTTGTCCTGTTTGCCTGTCGATCTATGCCGACAAAATGTACAAGAAATGAACAGATTTTGTAAGCCCACAAGTACGGAGTGTGCATTGGACGCGCGTTTGTGTGTTTTGACGCTCGATGTTTGTAATATATCCCCCATAGGTAGAAGCGTGATTTACCAATTATGGTTGTGCAGCAACTTTAACAGGGGACATTTAAACATGGCTTATGTAATAACCTGCTGCCCAATTCGCTGGCAGAGTCGTGACATCACATTGCGGGCGCTGGACCATAACTATGGTTACTGGTTCACGCTCACGTTTTACATCCATTGTGTTTGCGCAGTGTTGGAGCCAGTTTGTACACCCAACGTTAAAGCATATGGGTAACGTTCAGAAATATGTGTACAGCTAGGGGGGAAGGGGGGTGGTCTAAAAAGTCGGCTTTTCGTGCATACGTACGTTATGGACGGCCCCCCAGGAGGTTCTCCAGCACAGCCACAAAGTGAGAGAGAACAGGAAGAAATGCTCAGTTTTAGAGATGAGAAGAAAACCCCACAAATAAATACTATGATGGAAACCCACGGAATCAAGCCGGGACTGAGAAGCCAATCTACATACTGACCCAGACGAGATTCGAACCAGTTGTACTTACTTTGTTTTTGACTCATTAACAATTCTTCCCGGTTTAAGAAGTCGCAACGTGTCTTTGACGAGTGGAATCTTAATTTCTTCGTCAACCGCACTAGGTTCTGACTCGGTGACACCCGGTGAAATTTCCCGCTCGTAGTCTAAACGCAGACTAGGATTGGCATTCACCTCCAAAAGGATGGGTTTTAGGTCTTCCGTCACAAGGATGTCAAAACCCATGATCTGAAGGGAGAAAGGGACAGAGCCTCAATGATGGCGAGTTGTTGAAACATTTGAATGGTTGAGTACCAGTTTCAAAACCAATCTTGATAATAATGGACAAACCTTCAAACATTCATTTTGAAAATGTACCATGGTCGAGTGCCCTTGGGCAAGGCACTTTTGAAATAAGCTGCCACTCTCCACCCAGGAGTAAATGGGTACCTGTGCAGGTTGCAGCCTTTGGGCGCTTGTGTCGGGCTGCCAGGGCTGCATACTCCCCAGGGAGTTGTGCCCAACGACCAGGGTAATAAATGTGTAAAGCGCCATGAGTATCGCGCAGGATATGTGCGCTATACAAGATGCCATTATTATTAAAATGCCCAGAGGATTTATGATTTATTAGTCTAGTTGTGTCAAAATAATGTACTGAACCTGGAAACATGTTGGAGCCGGTTTCCGGACTGGTAGCTCCGCTTCCAGTTCAACCATCAGATCCGGTAGCATTGCTGTAATCGTCTTAACAATGATGGCTTGAATGGATTCCCACAATGCAACAGCATTGTAACCTCGCGCCACTAGCGACGCAAACGTGCTGGATATTGTTCTTTTGCTTCCACGATCCGAGCTGTCCGTGTGGATGAACGTTTCGCTCCTCTTGTTTAGCGAGTAGTTTGTCAGGTGCATAAAGACCTGATGCAAGTTACGATTTGTCGGTGGTTGATATTTCATCGTGCAGAATCGTGCCATCCCTTCATGACAGATGTAGATGCGCAGTGGATTAATAGACGTCAATAGCACATACACCCTCAGGTCAAACTTGGTACGTTCCAGGAGCAAGGGCTTGGCAATGTACTCTTGTGCTATGGCCCGGCGGACTAGACCAACAGAACCAACATGATGGGGGTTTGTGATGAGATAAATGCCATCGCCCTGCGAGCCCTCGTCAGGTTTAATGATAAACACTGGCTTACGATGAGGAGTTTTCTGTTGCATACTGGCAACGTCTGCATAGAAATGATGATACTGTTCGGGCAGGAGCCACGTGCGTGGGTAAAAATCATACTCGTCGGGAAAGAGTTTCTGCATTTGATCCAGAAGTTTACTGAGTTGTGCTTTACGGACGAGCTCAAGCAAACCTGAAAATGTACAAAACGAGACACTGATTTGTGACCAACTTTGCAAAATGCGAGTCACAGATGTCGGAACATTATTTGGCAATTTGTAATCCATACTGTGCAATAAAGTACCCTTTGTCCATAAATATTTTGTATTTGGGTTTTTCTACAGTAACCGGGACAGACACGAGGGTATATTGGAAATTTGTACACAGGGTTTTTAGAAAGGCATGTTGTCACACTATCTGTAACCCTTTTTGGGCCTAAGTTATCTCTTCAGAACAACTGAAACCTATTTCTTTTATTTTGAGACCCGCAGACAAAGGTATTTTCTGGAAAATATGGTCTGTGTTGCCAAAATGCCCCCTTTATCGTGGAAAGACTGATTTTCACAAGTCCATAAAATATAAAAACTTACAGCTGTAAATTGTAGGAATTTCCCAAGTTATGCCCAAATGTACGAATTTTTAAATTAACATTTAACAATGATTAAGATTGACCACAGACCGCCTTTATTTTTTAAAAAAGATAGCACTATAAAGATTTTTTCATGCAAAATACTGACCAGGAAATTTATTGACCATTCCAGAGTAGACTTCGCTGTCATTAAAGGAGGCACTATGCCAGTAGAGATCACATGGGTTCTTATGACGTCCATAAACCTAAAATGGGAAATTATAAAAATATAGTTCTTATTATAACCTAACTGTATTGTGTCAGTCGGTGCCACATCACACCCAGTAGGACTAACATAAATGTCGGCATGGTCACCAGGTCCGTGACATCGCCACCCTATTGATAGTTAGATTCACAAGCTGTAATATTGAGGGCGCACTCCGTGATACACAAATTTATGCATGCAAATTGTGACCAGTTTTTAAATCTACTATTTCTTTGAGAGACAAAAACAGTATCAAAAAATGTTTCATGTCAAACAATTCATCAATAAAGGGATACTTCATATATAAAAATCAACCAATTAACTTAATTACATCAGTGTGAGTAAATGCCAAGTGTTGATTTAGAGGCCCTCAAAAATTGAAGATTTTTGATATGGCCACAATTTTTGTATATCATTTTGTATATTAAAACGAGTCAAATTTTACGGAAGAAAATCCACAATAACTTTAGTTCCAGGAACCCTCTGGCAATGAGAGACTCCTCATTTTAAAGGGTTTTTAAGCTTTTTAACACGAAATAAAATTTATTTGATTGGAACACTTGAAAATTTTGGTGAATCTGCCTACTACTGATGAACAATGGCTGATGAATAGGGTGGCGAGGTCACGGACCTGGCGACTATGCCGACATTTATGTTAGAGTGAATTATTATTATTATTTCTTTCTGGTGTTCATACCAAGGATTCCTCAATAGTGCTCATTGCACTGTCACGTAATCGCAAGCGTGAGGAAACAAGTGAAGAATTATAAATTAGAAATGGCCAGAGACACCAGGGAATCCCTTGCTCTTCACGAAAGAATGCTCTGGGATCTTTAGAGTGCGTTACCATTACCTAACACACTGGACCAACGGCTTTACATCCCTTCCGAAGGATGGAGCAAGTGTGGTTAAGTGCCTTGCCCAAGGGCACAGGTACTGCAGCCGGATTAGAACCCGCAACCCCAAGTTTTCACCTATGATTGCGAGTCAATGACCGAAACCGCTCGGCCACGGTACCCCGTGTGACCAAGGTGACAAGTAACAAAGCCGTTGTCAGTTTAACGCGTACACGTATCTAAGCATGAACAAATTTGTTTTCACTCCACTACCAGTCACGTCACTATGCCTGTATACAAAGGCATACGACACCAGGTCACAAAAGTGATAGGATGTCCGACCGACAGAATAAGTGGGCGGATGTCCGACCAACAGAATAAGTAGGAAGACATTAACTGTATTTGTAAGCCTAACGTAAATGTCGGTATAGTCGCGGTCCGTGACCTCGACACCCCATTCATCAGCCATATTAATATTAACAAACTATTTGTTATCAATAGGGTGGCGAGGTCACGGACCTGGCAACTATACTGACATTTATGTTACTCTTTAACCTTAAGTTTGTGCAAAGTCGCTCAAGTAATATTTGTAATAAGGCTAGGGAAATATAAATACAGAAAATTTTATTGCCGTATTATACCTCTCTCCATCGCCAGCCGAGTTCGTCCAAACTGATCCTTAGGACATCTGCTCCCGATCTGGCTTTTGACGTATGAACCCTTAAACAGGACTTGACCGTTCTCTTTCGATGACATTTTTTGGACGTTTTCTTAACTTCCTCCGATTTATATAAACTGCAATCCATGATAGATTCTGGGGTTTTCAGCCGGAGAGGAGGGGGCGTGGCGCATTGCTTTGCCGTAAGCCACTCTGGAGACGCGTCCATCGTGCATGTCCTGCTAGCTGTCTGTGCCCTGGGGGCTGGTTTGCTAGGCTACATGTAGGTTGCGTCCTCGACGACCAACGACGTCGGACGAGATAATTTTCGTTTTTGTTTAAAGCAACTTCCACTTTTCACGTCTGTTCTAACTTCCTTCTACATTGAAGTTGAACGATATTTGTACTCAATTTTTGCATTTCACCACGGACAGCTTAGTTTCTAAATGGAGGAAGAATGGTTTCCTACCTCCATGGTTTCTATAACAACGTGCAACAAGTTTATTTTGTTGAACATGTTGAAGAAAAACTTCCGTTGCGTTATTATAGACTGTATTCTTTACACGTAACAAACTCATTATTTGCTTGAGACGTCTGGATACCTTTCTACAAAAGTTCTGTATGGAGCGCCCTCTTTCGGCGATTGGTAACTTTCGGCGTTTTCGAAATGACTGGATTGGCTTTACCCTTTCACTCAAGTGTAAAATCTCAGTCATTTTACGTTTGTTTCAATTTCCCACTAACTCAACTGTCACAATAATAAAATCAAGGTTCGCCGTGAGAGGGGTGATATCAGAAAACATATCTTTCATGAAGATGAACAGTTTTGAAGGAACAGTTTGAAGCATCACGTCACTAGTTTCATGCAATACAAATTTATTATAACTTGTAAAAAAAAGTGGATAAAATGTATTAAACAAAATAGTCAATTTAATGATTTATTAAAGTTTCTACGAAGACCCAGAGGGGACATTGAAGTATTATGTTTTTTTTATTTTTAATACGTACGTACGTGATAATAGTACGTACGTACGTGATAATAATAAGTACGTACGTATTATTATCACGTACGTACGTGATAATACTACGTACGTACTTAATATTATCACGTACGTACGTATTAAATTATCACGTACGTACGTGATAAATTATCACGTACGTACGTATTAAATTATCTCGAACAAACGTACTATTATCACGTACGTACGTAGTATTATCACGTACGTACGTATTAAAAAAATTAAAAAGGAAAATACTTAAATGTCCCCTCTGGGTCTTCGTAAGTTTCATATACATACGAGTAAATACAATTAACTGGCCCCAGGTTTCAGTGGTTAGTTGACAATTTGTACTAACTTGCGAGACCTGTTACTTGATTTAAATACATGACCAGGGGTCGATTTCACGAAGCACTACGATCCTTCGTAACTCGAGATGCACATTACTTGAGACGCACGTTAAGCGGGCCTCCCACTGTGCGATTTTAGCCACGAATTAGGTTCGATTAGCTACGATTCGGTACGATTGTGTATAGAGTCTACACAAAATCGTACCAAATCGTAGCTAATCGTACCTAATTCGTGGCAAAAATCGCACAGTGGGAGGCCCGCTTTACTCGAGACACACGTTATGGTGGTTTACCCAACGCAACTGGTGTTACGAAGAATCGTAGTGCTTCGTGAAATGCCCCCTTTGTTTTGTGCCAGATCGTTTCAAAATTTTGAAGTTTCCATTTTGAAGGATTTTTCAATGCCACACAAAGTACATCTCAAATGCCTCAGTACAAAGCTAAACTCTATTTTAGTACCGCATACAATTAATCAATCCATATTTATTTGTAAGCTTTTATCCTTTAAGGACTTGTTAAAAAATACAAAATGTCTTTATAAAAATAGCTTAAAAAATATATCTAAATTTTGGCACTGTTAGCTACAAATAAACAGGCAAAACAATGAAACAGCAATTACTGTAATACTTTTAGTACATAATTCTGTAATGCTACGTTTACACCATGTCCCCGGCAGTCCCGGCGCCCCGGTTTGGCCAAAACGTAGCGTGCCGTGGAACTTTTTATTACTTTGGCTCGACTCGGCCCTAGTTGGGCCGGTGTGTTGCGTTCTACCACGGTGCGTTACGTCCCGGTACGTAAAGCGTGGCGCGCCGTGCCGGTTCCGGGCCGCGAGGCGGACGGCGCGCTACGTTTTAAGCGCCGTTCCACTACGGATGGGTCCACGTCCCAGGCCGGCCTGCTAAGTTCTAATGCGGTGCCTCACGTCCGTCCCGTTCGTGTCACGTTTGTTGTCCCGGCCCAATACGTTCCCGACGGTGTGCGAGGGTCTGCTGCGGCGCCCTGCGACTGAACGTGGCAGCTGTCACGTTTCACGCCCCGGTGGTCACCCGGTGGTCTCCCGGTGAGCCCCGGTTGGTATAAATAGTGCGCTCCACACCTTCATTTTCACTTCGTCCTGGAGCGCGACGCAGTGAGGCGTAACTGGCCGTGAGCAACAACCGTCACACACCTTGGCGCACCGCAGTTTACCAGGCCGCATTCACACCATGCTGTGGCCGCTACCGTGTCGGGCCCTGGCAGACCGTGGGGTTCCAAACGTGGCGGAGCGCGAGGCACCGGCCGCGATCAAAGGTCCCCGGCACCCCACGGTGCCACACCCCGGTGAGTCAAGGCACACTGCGGTCCGTCACGCCCTGTGACGGAAGCCCCGTCCCACTGCGGCCCAGGACGATTCTCATTAGTGCCGGGACTGCCGGGGCAAATTTTTTGACAGAGCTGCTCACCGGCCAGTAGCAAGGGTGAGCTACGGTCATTCACGTTTCGCCACCCCGGTCCCCTACGCTCCCCGACGTCCATCCCGGTGCCTCCCCGGTGCTTCTCTACCGGGGCGCCGGGACTGCCGGGGACATGGTGTAAACGTAGCATAAGCACACTTGCAATTTCTTTTCAGAGATAGACATTTCTGTTAAGTTTAAAAGCCCATTGTAGCATTGCAATAAAGCTTCTGCACCAGCGGCCATGACAGGGGGCAGGTTTTCTTATTTAAAAGATGTAACAATTGAACCACAAAGCACCTACTCATGCATGAGACATGGTAACAATGTTATGCCGTTATTCTAGGAATCCGTAAAAGTTTCATCTGTCAAATGATACACAGGGCTTTTAAAACAGCAGAATTCACTGGCGTATTTCTGTCTCTGCATGAGCGAGTTGCTTGCAAGATTTCATCACCTGCTTTGGGACTTAAGTCGGGCACCCTTCTTCAAGAAGCTCCATCTCGAGTTTCTCAAGTTTATCGTTGATCCGTTTCCATCTCTCACTGCCTCTCACCCTCCCTCTCCTTGGCCAGACGTAGAAGAACATGTCACTGTCAATGATGTATTTGTACCTATAAGTGGATGGAATGTTGACAACAGACATCAGAAATAAGTGCAGGAAAGGTCAGAAAGTTCTCAGCCAATTTAATTATTATTAGGGTAAAGCTTAGCACCGGCTGGCCAGACTTAAAACACTTTCTTGCCTGGCCCGCGGCCACACCTGTGCCCTAGTCAGCACACACAACGCTGTTTTTACACCCTTATGGGGTACCTCAAGTACGGAGCTGGTTTTTGCTTAGGTTGGTTTTAATCATGCATATCTTCAATCAACAGTTTACCAATCATGTATACTATCTTTAAGACTGGGCAAACCCAGTTTCCCATAAAAACCGGTTTACATATATATTCAACTCACATGGTGACCCCCACATTGTCTTTAACAGGCTTTGCACTTCGTCCGATCACCAAGTAATTCTTGTCCAACTCCAATTCGGGAGTGTCACAACTCTTTGTTTTCCAGAAGGTCCGCTCATCACGTCTGTACACATCATCCAATCCTAAGAAAAGACAAAAACAATTCCTACCAATAGAGCTTTTGCACCGGCGGCCATGACAGGGGGCAGGTTTTCATATTTAAATGATGTGACAATAGATCCACAAAGTGCCTATTCATGCATGAAGAATGAATGGTTTATTCATCTCTTTGACCCCACAAAAGGGGGTATGAGAGCCAATAAATTACAGACAGATAAGAAAAATAAACTAAAGTGTGTTACAGGCATTATACAAATAAACAGTTAATTAATTGAATTTTGACATAATCATCTTAATGGTCTAGTCCAATTAAATCTCTTGATAAGGGTGGATCTTTCGTGAGTGAGAGACGGACAAACAAGGACATAATGAAATTCATCACAGTTAACGTGGCTATTACCATAGCTATTACACAGTGGGCAAATGTTGACTACTGAAGAATTAGGTACATAACGAGTCTCAGTATACGGGAGATGATAGTTACCTGTTCGGAAACGAGCAAGCACTGTTTTACAAGAGTTATGATAATGTGACTGTCCCCTGTCATGGCCGCCCATGCATAGGGTCTATCCCTGTTTCCATAATTATGCCTGCCTGGAATACTAAAATTTGATTTCATTACAAATTACAACCTGCTTTTTTTACCGTTTTTGAGAGGAGCTACAATGAACATTGTGTACTTCTGAAAACTTCCTTCCTCCTCCATTCCATCAACACGAACTTGATAAGCTGAAAGAAAAATAGAACAAATTGAACAAGTTTATGATGCTTGATTCAAAATGTCCCGTAATTTTTGCAAATTCAATGCCTACTTTAATAACAAAAAGTTGCTCTTAATGACCACAATGGTTGTAAGAACTCTGGATGCCGCAAAAGGGCGACATTTCGGGTAGACTCTCCCCGGGGACCACCGAAATTTCGGCAAGAATCACTCAAAATGACACCTTATTTTTCTACCCAAAGCTTCCAAAGATGGTTACAGACCTAAAGGAGACGGTTCTGGACCTAATAAAAATGGTTCTCGATTTTAAAAATATATATATTTAGGCGACACCAAAATGTCGCCCTATTGAGCGTGTCGCCCTAATATAGCTTTTTTACATACAAATTGTCGCCCTATCCTAGCATCCATAGTTTTTGTCCTACCTCTAGCAACAACTAATGTGTGCAAAATGAATTCCAACCATAGAAATCAAAATTAAAGATACAACCTTTTGCAGATTCGTGGAATAAGAGTGTAAAATATCTAAGGAAGAATGTTGGTAAACTAGCCTGAAGAAATTTTAGCTACTACTACTAGTACTAAGATGCATCAATGCTTCAGAACACCTTGAAAATCTGAATGGTGAAAAGTGAATGGTAAAAAAGTCCTGTGCACGGGACTTTTTTAGAAACCTTTCGGTAGCCAATTTCCAACATGAACTACCATTTTTTTACGTAAATTGCTAGCAATCAACAATTTGAGTAAGGTTTTTATTGTCAACTCATGAAAACAAAATTGGGTCATTGCAAATGATACAATGGGCCGTTATAAAGTAACAGGCGAATGAAATAGCTCATCACTAGGCAATGTCACAAGAAACATCCATGAATTTGGATACATTACGAAGGCAGTTTATTGTACATCAAGCAATTTTTACAAGTTGTGGCAGCTAGGCACTGTTTCGAAAATCAGTTGCAGATCTATTAGCCCCTTTAACTACATACCCGGGTTTCAGGAGTTTTCTCCGAAAGTTGGAGCACAAAAGGGGTTAAAATGAATTGGAATAGATAATACAATAAAAAATTTGGATACATTTCTACAAATTATCAATTTTAGAGATGAGATTATTTTTTTATACAGCAACCTTTTTGCATTTTAACTGGAAAAAGTAGAAAGCGCTGATAGATACGGTTTGACAAAACAATTTTTAAAACCAAGACATAACCTGCATATACTTACCAAAATGAGATGGTGATTCGCAAGCTTTAACTTTCAACTGGTACACATCATAATCATTCTCGAGCTTGTATGGATCATGTCCGCAACTACCTGGTAATCAATTATTACAAATTACCAATGACGTGTGTTATGCACCTATCAATTGCTCCCCCCAACTCCTGCGCTACCCCACCCCTTAAGTGGGGGTTTGGTTTGGTCATGTTTTTTATGCCCCAAGGTGGGGATTTTGACCCATTGAAATAAAAATGCCTGCGCATCCTATAGAAAGACACGCATGTTTTGCACCCGTGGGTGGGGATTTTGTCACCTAGATTTTTCCCCAGAGGTGAGGATTTTGTCACACGAAAAGTGACAATCCCACCTCTTAGGTTTTGAACCAATCGTCAAACTTTATTTAACATATGCAAATTTGGAGCTCAATTTGTAATCTGTTCAAGTCTGTGGACAAATCATGAAACATGTTAAAGCCAACCATCTCCAATTTTTCTCTTCACACCGATTTCCTGGTTTCAGAATTAATTTACTGATGAAAACTAACTCCCCAACAGTTCAGTACTTGGCAAAATTTGACTTGCAACTAAACTTGACTAGGGAAAACTGATTTTCAACTTGACTTAATTGGCTTCAACTCCATTTGGACAAAACTGACTTACATTGACTTGGCTTGCAAAATTTCATTTGCGACTTTATTTGGAGGAAATTGACTCTTTCACTACAGCTCGCCGCTCACAGCGGCTCGCGAAATGTCTACTTCCTGCTGGAAAGCCTCTGCCAGCGGCTCGCCTTTAAGCCCGGTTCATACTTCACGCTAAAATGAATGCGAACGTGAATCTCACGTCAATCTGACGTCAAACAAGTTTGCGGCGAACATTCGCGCAAGTTGAAACTAGTTCAACTTTTTGCGAATTCGCTGCGCGAAACATTCCCTGTGACGTCAAATTCGCGTTCGCATGAAATATGAATCCGGCTTTGCACATAAACAAACTGTGGCCCTCACAGACCTTAAAACAATTTGTAGTGAAAGAGTTACAAATTATCTGATTTGAGACCAACCTGCAGCACATATACATGTGTCCCCTTCACATATCGTACTGAGCATGTTGGAGCCTTTCTTAGGGTGGATAAACTTCACACACTCCACGGCTGCAAAGAATTCAACACAAGTTCACAGTTAATACATACACTAGAATTCTAATTCGTTCTGTGTTGCATGCGTTGATGGCCAATTTTGCATTTCAAAAATTGAGCAAGGAGTGAGTAAGTGAGTGAGTGAGTATTGGGTTTAACGCCGTGCCAGCATCACGTGGCCATTTTCACGGCGGGATTGTGTAAATATATAAAACGATTGATTGTAATTAAAAATAATAAAATCATGTAAACTGTGGAAAATATAGAACCTTGGAGTCAGTTGAAAAAGATAAGTAACAAATGTAAGTAACGAATGAGATACATTTTAAAAAGATTGTAGAGCCATTGTATAGAAGTATATAAATTAGACTGATTCTGGGCAGTTTTCCAGGGGGATCCCTTAGAAGGCGGGTTGTGGAGAATCCCCCAGACACACAATAACCTGTCCAATAATCCCGCAAGGGAAAATTTGTGCCTCATAGCTCAGCTGGTAAAGCATCTGCCTGGTGCATTAGCTAGAGGTCTCGGGTTCGAATCCCGATTGGAACCATATGATCTTTTTTATAAATAGCCTTCAAGATTTCTTTGGGACAACATCTAGCAGTGCCCACTAAACTGTAGATAAACTTACTTGGGTTGTAGTAATCAAACACACGAACCGGTACAGGCTGGATTTTTCCCACTTCAAATTGACGCTTGGCACGGAACGATATTTGAGTGGCTTCAGCCATAGTAATCTGGGTAAAGACAAAAATGTTACAAAAATTGTTACATAAACATTGAGATACGTAGGTAGGTGGCGCGATTGGCAGTCGACGGCCAGAGACATCGGGTAATCCCCTTACTCTTTACGAAAGGGTGCTCTGGTATATTTTAAGTGTGTTACACAACATACAAGACCAGCGACTTTACGTCCCTTCCAAAGGATACCAAATACACAACCCCAAGTTATCACCTGCTAGGGCAGGAATCGAACCCACAACCTTCTGCATACTCTGCAGATGTCTTAACCACTGGCCCACCGAGCATGCCCATGCCGAATTCGATGGTCTTACAGCAGGAGACTGTAATTACACCCTATATATGGACCAACACAATATAATTCCTTTATTTCAACGTCAGTCTTATTGGTCTACATTCCACTTCGGTGTTTATACCTTCTCAAGATAGAAGACGACCGAGCGATCCGTCACCTCATATTCCTGAATTTGTCCATCGCTTTGCTCTTTGACCTGAGAAGATATGAAGGTATAAAAACTAAATTGAGTTTTGCCGTCAGTTAACGTTATTACACTCAACACTGTCATATTCTAAGGTACCATCTTCTAAAATAATATGAAAAGAATGCTGTTCCTTGTTTGGTTCCCCGACTCTACTCCAGATTGAACTGACAATTCACGGACATATTTTTAACCATGGGTTCCATCCAGAACCTTCATGTGTTCATTAAAAAACAAAAATGATTAAAAAGGTCATTTCTTTGTGAAAAAAAAGGAGTCTGCCATAAATTTGATTTCAATACCATCTAGCTCATCCACCATGTAATAATGCGGCATTAGGACTACTTACGGCTTCTAAATCATCTTTAATTGGCTGGTAGCCTGTGTACAGTCCCACATCTAAAATGGCCATTCCAGTAGCTTCGCCTTGCAAGTACCTAACAACATGAACAGTTTAAAGATAGCTTACAGGATTGGAAAACTGAATAAAACAGAGTTATCTCCATGTGTGATGGATGATGTGTGTGATAAAAACCAACCTGTGTATAAGTCAGCTCAGTACCACGTCTTTGTTCCGAGAAAACAATGGAAAACTGTATCTATACTTCTTTAGAGGGGAATTTTCACAAACTGCACCTAAACCCTTTTTTAAACCCCACATTTAGGGCTTTGAATTTTACAATTATATTTCAATACCGATTGTAATTGGCTGAAGAAAAAAATCATATAAAATACGCCAACGTCATGTTGGCATCTCTGCAAATATTGAGAATCTACCTAATAATAATAATGTCCAATTCTTATATAGCGCATTACACAAACTGTCTCAATGCGCTTTACATTATTATCCGTGGTCATTGGGCTCAGTAATATCATTCCTTAATCCTTCTCAACTCCCTGGGGAGTATACAGTCCCGTGCAGCTTATGCGCACAGGGACTAATCAAACACATCAGCTTTCACTACCCTCACAGGTACCCATTTCCTCCTGGGTGGAGAGAGGCAATTCATGGCAAAGTGCCTTTCCCAAGAGTACATGCACCATGGCCGAGCCGGGATGGGATTCGAACCCAAGACCTGTGTATTTACCAAAGTCTTGGATTCAGCACGCTACACCATTCAGCCATGGGGCCCTACTAGGACGTTACTGTCATTAAAAACCTACCTGACTTGGATGTCGTAGGACAACTCCTCCTGTTGAATGTCGTTTTCATCATCGTTAACTATCAACTCAAAATCGCATGGGGTGTTTTCGGCCTCGGGTAGGAAATATGTGGACTTAAACTGAAACCAAACAATGTCATCTAAACATCAATATAGAAGCTTTTAAGGAAATATCCGCGTATCAATGATTTTAAACAAACTCATGGATGTATATATACAGGGCAAACTGAACAAATACTTGGGTTTTTTTCTTACTCTATGTGAACACGCACATTTTTATTGAAGAAAGGTACAACATCAGCTCTGGGCTTTATTAAAATAAACTATTCCAGATTACACGACACTAAATAATAAACAAATCAATCACACTTTATATTGAGAATGGCATTACAATCAGTTTTTTAGGAATTACACCAATCAAGGATGTTTGAAGGACATGTACATGCGTTTAACGTCAAACAACGTGAATACTTGAAGCATTTAACAAGCCCTCAAAGTCTCTGAAATGTAAATCTGAATTTCTGGAATTGTCCAATTTACCTTCGCCTGTCCTGTGCCCTGACCCCGTGTTTTGAAGTCTACTCTAAACTGTGCAGTTGAATCAGGTACCTACAAAGACAAAATGCACAAAAACTAGGAAAAGGGGACCGGTAAAATCCTGTAGCAACAACACTGTTTTGATGTCAATAAGCTCAATGTCTATGGTCTAGTAGGTATGAAGCAAGACTCACAATCATGTGGTTGTGGGTTCGACTCCCACTATGACCAAGACACTCAATACCATATTCCTCGCCGACCCAGGCGATAATTGGGGAGCTGTTAAGGGGAGTGTTACATAGTGCTGATAGGAGGTGCACCATGGCCGGGCAGCACGCCTTGACAAAGTGAGAGGATTCTGCTGATTTCCTGATGACAGCAGTAATAATGGTAACAGCGCTTTGATCCCTCGGTTATGAAGCTCTTTACAATGTATGAGAATAGCTATTATTGTTATATGCTTCTGCGGAATAATCAGCTGGTACACTGTTATTTGAATGCAACCGAAGAGCATTGTATGTTTTTGAATGCAGGTTATTTAAAGGAGTATGTCCAGATCACTATTTTTCCCAAGAGTGTTGAGATTTTGATACCATATCATTTGTCATATTTTTCTCATTACCATTCTGAAACTTTACGTTCTTAATCTGTATAGTTTCAAGGATATTGTCAAAAAACCACCGATGTTTTGTAAACTAATTTATCTGGTTCTGTAAACCAACATTTTTGCTTCCACATCCAAATTAGAAATTGCAATTTGGGGATGTATTTTATATGAATGTTAGGTTAAAACGAAATCCATTTTCTGGAAAAAATATGAACACGCTCCTCTAACCCTCCCCTCTCATTCCCCCCTCCCCCAACCCCCCACAACCCCCCAACTTGTAGTGGACAAGTTGTGGACCCATGCGACCTCCAAACGTTGTACTTACGACAATTTCCGCATGCTGCCTCACGAGAGCATTGTAAGGTTGCAGCATAAAATTACGAGCAAATCTGCTTTCTCTGCAGGTGACTTCGCAATCAAGATCAATGTTGAAATCTTGTGTTCTGATGGCGTACTCGGACAATGCCTGTAGTGCTATGACTGTGTCCTGAAAGGAAAATGGTTGTAATATTAACACACACAAAAATGGTCATTTCTGTTAATAGTTTTATTTTGTGCTGAGAAACACGAGTTATATAACATCGGCCCTTTTTATAGAATTACTATAGTACATGTAGTAATGTAAAATTCTGTGCAACTACAAATTTATTGAGATCATATTAATCAGTAAACGATGCAAATTCTCATGGTCGTGCTGTTTTCTATTGTAATAAATTGGCATCATTGGTGCATAATTCATTAGATGCAAATCACATGACATGTTTTTATCACAACTACAACAAATCACAGACAAATGAATTTTGTCAGATATAACATTTTTCACGCACCATAGACTACTAAAGTGTGACGTCTGTAGTTTCCAGGGTAACTGGGTCTGAACATTGGTAGCTATCTAACATGTCCATTGCTAATGCACCTATCAATTGTTTCCCCCACCCCTCTCCCCCCGGGCTACCCCACCTAAGAGGTGGGGATTGTCACTTTTTGCGTGACAAAATCCTCACCCCTGGGGCAACATTTAGGTGACAAAAATCCCCACCCTCAGGTGCAAAACATACGCAAAAATGCACAGATAATGGGCCAAATGCCCCACCCTGGGGCATGAAAAATGTGACCAAACCCCCACCTAGGGGGTGGGGTAGTGCGGGGGGGGTGGGGTAGTGCGGGGGGGGGGGGGGGGGGGGGGGAACAATTGATAGGTGCATAAAGCACAGGGAAACGAGTTCACTGGTTTTAGTGTAGACCCAGTAACCTTGGCAACACACAAAGGGTGACATTTTCACTCACAAAGCACTCCATTTTGAAAACCCACTATTTCCTTAACTAAATTTCTGCACAGCAAATGAACCATAAAACCAAAAAGCCACAGGCATTCACGCTTCGTAATTACAAACCTGTGTGGAGACAAATCCGCCATTGTAGTTTTCTTGCTCAGTTAGCCAGTTGATAATAGCATGCGAGTAGGCAATATCGTCCGTCTGCAGTAGGGCAAGCAGTGCATAGCTTGTTGTTTCCACTTCAATGGCTTTGGGACGGCGGCTGTACCAGAAAGGCTTTTTTCCCCCGGCAAACACTGAATCGTCAGCCTCCCAGTGACGCGAGTCAGAGACTACAAAAGGAAGAAATGGGGTGAAATCAAATGCAATTGAACATTCTGTTTCATTTATGTGAGTGAATGCACAAACGGTTGCACAAACGGTTGTCCAAACTGATATTATTGAGGTTTCGCGAGCACGGTCTATGATCACGTCTATGTTTAGCTTAACCCCAAAATCTTTACCTTTCGCCATCCATTTAATAACAATATTACAATATTTGTGGGGTGTTATGGCCGAGCAGTCTAGTGCGTCGAACTTAAGTTCCTGTGTTAGTACTAGAATGTAGGTTCGATTCCTGGCCGTGACGGGTTGTGGCACCTGTGCCCTTGAGCAAGGCACTCGACCACACTTGCTCCCATTCCTGTAATTGGCGGTCCCTCCGCTGTTGGATGTGGTATATAAATAAATAAATAAATAAATAAAAAGACATTGATATCATGTTGACAACAAAACCACACATAGAAATTCACTAAAAGACGTCATCTTGGCTAACCCTGTGCAACCAAAATCTCACTATTGTAAATAGAAACACCATCAGGTTGTGTACTTATACCCTGCATGATATGTGGCAAAGGGACTTCCCTCTAACGCCCCTATACCTCAACACACTCTTCCCTTTTGTCAACGCACCAACCTCCCATAAAAACTGAAAGAAATTCCTTGGAAATTCCTTGGATGTTTGAGACACAATGGGGGAACAATGGTAGGGGGATACCCTCTGCCACATATCGTGCTGCATATGTGTGTACTAAATTGCACCCACTAAACTGTAAACGGGATACAATGGAACTCCAAGCGGTACCTACAAATTCCAGTATTGTCGAGATATATTTAGAAATTCTCTCACGTTCTAAATTATGCCTTTTTTACTGACTAACCCCGGTCATAACTCTCAATGGCTTTCAGCTTGTCGATAGCATCTTGGGCTTGGGGGCTTTCTGCGAGGGCCAGGGCATAAGCCGTGATAGCGATGGCGTAAGGTCGAGTCAACTCATCAAGTTCTCCTTCAAGGAATGCAGTTGCCTTGGTAACAGCATTATCTTTATCCTGTCAATACAGACATTAGCCAATCAGATGTTTAGCCGAGTGTAGATTTTTAATGCTTTGCACACATTTTGATAAAATTTAATTGAATTTTGACTCTTACAATTTAGCAGAAATCTGGATACATGACAAAAAATGACAGTGGTGAGACCTTATTAAATTAAAATTCATTGAACCTGAGCTTTAGCACCCAACCAGGGGCCAATTTCATGGCGCTGCTTAAGTGTTACCTAAAAAGGCACGCTTACTGCAGAAAAAAGTTGTGGCAACATTACCACTATTTAATGTCCGTGACATGCTTAGGCTCGAGTGCGCTTGGAAATGGGCACTGTTGCGTCACTCTCTTCAGCAAATTTTGCACTTGAAGTTTATAAACGTTTCGTCGTGTTAATGGTTGTGAGCTCTGCGATAAAATCGGAGTATCGGTTAGCACAAAATTTGCTGCTTAGCAGTGCCGTAGAATTAGGCCCATAATTCTGCTGACCTCTGCAAAAATGAGTGAATTTTGTATTCTAAAGAGGGGTACATACAGCAAAGACTTACATATGTACTGCATTCACACTCAAGTAGCGAAATAAGAACAAAAGCTGTCAATGATGCTGCCCCCTGAACACCGCCCTGTGTGCAAAAATAATAAAAGTTTTGTAGTCGAGACATTTTCAAAAAATCAAAATAATTCAGTTATAACATCGAATAGAGAAATTAAATTGAATTTGTAATTTTGTCTTTGACCCTTTAAAGGTCATTTTGTCATTTGCAATGACCCAAAATGTTTTTAAAGAGTTGTACGGACAATTTTACTCAAAGTGATTGGAGCAATGGTAACAAGTTATTCCACCTGAAATGTATTGTTTTTAGGAAAACAATAATTTAAGATTATGAAAAAAGCAATTTATTATCGGTTGCACACCAAACAAGGTATAGTCTTCGCTCGAGTAATGGATTGTTATTGATCCCAGCCAGTATCCGATGTAAGGCTACACTTGGAGATTGTTCATTTCAATCTGCCGCCCCTAAACTGTGGAACAAGCTACCCAGTGAAATTCGGAATATTGATGTTTTTAATTTATTTATACAGAAAGTGAAAACGTACCTTTTTAAACAAGCTTTTAACTGAAAGTATATAGTTGTGTAGAATGCTGCATTTTTGTTTAAGTTGTGTAATGTGTGGTGGGTAAATTTGTATTTTGTTTATCTGTAAAGCGCATATGAACATATTCATATGGAATATGCGCTATATAAGTTTAATTATTATTATTATTATTATTATAAAAAAAGCTACAAGACTTACGGTCATTTCGCGATGATGCACTGTGTATGTTTCAGTGAAAGATCCGTCACCATTACTGCTGCTCGTTTGCTCAATCAACCACTGCATGGCTTGGCATGTAATTTTCTCGTCAATATGGGCAAATTCCCGGGCTTGGCAAAGAACTTTAGCCACAAAAGCCGTCAACCTGAAGACAGAAAATTTGCCCTTACGTGACACAAAGTCCTTTTTCTGAAAACACTCTCAAAGCAATGTCTTTGGGTGCAAATTCTTCACAACATAATTTTATTGACATCTGCAAGTAAACTGCTCATCGCACTTACCATGTACTGCTTTTACGAGTGGGTGTCTCTGGCCCCCAAACAGAGAATGATCCACCCGTATGGCGATACCTCAGTTGCCAATTAACCCCTGCATTACAATAAGAGCAGCAATGGTGTTAACCACTTGACGCACAAGTTGACTTTGAGTGTTGCATAGCATGATCCTTTGAGAATCATACAACTAATGTAGAAATAATTCCGGCATCAACTAGTTAATGGCTAAAAACTTTGGCAACCAAAAAATTCTCTGCAATATTTATTCACAAATTTTCAGTAAAAAAAAACATCAGCCCTAGCGGACTTGACTCACCTTCACTGATGTACTTCTTAGCTGATGTTTCCAAAGCGGCCGTATACTGGTCGGTGTTCTTGAGATACTTGTAAATATAAACATTGGGTCCTAATTTCAGCATTGTCTGTTCTCCACAACCTGTTGGAATGCCCAAAAGCCTGTCCAGGCCCCCAATTACTGTCTCAACCACGCTGCCCATCACATTGCCTGTAAACATGCAAAATATCAAGAAAAACTTTATCCTTAAACATTTTTATATGAAGGCAATTTTGGCTCACCTTTAACTGATATATACAGTTATAAAAAAAGAAAAGAATTTCTTAAAATAGACCCTTTACATGGAAAGCCATGACGGGGAACAGTCACATTGTCACAGTGCATCATGCACAAGTCACATCATTTAAATATGAAAAAATGCCCCCCCGTCATGGCCGCCAGTGCAAATGTCTATAGCCATTCTTGATCAGAACAGAAGTATGTCGAATACAGTAAATGTGTGGATAACAAGGCACTGATTAACCAATCACTTTGGAATCGCTTTCAAGACTGTTCTGCTTCAGTGATTTCCTCCAGGTCCAAGAGGACCAGTTTGAACAAAGTGATTCCCACAGCAATGAAATGTGACATTTCCTGTTTCTGGGAAAATCCTGCAGTTAAGGGCTCTCAGAAAACCAAATCTGATTGAACCTGCTTTGGATGAACTGACCTCTGGGAGGCATACTAGGCAGGGTGGCACACCCTGCTTCAAGGCCTCTGGTGCAGTCAACTTCACCACAAGACTGATAAAATATGCTACAGTTAAACTTGTATATATAGTGGCCACCCTCGGGACCGTAAAAAAACTGGCCACAATAAATCATACACATGACATTTGGGACCAAAGACGGGTGGCCACTATAAGCAGGTGCCCTGTTTATCAAGGTGGCCTTAGTAGCAGGTTTCACTGTACATCTGTCAGCCTCCTTGATTCTTGGATAGGACCATAGTCTGAATTTCCTTTTTTGAACTGTACATTTAACATTGAGCCAAGTTATTTCTGTGGCAAGTTATTGAACACGGTGGCAAGTAATTTCTGATTAATTGCGATCCCCGTTGCAAAATGATTCAATCGACGATTCAACACCGGCTAGCTCGACGGTCTAGTGGTTAAGACGTCTGCCTTGTTTGCAAGAGGTCGTGGGTTCGAGCCCCACCCGAGCATGCTATGAAGTTTTTCATAGTGTCTCGGGAAAGCACTGAGTATGCAGTGTTAATAATTACGTTGGGTAAGGGCAAAACAAACCCTAATTAACATTCAGTCTCCCCGACGCAAGCTAAATCAATTTCTGACTGTGGCAAGTGTGCGCTTTATACTGGCGATGCAAGTCTAACTAGGGCGCACTTCACTTACCTGTGACGCTAACATACACATGATGTGTGCCAGGAATGGCGTTGGCATTAAGGTTGTAGCGAATTATGTTTACTTGTGTTCCATCCTCATCCCAAAGACCTTAAAAAAAAAAAAAAAAAACTCTTTTACCACACTGTGCAGCTTGAGAATTACCTACTTCAGCCAGAAAGAAAAGCTGCCAGCGACTCGCTTAGCAAAATTGGCCTTCATTTAATTACATGTACGTCATAGACTTTGAATACAAATCTGTCGTGAAAGAGTTAACTTCTGCTTTGAACATGCTAGCATTGAAAAAACTAAAGATCTCTACATTTCAATTATGAAAGTCTTGAAAACCGAATATTTGATTCTCTGATTATGCAAATAATTTGAAATTTTAACTCTTAGAGCATCTTCATGTAAATATGTGATGTATTTAAGTGCACTCTATGTGCTTTGTATATCACATCCATAATCTATGTGCATTGTATCACATTCATAATCCAAACTACTTTGTGGGGTACCGTGGCCGAGTGATTTGGGTCACTGACTCGCAACATTCGGGTGAAAACATTGGGTTGTAGGTTCGGTACCTGGCCGGGTTATCTGTGCCTTTGAGCAAGGCACTTAAACGCTCTAGCTCCATTCTTCAGAAGAGATGTAAAGCCGTTGGTCTAGTGTGTTGTGTAACACACTTAATAGGTCCCAGAGCACTCTTTCGAGAAGAGTAAGGGGATTCCCTGGTACCTCTGGCCGTCGGCTGCCAATGGAGCCACCCACCTATGTATCTCAATGTTTAGGTGGAATATTTTTGCAAGCTTGATGCAATTCAGCCTACGGGCTACGCATTGAAGTTCATTAAACCCATTAAATAAATAAATAAAATACTTACGGTCATGCTGATAAGACTGTTCCATGGGTCCATCTGGTAAGCCATCCGCTGCTAAGCGATCCTGCTCGGTGTTCTCAGGTTCCAGTGTAAACGTCACGGGGTCGGTCTGCTCATAACCTTCGGACTGGTTTAAAGATAGATTACATGATTGGAAAACTGTTACAAATGGTTTTATCTCCATGTGTGATTGAGGATGTGTATGACCTGTGTATAAGTCAGCTCAGTACCTCATCTACGTTCCGAGGAAACCATTGAAAAACTGCGTATATGCTTTAAAGGAAACGTGCAAATCCACCGTCCTATTTTGGCTGGTTGCCTGACTATACTGCGGAAAACTGAACAAACAAACAACCCAACAAACAAACAAAAGTGCTACCTACACGAACAAGCAAGTTCTTCCTGATGGCGTCCCTGTATTGTTGCCCCATTGTCACAGCAGCTACCTCAATCGGAATAAGTCCAGCCTCCAACGGAACGATAACAAAACCGACAGAGACACCTTGATTTCGGGGAACTTCAACCCGTTTGCCTTCCGAGTAGCGGTCTGGGAGGGCCTCGGAGCAAAGCCCCTCTCTGCCTTTTAGGTGAACCATTACCTTAGGAGTAAACAAAAATGAGTAAATCTCCATCGCTGAAGTTTGCAATTCACTATTTGCACAGTCCAAAATTAAAATTGTTGCCTTTCATTTTATCTTCACAAATACAATTCGAGTCAAAAGTTTACATACACCTTGGCAAGAAAATTGAACCAAAATTGTCTCAAAGCCTGCGTAACCCATGTGACTTAACTGTTTGGGTGGCTAATCAGTTACTATAGGGGCGTTCAAGATGCTGACGCCGGGTAACACCAACTTACACCAGAGCGTTCTTTTAGCAATCACGTACTACACGAGTCTGCCCCGGTGGCAGCCACCACTGCCCGAGCTCGCGGCTGGGTCTCTGGTGTAAAGCAAGGTGTAATGACGTCACCTAGTAACCGCGAGTAGTAAAACATGGCGGACAGTTTGGAATTGCGACGCGAGTACGAAGAAAAACACTTATTTATGACACAAGATTGGAGGGAATAGTGCTGTAAATACATTTTGCTGAATCAGTATAGATGTCTGTGGGCATTGACGAAGTTTATTTCAGTACTTTAGGGCTACTATTTTTGCGTGGCGCCGGCCTCAATTTTCATCCTGAGTCAAACGATAACGGTGTTTATAAAACCCCACCCGGCAACAACCTTTGACCACGTGTTCCCAGAATTCAAAGCGAGACCCTGTGTCGTTCGTTTTGCATCTTCTGGGAGCTTCTCCCGGTGTAAACCCCCCGTTACCCGGTGTAAGCGTCTTGAACGCCCCTATTGTCTTCATTATTTTGACCAGAGGTACGCTTATAAAATACTGACCTTGAAACTGATTTCTTGCACATTTCATTCATTATGTCCAATGGGTCAAAAGTTTACATACACTTTTGAACAGAAGGAGTTAGAACTTGGTTGCTTTTCCTCAATTACATTTTGATAGAACTTTTGAAGTATACCTCCAATGTAACGTCTGCATAGTTGAACACCGATACTATGATCTCAATCTGCTCTTTTCGTTGGACTGAATACGGCATGAGGAGATCTAGAAAGAAAGGTGGACGGACTTGAAGTTTGATGGGATCAGCTACGCACATAGCGTACTCTCGCGATACGCCCACGGCTTCAATGACCCACGTAGTCACACTGTCGCGTAGTGTGTCTCGGTGCAGTACTGAACCTCCTTCACTGAATTTAAAAATCAAACAAAAATTAAATTCTATCAAATAAAAAGCAATTTTGATTTAATACTTTGACAGTGTCTTGAGAGAAAAGTTTCATTGTTTGATTTCATGAAAAATTACACAATTCTACAAGCCACATCAATGAACGGAAACTTGGAGTATCGTGGCCAAGTGGTCTAGCGAATTGAACTGGACTTTGGTTAATTCTGCAGGTGCGTGTGCCCTTGGGCAAGGCACTTTGCCATAAACTGCCTCTCTCCACCCAAGAGCAAATGGGTACCTGTGAGAGCAGTGAAGGTGTAGTTTGATCAGCCCATGAGCATCTAACAGGCAGCCGGGGCTGTATGTTTGCCAGGGACTTGAGAAGGTTCCATTAAGGAATGTTTTTTAAGAGCCCAATGACCAGGGGTAAAAAAGTGAAGTATGTTATATAAATATCCATAATACAATTGGCCGAGTGCCAAAGGCGAAGGCAGATCAGGCTTTTCGCCTGCGCTACATTCTGTACCCCACATTGGCCTGACAGACACACCATACCAAGTTGTAACAAAACGCACTCACCCTATTACGATGTTATTGAACATCCAGCTTTCAGGAAATTTGGAGCGCACCATGATTCCGCTCAAAACCACGTCATTATTCCCGCCACTAGCTCGACCGCCGGAGAAAACGTCACCAATCCTCCTACAGCAATCATAGAATGCTTCAATCTGGGACGACTCGGGATCCAAATCTTTCCGTTTGGCGAGAAGTTTTGCTCGAGTGGCGCATGACATCACTTCAGCGTCCGCAAGTTCCCTCATTCCCTTTTTACAGAACTCCAAGTCTTCTCCCTCATATTCGCTCACTGACAAACAGAAATAGAACAATTATTGTTTTTAGTCATGAATCCAACAGTTCAGGAATGGCCTTAGGGCAGACAGTAGCAAGATATCAAGCCTGATGGCCTGGGCTTTTCACTGGCAGGGCCTTACAAGACCTTTTGGATTGACCTTAGGGCAGACAGTAGCAAGATATCAGGCCTGATGGCCTGAGCCAGGCTGGGCTTTTCACCGGCAGGGCCTGACCAGACCCCTTTGACTGGCCTTAGGGCAGACAGTAGCAAGATATCAGGCCTGATGGCCTGGGCTTATCACCGGCAGGGCCTGAACAGACCTTTTGGACTGGCCTTAGGGCAGACAGTAGCAAGATATCAGGCCTGATGGCTTGGGCCAGACTAGGCTTTTCACTGGCAAGGCTTACCAGACCTTTTGGATTGGCCTTAGGACAGACAGTAGCAAGATATCGGGCCTGATAACCTGGGCTTTTCACCGGCAGGGCCTTACCAGACCTTTTGGACTGACCTTATAGGTCAGACAGTAGCAAGATATCAGGCATGATGGCTTGGGCCAGGCTGGGCTTTTCACCGGCAGGGCCTTACAAGACCTTTTGGATTGACCTTAGGACAGACAGTAGCAAGATATCAGGCCTGATGGCCTGGGCCAGGCTGGGCTTTTCACCGGCAGGGCCTTACAAGACCTTTTGGATTGACCTTAGGACAGACAGTAGCAAGATATCAGGCCTGATAGCCTGGGCTGGGCCAGGCTGGGTTTTTCACTGGCAGGGCCTTACAAGACCTTTTGGATTGACCTTAGGCCAGACAGTAGCAAGATATCAGGCCTGATGGCCTGGGCTTTTGCAGGGCCTTACCAGACCTTTTGGACTGACCTTAGGGCAGACAGTAGCAAGATATCAGGCCCGATGACCTGGGCTTTTGCAGGGCCTTACAAGACCTTTTGGACTGACCTTAGGGCAGACAGTAGCAAGATATCAAGCCTGATGGCTTGGGCTTTTCACTGGCAAGGCTTACCAGACCTTTTGGATTGGCCTTAGGGCAGACAGTAGCAAGATATCAAGCCTGATGGCTTGGGCTTTTCACTGGCAAGGCTTACCAGACCTTTTGGATTGGCCTTAGGGCAGACAGTAGCAAGATATCAGGCCTGATGGCCTGGGCCAGGCTGGGCTTTTTCCAACCTTGTACTCGATGTGTGCCGGGACCAACCTTGTACAATTAAATTGAATTGAAAAATTGAATTGTACAAGGTTGGGCTTTTCACCGACAACACCTCTTTAACTAACTTTTTGATTTTTGTTCATGCTTTTGGTTTTTGTGTGAATTCTATGACAAATGCAGCCTAATTTTGAAAAGGAAAAATCAAACAATTAACCGCAACTTACAGATTTCTTCCATCATGGTATCATTCGCAGATCGTTTTGCTCGACCTCCTTCCACTGAGCATCCCTCCTCTATAGCAAAAGGTAAACAAAAACGAGTAAACAAAAACAACAATTTACAAAATGGAAAAGCTTCGCAGTTTAAGAAAAAATCCATGAACACACTTCATGTGGCGATAAAAAAAAAACCAAAAAACCCTACAATTTTGAGCTAAATTTCACATAACAAGCAGAATGTAAGTAGTCAAAGTTTTGATCCGTGGATCTTTATCAGTGACCAACAAGAACAAGTTCTGTCTGGCCTATAGCTTCTATATATTCTGCCTGGCCTATATCTTCTATATATTATGTCTGGCCTAACTTGTTCTTGGCCTAACAGTCACTGTTCTTGGCCTAACATCCACGGATCGAAACGTTTGACTACTTACAATCTGCTTGTTGTGTGAAATTTAGCTAAAAATTGTAGTTTTTTATCGCCTGTTAACGACACAACAATGAACCAACTCTATTCCTTTAACACTTCATGTAATCCAATTCAAATGGCGCATGTCTGCTAGCAGGCTTTCCGCTTTTACAAGTCCTAGTTCTTTCATGCTTTAGCACATCTTTGTCCTTACAGGCAAGCACGCACACGCAACACGCGTGCAGGGAATGGATGGATTACAATGACAAGATTGTGTTGCTCGTGTGACCCCATATTATTGTAATACGACTATAATAAGTTTGTCGTCGTTGGAATTATTACAATCGCATCATAATCGAGTAATTACAAGATTTTTCTCTCATCCCAAGTTTGGTTGTTTCATTTCAATGATGATCAGGCACCATACCAGATGTTGTGTTCGTTAAGATTGTTCTCGTGTGACCCCGGCTTTAGTTTCTTTCTTGTTTACTTTATTCTTTATTTCTATTTTCTAATTTACACCCACCTTCTCTTACGTCCACATTCAGTAGGGTGTTACTCAACACAGTAACGCCGGCATCCTGAAAAAAAGATAATAATTGTTTTAAAATGCCAATTTGTGGCGATTGGATAACATACGAGAGATAATTTGCAGAAACTTCAGTGTCCATCAATGCATAGTTCCGACCTGTCAATCAAGCCGAACCCGCGACCAATCACAACAGAGCTAGCAGACGGCGCCCACAAAGGTCAAAGTGATGCAATCATCACAAAATCACGCGATTTTCTGCCCATACAGTTTGTATGTTGTATGCGCCAGTGACCGGGTGAATTTTGGTTTCAATGTCGGGCGATTCGCTGTTCAAAGGTAGGAAAGCGCATTTTTTTGAAATATATGTCATCCCTGCATTACTAGCCCTTCGCTCAGTGTGTGCTACGGTAACTGTCGACCTCAAAACATAAATGCCTTTGGGTTTTCTCCAATGAATCTGTGCTTTCCATGCCGAGTCCCGTTGCTTTGTACGTAGTCTCGCCATTTTTTTGCGATGGCTTGTGAGCACATAGCAACAAATTCTAAGGGGCAGGGTTAACTGGGCAATCTCGGAACTATGCATTACACTGTCTCTCATTTTAAACTTTCAAAAACTGTGATTCTGATGTAGTGAATTTTGCAGTGAAAAGTTGTGGAAAATGAAACAATTTCAACTTTATTTTTGTCTAATGTTGAGGTGGGAATAGAGCCTTGCTGTTTAACTTGGACTTGTGTGAAGTATAAACTGGCCAGCAGCTGATTTCACAAATCCTTGCGCACTACGTAAGCCCGCTTGCGCAACTTTTGATTGCGTAAGCTGCGCAACATTCCTGTGATAATCACACAAAAGCCTATCGGGCTTATGCCATTTTCAAAAGTTGCGCAAGCTACGCAATTTTTTCGTGAAATCGGCTGCTGTAATTCTAGCACTGGTTATAAGGAAGAGCAGCTTGAATATAGTTTACAGATGCTACAATAAGTTTATATGCATTTGCAGTACACTTGTTGGCCTAATGTACGACTGCATAAATATTTGGATATGTTTTGGGAAAGAACAACAAATTGTCATATGTAATTAATTGAAATATAAATGAAATCCAACAAATTGAGAAAAGACATTCAGTGTTTGAAGGCAGTACACATGATTGGTATCTCGAAGAATCAGAAATGTTCACAGATTTACACATAACTTACACGATATAAACATGACGGTAGAAACCTTCCCCTGAAATGGTTTTGTCTGAAGTGCTATAGTCTTTCAGAAATAAGCAAAACAATTATTTTTCGTCCCGCGAGACGTAAATTAATTTCGCCCCCAAACCATTTCGCCCTGGACCACTTCATCATGAACCACTTCGCCCAAGTGTCATTTCGTCCCCAAACCACTTCGTCTAAACACTACTTCGCTCAAAAGCCACTTCACCCCAAAACAACATCGCGCACAGGGTGAAGTGGTTTTAGGGCGAAATGACTGTAAACCCTTTTTGACTGTTTTCTTAAAAGTTGGACAAAGTATGGAGCTGGTTTTTGCTCAGGTTGGTTTTTATCATGAATATCTTCAATAACACAGGGGGATAAAACTATTTGTAACAGTTCTTTGAAAACAGCAGGAGCACACTTTGCACAAATCTGCAACCAATCATGAAAACCACAAGAAAATGTGCTTTAGCACAAACCTCAAAGACTTTCGCTGAAGTCTGTCCGCCTCCCGCACCACAGCCCAAATCGTAACTTGCCATTCTCTTGAAAACCTGTTGAAAATAGGCAGATTGGGTCATCACAAAAAATAAACCAGACAACTGAAATTATTACTCTACGTTTTTATTTCAAAACATGATTATTAACCAACAATTCAACACTGGCCAGCTCAGTGGTTGAGTGGTTAAGATGCTTGCCTAGTATGCAAGATGTTGTGGGTTCGAGTCCCAACCAAGCACACTATGACGTTTTTCTCATAGTGTCTTGAGGAAGCACTGAGTATATATTGCCCATAAAAGGAAAGAGCAATACAAACAAAATCATGATAAATAAATGTCTTGTTACTTTAAAATTTTCTAAAATGGATGGGATACACCTACCTTCTTTTGCGTGAGTCGATGATAATAACGAAGCTTGAAGACGGCTTCGTCCACGGCCAACAGACCGACATTTGTACCCTGCTTTCCGCTTATTTCCAGTTCAATATCCTTATTGCTGCCATCCGTCTTGTAAACGCCTTCCTCCTCATTCATATTTTTCAAGTGTAAATCGATCTTTGTAACGAGAACAAAAAGAGACAAATTAGAAACGTTTATTAGCTCATCAAAAACCTAAACGGCAAAGATCAGAGGTTTTTGTAAGAAAAGCATGCACCCCCATTGATGTAGTTATAATGAAAGACATTATTAAGATGTCCGACTAGTATGCAGGAGGTCGTGGGTTCGTGTCCCACCTAAGCATGCTAAAGGTTTTTAGCATGTTTCTGAGTGCATATGTGACCCGCTCTGCATAAAAGGCCAGTAAGTCGCGCAGGCTACGTCGAGTTTTCACGACCATAAGGAGAAATCTGCAGCAGATCCATGCTCATTAAATACAAAAACACAATAGAAATTCCTGGATGAAAAACGAACATTCCAGGAAGTATCTAGGCACCGGCAAAAATTTTCGATGTGTTTTTGTATTTAATGAGCATGGATCTGCCACAGATTTCTTCTTATGGCCGTGAAAACTCAACCTAGCCTGCGCGACTTATTGGCCTTTTGTTGCAGAGAGGGTCACATATTACTGTGCCTCATGGCTCAGCTGTTAAAACAAAGTGGCTGCTGTATGAGAAGTCTTCAAACTTTTTAAAAAATTGCAATCCACCCCTAATCAACCACTTACAGGATTCTCGCATTTTTCTTCAACCTCCATGTAGAGCGCGTCAGCTATTACGTTCCCATCGGGACGTATGTAATACGCAACAACTCGCGCTGAAGGGACCATATCATGGGTGACTGTAAACGTCAAAGCAGTGTTTGAGTTTATTTCGGCCCTCGGGATACTTCCCGTTGATACTATCTTGCCTCCTGCAATAACCTGATTGGGACAAAGCAAAATGGGGATCAGGGGGCAATTTCATAAAGCTGTTAAGCAGAAAAATTTGTTTGCTTTACAAAAATGGGTTAATTGTACGTCAATTTGTGTTTTTAACAAAAATAGCAAAACACTAGTAGTACACATCACATAAGATTTTGCTAACCCATTTTTATAAAGCAAACAAATTTTGGGTTAAACATTTTTTTCTCTGCTAAACAGCTTTATGAACTTGGCCCCCAGAAGACAATGATAATTCCGAAATTTTTTTGAGGTTCCGTGTTCGAGTGGTTTGGATCATTGGCTTACATCATCCAAACGAAAACGTGTCCTCCATTCCTATTGGAAGGGATGTAAAGCTGTTGGTCCAGTGTGATGTGTATACACACGCTTAAAAGATCTCAGAGAACTCTTTCGTTAACAATATAAGGGTATTACCCAATGTCCCTGGCCATCGACTGCCAATGGCGCCACCCACCTATGTATCTCGATGTTTACGTGGAAGACATTTAATTCAATTCAGCCTACGGGCTGCAAATTTAAGTTCAGTAAACCAATTAAAACAATTCACTTTTTTAGCAAGTGAAAAAAGCTTGTCATGTCAAACTCGTTGGTGGCACGCTGTATTACGATTTACAAAATACAACTAACTGAAATATTTGATTTAATAGATCCTTTGTACAGGCGGCCATGACAGGGGGCAGTCACATTGTCACCGTGCTTCATGCACGAGTAGTCACATTGTGGATCTATTGTCACATCATTTCAATATAAAAACATGCCCTCTGTCATGGCTGCCGGTGCAAAGGATCTATACTTACAAAGAAATTGAGCGTCTCCACATTGACAGTGCTAGTCAGATGCACCTCCACACTCCTTTGGTCGTTAATCTAAAAGTGGAATAACAAGACGGCGTCATTAAAATAAAAGTTGTTCAAATTAATTTCAATTCATATTTTGAGTTGTTACTGATGAAAAGCCATCATAAGTGGCCTACCGGATAGCGTATAGACCTTTATCACAGTGCGGCCGTCTTCCCTTTTCATCTGTTTAAAGGCCCATATGTCATTTGTGAGATGAAATGTTTTACATATATTCATAGATTGAGGGCATAAAAACTAGCCTGGAAACATTTTAGCTACGTACAGATGCATCAATGCAACTAGGTGGCTACCTGGCCAAGGCGCCCAACCCTATCGACAGTTAGATTGTGGCATTCCCCCTAACAGCTCCCCAAATATCGCTTGGGTTGACGAGGCAATTAAGTGTTTTGCCCACGGACACAAACACGTTTGCACAAGTGGGGCTCGAACCCATAACCCCTCGATCACGAGCACGGCTGTATACTCACTAGACCACACGTGCTACTGCTCCCAATATAATTTTGTACAAAATTTGCATAAAATGAATGGTAAAAAAATGTGTTTGACCAAACATTTTAAATAACCACCTTCATTATTAATTTTTTAAAGAAAGTACCATCTTAGAATAGAAAGAAATAAATTCATGCGGTGTTTGCTACCATTGCTATTAACACCAAGTGTTTCTTGTCCACTCAAAAAAAAGTTTTGGGTGATTACAATTGATACAATAGACCTTTATCACGGCGCGGCGATATTCCCTTTTTGTCCTATTAAAATGAACGTAACCAAAGCGAGGCTTGCAGAAAAAAATATTTTTGTCCCGTTTTTAAATTGTTCATTGTGTGCATCACAATGACACACGCGTTGCACGATCAAGAAAGCACGCAGCGCGGACAGCGATTCTCAACGGGAGATTACACACGCTATCATGCGGTCACGCAGACGCGCTGATTGTACCCGACACGTATTATGGGAAACAAGACAAAGATGGACACACCGTGATAAAGGTCTATGGGCATGTAATTTTTACGAAATAAGTGAAATTGTAATGAAATGAAACAATGTAATTTGATATAATAAAACAATAACGTCACATTTTGTGGTTCAAAACCCACCTGTTGCTGTTGTGGCACTGTAGGGATGTGCACCAGTAAATATTCACTGGTACCCGTTTCCTGGGGCTGAACTTCAAACGAGCTCTCTTCATTGGCATTTATCAGATTTGGGTCTTGTGTTGCCAGCTTTTAAAAGAATTTCAAAAAAAGTGGTTTAAAGACTTTTCACAAAGTCAGCTCAATACCTCATCTACGTTCCGAGAAAACAATGATAAACTCTGTCCTATGCTTTCAAGAAATTGTGCAAAGCCGCCATCCTATTGAGGCTGGTCCCCGGCTATACTGCATGGAAAATGGAGCCATAACACCATGGTAAGTCAGGGGCCTAGTTTCATTCATATGAAGGTGCCCTTGTAAAAAATGCGTTTGCACACGCATTTATCAGGGGTGTGAGTGGAGAAGCCCAAAAAAATCAGAAAAAAAATCTGAAACTGCTCGTTAAAACCAACCTGAGCAAAAACCAGCTCCGTACTTTTGAAAAAAACAGTCAAAAAAGGGTTTGCAGTCATTTCGCCCAAAAACCACTTCGCCCTGAACCATTTCGCCCTGAACCACGGCCTGTGCACGAAATGGTTTTGGGGCGAAGTAGCATTTGGACGATGTAGTGTTTGGATGAAGTGATTTGGGGCAAAATGGCACTCGGGTGAAGTGGTTTGGGGGCGAAATGGCACTTGGGCGAAATGGTTTTGGGGCTAATTGAATTTTCGTCTCATAGTATTTTCTCAAAGACTATATCACTTCAGACAAAACCATTTAAGGGGAAGATTTCTACGGTCATCATGTTTATATTGTGTAAGTTAGGCGTAAATCTGTAAACATTTCTGATTTTCGAGATACCAATCATGTATACTGCCTTTTAAGTCCGTCATGTGTATTGTATTTTTGTACCTCATTAGGTTGGTCTTTAAGAAACAAAAGGATTTTTCTCTCTTCACAAATTTGGTTTTTACCCACCGTGATGGTGACTAAATAAATATTTTCTGTCACATCCAGTCTGAAGAACACCTCTCCCTGTGGCCCCGACCTTTCAACGAGTATTCCGGCGCCCTCACCAGCTACTCCCGCTAGAGGGACCTCTGAGCCGTCGTTGCCAATGGCAGAAATTCCGACAGGAACATCAGAGGCTGGAAGGCCACTGAGGTATTGAACGTTGGCCTGGGGAAAGTATACATGGTTAATTGGAGACTGACTTATCGGTAACTTAACATGGGGAAAAAATATACTAAAGAAAAATTTGAATTGGGACTCGGGACTTGTGAAAATATTTATTTAGTACTTGGGGGGAGGGGGAAATTGACTTGGAATTTGGAAAAATTGACTCAGGATTTGAGAAATAAATTAGCTTGGGCCTTGCGAAAATTGACTTAGGACTTGGAAGGAAAACGGACTAAAAAAATAAAAAAATGAGTGGACTTGGACACAAAATAATACTTGTCATACCTTGACGACAAATGGCAGTCCTCTCTTGAAGTAGCGCTGTGTGAGATCCCAGTTGAACTTGTAAGGAGAGGTACTGAAGGTGACCAAGGTATTGTTAGCGTTGACCGTCTCCAGGGTGGCCGGGTCGGTCACGTAAGCCTGGATTATGAGCTGTTTGCCCATTAGGGTATCGGCCCAATTAGGAATGGCAACATCCGCCATCACCATGGTTGTGAAACCTTGGCCTTCGTCATTTAACTGTGCCAAAAGCAAAGTCCAAATAAAACTTAAATTATATTTCCACTAAGAAAAGAAATTTGGCTTTTATACTAGGATTCTAAGACCTCGTGATATGACTAGTGCTCAAAGCATGTTGCATTCACGTTCACGTTATATGTGCATCTATAAATTATGCTATATACCTGTCCTTGTTGTTCATGCAGAGGGGTGATACTGCCATCGTCAGCCAGCACGCCATACTTCACGAAAAAATTTGCATAAAAGGGTTCTCCGAAAAGGTACCTATAAATACAAAATCCAGTTTAGGTCTCAGACACATTTCTTGATAAAATTATAACAATGTGTACATTGTTTGGTATTTTTTCCCATACTGACCGGGAGGGATTCAAACCAGGGACACAGAGGTAAGGAATTCATTCATCACTAACAAAATTTGAAAAAAAAAACGAGTTATTTATACCGTACCTGGCAGTAACATCGGCCGAAAGATCGCTTGTTTCTGGGACAATGTACATCTTGTCGGTGTTCACTTCAACATAAAACTTTGGAAGAACTGTAAAATTGAGGGGGGAAAAAAGTCGTTGAAACGGTAATTAATGAGTAAAGCCTAATTTCCATATAATTGTAACACGCACACGCAGACTAGACACAAACAACTGCAACGCAAACACTGACGTAAACAATCGGAAAAGTTAAACTTGATTCAACTTTGCCGACTGTCTGCATTACTGTTTGCGTTGCTAGTTTGCGGTACTCTCTGCTTTTGTTGCGATGATATGGAAACCGGGCTTAAGAAACAAAACAACCACAATTTTCTTTGATATAGGCTCTTTGCACGGCAGCCATCTTAGGGGTCAATCAATGTCACCGTGCATCATGCATCAGTAGGCACTTTGTGGATCTATTGTCACATCATTTAGAGAAGAAAACCCGCCCCCTAATATGGCTGCCGTTGCAAAGGGCCTATATGGGTCTTTCCACAGTAAAGGGTGCATTTTGGCAACACAAAACATAGTTTCAAGGAAATACCTTTGTCTGGTCTCAAAATAAAAGAAATAAGTTCTGAAGAGATAACTTAGGCCCAAAAAGGGTTACAAATAGTGTGACAACATGCCTTTCTAAAAACCCTGTGTACAAATTTCCAATATACACTCGTAACCGGGACAGACACTTGTGTTATATTTTAGGCCGTTCCGGTTATGAGCGTATATTGGAAATTTGTAAACAGTGTTTTTAGAAAGGCATGTTGTCACACTATTTGTAACCCTTATTGGGCCCAATTAAGTTATCTCTTCAGAACAATTTAAACTTATTTATTTTATTTTAGACCAGACAAAGGTATTTTCTGGAAAATATGGTCTGTGTTGCCAAAATGTCCCTTTACTGTGGAAAGACTCATATGCACTTTGTAGCATCTTCCAAGTACAAGATGCACCCTGTGGTAAAGAAAATACTACTTCCCTCGTTGGAAACTAAAATCAAAAAATATGACTCACCATACTCCTTAACCTCAAACTTGACAGAAGTGCTTGCTTCTAACTGGAAAGAAATGTTTAGAAATGTTCTCAGTTAACTCTTTCAGTGGCAGCATTTTTTCAACATTTACCTCTAAAGTTTTCGCGTTATTTGTAATTCTTTGAAATTATGTAAAAAAAATAAATAAATAAGTTGTACTTATCAAACGTATTGTATATTGTTCTTTTATAGATTCTAGAATCGATGGTATTGTTTTATTGAGTGATAAATATCAATCTTTTTCACTATCCGAATCCGAAAAATACTCAAGCGAATGCATTTTACTATGGGCGCTGCCATCTTAGCTGCTCAGAACTGCTCAGACTTTGCGCCCTCTTGATAAGCTCTTACGTCGTACCTCGATGATATTGCATATTATGATAGATCAATGCGCCCTCTAGCGATATTTTTAGGTTGTACATGTATGGCGGTTGGCGTTCTTAAAGAAAAAAATGTTAAAAATGGGATCGTACATGGACGACATTGGCACTTTCAGAGTACATACGATAGATCATTCTAGTACGGCCTTGGCACTGAAAGAGTTAATGCATTATTCCAGTGTATTTAGTGGGGAAAAGGCAAGACAATGGCAGATTTCACAACTAAGACATTCTATTAAAAAAAAGGTACTTCTAATAGCATGTTTTTGTCCAGCTTATTATGGAAAACTGACCTGATGGCCATAATAAGCCGTTACTGTCCACTCGCCGAAGATGGGTTTTGGAGGAAAGTCAAATTGATGTGTACTAAAGCCATTAGTTGGTCTCTTTTTCTCTCTTTCAATGATAATCTCATCAGGGTTGATGACATCTATTTGTACCTGAAGAGGAAACACAAAGCAACTAAGCACATCACACACAGAAAGAAAATTGTATCATAAATTAAGTATGATAATTTCTGGGCTTGCAAAAAGTATCAGCTTTGAAATGAAGTGAGATATTGGTTAAAATAAAATGCCAATTGGACATTTTTAATTTATGTAACTTTAAGAGGACATCAAAATTGTAACATTCAGTTGACGGATTTTTTAAAACTGATCTCATCAAGCATAAAGTACATTTTGAGGTAAAATAGTCTCTTTGGATACGGACTACGTGTCCTTACAAATCAAGTTTTTGTGGCAAAGATCTAATGAAAACTTACGTCTTGATCTGAAGGAACCATGTCCTGGTCCAAAGCAACGACTCGAATATCCACTGTCAAGAAAGCAATGCCCATAATTAGCATGTTGCTGCTTTTTGACAACGCGTTGGAACACATCTTTAAACGCTATCTCAGAATTGTTTTACTGCATAAATGGGTTAAGCCCGCCGCACACGAGAGCTATGTGCTGAGCCAAAATTCATTCGTGGCCGATGGCGTAAGGAGATAGCTCTCGTGTGCGGGCAACTTACGTGAGCATTTGGTCACTCGTGCCACTTGAGACAAATATCTAACGTGTTTGATAATTTTGTCCTCGCGTGGCCAAAATCTCACGTGTGCGGGGGTGATGAGCCAAGTGCTGAGCTAAAATTAATGTAGCTGGCCAATTAAAACCACGCGCGCGATACGAAAACAGCGCGTGCACGCGAACCCCGCCAAGGTCACCACACTTTAGCAAAAGTTTGGTGACCTTAGCGGTGCCCGCGCACACTGTATTCATATCACGTGAATATGGGGATGGTTTTTAATTGGCCAACTACATTTATTTTAGCTCAGCACTTGGCTCAGCACCCCCGCACACGTGAGATTTTGGCCACGCGAGGCCAAAATTATCAAACACGTTAGATATTTGTCTCAAGTGGCACGAGTGACCAAATGCTCACGTAAGTTGCCCGCACACGAGAGCTATCTCCTTACGTCATCGGCCACGAATGAATTTTGGCTCAGCACATAGCTCTCGTGTGCGGCGGGCTTTACAGAAACTGCTCAATAGATAAATCAAATTACAGTAAAACCTGCTATTAAGGCCACCTTTATAAAGAGGCCACCTGCCTAAAGTGGCCACATCTGTTCGGTCACAAACATAATTATGGAGGTGGAACCTCGATATTAGGGCCCCCGTCTAACGCGGCCAGTGGCCAGGGCACTAGGATTTCCGTGTGTACAATCCTGTGGGAGATAAACCTGGATAATCTGGCCACACACAGTAAATTGCCTCAAGCTACTTTGGGAAATTTTATGCAAAATGAATTCCAACCATAGAAATCGAATTTAAAGTAACAGGTGAATGAAATAGCTCATCACTAGGCAATGTCACAAGAAACATCCATGAATTTGGATACATTATGAAAACAGGCTATTTCAAGCAAAAGCAAAATTTTCAAATCCACTAAAAATTTTCGTCTCTGATCTATACCTCTCTGACTTGGTGTATAGAGTGGCTTGTCCGTCTGAATGAAGACGAATCCACCCCTAGGGCTCAGTAGGATCACACGTTCATCATTGTTAATTGGAAGCTGTGGTGCATTCGAACTGGCAACCAGCGTAACATACTCCTGGCCTCTTGTCTCATGCTGTGGTACATCAGCTCTGCTCACACGGAGGGTAGTTTCCTTGGGTTTCCCTGTGAAAATGTAACCATTTAGATACTTGTTTAATTATTATTCCTTTTTAGGAAAAAGACGATAAAGGTTATCTTTTGCTTATCACTAATTTATTTATTTATATACCACATCCAACAGCGGAGGGACCGCCAATTACAGGAATGGGAGCAAGTGTGGTTGAGTGCCTTGCTCAAGGGCACAGGTGCCACAACCCGTCACGGCCAGGAATCGAACCTACATTCTAGTACTAGCACAGGAACTTAAGTTCAACGCACTAGACCGCTCGGCCATAACACCCCACATATTTAAAGGATTTATAAATTCTAAAATTCTGATATGTAGTGATAAACTGAATTACCTTTGGAAACAGTGACCGTCCTTTGTGAAATCTTGTCATTGCTCCCGGCCAGTTTGAAGTACAGAGTCACCGGAATCTCAACGTTTTCAGTTCCAAAAACGCTCACCACCACGGTTTCATCAACGTCAACACGAACCACATTGGGTGCAACAATGAAATACCTTGCCCTGTGTGCAAAATTACTCCAAAATACTGAATATGAACATTATTTGGTCTAGTACTAGTAGTAGCACCATGCAACCACAGAAAGAAGGAAATATATTACATACATGTTCATCAGTTGAGACTATGCAGGCTAGTCTATATGGGGTATGACATAAACAATTATTGTGTTTTCAAAGAAAATCTTGAAATTTTCTTACTGCTAAAACTATGTTTTCTCACCAAATTGACATTTCTTGGGGCTTTATGTGAACATTTATGGCATTTATAGAAAGATTACCATGCACGGACACGCTGAACCTATCAGTATCATGCCTATGGGACAAAAATTATAAGTTTTTCGATCCTTAGTAAATTCAAATTCATGACACTTTTCCCTCTTAATATTGCGTTTTTATCATCAAACTAACATTTTTACATGATTTATAATTATATGTCAAGAAAAATCTTGGGTGTCCGTACTTATACCATTTTTGTCATCCAATTCCATTAGCCTTTGCAAATCTACACAAGCAGCCGGACTTTTTTGTAGTGAATTTGCTACATACTTTGAGCGAGATTTTCCTCTCATCCATCTGGCCAAGATCATTCTGCAAGTTCCAGAAATATCGTTCCGCTGGAGGCCGTTTACCGCTCTGGCCGTCATGTGTGATGATGCATGGCCAGAGGCTTTCAGATTTCGGGCTAGGTCACCGTCATGAGGTCGGGGGCACACACCATGCAGTACAATGCAGTAGAGGCGCATGTCCAGCACACTCAATCCAACCAGCGCCGTGCCGATACGGCGCGTGTTGCATAGCGCATACCGAGCTGCGAGCGCGGTACTCGGACTCTACCGATACGAAGGGAATCCCCGATGATTTCTCGCATTTGCAACATTTCTGTTTCGGGACATGTTTGTCAGAATGTTTGATATGTGTCAAAGATAAAGTGGGGGGAGGTTGATTCTTGAACTCTTTTTGGTTTTCGTGAAAATGAGTTTTAAAAAAGAGTTGGTGTCCGCCTCATAGGTTTATGCACATTTGGCCGGGCAATTTTGTCATCCAATCCCATAATGCATTGAGAACGTCGATAAGGTTTATTGTTTCTTCCTCCAGTCCAGGGCGCCATGGCATGAGCAGGTCGAGGACAATTTTCTGGGGTAGGTCTAATTTATTCTTTTTTCTCGGCCAATTTTCGCTGTTTGCCATTGAGCAACTTCTGTTACGATTGCAGTCATGGAATCTCTGCACACTTATGACCTTAAATGGGGTTATATTTCTCATTTCATTCACAATCGAAACACACGTTGACCGACACGGTCATGGGGGCTGCCATCTTGAATCCTGCGGCCTCGTGAGAGGATAAACGCCCTCTTGTGGCAGAGTCGCACTCGGAAACTGCGCGTGAAATTCGCTCGTATCCACCGCCCTCAAGCCGGATTCATACTTCATGCGAAAGCGAATGCGAATGCGAATTTGACGTCACAGCGAATGTTTCGCGCAGCGAATTCGCACAAAGTTAACTAAACTCCTCAAAAAAAGTTCGGAAAGTCAAGTTTGACTGACGATTTCTCTCTTGTTGCAAAATAATTTTCCTTGAATTTTATATCATTGGAAAGCCCTGTTATTCCTCTTTACGATGATGTGTCATTTGTTATGATTAAGCAATTGGGGGATGTGCAGCACAGCTGAATACGGGGGCGGGTGTAAAGTGAAATGTCACAAAATGCATTGCTATTGTCAAAAGGTGCACCGTACTGACACATTCCCATCCTCCAAGCAAAAGGGGAATGCACTGCATGACAATAGCAATGAATTTTGTGACATTTCACTTTCCACCACCCCAGTATTCCGCTATACTGCACATCCCCCAATTGATTAATCATAACAAATGACACATCACTGTAAAGAGGAATAACAGGGCTTTCCAATGATACCAAATTCACGGGAAATGATTTAGTAACAAGAGAGAAATCGTCAGTCAAACTTGACTTTCCGAACGTTTTTTGAGGAGTTTAGTTTTAACTTGCGAGAATGTTCGCCGCGAAATGTTTTACGTCAGATTGACGTGAATTCAGGGCGCGTTCGGGCGTGTACTCGTACTCGTGTTAACACGAGCATACTCCTGCGCGCGCGAACGGCAAGATTAATGACGCTCGGGTCAATTTGCTAAACGTGTCAACTGGATAACTGAAACAACAACTCACTAAGGTTTGTTTTACACGGTATCGTGTGCCTTCTACTTTTCTAGTTTTTATGTGATAAGTTACAGACAAACAACCAGTAAAAGGTAAAAGAAAAAAAGGCAACCCTCTCCAAAATAAAAACAAGCAAGTTGAACTCACGTGGCATCTGCGACAGTTAGCATCTGCAGCGCTGTGCACATCAGCAGCAAGACCAACATTTTGGTTTTCCTGGCCTTGCCTGTCACTTTTTAAAGAACAAAACTTTCTATCATATCATAAACAATAATATCGACTTTAAACTACTGTTACTAATACTAGTGTAAACCTATGACACGCAATTCCATACAAACCTCTAGCTTCTTTAACCACGCTACCACGCCAACGTTCTGCGAGGACTGCGCGAGTCACCAGTTTTATACTTGTCGCCAAAATCAGCTGACGGATACACCGGATCAGACCAATCAGCCAATGGGTGACTTCGTTTTATCGATCCTTGATCACTACCGAAAAGTTTTAACCAATAGGCGGTCAGATAGAATGGTAATTATTGTTATGCAATTTATTAAGCGAGAAATATCTTTTATCGGACTACTTTGTGAATTAATCATCTCACTAAAGATAGTCTATAATGTAGACTAGATTGCCATCCCTAAAAATATTACAGAAAGTGGTTCAGTCCCACTTTTCCAGAAAACCAAGAAAACGTTTACTTTGAAATCACCCAAGTTCAAGATGGGTTATCGAAATCAACTGAGGTCAAAGTGGCAGTTTTTCGCTGAAGCGAAACATTGTTATGGTCGTTTATTGAGACCCCGGGGAAAACAACAGCTGGAGTAGCAAGTAATTTGCAGAACCTGGCGGGTTTATTATGAAACATTAACCTCAGAACTTTTATGTTTAAAGTTGGAATATAAAAACAGGACCATGAACTCAACTGGTATGACTTCCACGCCGTGTGGTATTCTGCCAAAGGTCATGAAACAACCGTGCGCATGGAAATCTTGGGGGGCGGGGAATTCCCTTGGAGCGTGTAACTGGGTCAAATCGAGGCATCAGGAAATCGATTTAGAAAACGAAACAGGATCTTGGAACAATGGCAGGGAAAACAACCATTTTCTTATCTACAGGACCTTCGTGTCATTTTCGACGAACCAAAACCCCATGCACTTTACCCTTTTATGCTCTAATCTTCTGAGAACAAAAACAACCGACAAAAACCTCACTCAACGCGACAGAGCACTGAGGTTTCGTTTCCAAAATCAATGCGCCTGGTAACATTTTATTCACCTGCATTCCAAACAAAACTGATCTAACAGCAAAAACAACTTCTGCTCGTACGTTAATTGTTAACATGTAATTACAGCCTCTAAAAAGTATTGTTCAAGTAATGCATAGTTCCGAGTTTGCCTAGTTAGCCCCGCCCCCGTGGATATTGTTGCTATGGCTCACACGCTTTCGTCAAAAATGGCGACACACTACGCACAAAGCAATGGGACTTTCAACGGAAAGCACAGATTCATTGGAGGAAACTCGAAGGTATTCATGTTTCAGGGTCGACAGTTATCTTAGAACACACAGACTAAAGGGCCAGTAATACAGGGAAGTCATATCATGACATACGTGCTTTCGTACCTTTGAACAACGAAACGAGCGGCCTTGAAACCAAAAATTCACCCGGATCATCGCATACAACACTGTACAAATTGTATGGGGCCGGCAGAACATATCGCGTGATCATGTTGTTGTGAGACAGTGCACTTTGACCTATGTCAGTGATATCTGCTAGCTCTGTTGTGATTGGTCGGCGGGTTCGGTTGATTGACAGGTCGGAACTATGCATTATATTCAATCATTACATTGACTCATAGGAGTGCATTTGAAACAGTTATTAATGTACACTTGGTGCTTTGCTTTAGTATCATAAACTTTAGCACAATTCTTGGCCCCTTTAAATTTACCTGAGTAATATACAATTTACAATAATTTATATTGGTTAAAATGACCAATACGTATTGGTTAACCAATACGGATTGGTCATTTTAACCACTATGATTGGTTAAAATATAACCAATATGATTGGTTATTTTAACCGATATATTGGTTGGACACATAAAATGACCAATCATATTGGTTAAAATAACCAATCCGTATTGGTTAACCAACATGGATTGGTAATTTTAACCAATAGGATTGGTTAAAATAACCAATATGATTGGTTATTTCAACCTGGTCCAATATATTGGTCGGACACATATCTACCAACCACATTGGTTGAATTCAACCAATCTGTTTTTATATAGGATTCAGCGAGGTGGACAGTTTGCAAGAGGATCCAGACACCGTCGTGAGACATGCGCCGCCGATGTCAACTTTGTTGCCGATGTAAACTTTGTCGGATATTATGTGGAGGATCAGGATCGTAGTGAATAAACAAAAAATCAGAGTCCTGTGTTGGAAAGTGTGAATGGCTGAATAAGATTGTGTCATTTTTGTGTGTCAATAATCGATTTTGTTTATTAAAAATAACATGAAAGTGAACCAACCCCCATTTTGCACCTCAATTTCAAGACAGTGGTTCTCAGTGATGCGTGAACCCGAAAGTAACCAAGGCATCATTGGAAAGCCCATACCCTCTGCTTTAAGATGCTACCATGTTTTGTACTGACAAACGTATAGTCTGGTCAAAACGACCTTTCAAAGTTGGATTACATTTTTTGTAAACACCCTGTATTTCGGTGCGGGACCCTCGCGAAGGTTTTGGCTCGTTATCATAACTACGCGCGGGCTGCACACACATTTATAGTCATACTGCCACACATGCACACACCAAATGGTCTTTACGAGAAACATGACACATCACCTTCTTCATTTACATCACATTCAGGTTTATCACATTACATGTTTATTTTAGTAATTGGTACATCTTTATGGTGTCGTCCTTTGTCAAACATGACGAATGAATAGTTCCAAGATTGCCCAATAACCCCTCCCCCCCCCCCCCCCCCCGCCCCCCTTGGATATTGTTGCTATGCCTCACACACTGCACAAACCAATGGGACTTTCAAAGGACGCGGAAAGCACAGATTCATTGGAGAAAACTCAAAGGTATTCATGTTTCAGAGTCGACAGTTACCGTAGCACACACTTAGTAAAAGGCCAGTGATACAGAGATGTCATATATTAATACAAATTCGCTTTCTCACCTTTGAACAGCGAATCGCCCGGCCTTGAAACCAAAAATTCACCTGGAACACCGCATACAACACCGTACAAACTGTATGTTGTTGTGTGGCAATGCACTTTGACCAATGTGGGCGATGTCTGCTAGCTCTGTTGTGATTGGTCGGCGGGTTCGGTTGATTGACAGGTCGGAACTATGCATTCCCTCCCAATCTCGGTCAAATGCAATCACAACAGTTACGCATAGCATTTGAAACACTGACGAAGTCTAGTAGCTGCACTGTATAGGCCAATATAGCGCCGTGTCGCGTCATATCGCACGATCTTTTGGCACCCAATCGCACGGTTCAACCAATCAGCGATGAACTCACATCGCATGTACCTAAACCTGTTGTGGGCGAGCATCCCCAGCAGCTATGTCTGGCCATGAGACAACCATGGCAGCAGCACACTATAGTTGTCCACAAAGAAGCGTCCAATGATTAAACACAACGAAATCAACCACATAATTATTTTATTCAAAGGTGAATTTCGTCGGCAAATATATCTCAATTTTTGCAACTAATAACAATAATACAACGCTGAAACCAGTCGTTATCTTTACGGACTATTACAGTTCACCCAATGCCGTGACTGTCCTCTTGTTATACCGCCCTCAGAATTAGAAGTGACCATATAAAATGTCTGCGCGCCAAACCAAAATAATTGGCGGTTTCTGACGGCGCATGGACGCCCTCAACGGTTTGAATGTGCCAGGGTGATATAACTTTTTTGCAGAGTTGGCGCGCACGGTTGGCCAGTTGAACACGTACTAATAGACATTTTCCTTTAAACAGCATGGGAAAGGTTTAGCTGCATACCTCAATAACAATATGAGCAAATCCCGAATTACCCTTAACTAACTAATTTAAGGTTTCAAGTTTAAAGGGTAAATGACATTCAAACGACCCAAACGCCTTTTGACCTAAACGTTGAACATCCCCAACCATATGTTTCCGTTTCATCTACCCAGCACGTCTGTTTAATTACTATACATATCGGCTTTCATCATCTGACAGTCAACAGCCGTAGACTTGGCAGATGTGTCTACTCTGACATTCCTCGACCCCAGTGTCCATTGAGGTTGCACTGATTGAAGCAAAATCGATATGCTAGCGAATAACATCCGATGCACCTTCTAATGACGTCAGCATCCATTTACGATGGACTTTTCAAGCCACGACTGGCATTTTTAAAGAAGATTATGTCTCGCGACTTTAGAGTCACGTTTTTCTGTCAACTTGCCTTTATTAGCTTTCCTATAGGATTTTTACGCTGTGCATGTGGCCATGGAGGTAGGAACGTGTCTCGTTTCGAACTGAACTATTTCCAATCATAATGATCAGAAGTATTAAAGCAATACTTACATTGCGTTTACTAATTAAATGGTTATTTGGGTTTGTTTAATACAATTTATGCAAAAGTCGTTCATATAAGTGGTAAAACAATACTTTCCCGCGACCTTTTACACTCTACTCTAATCAGGTGTCTTCTCGATATTTTCCACATCGTTTACTTCGCACATAGAGCGGGTTTAGTGTACACGGCGAATAAGCGTTGCGGGCCATTGCCCACGTCCGCGTCTCACATACAATTTATTTTACGACGAGGATTCCCCTTTATCTTTGACTATTTTACGGGTAACTACTGGGAAATCTTAGTAAGGGCGTTTAAGGGGTGATTGTTCTTTTTTTAACGTAAGTCGAGGTTATTTTTTTGCCCTCATTAACATGGTGTTCTTAAAATATCTTTATTTTGACTAGCTCAGAGCAGTCTCAGAAACATGTCGAGGAAAGACTTTGGTTGGTTTGACCAGCTGGCATGTTTGGTATCTGAGATTTTATCTACTTCATCTGTGAATATTTCAACACTTTACTCTCCGATTCCCGCTGTGTGCACGTCCTACAAACCAGCGCACGCTCACTTACCCGCTTCCATTTTAAATGTACATGTATTTATACTTCAACATATTTTACATCACTTTTAAATTTTACATAATAATTTCTGCCGAAAGGGTTCAACAAAAAAGCAACTACACTTTTGCCCTTCTCTTAAACTCAAACTGCAAAATAAAACCACCTCTCAGGAAATAAATGACGCGAATTAAAAGCAGAATCATCACTTTCAGTAACTCATTAGTTCTTCGATTTCACAACATTCGATTTTATTTTCTTTTGAGAAAATGCATGTACTCCCAGAAGCATACACTAATGTCCGTTCTCAAAGACACGATGCACCAAACCAACACTGTACCACGCTACATCATATAGTAATCCATACCACACCATATGTGACATACCACCATAACACAATGACTGTACACCTATTCTACATCAGTGCACCACACCATCACCACATCACTATTATCGCGCAATCACACCTCTTAAAGCGGAAATCAGAGGACAAATAGGCAAGATATTTTGCCTTCTCCAGATTTCAAAATTGTAGTGTGAGATGACGATTTGGAGAAAGTCGACCTTTATGGCGTTTGGAACTCTGATTGTCGCTTTAAGCTGGAACACACCGCAACAAAATGCACAAGGTTGACATTATTAATCGTGTCCCCTGAATCAGATGTACAAAACGTAAACTGCGGATTGGGATGTTACCAGACTATTGCGTTCCAACTAGAGTTAGTAGTCTGGCAACATCTCAATCAGAAGTCGGCATTATATGAAACTGATTCAGGGGACACGACTGAAAATGGTGTCCTCTTGATACATCTCGGGCGGTCAAGGCCTCAAACAAACATCGTATAGACCGTGTCGAATAGCCGCCATTTCATGGGGCAGTTTCTTTGTTCCTTGAGGACATGCTGGTTGCACATATTGTGCTTCCAACAAAAGGTGCCCCACGAAATGGCGGCTATTCGATACGGTCTATACCATATCCCTGTTTTCCATTTTCCTGAAACTTTCTCCATACCAGGGGCGGATCCAGGAATTTTTCCAGGAGGGGGTTTTGCCACCAGGGAGGGGTTTTGTCCATCAGATTTTTATGTCTGCTTGTTTCGGACAGGCAGACACGCAAAAAATGCATTACATTATATTTTTTGGTGTCGGAGCAGGGGGGGGGGGGTTGACCCCCAAACCCCCCCCCCCCCTCTCCCCCGCCCCCCGTCCCCCGCCCCCCCCCCCCCGCCCCCCGCCCCCCCCCCCCGCCCCCCCCTCTGGATCCGCTTGCATACATGCAGCCAAATCACACGCTTTCTGCTTCAGTGAGCTAAAGTGGGCCCAAATTAGGGTACTTCTCTCGATTGCAACATTCCCATGTACCCCATTTGCTCCATTTTACACTTTCTATTTATTGTCTCAATATTTCTCGCAGAAGCCATTCATGCACATGTACAGTCATATGCTTTACAGGACTGACTTGGATTATGGTCATGGTTGAAGGGCGAAAACTTATGAAGAAAATGCAATGATGATTCATAAATTCAACCCAATTTGGTGTTGCAATTTGCCAGTTACCCAAAGCCAGTTACTGGGTTCTGATCTTTGGCCAATCAGGATGCGTAGCTACCGTTTGGTGCGGTGACGTAATATCCAGTGACGTCATCGCATTAAATTGATTGTATACGCAATGTTATTGGTTAAATGAAATTACTACTTTTTATATCACGATTTGAAATGTCCTGTACTAAATGTGTGTGGTTGTCTCCCTCTGCGTGTCTGCTTGTTTTCAGTAGGGCCTATACTAAAGAACCCGAATCCAACTCGAAAGTGTTTCAAAACCATCGTGGCATTTGCCACCAGTTTAAAGACCACCACGTCACGTGTGTCCTCGACCAATAGGGTTGCTTAGACAATTTTAAACTTGACTGCCAACACTCTTCTCCTGATCCAGAACCGATACGACTGCCCCGTTGCCTTCCGTGACCACATGAGTCTGTATATGGGCAGCGTTGTCCGGGGTTTGGGGAGTTCTGGCTGATTTGGAGTTACCGATACACGCCTCGGACGTATGTAGGCTGCCGTTACGTGGCGTGGTTAGCCGTGAGTTGGGAGAAAGGCAGTTTGGAGATGGTGGTGGCGCTAGACAGTTCGGAGAGAAGCAATTAGGTGGTGCACGTGGCAGACGCCGCGGACTTGGGGATCGGGACGGGTTGGGGAGACCCATGGATTTATTATCGGGACCCGTCGACCTTTGGTAGGTTCCCATCCGGAAGTTAGAGGTCGGACGCGATGACCTCGTCTTCGTGCTGCTGTGACGCATCACGTGATGGAACGCGCGCGGAAACTTGATTTGCATGACGCACTTCCTGAAGTTGGCATTGAAGACGATATACACCATGGTGTTGAAGATGCTGTTGCTCATTGCCAAAGCCTCAACCACGTAAAACACCGTGTGGTAAACGGCAAAGTTCTCAGACATAGAGGCAGGGATTACGACGTCACGAGTGATGGCGAATCCGTGGTATGGAGCCCAACACAGAGCAAACAGCGCTACCACGATGATCAGCATGCGGACTGTCCTGCGCTTAGACGTCTCTGCAGCCTGTTCCTGCGCCTGGGTATTATGCCCACCAGGAATCTCCCGGAACCAAAGTGTCTTAGCGATGAGGTAATACGCCACGCACATGGCTACTAATGGTACCAGGAACTCAGCAGACACCATGAGCAGAGCGTACGCCTTCATAGCGTAACTATTCCGCCAGTTCTCGGCACATTGCACCGTCATTAGGGAGCTTTCCTCTATGTGGATGGTGTACAGCTCGCTGTGGATGGCAACTGGAACGGTGACTGTAATGGAGACTAGCCAGATAATGGCAAGCAAGATGCCTGTGGTGCCTTTGGTCATGCGCGGTTTGAGTGGGTAGGTAATGACGACATACCTGCGCAAAGGATAAAGCAACAATCGAAATTAGAAACTCGAATCCAATTCACTTGATAAAAATGAAGGCGAAACTGGTGTTGTATTCAACCCCTTTACTTGTATCTTCACCTTATGACATGTAAGAAGTCCTAAATTTTCAAATAAACAATGCCTTGTCGCTGAACGGCAATTTATAAATAAAATATATTATAATATAATAATAAACCTATATAAGATATAGGAATAATAATTTAAAGAACGCTGAATGCCGCAATGGGGCGACATTTCGGCAAGACTCTCGCCGGGGACCACCGAAATTTCGGCAAGAATCACTCAAAATGACACCTTATTTTTTTACCCAAAGCTTCCGGAGATGGCCGCAGACCTAAGAGAGACAGTTCCAGACCCGATAAAAATGGTTCTCGATTTAAAAAAAATGGTTTTTGACCTAAAAAAATTAATTTTAAACTCAAAAATATTAGGGCGACACCAAAATTTCGCCCTATTGAGCACGTCGCCCTAATATACCTTTTTTACACACGATTTGTCGCCCTATCCTACAATTCATAGCTTTTACACATTTAGAAATTAAGAAAATAATTCGAACAGTGCCTCGAAAATTTGCCTTCTTAGCTAAAATGCACCCGCATACATGAATTGCTGCGTATAAAACAGAGGCAGATTAATGAGTCTTGTCATAACAAAATTAAGAGCCTGTTTTTGTTTAATGTTTGCCCTTAATGGATCATTTCCCCAACCACAGTCGGGAAGTACAAGAGCCATTTAGGGGAAAGCGACTTGAAAGCCGCTATCATTAATTGTTCCTAATGGCGGGCCCAACATGTCTTTGGCTCGGTGTTCGGTTGGACGAGCGTTTCTACTAAAAAAATTGGCTTGCTATATAGTTTTGGCGCACGTGAATATGAGCTGTCTGTTTTCGTAATTTTTGTTTATTTCGATTAGCTTTTATTGGGTTATTGTAAGGGTTGCTGGGTTGTGTGCTTGTTTGTTTTTGTTTGTTTTATTTGATGAATATATAGTTACAGTAGAGTGTTTATGTACAGATTTGCATGAACCAATTGATGAGCATCCGCCGATGTGCTTGAAAAAGCGAAAGAGCAATAGCTCCCGTCAACCGAATTCACTGCAATATTGCAAGTCATTCGTTTCGTCCTTAAAGGAGCGTGTCAAGATTTTCTGGAATTTTGATCTAGATCTAACTTAACAATCAAATAAAATACCTAGTCCCCAAAATAATATTCATGACAAGAAAACAAAAAATACAAAATGTTAAGGTGGACATTTGAAAGTAAGTTAACGTCTTGATCGCAAGAAAATAGTGACACGAATCGATATTGCGCTGTTTCGCTTCCTTAGCAGAACTCGAAATTTGACTTATATGACTAAAGTTGGCTTTTCCGATAGTGATAATAGTTGTAGCATAATTTCTACTCACATTGGAACCTCCATGCAAAATATCCAAATTCACAGGATCAGTATTTCGACTAGAAAAAGATATGTAATGACCAATTTTTGAACTGACATTGAAACGAACTCGTGCGGCGCGGACATGCTTGTACCCAATCGCGAGTAGATTGGTTCCCGCTCCACATAGGCCTATTCCGCAAACAACGAATGAATCTCATATTCATTCGTTGTACGTGGAATATGTGGAGCGGAAACCAGTATAAATGACGAGCCGACAAAATTCATAGCGCTGTGTATATCGATTCGCGTAAATAAAGCCATGGTATACTAGGCTGCTTTGCGCCAAAACCGTCGAAACCGTCCCCAATTTTTATTCAGACGCATATGTGGCGGTGTGTTGAACACCTTGCTAGTCCGCCCCCGATAAATTAGTTTACAAAACTTTGGTATCCTCGGAAAAATGCGGCCAAGAAGGGCGGGAGTTTCAGATTCGTAATGAGAAAAATATGACGGATAAGCCCGGGAAAAGTATGGAAGAAAAATTGTAATCTGGTCACGCTTCTTTAACAGCGTAATCTGGTGCAAAATAACAGCACTTCATAATCGGCACGTTTAAGGAGGGAAAATAAATTAGCCAAACACTCGTCTCTTCCGAACACGCGAGCCTATAAGACCTTGATCTTTATCGTTCAGTCCTGCGCAGGCGATGTCGTAAAACCTTGATAAAAGCCATCTCAAATTGGAAGATCAAAGATTGCTACAACTAGGTCGAGGTTATTGAACGCTGGATCCGGGGATGGCCTCTGGGTTTGCATGTTCGATATTTGTGAAGGAAATGGATTTGCGAGGTGTGGACCATTTTTTGATAAGTGGAAAATCAGGTTATCAGTCAGAGTCGCGCCCCATCCTGTGATTCGATTTGGGGGAGGCGAGGCGGTGCGTTTTCGTTTTAGTTGAGCACACGTGTCCGGAAAAAAATAACAACAGTTTGTTTAGAGTATTTTCCCAAGTCGTCTGTGTGGGGTTTTTCTTCCCATCTCTAAAACTGAGCATTTCTTCCTGTTCTCTCGCACTTTGCCGTGCTGTAGAACCTCATAGGTGGCTACAGGGCAACGACTTAAGTCGGCTAATCTCAGCGGCAACCTGATTCCTTCAGGAGATCATACGAAAGAAGAAATGTAGACTACAGCATTTTTGGCAATTATTTGGTAGCCGGCGTGCTTCCTATATTAAAGTCGACATTGATGTTCAAATTGTTACAAAAATATTTGTATGCATAGTGACATAGGCCTACTTTCTTCATATTTTTGTAAGCGCTCTAGTTTTTCGTAAGCTACGACATTAATCATAAGAGACAGCCGAAGTGTGACGTGTTGCCATGGTAATTGGCTCTAAACATCATGGCCGTCGGAAAAAGTACCGTTGCAAAAGCACTATAGGGACACGGTTCAGTGATTTTTAGTGTAGAGCCATTCACTTCGGCAGCCTATATTGCCCTGATGCACGGTGCCCACTTAATTACTTAATTATTGGATAATTATGACTCATGGAAGATCTCTTCATAATTTGTATCAATTTTGAGAAGCGTCTTATCTCCAAAATCTTGCTCAGAATATATCTTCTTAAAGCTGGCATCTGGTAAAGCGCAGCTGTTAATGAAGTAAACCGCTGGCCATGCACCGCGTTATATCCCAAGAGCCTGACAAGCTAACACTCCGGTTTCACCCTGGCATTTCCCGGCAGATCGGTACTTGCTAAATCTCGTCTGCACCTATTTAAAGCGACCCTTGAGAACACTACATCACTAGATCACCTGTCTCTTATTCCTCTCAACAGTTTTTGCCACAGGAGGATAAACGGAGTGACCCAACAAACAGTTTTTTCTCTTTTCATTTTATTCTCTCTTTCTGGACCTATTCAAATCACCACTTGGGAGATATCGATTATTCTTCCTTGTGTGAATATAGACTTTATATACGAACGGAAAAGCTTTCGGACTTTTCTTAAAGACTGACATTCGCCCGCTCCGATTTGACCGCGGGGTGTAAATTTACAGCGCAGTCCTGCCTCGATCGTGCTAAACGCACCTTGTGTTTGTTTTTCGCAAGTTGCAGCCAGGTAATCCATACAAGATCTCGCGAGAGCACGCGCCCAGGAATGTGTTTCCAATATGAACCGTTTATAAAATGTGTCACGACTGACGAAACGTAGTATCTCAGATTTAAATTCTCTATTGTTTTATTAGTTTATATATTCAATCGTTAAATCGTGGAATTTGTTCAATGTTGAGCCAACGGCGCGGGGGTTTATTTGGTGCAAAACGCAGATCCCGACGGCCCTATGCGGCCATTTTGACGCATGCGCGATCCTAAATCCACAGAGATGTATTTTAATTAGTCACTTTTATGACGATTGTATCAGTCCGACCGTCACGTGATCAGTGCTTGACACGCGTTATCAAATCATTTGCAGTAACCCCAATTTTTTGTAAGAAAAAAAAAACTTGCTAAAAGTGTTAATAACAATGGTACCAAACACCACATGATTTTATTTGTCCAAAATGGTTTTTTGTGTAAGAAATTAACAACTGAAGGTGGTTTTCTAAAATAAAATAAAGTCTTTTACCATTCAACAAAACGTAGTACTGCGCCAGTGGCTTAAATTTCTATAGGGCCGGCAGTTTTATCAACATGGCTTCTTATCACGACTGGAAATATAACGCTCTCTTTAACAGTTTACCAATCATGTGTTTAATTTCACAAATCCAGACGAATAGCCTAAGTGTACACAGTTAGCGATATGCTCACCATTTCCAGCAAACCGAGCGTACTGAAGCGAAATAACACTCTCGGATAAACCGGAAATCTTACTGTTTCACGCTGTAAAACACCCCAAGGAATTGTTTGTTATTTGACGAGTCGGGGCAGTGAACTATTCCAGCGATCAATAACTGCCTGGACATCTTTCAGGTGGCGGTGCAGTGTGAATGCTAAATAGCGTGATCCAAAATATTGACGAAAACTTTACTGAGATGGCATTGAAGGAAAGCCTATAGCAAAGACTGAAAGACACCATTTTACAATTCGCCTGATCCCGCCGTGTAATAATATTGAATCCAGTACTATATACTTGGCCCAATGACGGTTCCTATCTTTGTTCGATTCCATCACACTCGTGCTGAAAGATGCCTATAGCTAGGCGTATCGAATAGCCGCCATTTCGTGGGGCAGTTTATTTGTTCCTTGAGGACATGCATGATTGCACATATTATGCTTCCATTGTTGAACGGTTTAAGTAACAGAGGTGCCCCACGAAATGGCGGCTATTTTTGAAACTTCAATGATAGACTGGTTCCCGTCCAAACATTCCACATAGGAGGAAGAAGAAGAAGAAGGACAGGTAAAGGCGTTCATCTTGATCTGTGATTGGTGGCATTGTGTGCGCATTTATTGGCGAAGCCCTTTGTTTTAGGCAATGTTTATTTATATACATTTGGATATGTTCGACACGCACGTACGGCCGGGTTACAAATGTCAATGCAAAATATACGCACTTACTTAATTTTTTATTTTTTTTGTTTCAAAATAACCACGTGCCCGTCATGGCCGCCCTTACCGATCCTTACATTTTCGCAATAAGCGATAGGATCGGGAATTCGGAACCAATCTACTTTAATAAAGGCATCTGATTGTAGAGTAACGCGCACGACGCGCTTCAATGGACCAATGGGGTGCTTTGGTTTGTCTAGATACACTGCAAGTACGAAGGCACAATTTGTGCCAATCATTCGCAAAATCACTCCCTATTTCTGTGTTGAAAAAACACCTCCCTCCTGTTGTTACAACTAGATATCATATGCGGAACTCGAATCAGTACTCTATGTTCCGTTGTAGAACCGAACGTTCAAGAAAAGTCCCCTTTCGTTTCTTACTCGGTTGCTAAATAATACCAAGTAGTACCTTGGCCTTGGCTGTAGTCTCAATCCACACTTATTTTTAGTTTTAGTTTTAGTTTTAGTTTTTGTCGGAATCTACGTGTTTTTTATAATGTATACAGTACCTGTTTTGTAATTTTCTCTGTAATTCAGCCTTTGGCTGCTATTGAGATTTTAATAATAAACCAACCATGAATGAATGAATACTGCAATATGATCCTGGTGATTTTTTTCAAAATTATAGTTGTGATATGTACATTTCAAATATTAATACGCAATGGTGGCTTTTAGTGATTCATCACATTGCCAATTTTCAAGCTTTCGGTATTTTAAAACCTGTTTCGCGCCTTAACTTAATGATAGTTGTACAAACTTGAGTGTACAAACTGAAAAGGCTAAACGTACATAATTTATATACAGGTTTCATGTATAAAACATAGGATCAATGGATCAATATAATCCTATACCCGAATGGACATGCATATACGGGAAGGATCTAATGCAAGATTATGCATATAAGTTATGGATTACATGATATATGTGACATTTTGGTGGCTTTTTTTCTGAGAAGTGTAGGCCTATATAATTCGGGAAAGCTTGCGCGGTTTAGGCGGCTTGCATTATTTGACATTATGCATTTCCATCAGGGGTTGACAGTACAGCTACCTCCTTAATCATGTAAAAAAAAAACGTCTTGGACAGTCGTCATTAAAAACGAAGAAATATCAACGCTAGTGCTGCAGTGGAAATGTTTGCTGGAGAGCCTGCAAATCCGGAGCAAAGTACGAGACTTCCCAACGGGCAGTTCAAGACAGCACGTACTAACTAGACAGCAATAGGGACGATCTACACGGGATAATCTAATTACGGCAGTGAGTATACGGTGCCGGTTGCGGCTGAACAGAAAAATATGATAAATATGTTGTTTGAAATGAGCGGAGAAAATATGACTGATGTGTCCAAGTATGAACACCGGCCTGGAGTCCTTCGCAGGGCCAGGGAGCTAGGTGGGGCGATGCAGCCTTAGACCGAAGTGAATTTGCATATCACGTGACACAGGACTGGATTGTTTGCTCAAAATGGTGGCAGCTGCTTTGTTTCCGTTCTGGGGAGATGTACTGTCCGATATACAGCTTCAATGATTAAGATCTTGAAGACATATTTTCAAGACATAGTCACTACGTACATTCATTTCACGAAACCCATATGTCGTCAGAAATAACTTGTCCATCAGGGTTTGTCCTACCTAACAACTAATGTATGCAAAATTAGTTCCAACCATAGAAATTGACTTTAAAGTAACAGGTGAATGAAATAGCTCTCCACTGTACATTGTCACACACACATTTTAGATAAACATTACGAAAACGGTCCATAATGTTAAATTGTATTAGGCCTATCTTATTTCCAGAACCCGCAAGCTTCTCAGTGCAGTTACATTTATTGCCTTGTCCATCAAATTAGAGCCACGTATGTGCATGCTCAGTTCAGTATATCGTTCGTTTCTTGCGCTAATTTATCAGATAACATAACAAATTAACATGTCCATATTTTTTGCTTCTTGATCGGTCAAGTGGGTGGACATTTATTTCCTTCTCTGTTTCGATTTCTCGATCCGACGTCACAAGTTATTATGCAGGCAAAAATTAGATTAGGCTATAGTCTCGAGCTTGCAAGATTGCTGTATCTACGGCCAAGGGTCGCTTTAGAGCAAGGTAATAACATTCCTCGGAGTTTGGGACTCGATGCGTGGTGCTTGCTTGACAACGCCCGGGCGATACGCTTCCGGTTCACGGTTCGAAAAGACCGCTGCCGCCCGCCCCCCGGAGCCGAAGTTTCCACGGTCTACCAACAGGTTGAGGGGGAAAAGTCTCTTTTGGCTCGGGCAGAAAGAGATCATTAATCACTCGCACTAGCTGAAGATGGCATTAAGCAGGCGGGTCGAGTACTGGGGGTAAATAAATGCTCATGTTGGAAGCTACAGACCCATTTGCATGACATGCAATTGATAAATGTACAGTAGTAAGTGGTTTAGCTCCCGACCCTGGGACATACGGAAGACCAACTACATGTTTGGCCGGCGTTTCGTGAGACTGGTGCGCGGTGTGCGAGCTATAGGCGAATCATTTTAACCACAATTATAATGTCTAAGAGTAGTGGTGCTATACTTCTTATAACTGACTAGTCTTTATAGTGATTAGCTTTGCCCTCTCACATTCAGTTATGTGTTGACATACATTTTCGATTTTATCGATTTCGAATTATTGGCATTTCATTTGATTGAGTTCATAACTTCATATGGGCGCGGCCATTGAAAAGGGCGGACAACAGTCATTCCTATATATACAATAAAAACCTAGATTATTTACTCAAAGATCCCCACAGACTGAAATGAGCTCATCTCTTCTATAATCCCAAGCCCAGAGGCACAATGATCACATTTCTTCGTTCGGTAATTTCCCCGAAGACTTCCGTTCGTTCATGCACGATAATGCTGAAATCCTGAACGACTCTCTATCTTCCAGCCGTTCGTTTGAGAATCTACCTCCGCATCCGGCTTTGACTTGCTATAGTATAAGAAAAACCTAAGACACGCCTATTCCTATGAGGCCTATAGTTCTCGACAATAGTGGTTGTACTTCATTGAATGACAATCAAATGAATAGAACCCATCATGAACTCGTATATAGGGCGATTCCAACATTTTTGGAATGATTTCAACATTTTGGAATCGATTCCAATTCTACTCCGGAATTGCGATTCCACTTGGATTCGATTCCATTTTCAAAAGTTGGCACTAAAATTAACGAATAGACCGTATCGAATAGCCGCCATTTCGTGGGGCAGTTTCTTTGTTCCTTGAGGACATGGTTGCACATATTGTGCTTCCATTGTTGAACGGTTTAAGTAACAAAAGGTGCCCTACGAGATGGCGGCTATTCGGTACGGTATATACCTCGCAAACAAGACACAAATTCAGAATCGCTATGTGCTCCCTGGAATCGTCAAGATAATGGGGATCGATTCCTCCAAAAGACGAAATCGCGATTTTAATTCCAAACATTGGACTCGAATAATAAACTCTAGACAGGATTTCCCAAGCCTATACTCGTACTATTAAACTCAGAAGTGGTGCATTATTGAGCACGACACGATTGTACACACCATACCTCTTGGCTGCAGTTAGGAACATGACTCTCAATTACAGGCAACATTTTACCACCTCCTTTTCTGGCATTCTCAACTCCTTTTGAGGTTCAATGTTCGACAAAGTAACAAAAGCCCATATACGCCTCAGGGTACCACATTATTGCAGGGAAAATTAAAATATGTCTCTTGAGTTATCAATCCTTGGAGGTGGATGTCCGTCTTATAGAACCCGGGAACTCCCGGGAGAACACGGCGTTACTTTGATGGTAATCACGGCCTCGGGCGAATCCGCGAAACATACAACTTGTACGGCGGATCACTGACTGGATTTAAATACATATCTGAAAAACAATCTAAGTTACGAACCTCTATAAAAGACAAATTTATCTGCGTTTGGGATTTCACATAAAAAAGTAACCAAAACGTGTGCAATTTTCTCAACTGGCCCAAGTTATTGTTTTAAAAGATATTTCCTGAAAACCAACCAATGTTAATTTATCTAAAGGTACAATTTCTACAACTCTAAATTCCGTCCCCTTATTTTTTTCTTTAAAATAACCCGGGAAAGTCGCAAGACTGTTTTCGCGTTTCAAACGTCGGCCGTGTCTGAGTTTTATTGGAAAGTATATTTATAGTCGATGTCAAAAAAAAAATGGCCCAGATTCAACTTGTAGGCCTACATAAATAGTATACGGAGGCCCATATAGGGAGGTTTCGCACCGTCACGGATACCTATACGGATAATAAAATTCGCCGAAAATTTGTATATATCAAGAGGCCAACAAAAGCATAGACTAAACTGCTGTCTTATAAATCATGATATTATTTTGTAGTTTTCTGAAACCAGGAATTTCCCAAGTCTAAGATTATACCCGCGAGCTGTAGTCGAGTCCTGCCGATTTCTGACGTCAACAAACATAGGCCTATTCGGTCACTGAGGATTTTAAGTCCGATATTTAAACTAGACGAAATTCGTCCAACTGGCGCAAAAATCCACGGACTGCACGCTAGAATTGGCTCACCGAGGTTTCACATTCAAGAGTTATCTCGGCTCCGTGACCACAGAAACATGTCAGCCGTGAAATGGCTGCGGGATATTGCGCTTATTTGGAGCACATCGTTCAGTTGCCACGAGCTGGCAGCGGGCGAATCCGGTTCACGCAATGTAACACCAAACTAACCCAACGGCACATCCTTGATAATTGATACGATAGGTACAATTTTGTATACCAACAGCAAAAATAATTCAGATTTTATCTGACAATTTCCGCCGTTTTTACAATTCACTCGGGATGGACGTAACTATTTTACCATAACAATGACGGTAAAGCGTCTTTTTTTCGTAGAGCACTTTTTTATCTGCGGTGCTTAAAGGGTATGTCACGGTTTGCGCATGCGCCAAATCCTTTCATATTTTGACATACGTGCAGGCTCAGTGAATGTAGTACAATTTCGTTACACAACGCCATTGGTGCGTGTGCTATAGTTGTGTACATCGTGTACTTAGCACGTGCCGCATGGGCAGTGTGTTCGTTCATGAGTGTTTACAATACGCAGAATTCAACTACATTGTGCATCGTGTGCGCGCATTTGTTCGAATTGGCATCGCGCGCGCGCGATTGCGCGATTTATGTCTGGCAAAACAAAATCGTACAGCGGTGGCGGCCGCTGTGTCTTTCCAAGGACAGAAGGTATGCTGTAAAATTGCTGTCAGGACCAAATAAGCATGTCCGTTTTGATGGAAAACAAGGTTAAGTAAATTGCTGTATCCAACCATGTCATTCATATCATTCGATGCCGATTCTGTCATGTTTTGTAGAGTTTTTTTATGGGATGAAAAAAACTCTTTTTAACGACGGCCGCACACACGATGATGTCGATGTTTGGCGGCTTAAAAATACGGCAAACAGTGCGATTCCAAGTAAAAAGTAATGCATCAGGACATCCTGGACGTCGACAAGTACACAACTGCCAAAATTAGTAAAGAATTATAAGGGATGGCAAAGATTGAATAGGATATGCAAAACCTGGCGACAAAACTTGAAAAAGTTAGCCACACTTTTTCAAGTTTTTCTGCGCATGCGCAAACCGTGACATAGCCCCTTTAAGTTTAAAAAGTGCACGTGCAATATTGGGGTGCTTATCTTGATACAATAGCAGCACCCCTATAGAAGGAAATGTGCACCCCTATGAGAGCAAATTTGCACCATTTGAACATATATATATATATGTGCACTCCTAAAGTGCAGACTCGCTTCTTTCAAGGTGCAAATCGTGTTAACATGGTTCACATTTGCTCCTATAGGGGTGCTGCTATTGTATCAAAGATAAGCACCCGTGAGGGTGCAGATTTGAACCATTATTTCCGAGAGTGTCGCACGCAAAACGGACTAAAAAGCAGACATAAACATGCAATTATCAAAAAGCCGCCTTTACGTCCCCAGACAGAAATCTAATATACGAGTCGAGGAAAGAAAAAACAGATCAAATTTTGAAAAGCAGTGTATTTGGAAAGGAACAGCCCTATCGTCCTTTGCATGCAACTAATGTGAAATAATGCTTTTATAGATTTATTACCTATTTATTCTTTCATAAAAGGTTTTGAGGAAATGAAACAATTGATAGTTTTTCATATCCAGTTGGAGTTTCGTCGCGTCCTATAGATCATTAAGGCCATGCCGTGGAGCCAATATTCTGTGTAATGTGCTCAAGTAGCCTGGCTTCAGCCGCTATATTATCCTCAGACGTGACCATCTGCGTTCTTGGTGATTTTCTCAATGAGGTCACACTCGACTCATTTTTTTTCTGCCAAAGGGGAGAATTCATAAGCTACAAAACGAATCCCATACTAATAACATGCGAGCCGGCTACGGCATGTCTGACGAAAACAAATCGAAACAAATTAGGACAGCAATATAGCTTGGGTTCATAATTGCAAAGTTTTAGCCTTTGGCAATTTGGTACTTGTGTAGGATGCCATGTCGAGACTGGCTTGGGATTTCAACAGGCGATGGAGCCTTTTCTAAATCCCAACCATGGGTTTGTGGGAAATTAACAAAGGCTACGTGGATGCAGAGTCGAAGAGGCAATACAATATAGGAACTTGCTGGGAGGAAAATGACAGTTGTTTAAAAATCATTAAAAACACTCCTGGGAGAAATAGAAGCAAACAAGTTGATGCCTCGTGCAAACAGCCATGTTTGGACAACTGTAGTTTGACTCTTATTAAGCCTCCGTGGCTCCGCAGCGCGCGCTACAACATACCATACGCACCATTGGCCATGCTTGTGGGGAGCTTTACTAAATTCTATGGTCGTGGATGGAAAACACAATGTGCTGTTTATGTTTGACGCACGATGGCAACATATTTTCCCACTAGCGCACAAAAGTCAATTTCACCTGTTCCGCCAAATACATTTGTGCACAAAGGGGTATATGATATGCAATTGTCAATTTCTTTCTCGTTTTTCTTGAGAGACGACGAGCTTTCTGTTTATATTTTTTTCTTTGTTCGAAAAAAACCCCGAATAAAATAAAACCGCGCTGCTCCACACGATCAGTTTAAGGCCCAACAAAAAGAGTCATTCTGATTGGTTGTAGGAAGTTTGAGATAACCAATTAGAGGAGGTGTGTGCCATTTTCCTACCGTCGGAATAAGAATACGAGATTACATCCTTCATTCACCGTATTTAGTCTACAGAAGATGCGAGTTGCATAATATAGAAGGAAAAACGTGTCTGCTGCCACCAAGAGTTTACAACGGGCAAGGTTGGAAAACGAATACAGTTAGTGCAAGGCAGGTCCAAATTCGCTGGCTGCGTCTTAAACTTACACACAAGTCTATGGAAAGTGAACAATCCGTCTACCTAGCGTCTTCTATAGACTTGTCTGTAATTCCAAGCCGCAGCCAATATAAATTCGGACACGACCATAGTCGTTCGAACGTGCTGAATGCAAGTTGTATGACTAAGCACAAAACGTGTCTGCTGCCACCAAGAGGTATAATGTAGAAACGTTACAGTTGGACAGAACAGTTCAATTTCAAAGATATTTCAAAAGTAAAATTTGATTTTGTTTAAAAATATTCCGCGTAATTTCGTCCGCTGCACTTTAAATTTTGTGACAATTTATAAATTACACCACAATTTTGTATATTTATGCATTTCTCTCTATAGATATTTAATTTATCCACGTCTAAAAACGTAAATATCGGTCAAATAAAGAATTATGAAGAGTATAAAAGTTTAGGCTATAGGGTAAATCATTTTATGGGTTACAATCAAGCGAAAATGTTTGTTCCAGTAGCTGATTTTCAATTTCCATTTACACCAAAATATATCCACTGCCGTTTTAGACCTATTATGATAATTTATATTAATATGTTTAATGGTTCACGGTCTGCCAAGAACTATGTAGAAATAAAGCAGCTTAATAATTACTCCATGTTTTCTTCTCGTATGATTGATTTGTTTATATTATTGCACATTCTCAACTAACTGTACAGCCTTAACTTACCGGTACCACATAAACAATGTTGTAATCATATAATAAAATCAATATCCCAATGTGAGGTTTGGACCCAAATACAACGACAATGATGGATTGGTATTTGGGTAAATGTCTGCATTTCAGCAACAGAATGTTTGAATTAGAGCAGGAGATATAGCATTATATTTTTTTTTAAACATTTATCCCTACAAAAGATTCCGGTGTGTATGGCTATTTTGGGCTGTTGGTACCCAGGTGTTTGGAAGGTTACAAATCACCCAAATTTACCCTACACTTTTACACAAAATTGGTAACATTTTGCTAAAAATAATAGGAGTTCAATATACGTGTCCTTTGGGGGAAATTAGGGTAAAAACACGACGACCTTTGGACGAAAACAGAATGGCATTTCGGAAATTGGAGCAAGGGTATATACTGATGATACAACTTCCCCTTTGTCCTTGTATACGTGTTTATTGGGGACAGCGCGATTTCACGGCAAAAAAAAAACTACTTGCACGGTGTGTATGTCGTGAGAAAGGGGATGGCGCACACGATGAAAATAATCTATATTATGAAGGCAGGAAAGGTCTTGAAGTGGTGCTCAATAACCAGAGGACCTTTGAAGAAGGTGAGCATAAAGCACCTGCGATTGCAATCCAAGATTCGTAAGACGTTTCATGGGACTAGGAAACCTTTATATAAAAAATAAAGTCCGATGGATTGCGGCGGCCAGGCGTTCCCAGCCGGGCCCATCCACCGGGTAATCAAGAGCGATCTGCCCGTGTGAGCCTTCGGGCGGTGCGCGCTATAGTTGCTGCATTGACACTCGAGGACTGTCATTAATGCACCAGATACGATGTCAAATTGATTTGCACTCGATTTGTTCGCCTCCTTGCCTCCCACAATTCGGGCTAGAGGGCCCACATGTTGCATATTCGTCGAGAATTTGGGCTTCACAACAACCTGGTATTTCAAAACCTCCTCTCTCGGCGTTTCATTAAATTTGCCATAAATTCGTGTTTACGCCCAAAATTGAGAAAAATAAGGTCTATCTATCGCAGTACAGTACATTGTGTTTTTCAATCATAGGAATGCAAATGCCAATTTGTATTGATGAACATCGATTCGAAAGAGTACTAAAAGCGCTTGTCGATATCAAATATAATTATCATAAAGGTATAGAGAATGTATTTGCGGATGTATCAGTCTTTTTTGACGAACAGTTTATTTATCTATTGTGTGTCCAAATCGGTAGCTTGGAATTTATAAAAATTATTAAGAGGAAACGCTTATAAATGGTTTCCCTGTAAACGAGATACATGTATATTATTAAAGACAAGCGTTAATTGTTTAATATTTTTGAATGACCCAGGCTAAAATAATGGGCCTCAAAGTTTGGACAAATTCGAAAGTCGACTCATGACTTAATATTTGTTTCGGAGGCTGAAAATAAATCCATTCGCTCGCCCTGTTGGCGGGTTAATGATTAGCGCGCCCAGTAGTCCAAAGGCGTCCAAGTTAATGATTCCGAGGTTTAATGCGTGACAATCTAAATGATTGATTATTGCATAATATACAGTTGTAGCAGGACTCCGCATTTATCTTGCAGGGTTTCGATGACCCGATGTGTTTGATTGATTTTATGTCTTCGATGCCCCCTACACATCTGGGCTGGACAATGCCACACTAGCTTCAGAATTGAATACATTATAGGCCTGTTCACACTATACAAAAGTTATTAGATAACTTTAGCAAAAGATCCCTTGGCATATATGTATATACTCGATGTTCATGCTATTTCGTTAATTTTGGGTTACTATTTTTGGAGGTCAAGGAATTACCTATAATAAAGTTGAAATTTGTTATGCCAAATCAAAAATATATTTCACATGCATTTCTCACTTAAAGGTAACGAACACAACATCTGGTATGGTGCCTGATCACCATTGAAATGAAACAACCAAACTTGGGATGAGAAAGGTATATACATGATTGGTAAACTGTTAAAAATGGCGTGATTTCCACTAGAAAACTACCTTGTAGAAATTTCAGCCACATATAGATGCATGCAGTAATACTTCAGAAAACCTGAAAAATCCATGATGAATGAATGGCTCCAGGCCTACAGGCGATCTTTGGAGATTCAAATAGTTTTGTCATTTTTCTCGTGAATGGGGGCACTTCAGACAAAATAATTTCACATTGCCATCTTGACAACAAGTAAGTTTTTATAGATAATAATTCAGAAATTTGTTTGGAAGGTACATTAATTACCAAACATATAGACTACCTTTAATTTGGGTGAATATCCGATAAAAACCGGTGGAGTTATTTACAACCTATAATAAATTCTCAACCTAAATCCAAATTTTTCAGATAGTGAAAGATTTAACACGTGTACTTATAAATCCAACGTGATTTAACCCAGACTTTACTTGCAAACTAAAATAATCACCCTAGGAATATTTATACATGACAATTCTTGCGTGCTCACGGCAGATACAAATCGTCTTCACAATCAACCACCAATATCTAATACAACACCAGTGCTTCAATTAAGGATGGCCTATGCTATATCAGTATTGCACAATGGATAAAATGTACCCACACGAAAAACACAGTGTCCGGTTGATAAATAGTGGTGTTTGTATTTGATTTGGCCGATGTAACATAATTGGCGCGACAGAGACATTGGTCATTGGCTAAATCAATGCAACATCACGCGTTGTTTACACGAACAAGGATATCAGACTGTCTTCACTAAAGTTATGAAATTACACGAACCTGTATCTAACGAAATTCACCTTAATTGTCTAGGGGAATTTAGTGATCCAGACATGATTTATTGTGATAACAAATCTATTTGATAACAGAGACAATTTTATGATTTTTATACTATTTAATGTGGACTGAAATTAATTACATTTGACTTTAAAATGATTTCACTTTAAAGGAATACACTCCGATTTGAAATATCTGATGAGACGCGTTCCCGTGCGTTGCGTATGCATTTTGCATTTAGCGTCTATACCATTGACTCATGTGTAATTTTAAACCACAGCCGATGCATACGGTACGGACACGATCGTATCCAATTGAGTCTACACTGTAAATAACTACAGTATTTTTTACGGTATAGAAAGTACGTAAATATTTACAGTGCATTGTAGGATCGCGCGTAACTTAACAGATTTCCCTCGAAAGGGCGGTAATTTTCTTCAGTTTTCAGTTTTTGCTCGGAAAGATGCATAATAACAGCTGTTGCGTAAAAGTTAACTTAAGCTAGCGGCAGATGAGCGACGTAAGCGGGCCTCCCACTGTGCGATATTGGCCACGAATTAGGTATACGATTAGCTACGATTTGGTACGATTGTGTATAGAGTCTGTACACAATCGTACCAAATCGTAGCTAATCGTACCTAATTCGTGGCAAAAATCGCACAGTGGAAGGCCCGCTTAAAGCGGGCCTCCCACTGTGCGATTTTGGCCACGAATTAGGTACGATTAGCTACGATTGGGTACGATTGTGTGTAGAGTCTATAGGCAGTCTCCGATAATCGTACCAATTCGTAGGAAATTCGTGGCAAAAATCGCACAGTGGGAGGCCCGCTTTATAGTATAAATTTAATGTTAGTATATGTGTGCAACCGTGGGCTATGCGATGCATGCAGGCACATACAAGGATCATAAATGGAAATCACTATACTGGTGAATTGTAGTTGATTTGGTGTCAAGCCACATACCTATACATGAATCAGCAGAAGTTAAAAGTGATGGACGGGGCAATTAGAGCATCTGGGAAAAGTACGGAAAAAGCACCGTAAAAATATGAGAATAACGTAGAATTTTCCCGTTAAAAAATTTACGGGATAATCGTTAAAATCACGGTAGAGGGGGGAAACTGTAGTAAGATGACCGACGCCTTGCTCCAATTCTCGCACAGCCATCTGATGTTGCATGAAGTGTGTCCATCGTATCGAAGCAGTGGATATATTCAGTAAGGCAAAACATTTCACAATTCTATTCCATCTACTATACCTCCAAGACCCAGATTTGTCAAACCTAAAATTTCACCTGTTCCATTTTGCTACAGGGCCAACTGCTCCTGTTTTATATTGCACGGTACAACTGCATGCAAGTACCATTTCTATATGCCCTGAATGGCCAATCACTCGGTCCTAATTAAAACTTGGCCAGACACAAGGCATACAGTATGCGATACAAGGCTGAAACATGTTCCAACGCAGCCGATCGTTGACAATCCAAGGCATTTATCACTGGTCTCGACAGCCCAGAGTATCGATTGGAGACTCGCCAAGGTCGGTTATCGATTTGTAATCTCGGCGAGCAAGCAGGAAAGGAAAGGCCAAGCCCGTTGGGAGCAAACATCCGCACTAGTTATGTGTTAACACTGCCGTTTCCATCTAGAGAATATGATAGCACATTTTGTTGAGATTCTTTTTTTTTTTACAAAAATAGGAAAGATGTACGGAAAACGCTAATGCGAAATAATTTGAGCACTTTGTTATTATTTGGAGGACGGAACAAATAAAAACGATACAAATGTGGAGACATTTTCATTTTTGTTTTTTCACTTTTTCAATATTTATTTCCATACTTTTATATATACAGAGCTGTATATCAAGTGATGACAAATTTCCATGGGTTTGGGAAATCGGGACTCGAACCGTGGACCTTCTGCTTAACTACCAATGCATATAGTTCCGACCTGTCAATAAAGCCGAACCCGCGACCAATCACAACAGAGCTAACAGACGGCGCCCACATAGGTCAAAGTGATGCAATCATCACAAACAATCCGCGATGTTCTGCCCATACAGTTTGTATGTTGTATGCGCCAGTGACCGGGTGAATTTTGGTTTCAATGTTGGGCGATTCGCTGTTCAAAGGTAGGAAAGCGCATTTTTATGAAAGATATGTCATCCCTGCATTACTAGCCCTTCGCTCAGTGTGTGCTACGGTAACTGTCGACCTCAAAACATAAATACCTTTGGGTTTTCTCCAATGAATCTGTGCTTTCCATGCCGAGTCCCGTTGCTTTGTACGCCAGTCGCGCCATTTTTTTGGCGATGGCTTGTGAGCACATAGCAACAATATCCAAGGGGGCGGGGTTAACTGGGCAATCTCGGAACTATGCATTGAGCTATGATGCCAACTGGTGGTCTCGAATCACGGTATTTCTAGTTGTTCCTCATTGATCATTGAGGAACAACTGCAATACCGTGAAAGCCTACAAAATATCAACTGGTGATCAGGGAGATTCCACCAGACATGTACTTTAAAAAGCACATGCGTTTGGTTGCGTCCGAATTGCCTTGCGTCTTGAACACGCGAGTCAATGGTAGAAGCTAGGTAGACGGCATTATCATTTCCTTTGTTAAAATCTTTCATCCTGCATTTTATCTAAATTTAGACACGGCTGTCCTTTAAGTACATTATACAACACGCAATAGCAAGCGATTTAGCGGTGCGTTGACCGGGCCCGATGAGCTAAGTTGGCACATTTGCATTTAGCTTTCTCGTCAGGATTTAGATCTCTTCGTCTCAGCTGGTTTACCTTAGAGAACGGAATCTAAACACTAACCCTACTCAAGCAGGAAGCCGCGAGAGTGACGCCACAAGTTGATGTGTACGTGCAAAGTGTGTGTCAAGTACCGGTACCGATTTCATAAAGCTATAGCTGTTATTGTGGGTGAGGATGTTGTATAACTCCATGCCGGACACGACAATTTGAAAGCAACTATACTGTTATTCTTGTAGCTCGTGCTGAAAGCCAACAAGAGCGAGAGAGTGATCTATTTTATTGAATATATCCTACACTTTGTAGGACCTGTTGGCAGGAAATGATTCAAAATCCGACCATTCCAAACTGTTCAAAGTTGGTAAGTACGCGATATTTTGTGAGTGACTCGAGCACTCCTCTAAAGATTAATATAACTATTTTTCTTTAAACTTATTTGATTTTTAAAAGAAAAATTTTCTTCTTTATAGAATAATAAAATATAAATTAAAGATTAAGGTTTGAACAATAAAATATAAATTTAAGGTTTTGCTTTATAAGAACGATTGTTTATAAATTATGCTTTTTATGCTTTAAAATCTCCCATTACCCATTCTCATTGGAACTTATAATTCAAGGTGTAAGCCCAAGGTACAGACGATACCTTTAATTTTTGTGCCGACTGACTGGCCAATCAGCGTTCAAGATAAAACGCGCCCATACTCGGAGTTTCCGAAATGTCACATACATGCATTTAGACCAAGATTAATATCACAATTCAAGGAGTCCACCGCTTGACAAATGCGCGCGTTAATTGCGTAGTTGGCTTTTTGCAAAGGCCACTGACACACACACACAACCCCCCCCCCCCCCCCCCCCCCCCTCACCCCGAAATACAATATTAGCGTGTTAAGATCGCACTATGGCCCTTGCCTCCATTACGTCTATGCCGAGTAAATGAGTCGGTCTAAAATGGGCAAAACTTCCCGCTATTTTGTCCACATAGTTTCCATGGTAACGAGGGTGGCGCCTGTTGCGTACACACACCACGTCATATCATGGAGAAAGGAAACAACAACTATAGAGCGTCGCGTGTAATGTTTGTGTGACGTGAATGTCAATAAAGCAACTGTCCTTAATGTTGGTTCTAGCAGAAGACAACATTGTGCAAACAAGATGAAGGTATTACGAGATGTATTGAAGAAGATACACGTATGTATTTACACAAATACATGAAGACATTGCTCACGTGACCGTAAGTTATCGGAGCCATTTATCTAGCCTTCACATGCTCAGAACTAATTTAAGCATGTATTTTCCTGAGGAGGACAACGAGGTACCTGCGTAACACGCAGCTCCAATGTGTGAACTCAATTAATGGCCGACAAGTCAACATTTCCCCCCTAATCTCAACTCCCGGCTAGAAATCCCATTCCACTCCATGTGCTGGCTATCTATTCTTAGTATCGTGTAGATCGTATCTGTTTGGATTTAAGCATTCGACTCTGCGGGAAAGGTGATGAAGCTACTACACGCTACGAACACCCATGCATGTAGTCATGAGGAGTTAAGACTATGGAGGGCCAAAGGAAAATGCCACCTTTTGTTGATAACAAAAAATTGTGATATCTGCAAAACAAGTTTTCGCTACTGCTCCGAGTCCTTTAAGTTAGAACACATTATTGGTAATCTCGAAAATCAGAAATGTTTACAAACTTACACATAACTTACACAATATAAACATGATGACGGTAGTAAACATCCCCTAAAATGGTTTTGTCTAAAGTGCTACAGTTTTTGATAAATGAGTAAAACAATTATTTTTCGTCTCATGAGACGTAAATTAATTTCGCCCCAAAACCACTTAGCCCTGCACCACTTCGCCATGAACCACTTTGCCCCAAAATCCACCTTACCCTCAAACAACTTCATCCTTACACAGGCCGTGGTTCGGGGCGAAGTGGTTCGGGGCGAAGTGGTTCGGGGCGAAGTGACCGTAAAGCCTTTTTTGACTGTTTTCTCAAAAGTTAGACGAAGTACGGAGCTGGTTTTTGCTCAGGTTGGTTTTAATCATGCATATCTTCAATCACACAGGGAGATTAAACCTTTTGCAACGGTTTTGCATCATTGTGTTCTGCCTTTAAATTCCAACCGCCAAAAAATGATACATACAATTTTGAAGATATAAACAACATTAATGATGTACAGTGATTACACAAGATGTTTAGTGTATTATTCACTTACACTTATATTATGAACGGAATTTAATAAAAATTCCTTAATTTTGCTTCAGTCTTGATATTTTCAAATCCTGTATACGCCAATAAGAGCAAGACCAAGTTGGTTAAAGATTTTAGCGAAGGTTTCCTTCTGATTCAAGTCTTACACTAAGGTATAATTAGATTTCCAATTCCAGAGATCAAATTCCCGCGTGTTGCTGGCAGATTGCAAATCTTATTTGGCTAATTTTAACTTAAAAATCCACTGCCCTGTCTCAAACCATCTCACAGAATTGCGTTTATTGCATTGGGCATTGGTTTCCGCTGCTGAAATTGTCTGTTTCAACTCGTCGCTTTCCTCAGTGGAGTTGCGCGGTATATATCGGAGAATCTCACCAGGTACAGTTTCAGGAGTTTTATCGCAAATCGTTGTGGCAAACCATCAATGTTACTGACAACTCTATAATGATATCTTGAGGCTGTGTTTGCTGTGTTTGCTGTATGCGCGCATATCGCGGGATGTCACAGTGCGGGTTAACGCTCGTGCGAGCACAACGGTTTAATCGAACTTTTTTGCCGCCAAAGAGATCCAACCGTTTGCGTAAAAAAAACCTCGATTTTTTTTGCACCGTGCGATGGATTTAAGCCGACAAGCCAAGCCACAAATTTGCAAATTTTATCTGAAGTACATCGCCGTGAAACTTTCACTGAAAAGCTAGAGTGAAATCCATCTAAAGCCATAGAAGGGTTTCATATGCGCATACGGGCGATTTTTATATTATTTTTTTTTTGTGCAAACCATGACATTTTGCGCAACGTATGCACATCGCTTTTATGCTTTTCGAAGAAAAATTAGCGTGCATGCCAGAACAAAGAGACCTTCACCCAAACGAATTTAATTGGTGCATGGAGGAAGGTGATTGGTGAAAACGATAGGAACATTTTGTCGAAATCCACCATTAAATTCGCGGTCACTCAAGGGAGAAATAAAGCGGCGACAAAAGCGTGATCAAGTAGAATTAATATTTGGCGTGAACTACGCCCGACCCTGAGAAATTAATTAAGAAATACAGCCACTTCGCAGAATCAGCAAAGATTTTCTCTCGCCACCTGTGTGGGAAAATGACAGATCTGAATTAATTTGCCGCATTCATTTCTGAGGAATATTGTTTTTCTATAGCAGTTTTAAAAATATTATATCGGGCGAGAAATTTCATTAAGTGTGCTTTTCTAAGTAACCGTGCACTTGCGTCAGAAAATTTCAAGGCCGGTTTTAGGCGGGTGCGACTTATTAAAAAATGCACACACATTATCCATGCTTTCGTTTCATATACGAATTTCTGTTATTGGCTTATAGACTGCCGAAGTGAATACGTCATATTATGTTAGTCGCCTAGGCAACGGCTGTACACTAAAAATCACTGAACCGTGTCCCCGTGCTTTTGCAATGGTACTTTTCCCGACGGCCATGATGTTTAGAGCCAGTTAACATGGCAAACCACGTCACACTTCGGCTGTCTGTTGTGTGAGAATTCACGATAGAAAAGGCGGTGGTTCTATTAATCTTTTTACTTTTCGTGTGTATTTTGAGAAACGGACACTAAATTTTACATTGAAACAATAATACAAAAATGAAGAATCACAAATTAAGTGTTAACTAGAGCTTCGCGTTTGTGTTTTTTACAAACGCAAGGTGATCGGGTGACATAAACATTGAAATGATGATGACGACACAGTTTTGAGATTGTTTGAAAACTTCAGTTGTTTGATGTTGAAAAAAGTATTGGAATTCTCAAGACATGACTCTGACTATTCAACGCTAAAATTGTACTACTAGGTTTTCAGGCCAAAATTGATTCCTTGGCCCAAACACCCAAACTATATATCAAATGAAAGGTCTTGATGACAGAAATACAATGCTCTTTAAATGAAGAAAATCGGACAAGTACTTTTTGAGATATCCTGTTATATGTATTAAAATATCTATCATTCGATGAAGCCCGACCATACATTCACTGCGTATACCCACAATGGCCCCAAAATGACATAATTTGAATAATTTTAGTAACATAAATCAGTATAACCTCTGCTATAATTGAAGTATTCTCATAAAACTTTCTGCATAAGGGTAATGTGGTATGGTCTTTCAGAAAAAGTGTAAATTATTTTAATAAAATTAATGGTTGCCATGGAAACAAGCATTTTATTTTAATAAAATTAATGGTTGCCATGGAAACAAGCACATTTTCTCCAAAGAAAACAATACAATTTGACGTCTCCACAAACTTCAGATGAAATAAGAGTTACTGGCAATGATATAGCTGAACAAGTGATAAATAAAGGCCAGTAACATTATTTGAGGTATTGTATTACTCATCTTCAAGGTCAAAAGTCAATTTAAAGAAGTGGAGGATGCGGATGCTAGTGTGATACTCCGAGGTGGAGGGTTTTCCTGGTTTTCTTCTGGCTCGGCCATAGTCTTTAATCTTGATACTGGAAGTAGATACAACAGGATAGTTTATTAAGTAGAGACAACAGGATAGTTTATTATACCATGCCCTCACTTAAAATTTAGTTAACTTTCTCCTTTGTTTTCCTTTTCTTTTTTTAATGACCTGACTGAAACAATTAGGGCGGCTATGAGTATGACTTTTAAAAACTTGTAAGTTGTAGGCCTATTCTCTTTAATTCTTGAAGTTTGGTTTGTATTTATTGTTTTAATTGTATTTACAACTGATATAGTGAACAAAATAAAACATATCAATTCGACAACCAAAACAAAAAATTCAATTTGAATTTTGATTACTTAGATCTGCCCCTCCAGGAATGCGGAAAAAACATACCTCTAGTAATAATGGTATCGCCCAAAAAAAGGCATTGTGCATCCTATGTACGAACTACGATTGTACCATTTTTTTAAATATGGGGAGGGTTATACCTTCCTTTCAAAATTTAACGGACACGAGGCCTAAACAATTCGGCTAATTGTAATTCTGACGTCCCTAGAAATATATCCGGCATATATGTGAGATGTGTATTTTGTTATAAAATTACCAAAACAGCATGATTTTAAGACTTAGTGGTTGACACAACCAGATTCCAACGACCGGGGTCACGCCATGCATCACGCCGTCCTGGCCTTTTGCGGGCGAGTGCCCCATTCAATAGGCCAACACACACACGTACAGCGTGGCGTTCGTGTCTATCAAAAGAGCTTTTGAAAGGGTATAGAAAATACGCTCTCCGTAAAAAAATGAACACATTTAACATTCCAAACTCGCACAAATAATTGTTAAGACATGTAAAATTCATTCAGTGAAACCTCCTACCTTTCAAAATGAAGATTTCACCTCAAGAAATTGAGTTTACTTTTCCCTTTTTCGTAACTTCGGTTGTAGACCACCTACCGATAACAAGGACGCAATGACGTGTACAGTACCCCTTCAGCTATTCAGGGAAACCCTTTTCATGTACGTCACAAGTATTCGGATCCGCGGAAAGCACCCGAAGTGCATGCGCGCCCAGCCGAGCGGCAATTTTTATGGGCCGAATACTCGCGATCGCAACGCTTTGGGAAAAGCTGATCGGGGCGAGAGTAGTTCATTCATAAAAGCCTGGGCTGTCGGTCATACCTCCGACGGCTGTTTTATGTACGTTAGTGAATGACTGAAACTCTAAGCTTTCTAATGAACTGTTGCTCGTTAGATTTGGACAGGTAAAAATGGATCAATTTTTTAGATGAAAAATAGTAAGATGTTGGTGCGGGCTGTGCGCTGTGTGTGCAGAGGGCCAGGCTTCAGTCTCGTACCGAATCGAACTGAAAAACTGATGACGTCATCATTGTCAATCTCATCATAACGTTACTATTGTGTGCACAGATTGTTAAAGTATCTACTGAAGAACAAGTTTTGACATGTAGGCCTAGGCCTATATGTGGTGAAAGAATCTTTACAATATCTATTACAGTTCTAAAGATTTTGTCATTTGAGATCATATTACTGTTAGTATATCGCCGTGTGGGGAGTTGGGGTTCAATTGCATCTAGAATAAACTGACGCTCCAGTCAACTTGAGTTGCGGTCCACCATGTCCATTTTATTTCCAACACAGCAACGATTTCCAACATGTCACATTCACAGTTTTCGGGGAGAAGACATATTTACTCTGGTCCGCCGACTGAGGCTAGCCGTACATAATTACACCCACGATACAACAGCTAAGTCACCAAAAGTAAATGCCCTTGTGCTATCTAGTGTTTATTCAACTTTCATGGCGATGATGCCACGGAAACTAGCAGTTTTACATCTTCAAAAGTCAAAATTTCTGGGTTATAAATCAAGCCCTGCTTATTATGTCTCGTCTGTCTGACTTATTCACTACTAAAAGATACATTATGACCTCTGACCCGAGACAGGCGCCTAGATACAAGTTCTATTATTAGAAGTCCAGCACTATATATGGGCGCAAATCGTCAGATTAGTGGAGGCTTGGCATAGCGCCCTCAAACGACTGAGTTAGCTTAATTATCAAGGGACCCAACAAATAATTTCTCCACATTACGTAACCACCGTGCACGTGATGACGTCATCAGTGGTATATATGTAGTCATAAAGTCCACATGTGAGGGAACATTTCGTTCCGTAGAACTATGGTCAAATTCCCTACCACTTTGGCTCTATTTGCATTCAAAGTGCTAAAAAAGTGGACATTTTCGAACCTCTTCCGGTTTGGACCGGAGGTTTAGGTCACACAGGGGTCATGCCATTGTATGATTTGTTCAGTTCATTGCGACCTATCATGCTGTGAAAGAATTGTTCAAGTATCTATTACGATTCTTGAGATATGAATTTTTGAAATAATAACCATTTAATTTTTGTAATTTGACACCTGTGACGATATCATGACGTCACAATGTTGTGCACAAATTGTTCAACAATTTGATAAACATCAAGTTCTTAAATGTGGCGAAAGAATCACGCAAATATCTGCTGTAGTTCTCAAGATACAGCATTTTTAAACAATTCAGCTCCAAATTTGCGTATTTTGACACCACATTACGTAACTACCGTCCATGTGATGACGTCACCAATGGTATAGTCAAAAAGTCCACATGTGTGGAAACATTTCGTTCCGTAGAAATATGGTCAAATTCACTACCACTTTGAATATATTTGCATTCAAAACGCTTTAAAAAATGCACATTTTCGAACAACTTCCTGTTTGGACCGGAAGTAGGCGTCACACAGAGGTCATGACATTGTATGATTTGTTCAGTTCATTTAGACTGATCATGTTGTGAAAGAATTGTTCAAGTATCTATTACGGTACTTGAGATATGAATTATGGAAATAATAACCTTTGAATTTTTGTAATTTGACACCTGATGACGTCATGATTACGTCACACTTGATGCCATCATGATACTATGCATTCTGGTGAAAGTCTGCCGTAGGGCCTATGTCTGTATCTAATTTACTAACGATTCAGCTTGGTTTGATAGGCATTGTTGCTGGTAAGTGTAAAAACTGAGATTCTCAGTTTCGTTGAACTTTGACCTCCAATTGACCCCAGAAGGAAGGGTCAGATGAAAATGCCCACACAAAGAAAATTGTAGCACGGAATGTCACCTATAAACCTGCCAAATACGAAGATCCTGGGTCACGTGGTTTTCAAGACGGAAGCATTTTAAAATATGCATATTTTGGTTTTTTGGAGGGTGTAATTTGATACTTGATGACGTCACGATGACGTCACGCTTGATGCCATCATAATATTATACACGCTGGTGAAAGTCTGCCATAGGACCTATGCCTGTACCTAGTTACTTAAAGATTCAGCTTGGTTTGATGGGCATTGTTGCTCAATAAGTGCAAAAATTGAGATTTTCGTTTTCGTTGAACTTTGACCTCAGATTGACCCCAGAAGGAAGGGTCAGATGAAAATGCCCACACAAAGAAAATTGTTGGCCATGATCTGATATATAAGCCTGCTAAATACGAAGATCATGAGTCACGTGGTTTTTCAGACGGAAGCATTTTAAAACATGCATATTTTGGTCATTTTTGGGTTGTAATTTGATACCCGATGACGTCACAATGACGTCACACTTGTATGCACACCTTCACATTGGGGTTGATGTTCCTACAAAGTTTCAAGTTGATAGCTTGAACCGTTTTGAAGAAAAGCTCTGGAAACATTTGAGTGGAAAAAGAAGAAAAAAAAAAAAAAAAAACTAGAGGTATGACGTTTGTTGTTACAAACGCCAGGTGATCGGGTTAAATGAACATTTTGTGGTGAATTTCAGACGTTGTTATCACCTGTGGAATGGCAAAAATGGAAGTTCAGCAGCCGATTTCACGAAACTTTACGCAATTGCGCAAGTCCACTTACGCCATTACTTGCGCAATAACTTATGGCGTAAGTGGACTTGCGCAATTGCGTAAAGTTTCGTGAAATCGGCTGCTGTATACACTAATCCGGTAACTAATATCTCCTCCCTGCATATCCGCCATAGCTGGGGGTTGATAGCTTGCACCGTTTTGAGATATGAATTGTTGAAATAATAACCTTTGAAATCTTGTAATGTGACACCTGTGACGACATCATGACGTCACAATTTTGTGCACAAATTGTTCAACAATTTGATAAACATCAAGTTCTTAAATGTGGCGAAAGAATCATGCAAATATCTGCTGTAGTTCTCAAGATACAGCATTTTAAAACATCTCAGCTCAAAATTTGCGTGATTTGACACCACATTACGTAACCACCGTCCATGTAATGACGTCACCAATGGTATAGTCAAAAGGTCCACATGTGTGGAAACATTTCGTTCCGTAGAAATATGGTCAAATTCACTACCACTTTGAATCTATTTGCATTCAAAATGCTAAAAAATTGCACATTTTCGAACAACTTCCGGTTTGGACCGGAAGTAGGCGTCACACAGGGGTCATGACATCGTATGATTTGTTCAGTTCATTTAGACTTATCATGTTGTGAAAGAATTGTTCAAGTATCTATTACGGTTCTTGAGATATGAATTTTGAAAATAATAACCTTTGAATTTTTGTAATTTGACACCTGTGACGATATCATGACGTCACAATGTTGTGCACAAATTGTTCAACAATTTGATAAACATCAAGTTCTTAGATGTGGCGAAAGAATCATGCAAATATCTGCTGTAGTTCTCAAGATACAGCATTTTAAAACAATTCAGCTCCAAATTTGCGTATTTTGACGCCACATTACGTAACCACCGTCCATGTGATGACGTCACAAATGGTATAGTCAAAAAGTCTACATGTGTGGAAACATTTCGTTCCGTAGAAATATGGTCAAATTCACTACCACTTTGAATCTATTTGCATTCAAAACGCTTACAAAATGCACATTTTCGAACAACTTCCGGTTTGGACCGGAAGTAGGCGTCACACAGGGGTCATGACATCGTAGGATTTGTTCAGTTCATTTAGACTTATCATGTTGTGAAAGAATTGTTCAAGTATCTATTACGGTTCTTGAGATATGAATTTTGGAAATAATAACCTTTGAATTTTTGTAATTTGACACCTGATGACGTCATGATTACGTCACACTTGATGCCATCGTGATACTATACATTCTGGTGAAAGTCTGCCGTAGGGCCTATGTCTGTATCTAATTTACTAACGATTCAGCTTGGTTTGATAGGCATTGTTGCTGGTAAGTGTAAAAACTGAGATTCTCAGTTTCGTTGAACTTTGACCTCCAATTGACCCCAGAAGGAAGGGTCAGATGAAAATGCCCACACAAAGAAAATTGTAGCACAGAATGTCATCTGTAAACCTGCCAAATACGAAGATCCTGGGTCACGTGGTTTTCAAGACGGAAGCATTTTAAAATATGCATATTTTGTTTTTTTGGGGGGTGTAATTTGATACTTGATGACGTCACGATGACGTCACGCTTGATGCCATCATAATATTATACACGCTGGTGAAAGTCTGCCATAGGACCTATGCCTGTACCTAGTAACTTAAAGATTCAGCTTGGTTTGATGGGCATTGTTGCTCAATAAGTGCAAAAATTGCGATTTTCGTTTTCGTTGAACTTTGACCTCAGATTGACCCCAGAAGGAAGGGTCAGATGAAAATGCCCACACGAAGAAAATCGTAGGCCATGATCTTATCTATAAGCCTGCTAAATACGAAAATCATGGGTCACGTGGTTTTCCAGACGGAAGCATTTTAAAACATGCATATTTTAGTCATTTTTGGGTTGTAATTTGATACCCAATGACGTCACAATGACGTCACCCTTGTATGCACACCTTCACATTGGGGTTGATGTTCCTACAAAGTTTCAAGTTGATAGCTTGAACCGTTTTGAAGAAAAGCTCTGGAAACGTTTGAGTGGAAAAAGAAAAAGAAAAAGAAAAAACTAGAGGTATGACGTTTGTTGTTACAAACGCCAGGTGATCGGGGTAAATGAACATTTTGTGATGAATTTCAGACGTTGTTATCACCTGTGGAATGGCAAAAATGGAAGTTCAGCAGCCGATTTCACGAAACTTTACTCAATTGCGCAAGTCCACTTACGCCATTACTTGCGCAATAACTTATGGCGTAGGTGGACTTGCGCAATTGCGTAAAGTTTCGTGAAATCGGCTGCTGTATACACTAATCCAGTAACTAATATCTCCTCCCTGCATATCCGCCATAGCTGGGGGTTGATAGCTTGCACCGTTTTGAGATATGAATTGTTGAAATAATAATCTTTGAAATCTTGTAATGTGACACCTGTGACGACATCATGACGTCACAATTTTGTGCACAAATTGTTGAACAATATGTTGAACATCAAGTTCTTAAATGTGGCGAAGGAATCATACCAATATCTGTTGTAGTTTTCAAGATACAGCATTTTAAAACATCTCGGCTCCAAATTTGCGTAATTTGACACCACATTACGTAACCACCGTCCATGTCATGACGTCACCAATGGTATAGTCAAAAGGTCCACATGTGTGGAAACATTTCGTTCCGTAGAAATATGGTCAAATTCACTACCACTTTGAATCTATTTGCATTAAAAATCCTAAAAATTTGCACATTTTCGAAGAACTTTCGGTTTGGACCGGAAGTAGGCGTCACACAGGGGTCATGACATCGTATGATTTGTTCAGTTCATTTAGACTTATCATGTTGTGAAAGAATTGTTCAAGTATCTATAATTATAATTTAGGCAGTTTCAACCCTTTTATTTTAAAGCCCACATCGATTTAAAATCAGTGTCAATTGAAAGAGTGGTTATTGACTAGAAGAAATCTGTTTATTTTTTTCAAATCGGATTTTGCATTGCGAAGCTACAGTCGGTTTGGATAATTGAAAACAGGGTAAAAATTCATCGGCAGGTCAAAGGTTATCCTATGTTTTTCTTTATTTCTAATTTGGCACCGACAATGGTCACTGTGGCTTATACTTTTGGTTATATATCTTTGCTCAACTCTATCCTGGATGGCCCAAAGTTGGTACAAACAACAGTTATTAATATATGTACAAGGACAGATAATTAATTTATATTTTAAATACCTCATTTGCATAATAAATTAATAATTTATGCAAAAACGGTAAATTTTCAAGGGAAAACTCATTTTTCTCAAATTTATCTTAAGCAGGTTTGATTATTACAATGCATCTTGCATCATTTAATTACTTTAATTAAATGATGCAAGACATTGTAATAATCAAACCTGCTTAACTACAGATAATTAGTTTATATTGAAATCCCATAATTTGCATAATTTATGCAAAAATGTTGATTGTTAAGGGAACCTTATTTTTCCCCAATTAATGTTGAAAAATAGATTGATAAGAGATACTGATATAATCAAATCTGTCTATAGTCAAGATTGGGACTTGCATCAATAATTTAATTGACATAATCAATCACTGTATGTGTTAATTACCAAGCCAATACTATTTTGGAGAGGTGTGGATTGAGGGCAGCAAAAAAGAATGACAGGTAGCGCATCCACACACAAACTGTACAACTTTCCAAATTGCTTACAAAGTTACATTAAATACAAAACAGAGAAGAGAATGACGTATTATTCTTCAGAGATAAATAATTTAAGTTTTGATCAAAACAAACGGATGTGGAGCCTAGAGGTTATATTTAAATCTTTACAAATAATAGTAATTACAGATGTTACTACGGGCAGGAGGCTCAACTATGGATGACGATTCTGCATCATCAAGGGACTCGTACTACCCTTTTTCATCTTCAGGCTCACTGGTGGTATGTCACAGGACGAGGACCACAGAAAAGCTGCAAAAATAATTGACAAAGAATAATATTACTCAACAAATTATTTGCCTTCATTTGTTAAGTAACAACTAAATATCTTTAATTGGTGTATCTGATATCACGTATTGTCTTTGAATGTTAATAAATTCAATATCAGTTACAAAATTGGCACACAATTTTGCACAGATTGACGTAAAACGCAGGTTTTCTAACGCTGCATCATTGCTTGTTTCACGGGAATTACGAGATCATCGCGTATGCAGTGGGCACACCACCGCCGTACGTCCCGGCCCTACACACGGCGTGGAACTCGGTCGTACGTCGGTGTGGACATTGCACGCGAGCGAAGTCTCGGATTCCTGCTCAACATGCCCTCCTAAAAGTACATTTTTGCGACAAATGGTAGGCCTTACGGACTTTTTGTCAGTATGGTAGGATTGTTTAATGTCTACTTTTGTATACATACCTTGTCGCTTGGTGATTCACGTTGATTATGGATCGCTTTATGGACGAGAAAAAATGTTTTTGATCGCAAATGTTGCAACCCGCGGTCGATTTTGTACGCGAATGGACCCCAGGCTAGGCTGCTTTCGAGCGCGGCACCAGGTGCTCCATGGTGCTCCATGGTGCTCGCCTGAAAGCGTGTGTAAGCATGTGTGTGACGTAACGTTTCCACCACCTGGGAGCACCAGGGACGAGCGCTCGAAAGCAGCCCTAGCTGGAAACATACTCTTTTCCGATGATGACGTTTCTAAGCCAACCGGCCAATCAGAACGCGCAAATCTTTACCCGAAGTGTTCCGATCTTATTTAGCCCGATTCGTTTTAGCGTTGAAGTGTGTACCACTGACACGAACTCGCCGGAAGTTGTGTGTGCCCATAGGAATGTGCAGTAACCACGGGCGCTGTGTGTGGAGTATATGGGGCTCTCTGTTTACGATAACAGAAGTAGTCCGTCTGTGGAACAGTATTACGGTTCTTGAGATATGAATTTTGAAAATAATAACCTTTGAATTTTTGTAATTTGACACCTGATGACGTCATGATACTATACATGCTGGTGAAAGTCTGCCGTAGGGCCTATGTCTGTATCTAATTTACTAACGATTCAGCTTGGTTTGATGGGCATTGTTACTGGTAAGTGTAAAAACTGAGATTTCCGTTTTCGTTGAACTTTGACCTCCAATTGACCCCAGAAGGAAGGGTCAGATGAAAATGCCCACACAAAGAAAGTTGTAGCACAGAATGTCATCTATAAACCTGCCAAATACGAAGATCCTGGGTCACGTGGTTTTCGAGACGGAAGCATTTTAAAATATGCATATTTTGGTTTTTTGGGAGGTGTAATTTGATACTTGATGACGTCACGATGACGTCACGCTTGATGCCATCATAATATTAAACACGCTGGTGAAAGTCTGCTATAGGACCTATGCCTGTACTTAGTTTCTTAAAGATTCAGCTTGGTTTGATGGGCATTGTTGCTCAATAAGTGCAAAAATTGAGATTTTCGTTTTCGTTGAACTTTGACCTCAGATTGACTCCAGAAGGAAGGGTCAGATGAAAATGCCCACACGAAGAAAATTGTAGGCCATGATATAATATATAAGCCTGTCAAATACGAAGATCATGGGTCACGTGGTTTTCCAGACGGAAGCATTTTAAAACATGCATATTTTGGTCATTTTTGGTTTGTAATTTGATACCTAATGACGTCACAATGACGTCACACTTGTATGCACATCTTCACATTGGGGTTGATGTTCCTACCAAGTTTTAAGTTGATAGCTTGAACCGTTTTGAAGAAAACCTCTGGAAACGTTTGAGTGGAAAAAGAAAAAAAAAAAAAAAACTAGAGCTACGTCTGTTCTATGAACAGATCGTAGGGCTTTTTCACATTTTTTTGCATGCTTACCTTGTAAAATTAGATCTTGTTAACATATCAACTATTTAACTTAAAAAAATATTAACCTTCAATGCGTTACCTTTAAAGGACTGATGACGTAATCAATGTTTTAACTGCAGACATGTTTGGTGGTCGACGTACTCTATAAGCACCACTATGGGCTAATTTGCGCAAACATTGCTATGAAAGGGTAATTTTAAGATTTGTTAATTTCGCCGCTAGAGGGCGCATTTTTTTGGAAAGCATTTACCTTAGACACCAACACTGCCAACCCGATCTCGGCATCGTTGACCACTTTTACAAAATAGGTTTATTTAAATGCACTTCCGGTAGAGCAAGGTCAAAGGTCAACACCATAGTTTTGAATACCCTACCCTAGTTGAACCATAAAACAGTAGACTAGCTCTGAACACGTTCAAACTACAAGCAGAGTCTGTTTGACCAATAGGTCAAACAGTCAAAGGTCAAAGCATGTGGGCATCTGAATAATAGTGATGAGATTTATAAAGCGCACATATCCACCCAGCAGGGTGCTCAAGGCGCTGTTACCATTATTACCGCTGCCATCAGGGAATCACCAGAACCATTTCGCTTCAGGCGCACAACACTATCAGCAGTTAGATTGTGGCATTCCCCTTAACAGCTTCCCATATATCGCTTGGGTTTACGAGGCAACTGGGATTAAGTGCCTTGCCCAGGGACACAGACACGTTGGTCGAAGTGGGGTTCGAACCTCCAACCTCTGATTGGGAGTCCCGCCTCATATCCACTAGACCACACGCGTAAGATGTACACGTTTGCCCGCCACATTGAAACAGGAGGAATTGCTCCTTTTTGCAAATGTTCCCGAAGTTACCCGAATGCACGTCCGGACGTTATCGTTAATCGTCGGGTATGATTCGTCATTGTTTCGAGAATTTGAGTTGACGTCGCGTGCACTATGCGTGCCGCTGCGTGTGTATTTGGTGATGCAACGGATTCAGAACTACTACGCAGTGGCTATAGTTACGGTAACCGTAAAGCGATAATGAATGGCTATATAGTTACGGGATTACAACAGCAGATTAAAAGTACAATATGGAGCTCAGCTGGGTGATGCAGACAAGGTTTGAATTTGCTTTTAGATGCTAGGCCTACATATATATTAAAATGGCATGTGTAATATATTAATTGTTTATGAATTTTATTTTTATTTTTAGAAGTAGTTTAAAAGCATGACAATTAATCCTCGTGCGCGCTGTCAGTCCGCTTTGCGAGCGTCGTGCGTCCATCGCCCATACTTCATAGGAACGCGTACAATACACACGGCGTATGCGCGTTTCGGAATAGCCGTGAGCGCTTTAAACCCGCGCTGTTAGCTCATGCAGCCCATTGTGTCGTCATTTGCCCATACTTTTCCAAGTCACGATTTTCAATGCACGATCGTTGGTCTATAGGTTTATAGGTCTGTGCATCACCGTAATTTATGAATGACGCTCTCTGCCGGTCACGTACAGAAGTCAACATTTGGTGGCTTATGCATTGTTTTACGCAAATTTTGACTTGGCTGAACTTTGGCCTTTAATTGACCCAGGACGGAGGAATCATATGAAAATGACTCCACCAAGCAAATTGTAGCCCATGATCTGATATATAATGTCTGCTAAATATGAAGACCTTGGATTATGTGGTTTTATAGAGGGAAACATTTTAAAAGTGCATATTTTGATAATTTTCATCTGCTGTCTCACGATGTAGTCAGCGACAAAATATTGTTAATTTTTAGTTTGTTTTGTTCACATTTGGGATGGAAATCCGATGTTTACTCGAAAAACTGATATAGGCCTACATATATTAGTCATCAAAGGCAGAAATCAGAGCACATAATTTGTTAAGATTGAAAAGAATTTGGCCAAGAAGGAACATTTTCTTAATTATATTTGTTGAAGATGGTTCAATAAAATCCAGACAATGACTTAATGATATCAGGCCTATATTAAGCTTTGCACCTTACTAAACCTAAAAGGAAGAAAACAAACATTGGAATGAATGCTTCACGGCAAAACTACGACATTCCCTCAATAACATACAATTACTTTCTTGTAGAGAGTGGACTCTCTTAAATAAGACTGAAATAACATAAAAGATTGTATCCTACTCACATGTCCTTTTGTTAAACCATCTTCTGTAGAATTACACGTCCGTGGTAGACACAGTTAAAAGTTACCGTGTCACCGTCTCGGTCGACGCCGTGTCACACAGGGCACACGGAATAGACAGCCACGGTAAAGATTTATTTGTACGACGTTTGCTCGCATTGAGAACGGTCAAATCTAAAACTAGGCCCCTTGCATAACACTGGTCACTGCTCAGTCAACCAAAAACATAATGACATGATCATGGTGTCATTTTGAAGAGGAGATTCAACCCTAACAGATGATATCTCCCGTTCATTCATACGCGCCCTACTTTAGTTACAATTAGCAATAATATCTCGGTTTCATTTTTTTAAATCCACCCTGTATATACGGAAATGTTGACTTGGCTAAACTTTGGCCTTCAATTGACCCAGGAAGGAAGGGTCAGATGAAAATGAGTACACAAAGCAAATTGTAGCACAGGATCTGATCTATAATGTATGCTATTTATGAAGACCCTGGGTCATGTGGTTTTATAGAAGAAAACATTTTAATTTGCCATTTTTAAATAATTATAATTACGTAATCATTGACGTCATGGTGATGTTCAACATGGTGGTGGAAGTTTGTGATGGGGCCCATGCCTGTACCTAGTTTTATGAAAATCAAGCGTACTTTAATAGCTAAAATTGGTTCATAAGTACACAAAAACACAACAAATGTGAATTTTGAAATGGCTGAACTTTGACCTTCGATTGACCCAGGAAGGAAGGGTCAGATGAAAATGCCTACACAAAGAACATTGTAGCCCATGATCTGATATATATGTATGCAAAATATGAAGACCCTGGGTCATGTGGGTTCATACAGGGAAGCGTTTTACGAAATGCATATTTTGGTAATTTTCATGATAAAAATCCACTTTTGTGCCATTTTAAAATTATTATAATTACGTAATCCTTGACGTCATGGAGACGTTCTACATGGTGGTGGACGTTTGTGATGGGGCCCACGCCTGTACCTAGTTTTATGAAAATCAAGCATGGTTGAATAGCTAATATTGCTTCATAAGTACAAACAAATACAAAAAATGTGATTTTTGAATTGGCTGAACTTTGACCTTCGATTGACCCAGGAAGGAAGGGTCAGATGAAAATGCCTACACTAAGAACATTGAAGCTCATGATCTGATCTAAATGTTTGCCAAATATGAAAACCCTGGGTCATGTGGTTTGGGCAAGGGAACCATTTTAAAAAGTACATATTTCGGCAATTTTCCGCTTTTTAGGCATTTTTAAAGTGTTATAATGACGTAACTGATGACGTCACAATGAAGCCATTCTTGGGTGCACACCTCTTATACTATGTCTTTGATGTCACCAAGTTTGGTTAAGATCAATGTTTGGGAACAACCTGAAAAAGCGCCGACAACGCCCATGCGCTTTGTCTATGGGAAAAAAATCAGAAGAAGAAGAAGAAGAAATAAACGGAAAAAAAAAAAAAAAAATCAAAACGAAAACAAAGGCTTTTTCGTTCTAAACGAAAAAGCCAAATAAAGAAATCGTACGAGAGTAATAGGTGATCGGGCTGTTGGCCCGATCACCTAAAAAGACAAAGAAATCGTACAATATCAATAGGTGATCGGGTTGAGCCCGATCACCTAATTATTTGATTTTATCATAAACGTATTTCATCCATTGCAAGTTGCCACGGCCGGCTAAGCAGTAAGCACACGACTACACTTTGGTCGTGTTATAAAGCCCTGGTATCGCCCTTCTTACGAAAAGATTGGCAGTAATAGATTCATGATGTTAGATAGAATACCGGACAGGCGATCCGAGGGGGTAAACACTTGGAGTCGATTACTCCTAACGGATGTGCAACACGACCCGTCCATTATTGCACCAAACTCACCATGCACTGACACTTTCTGCATATACACGAATCCGGTTGCTAAGGACTTCTTCCCTGCAAGTCCGCCATAGCTAGCTGGGGGCCATCCACTGCCATGCACTGGGCGCTTTGTCTTGTTGTTAAATCGAACAGCGCACAACGCGTACGCGTACACAGGCTTCGCAAGCAAATAAACGCGCAAAATTGTTCGAAGTGACAACATAATGTAACAGCATATCATCAACACAAAACCCACAGTTCATGGCACTGGATGGCCCCCAGCTATGGCGGACGTACACGGACCATGACTTTGCAGCTCGGATTGGTGTATAGGCGACCAAAATCGCGTGTTAATTTTCCACCCTGAACATATTTTAAAGCTGTGTAGGTGTGGGATTTTGTCTGCTTTTTGCATAGTCGCTATGTTCTTGCACGTACAGCCTCGGTTTTTAAACAATATAGGCCTATAGAGAGCGAACGGAAAGGCGCCACATGCGTCTTCCTTTTCGTTTTTAGGTATACCGGGAATTTCGCATCGGGAAAAATCACATCAAGAAATTCCTGGCTACTGATTATGATATAATATACACCTCCTCACGAGTGTGTGAGGCTGTTTCACCGCTTTATTTCTGTATCCCATCTCTCTCTCTCTCTCTCTTAAAAAGAAAACTCTTAAATTGCAGTAAATATTTTCCGCCAGGAGCCGAAACTGCTCTAATTGATCGATGAGTGAGCTTTTTTCCTGATTGCCATTTTAGGGTTGTCGCAGTGAGAACCCTCAAAGCACGATCTATCGTACTTCACCGTCTAGCTGAGCCGCTGTGCAACCCATTTTGTTCGTCTTACCACCGATGGCATTTAGGAGAAAACATAGTTCATCTATAAGACCCCGTATAGCCAAATGTCTAAGTCGCACACTCAATCATACCTTGTTCAGAAATTTCATATTTAAGGCACTATAGACACGGATATCAATGCCCTAACTGCCTGCGTGCATGATCGTAAGGAATCGATCACGTTTTATCAAGCCGAGACAATCGTTTCATGTATGTACACGATGGATTTTCCCCGCACGGCGACTTTGCGGCGCTGTTTTTTGTTACAATATATAGTGCTGTGCCGATGCCTGACAGACTTTAATAGAGCTTTTGCACCGGCAGTCATGTTTGTGACAAGCCCTTCCAGAAAGTATGAAGATTTTTACCCGACTAAATTTCAAATCGAAAAGGTCGACTATTGATCACGTTCAAATGACGTCATTTCCTACAAATTGCCACGTGCATCATGATTTTAAGCGTTATTTTTTTTGTGACGCGCATCGGTTGCGCCGTATTTCGAACAAATTTCGAGCAACACGCGCGCGTGTTTGAAACATGTTCCAGCGTGTGCGTGAGCGTACTTTATGGCGTTTAATACGCATTTGGCTATCCATGCCAAATGCACGTAGATATAGATAGAGCGTGATCCAAAACTGGTAAACACTGGATGAAGATTTCAAAATTTCTTAAATTAATAAAAATAATACCTCGATCTGTAAAGAAAAAATAAACAGAATAAATTTGACTGGGCACAGTGCCATCACATTTTCAAGAAATAGTTGAAAATGCATGTAAATAATGACCTTTTTTTTGTCAATTGTATTGATTATCTGTCCCTCACGCATAAAAATAACCTCCGCATAAAATTGTAAAGTTCATTTCAACATGTGATAAACTGGGTGTGTGTATTAACATCAGTAGAAGGTAAACAAACAGGTTCACTTTAGTTTTCATTTGTTGTTGACTTAGGAAAGGCATTTGTCTCTTGATTTCCGTCTCTCACGAGTGAGGGACGGAATTGGATCACGCTCGATACTGTACTAAAATCTTTCATTTGCTGACGTTTGTGTGTCTATATGGTAATAGGTCTATGCAGATCTTATGCACATAATGCTTTGCGCAAGATAGGCCTACGTATATAAAACGGACAGGAACTTGTTTTGGCGACCGTAAACAGAAACATGTTTCTGAAGAACAAAATGGTTAGCTGCGATTGTTGGCAACCAAAGCTATTAATTACGTCACAAACATGTTTATGCTTATGGTCGCGAAAGCAGTCCCTCGTGGACACATCTGTGTTTTATTTGCATTTGCATTCTTTTTTAATTATAGGATAACAGGTAAATACCAAAAATTATAAGTAATTGTTCAAAATTTCAATTGGCGTCAAAATGGAACATCTTAATTAAAGATAGTATAGGCCTATACATGATTGGTAAACTGTTACCGCAGTTTTATCCCCCTGTGTGATTAAAACAAACCTGAGCAAAAACCAGCTCCGTACTCCGTCTAACTTTTAAGAAAACAGTGAAAAAAGGGTTTGCAGTCATTTCGCCCCAAAACCACTTCGCCCTGAATCACGGCCTGTGCACGAAGTGGTTTTGGGACGAAGTGGCATTTGGGCGATGTAGTGTTTGGACGAAGTAATTTGGGGCGAAATGGCACTCGGGCGAATTGATTTGGGGCGAAATGGCACTTGGGCGAAATGGTTTTGGGGCGAATTGGATTTTCGTCTCATGAGACGAAAACTAATTGTTTTACTCATTTCTCAAAGACTATATCACTTTTATACGGTCATCATGTTTATATTGTGTAAGTTAGGCGTAAATCTGTGAACATTTCTGATTTTTTAGATTACCAATGATGTATACTGCCTTTAAGGTCGTATTTTCAAAACAATGCCGCTGCAGCAGTATACAGGACCACACTTTATTACAAAATAAACCACGTTTACATGGCAAAAGTGCGGGTAATTTATTGTGTAAGTGGCTCTTTCTGAAAGCCAGTGTTTATGGGATGTTGCGCGGTGAGTTAGTTGAGTATTAGGCCTACATGCGGATTCCCAGTACACCATCGTGAGACTATTACGAATTGCTATAGGTGTCCGAGTTGTCACTTTGCATAAATTCTGATGCGTGCCTGTGAATTATAAACTATATACAAATCGCTCACTCGCACCGCTCGAGGACGATGTGTTTCGGAAGATTTGATTTCTACAAAGTACATGGTATTTTTGCTGATAATGTCCTCGGACACCCAAACGATGACGCGCATAATTGATTTTCAGGCAAAATATGGGAAATTTCACGGCTTTAAAGGCCGTTTGGGACCATTTCCAACAATTCCACAACGAAATGTTTAATTTATTAACAAAAGCTTGTGTGTGATTACAGTTCTAAACATTCTGTGAAGGTTTTGCGATATGGTGTGTTTTAAGAACACTGTTTAGCCGATCAAGTTTGTGAACGGACCGCAAAGCTCGTGACGTGTTTGATGTACAAGTGTGGAAGTGTCACCACAGGCTGAACTATATACCTAATTCGGAAGCTCGTGAATAATCGAAATCGAAGAGCACAAAAAGAACGAGTCGAGAGGGATTTGCTGGAAAATCACCTGTCGATGTTGGTCAGTGGCGTGAGACGCGTTAAGACGCCATGCACACTGCGGGCCGCAGTGACTCGGAGCGATGACCGGCCAAAAAATGGAACACACGATTTCACAATTTCGCCTGATTTGACCTAAACGGCCAATACTGATTCCGTAATGGGGTATTGTCACTCCCCATGCATGTGTATTGAGATGCAACCCTATAGGAAACGAGCAACCAACATGGAAACCGGCTAAATGTATACGTTTGCGTCACGCATGCGTGATGGGTGCACGGAATGCACGCTTGGTTGTGCGTCTTGTTTTGTTTTTCTCATCAAAAATCAGCCTTCATACGCCACGACAAGACATCGTCACTGCTTACGTACGTAAACAAAGTATAAAAATAAAGATTTTTTTTCGTTATGTAAAGTTGTCGCTTGCCGGCGGACATGTACTCGTGCGTATAAAATACACAAAACTCGCAGACCTTTTGGCGGGGATGGTATTTGAAGATGCTATCACGAAATGGCAAACCTACCGCGCAACTCGCACCCCCCCCCCCCCCCCCCCCCGGCAACCCCCCCCCCCCCACTATCCCAACTTGTTAACGTATTTTTTCCTATAGCTATACATACGACAATCACATTATGTAAAACAAAATTTAATTCTCCGTTCAATTCACAGTAATTTTGGCTGTGATGTTATGAAACACCTAAAATGTATACGGTAAGATTTAATCTCGCCGAATTTGCGTCATGGATGCAGTTTTGAGGCATATAAGCTTCTTTGTACATGTATTGTGTTTTCTCCTCGATAATATAAAGCCAGATGGACGGTGATTACAGAGATTTGTTGGATTTTGATTCTAACAAAACAAATAATGATGAATGTTGGAGGTCAAGTTTCTTTGACGGCCGGGATGGTTTGAGGCGTGTTTATAAATAAGCTGAATTGAAAATTGCATTTTAAAAATTTATTTATAGGCCTACGTGTGCATTAACGACTAATGGCTATGACATGTTAAAGGTAAATCGTCTATGCTCGGGTCAAATTTCACCTTCAAAAAGAAAATTGACAATTTTATCGGTTTGATTATGTTTGATATCATTGTGGAATAAAAATGTTCAGTTTAAAAAGGCATCTGTATTTCAAAGTTTTATAAATGTAACCTTCTTCCGTTCCACAGCTAACGACTTCGGTAAATCGAAATTTGGTAAACCGAAAAATTCAACTTAAGCGAATGTGATATACCTTTAATGGCTTATAATTCGCTAGTGTTCCGCAAATGTCTCGCACGCCGCCCGATCGAAGCTAATGTTCTGTACCCATTTGGCACTCGGGGGAAAACTTACTAAGCGATGAGTGCCAATCGATACTAAAGTGCCGAGTCGAATTGTTTAAAACAACAATCTCAATACATTTCAGAGTCGCTAATGTCGCCAGGGTTTATGATTTGGTTGTCAAATGTGATTGGAGTCGATACTGAATGTAATCGAAACTTATTCGTGAATATTTATGAGGCTGGCTAGATTCAACAATCCTGGGCAAAGGAAACGGCTTATTAAATAGAAAAGTCGATTATTCTTATTGGTTCAGCAAAAACGGTGAAATCTTCTCTTGTTGTATGTGTACTTTGCGATAAATCTGACATTGCACCTTTTTGTGTAAAAAATTCCTTTTTCAAACGATGTGTCTTGCTTAAAGAACATCAATTTTTTTTAACAGAATGGATGAATTTATGAAATCATTTCTTCGTATATTCCGCATTTATCAAACAATTTCGTGAGGGAGGGCGATTTACCTTGCATCGGGAAGAGCGAATTTTAAACCATTTCGTGGAGAAAAATGCACAAACAAACAACCCAACAAGCCAACAAACAAACAAACCTACCTGTCAATAGCGATGGCCAGTAGCGAGTTGGTTGACACGTAGAGTGATGTGATTTTGAGGTAGCCAACGGCCACGCACATGGCAGACCCAAACGGCCAGTTCTGAAACAGGTAGAAGTAAAAGTTGAACGGCGCACAAATGACGGCCACTAGAAAGTCAGATAGGGCCAAATTGCCGATCAGCAGGTTGGTGGTTGTGCGCATGCGTCGAAAGCGGTATATGACGTAACAGAGTAGGAGGTTGCCGATTCCGCACACTGCCATCATGAGGCAATAGGTGATGCCCAGGATGACCTTGAATGAGATGTGAACCACGGGAAAGGCTACTGGTGGCGGGTCCACTATTGAACTGTTGTAGTCGTAGGCGTATTCTTGGCCGTAGCCGGGTACGTCCATTGCGTAGCCGATTATCGTGGATTCGTTGTGACTCGTACGGGGGAATGCGTAGATCTCGTACTCCATGATGGGACGAGGCGAGATCTACAATCGCTGGACCTGAAAGAAACACAAATCAGCATGTTCAATTCTACCTCTCTTTAGTCGTTGGTAACCGAAATCATTTAGTGGTTGAACCAGTATGTCAGACACATGTTTCTGATTATGGCCGGAAAAACAAGCATTTCGTGTACCGTTTAGTGTAATTGTTAGTTTGGTACAACGCCGACCCAGAATGCTTTGCGAAATTGGTTTCATCTCAAATTTTAAACAGATATTCAAAGACTGGAAATAACTATTTTCCGATAATTAAGAGAAATTGACATTACTTTTGCGTGTTGCTTCTTTTACCATAAATTTTCGCTTTTTATAGTTAATATTAATTAAGCAACCGATGAAGACCATGGTGCTGTGCAAACACTTAGGCCTATGTCTGTCGGAAAACTTTGTGGACTAACATTAAGGTAGCGTCGTGTTTTCTTTATACGGAACCTTGCAGCTGTTTATATGTGTACTGTGTCGAATTGTACACTTAACTCATAATTATGTGCAAGTGAGGTTGAAACATTGACGAATGTGCGCGAATGTAAAGATGTATACGCAGCAGGGATACATACAGAAGCTTTGCAAATCGATACGAGGAATCGTTTAAATGACATCTCCCGACAGCTGCGCCAGCGCCCAGGTGCTAAATGTAAAGATCGTTGTGTCGATAGCAAATTAATAAAACACTAATCACGTTAACAAATACAGAAGGGATGACATACAGGAAAAAACAGATGCTGTATGATAACATATGCAAGAAATTTGACAAACTGGGATGACGGTATACGAGCATCCGATAATACGTCAGTGTCGTCTGCGTGCCATTCTCCCGCGAGAAGAAAAAATGACATCAGTGTGCCGCGCGTATTATCTTAGTCCATTGCAAAATCTTACCAGAAAATAAGGACGGCGTTTAGTTTTCACCTTGTTGCACACTGTTTCAGTAAACGCCACTGCAAAAGCATTTTCGTCAGCAAAATCTTACAAATTTGACAAAAGATGACTGTTGCGTCACTGCTGATCAGAATTTCAGTCTTAGATCCGGCTGTTTTCCCACCTTTCAAGTTTGGAATGTTGTCTCGAAAGGCATTGTCTGAGCGAGGCTGAATAAGAGCCACACGTATCGATTAGTGACGTCACTATGTCCGTAGGACGGAAATTGTAGTCTTTTGTTGCCAAAATAGCTCAGGTTTTGAACAAGCAAAACGGGCGAGAAATCGCGGTGTCAAGTAGCCAGGATCGCGTTAGTATCATCAGCTGTCGTGGATAAGCTGCCCGCGAGTCACTTTTAATCTCCCAGGACTGGGAGTTTTTGTTAAAGAAGGAGCCACGAGCAGCCCTGGTTTTAGTTACAGTCACTTTAACTTGCAGCCCTCAAATTCAAAGGCCGCGAATTTCCTTTAGCAACTTTCAAGCGGGTTTCCGTGCATCTAAAAGTCGTATTACTCCTAGAAGATACTTGATTCCTTCAGGAAAAGCAGGAGCGAGTCACGAAAGCCGCCTGGACCGGCTGTAATATGAGCAGTGGGGCAATCACTTATCACAGCTGTGTATGTACGAGGCAGCGGAAGCGAGTCGCAGACGTTCAGAGTTCGTACCTATTCCGCCAAAGCCGTGATCGCAAAATGCTATCTTATGAAGATAGCACGGCGTTATGAACGAGTGCATCGTGTAATGTAATAAGTATTACAGGCAGTGTTGGAATCTACGTGCGTAGTTGGTGGGTGGGCGTTGAGCAACACTAGTCACTGCATGCACTGCTCGTATTATGAATCTCCTTCAAGTGGTATGGTGTGTTTGTCTGTATCGTGGAGCATCAGCCTTAAGTGGCTCACATGAAATGAGGATGTTTGTATGTTTCACATGAAAAGCGTCTGATATGCTGACGTACATCCTTTCACGCACGCTTGACGAGACTAAATATATGTTGCTATGTGGTGCACGCGGCAGGTATGTAGTACAGAATCAATACCGTGTTTACATATGAGATAACGACATCAACCAACCAGACTGTTGGTTGTTAGCCATTGGCGTGCACCACGTACCAAAGTGATGAATTCGGGACACCATCAGTCATAGTGCCAATGTTACACGCAAACGGCTAACTGCCTGTGGCAGGACGCAGGTGGCTCTGCTGTATAAACACCACTTCCTCCCCGCTGTCCGTTCTCAATAATTGGCATTGAACTTCAATTTCCTCATTTTGTCTTGAGTGGTCTTGCAAGTACTTTGCTTTATTCGGGCAAAACGTGTTTATTTGATTTCATATCAGGGTACGGTTGTTCTCTCGTATCTCCAGCCCTGCTAAATACTCTAGTAAGTTAAACAAAGGTAATGATTGGATGTAAAATTACACCACCTTATTGTATTTTCAATGTACCATTTCAATTCCGTGCGTACAATAAAATGGCAAAAACACCAAACACCACCCCCCCCCCCTCTCCCAATTTAAAAAAGAAAAAAAAAACCAAAACAAATAGCCATGGTGTATGCGTTTCGCAAGTGATTTAGCAAGGAAATTAGTCCAAACAAAAACTTCTGTCGAAATTTAATTCCCAGTATAGAAACAAATCCGAATCCCCGGGCATCCAATTACACATTACACGGGCACTGATTTGAGATGCATTACTTTAGAGGCTCGGGGCAAAGTGAAGAATGGACCCGAGAGAAATCGGCTAATTGTGCTAATTGTTTTGAAGCGTTGGACAGCAAAATCGTCTAGAAAGCACGAAAAATCGCTTGGGGCGATAACGCGACAAACACTGATTTTTCGCGGGGCCGGGAAACTGATATTTTTCCTTGAACGAAGCGCAGTTTTATTCTTTAAAGTTGAGAAAAAAAATCCCGCCAAAATGGCTTTGCTAGCCTTGGGGATATTTGTTAAGTAAAAGTCTGAAATTTGCAAGATTAGAAAAAAATGAATATATTCTAGAAACGTAACTATTGGGCGGACCCTAGGCAAGAAGTAATGGATGCAAGGATGTTTGTGCTGAAAACAAAACCCGCGGGTCAACGAGGTTGTGATTAGCGCCGGAAAAGTACCCCAAATCACATAAATTGTTCTTTTTAGTTTCGCGCGCTGCAGACCTATACCCAGCGCACCAAGGGCGGACGGATCTCTTTCGCCTTCTCACCAGAAAGATTTTCAAAATGACAGTTCACGACCCTATCATCTTTAAATGTCACTGATCGATACCAGCTGGATTGAATCCCGTGTGGAATTGGCCACAATCACCAGGTATCCTATTACATCTACCGAAGGAAAACCCTCAACATCGATCAAATTTGATAAAACATTGAATTGAAGTTTTCAAGTTATTTCTAATCCTTCGGGCAAAAGTGGACGGAGACGTAAATGCTTTCATTGAACTAAGTTGTTTTTCTGTCTCCCGTTCCCTCAAGTCAATCAAATTACTAAATTTAAACGGTAATGCAATTATACATATTTTAAATTTATTTTCGACATTTTTGTTAGACCTACGATGGCTTCGTAAATTGACTTCAAATATAGGCCGTAGTTTTGTGTTGGTATTTCGGCTGTTTAAAAATCTTAAATTTATACCACCAAACATTTTCCTGAAATTGACGGCATAAATGACGTATTAAATCTAACAGAGTTGATCTAATACCTTTTTTCCACCTGGGCCTTATACAGAATATTTCACAGTTTAGAAAAAGTCACATGAAGAATTTCAATTGTCAGGGGCGGATCCATTAATTTTTCCAGGGAGAGGTTTTGCCAGTGGGCGTGCCTACAAAGTCGCTCAAGGGGAGGGGAATTTTAAAAACCACAATTTTTAATTGGGAGGGTTGCCGGTCATTTAAATAAAAGCTTGTTGCGGATAAGCGGACACCGATGCATTATATGTACATTCTTTTTTAATTGTTTTGGTTTTTTTGTGTTTTGTTTTTTTGTTGGTCAGAGCAGGGGGCGGACCGCGCCTGTTTGGTTTTGAATATAATGACTATAAATGTGCACCTGACATACATTTTAAGAATGAAACACTCTTAATTTTGTCATACAACTACAGAAAAGCCAAAGGAAAAGCCAAGACATTTTGTGTCAATCACCCTAGTAATAGTATACTAGATCATCTTTTCATATCTGTTTTGATTGGGCAGATTTGGGAAAGATCTCCACTGCATTGGCATTGCAAATCGCCAGGTTGGAATTTCGTTTGATATGTGCGCAGATTCTCAAGCAACATCAGCCCTCTCTCCAATAACAAGAATGCAAACCACTGTGATTTGATTGTATTTGATGGCCACTTCCGAAGACAAGATTACCAATAACGGGCCTTGAAAAGAGCAGATGTGGTCGGCAATGTCGTCACACGTGGCGACGTGCTTTCACGAAAAATGAAAAAGGGTTTTCCCGCTTTATATTTATTATAATGATAAATTCAATTTGCCGATTTCACGCTCGAAAGACTCCGAATGACCTTGGACGGGTACTCAAGGTAACATAGTATTGTCACTGTCTGGCTGTAAAACGTCTGCCATATAAAGCTTCGGTGGAAAAAGCTAACGTTTCCCCGATATAAAAAAATCGACTTGAAAGTCCCGCCTAATTACTCGGCAGGCGCGGCCGGCTAAGCTACATGCATTAAAAATGGGCAGGTGGCGACAGGGTTAATTTTACAATGTCAAATGTGAAGATAATAAAACCCACACAAATATATGGTATCATCAATAATTCACTTACGAAACATGATGTTTCTAATGTTCCGTCGGTTTCCAGGCAGTAGCCGAGTGCAAAATTACCAATACTTTCCGAATCTGTTCACTGCTGTTCAGACACTTTTTTCCACTAAACTTTTGACCAATCGCCATGTTTGTTCTGTCCCATCACATGAGGGCGCTAGTACGAGCAGTGCGTGCGCATACCTACCACTTGGGGGCGCTCTCACATCTATTTGTAAACATTATCACGTGCACATGACAAAATAAAATTGACATTTCAACAGATCAAAGTAGTTTATTTGCCAATTCAACAGATTCAACTACGTTTATAAAAACGAAAGAACTACATCTAAGTCCCTAGACCAACAGAGAATGGCTGGGACTGATCATCGGTCAAAAAAGCTCATCCCAGCAGTGTGCCAGGTATGCATGATATCTGCGAATGAAAATGTTGTTTAACATTTAGAGTCTTGTTATTAACTTCAACGCGCAATGTCTGCATGAGCGAAGCGGAAGTAGGCTGATTGGGCCTATATAAACCTTATCGACGTTCTCAATACATCATGGGATTTGATGACAAATATTGCCCGGCTAGGACGTGCGTAAACTAGTATGAGGCGGACGCCAACTCGGGGATTCCCTTCGTAGTGGAAGAGTCCTACTCCTAGTACCGCACTCGCAGCTTGGTATGTGCAAGGCAACACGCACCGTATCGGCATGGCATGGTTGGATTGAGTGTGCTACACTGCAAGTCTATGTTACACGGACTCCCCCGCCACGAAGGGAATCCCGGATGATTTCTCGCATTTGCAGCATTTCTGTTTCGGGACATGTTTGTCAGTATGTTTGATGTATCAAAGAAAAGGTAGTGAGAGGGTGATTCTTGAACTCTTTTTGGTTTTCGTGAAAATGAGTAAAAAAGTTGCCGAGTTGGCGTCCACCTCATAGGTTTATGCACACTTAGCCATGCAATATTTGTCATCCAAACCCACGATGCATTGGGAACGTCGATATTATATGCACTGCTTTATGTAACTGGATAAATTAGTTTACTAAACTTTGGTGTTTTTTTTACGATATTCCCGGAAATATACGGATTGAGAACACAATTTCAGAATGAGACAAAATTGACACTATCAAAATCTCAACACCCATCTAACACTCCTTTAACAATAATTTTGTGTCATCAACATTTAAATCTTGTGGTTGCAGTATGGCCCAGCTACTGTTCGTAATCTTGAGCCAGGCAAGAAGATGAAGTGGTGTACATGTGGTCTTAGCAAAACTCAGCCCTGGTGTGATGGTAAATTCATTTCTCTAATCCTTTTTTGCAGTTCCAACTACATGTACGCACATTCACAAACATGCTTCGTCCCGATGTCATCGGGCAACCTTCAGAGGAGGGTGCTAAGTGTTTTAAGGGAGCAGTGCATTATTTTGTTGATTGACCATACATAGTCCCGGCTTTATGTATTCCCAGGTTTCACGGTTGCTATCCGCCATTACTGTGTCCATACTATGGCACCCCAAAGCAACAATAATTTTTAAAAACTAGTTGATCGCGATGCATATTTTCGCAAATGTTCTCTAAAAAAGTTAAACTGAAAGAATTGTCACTTTAAATCCAAAACAAACAATTAGCATATTTGAAGATTAAAATAAAACTGACATAATGATTGTTGATTTTTTGGTAACCCACAGGTGCTCATAAAGGCACAGGTTTCAAATCGCTAAAGTGGATCGTCCCAGAAAAGCCGCAGTCATTGTATTCCATATGCATGTGCAAGCACACCAAGGACCCACCTTTCTGCGACGCAACACACACCAATTTACCATCAACGGTTGAAACTATACGTGCCTCATGCCCTAGCAAGGACGACCACCAGGCCTCGTGCCCCAAACTATGTACCAAATGCGGCTGGGTTCCTGATTTTTGATGATGGTTATCATTCACAACTTGTGGTTGTGAAAAGGGTAGATTTGAGTCTCGTTACAAAAACATTATTAATCTTTATTTCCCATTCATACGTTGGATGTTTACAATTTTTTGTAATTTAAATACTGCATCTTGAATATTCATCAGGCAGTCGGAGTATTTCATTGGTCAAATACTACTAAAGTGAAAACGTCACCCTTTGTGTGTTGCCAAGGTTACGGGGTCCACACTAAAACCAGTGAACTATTTCCTGTGCTTTACCAACGAATGTTTAGACCCAATTACCATGGTAACTGATGCTACACTTTAGTAGTCATTGCGGTAGTTCACCTTTTGAACAAAGCTCTTAACCACACTTTGGATGGGGTGTGAAAGATCCCAGAACCCTTGTCTGCATTTGTCCCTGGACTGGCTGTCTAATGGTGTCATTCTATGTGCTGCACGATACCGCCGCTATACCTAAACACACTCTTCCCATTTGTTAACGTACGACTCACACCCCTTCCCCCACCCCCCTAAAACCTGAAAGGAAATTCCTTTGATGTTTGACACACAATAGGGGAACAATGGAGGAGCCACTCGGTCCCATATCGTGCACCAAATGTGCCATCTGCCTATGTATCAATATTCAGGTAATACATGGAATGCACTTTATAATAACAAACTATTATATAATTATGTAATTCATGCATTTCGTACATATTTTTAGCCAATCCCAATCAGTGAGGAACAACTGCACCACCGTGATTTGAGACAACGAGTTGGCTTCATAGCTCAATTGGTAGGGCGTCTGCACGTTAAGCAGAAGGTCCGTGGTTTGAATCCCGGTAGAGCAAAGTTGCAATTTTCATTGCATCCTAAATTTCTAAACTCATGGACATTTGTATTGAATAGTTTTTTAGCAGCAATGAAAAAATATATATATTGAAAGCCTTATGTATAGCGGTTTTATTGCAGCAGTATGCAATTATTTTAGATTAATCATGTTTCCATTTTGTTAATTTTATCTTAAAATACTTTATTTCAAGTAATTAGCTGAAAAATCTAATTATTTTTTTTACAAAAAAAGTGCATTTCCTAAAATGTAATTATTGTAATAAAATGTTGGTTGAACAGATGGACATTTGAATAAAAACCATTATTCTGTATTTAGATTAGCTAAACCTCCAGGTTTTTGTATACAAATTTGTTAAATGTAAAAATCCTCTTGAATAAAACATTTTGATTGGATGTTGTACTATTTGCGATTATCCCAGCTAATGCGATGTGCAAGATGTTAACCAGTGTGGCAAGCCTAAGTGGTACCGGTGGGAACCTTCAGAAACCCCACCCAATCATAACTTAAAGGCACAGGCTCATCAGCAATGCGTGCGTGCAAAATTCGTGCGACGAAACATGCAGTTATCCTACACATACTTGGACAAAAAATTACTCCGACAAAATTACTAATTACTCCGACAAAACAAAAAATTATTGAGCGGGTTTCCCACTGTGTGATTATTATTATTATTAAAGCTAAAAAGGACAGAAACAAAAATACAGCATTTTGTCCAGAAATTCGCTCCTACATGTATATCTGGAAAAAGATTTAGAAATTGTAACAGGACTTTGAAACAATGGCAGGTACGTGGATGTCTTTAAAGGGACCCGATAACGTCAGTCTTGATGAAAAAAGGGCATTGTAAACCTTCAGAAAATATAATGAAAACTATATGAAATCTTTGTCATAAAAATGAAAATTCACATAACCATACTTCACAACAGCTTTAAAATGACTTCTGCCAGAGTCACGAGACATACAAGGAAATGTTCCTGTCAGTTATAAAATCAAAATTTGGCAGTTGCTTGGAGGTGTAGTTCAGTTAGAGACTTCATATTCATAAGTGGAATGAGATGTCACACTTAATAGGGTAGGGACAGGAACATCCCATAATCTGCGCACAAAAAGGTTTATACATACCTCTTTTACTTACTGAATTTTCCACAAAGTTTTATTTTGTCAGTAGTAATTGATGTTTTAGATCACAAGTTCTCCAAGAGAACTTCCACGCAGTTACAAAGTTGTTTGGGGATAAAACTTTCTCGCTACTGGATTCGTCCGAAGAAATTTAAAATTATGATAAAAACGACGACGCTGTGCATGTGCTTGAAAAATTTACTAACTCTCATAGAATGTTTTGGAATAAAAAAATCATCTTTAAAAATGTATAACCTTTCTGATTGGATGGATAATGTTTTTTGGTGTGAAATGCCGACTAGCAAGCCTTTTATAAAAGGAGGTGTAACCTTCAGAAGCCCCACCCAGCCTTAAAAGCCTGTAGATGATCTGTTTTTGAGCGATTCTGCGAATAAAACCATTATAAATCAAAAGAAAGACACCAACAAACTCATCCGAAGAAATTTCAGCTTTGTCAAATGTACCACGTTTAAAAAAACCATGAAAATCCATATGCATTTTCCTGGTCTTGGCGGGGTGTTTCAAATATTCGTTCTCAGTTGATCGGGTACTATGTGGCTTGCGTCATGCACTCTGTGGCGCACATACTGCGTGTGCGCGCGATCCATAAAAATGCATCGCGTTGGAACATGCACACGGACTAGCGCTCATGCATTTTGGACCGCGTAAATGCAAACCAAAAATAAGTAAATCGTTTGCAAACGATCTAAATAATTTCATCTTTACGGATTATTTTCTGGTAAAATTATATCATTTTGAGCGAAAACCTTTCATTGGATAGTTGCTATTAATTCAATCTTTACTTTCAGAACTTTTCCCCTGTAAACTCGTCGATTACTATTTGGGGTCATTGCAAATGATCCACTGGGCCTTTAAACAGGACCCCTCTCTAGTTCCTGTACTTCCCCAGCAAGCACATAATCGTTACAGTAGCTGTCACGGTGAAACTCTGTGCTTTTTTCTGCCCAAAACTCAATGACACTACTGTTTGTAACCTGAAAGTTGTCGTGGATGCTTGATTCCAAAATGAACAAATATTCGCGTGTAATAATTAAGCCTGGGCACTCGCAGCGGTTCACTTCATCAAAACTGGGCACCGACATGGTGATGTTTCTTCCCGTCATGTTTCTACTCAGTCCTCTATATGGAGTAATTACTTTAACACTGTAGGCCAAATTTGTCGATCCTCGCTGTGGCTGGCCGACAAAAACTGGAAAGAAAAAAAATAATAATAAAAAATACTGATATCATACAACAAGATTTGAACAAGTAGAAACTATAATTCAATTTCCATGGAGGCACCAAACCAACAGCCTGTATTCTTCAACGCGTGAGGGCGCTCGAACTACTATTTGGGGGGAAATGGCAATAGCTGACAGTGGAAAATGGGGGGAATACTTCCGTACAGGGGAATAAGTCGCGTCCGTAGAGCGCGAGCCTGTAACGTGCACGGGCACATATTTCCATTAAAAGTAAATGTTTTAAAGGCGCGTTTTGTGTTCGAACATAACGCGCCATGGCCGGGGCTATTTGACAGTGCCCTCACGTGTTCAGGAATACGGCCTATTGCATTTAGGCCTGATGAAGAGTAGATAGCGGCGAAAACTCATCATTGGCTACTTTGTGAGACAACAGATGAATCTCGGTTAATTGTTGATAAACCTGCCCTAAATTTGAGGGTTTTAATATAGTGTCTCAGGAAATATAGTGTGATCATAAATAACGTTAGTAACGATCAAACGATTCCCAAATCGCTCTTTGCCCAGAACTGCCATATTGGTTAAAGAGCGAGGCTCTAACATGCATGAGTTACTTATTCAAATCATAACCTCCTAAACCCCCACTTTCAAATTTCTGGCGATGCCGCAAGCGGCGTAGCCACGGGGTGCCTAGGGGCAAGTTCCCCCACAAATTTCCAGTGCTCCCCCCCCCTCAACCTGAAAAAATCCAGATACAGGTAGTGCCTTAAAAAAGGCAAGTAAAATGGAGGGATTGAATGAATTTTGACACCACTTAAAGGCCCTGTAGATGATCTGTTTTTGAGCGATTCTGCGAATAAAACCATTATAAATCAAAAGAAAGACATCAACAAACTCATCCGAAGAAATTTCAGCTTTGTCAAATGTACCACGTTTAAAAAAACCATGAAAATCCATATGCGTTTTCCTGGTCTTGGCGGAGTGTTTCAAATATTCGTTCTCAGTTGATCGGATACTATGTGGCTTGCGTCATGCACTCTGTGGCGCACATACTGCGTGTGCGCGCGATCCCTAAAAATGCATCGCGTTGGAACACGCACACGGAGTACACAGCGCCCATGCATTTTGGACCGCGTAGATGCGAACACAAAATAAGTAAATCGTTTGCAAACGATCTAAATAATTTCATCTTTACGGATTATTTTCTGGTAAAATTATATCATTTTGAGCGAAAACCTTTCAATGGATAATTGCTATTAATTCAATCTTTACTTTCAGAACTTTTCCCCTGTAAACTCGTCGATTACTTTTTGGGGTCATTGCAAATGATCCACTGGGCCTTTAAAGCCGCTGCTTCACAGTATGGGATACTGTGGGTCCAAATGCCCCCTTTGTAATCTATTAACATGAACCAAGCAACCAGTGCATTTCAAATTAATTTTGACAAAATCCAAACTTAAATTTGTAAGAAAAAGTACATGAAAGGTGATAAAATACTGTATGGAAAATCCTGACACGCTCTGCGGATGTCTGTTGAAGTACATCTATAGCAACGCAAAACCGATCGGTTGCTTTCAGTAGAATGGGTACCGGTGGTACTGACGGATGCAGTTGTCATTAGGCCTTCGTTGGGCACCGGTGTTGTTTCGTCCTGTGTTGACTCAATATATAGTGATGAGTAGTCCACGCTTGATAAATAGTCATCGTCATCGACCGCATGTGTCATATCTGTAATGACAACAATACAGATTTGATACTTTAGCACATTTTTGAAGTGCCAGAATAAATTTGCATAACATGTTTAAAGGCAGTATGTGATTTTTTCCATAGTTTCAGAAATAAATCCATTGGATGGTGTAGATAATAATACAGAGCAACAAAAGAAATGCAAAACATTTGTCCACTTTTTGATGGAAAAAAAAGCGGTCAATCTGAGAGCGGTAATTTTCAGCATGCAGAAGCTTTGAGCAGCCATGCATGATGAAGCTGTCGTGTGAATTTTTTGATATCAACCTAATTACAAAAGAGATTTTTAGAATTTTGATTAAACTCAATTTGCGTTTCTTCTGTTACTTCTGTTACAATATATTATTGCATCAAAACACAGATTTTATGTATATGGGTCTTTCCACAGTAAAGGGGGCATTTTGGCAACACAGACCATATTTTCGAGGAAATACCTTTGTCTGGTCTCAAAATAAAAGAAATAAGTTTAAGTTGTTCTGAAGAGATAACTTAGGCCCAAAAAGGGTTACAAATAGTGTGACAACATGCCTTTCTAAAAGCCCTACAAATTTCCAATATACGCTCGTAATCGGGACGGACACTTGTTACATTTTAGGCCGTCCCGGTTACGAGCGTACATTGGAAATTTGTACACAGGGTTTTTAGAAAGGCATGTTGTCACACTATTTGTAACTCTTTTTGGGCCTAAGTTATCTCTTCAGAACAACTGAAACTTATTTCTTTTATTTTGAGACCAGACAAAGGTATTTTCTGGAAAATATGGTCTGTGTTGCCAAAATGCCCCCTTTACCGTGGATAGACTCATACAATTACTTGTGGATCATGGGAAAAACAAAACAGTCTCATTATCATATCGTATCTGCGCATCAAGCTTACTTTCAAGACATTCTCCACGACCAACCACCGTGATGTTCCTGTTCAAGAAGCAGCCAAGAGCCTTCATTTTACAAATACTTGGGTAGGTCTGACCATCGCTCCCACAGTACGGCGCTTCGCCGGGACTATCTGGCACTGGGCAATTCTGCGGATGAATACATTTACAGACGGGCTTGCGGCTTTGAATGTCCATTACGCATGCCTTCCAGACTTCACAACTGCATTTTAGGACGGGTGCAGTGTCGGTAGAAATAGCTACAACTGTGAGGGGCAATAAAGATAGATTTCATGATTGATAAACTGTTCAAAACGACATTATTTCCACTAGTAATTAAAACCCCATGTCAGGAAAACTACGGTACCTTGTAGAAATTTCAGCCACACAGATGTAGTAAATCCATGCATGTTTTTGTGTCTGCAAACAACTTTTTAAAAACCCAACTTCTGTCTTTTACACGGAAAAATTGTGGTGTTTGTTACCATTGCTATCAACACTTTTAGTCGGATTTTTTTCTTGTTAACTTGCAAATGGTAACTGCAAATGATGTATTGGGGCTTTAGACGAGGCATAGTCAGTATACACGCTGTACAAGTCATTACATAACATCATAAGCTACTGCATGTCTTGTTATGAGAATGCGAGTGCTGCACCGAATTTTGTCTTCTGTTGCAAAACAGAAATACTGCCATATGTTTCAGGCCGTGAGTGATACCTAAAGTCCAAGTGTGATGTCAGCTGCCGCAGTAATGGTTCTAAACATTGACCGTTTGGCTAAAAACAGCAGTGAAAAAGTGCAAGAAAACAGTTGGACTGTTCTTTGTATAGACCCAATAAGCATAGAGCAATGCACAGAATGACCATTTACCACCTGCTCGCTTATTGGTAGACAAATGGTTAAGATGTTTGCTCTTTTATGTAGGTAGTCGGGCGTTAGAGTCCTTCTGGAAACGTTCTGAATATAGTATCTTGGGCACAAACTGCCAAGCAAACATTGATATAAATTACATTGCTAAAGGGTCAACAATGCCCAATTGAAAGTACATTTAACAAAGTGTGGTGTCTAACCTTCACAGTGTGGGATACTGTGGGACCAGTTTCCCGCTTCACAGTCTAAGATGTCCTCACCAACCAGCGTGTATCCGGCACTACATGTGAAGGCCACTCTCGAACCTGACGAGTTGCCTCGTGTGATTAAAATAAGGTTGGGATCATCCGGCTGGATTTCGGGACAGTCATGCGCTGTAAAGGTATTTGACAAAGAGGACTTAAAAAAGCTTGTTCAAATTTTTCCAGAAAATGGATTTCATTTTAACCCAACATATAAAATACCTCCCCAAGATACTATATATGGGAGGAAAACATGAAATTTGCAATCTCCAAATTGGATGTGGAAGCAAAAAGGTTGGTGTAATTACTGCACTGCTTTTTGGAACCAGATAAATTAGTTTACAAAACATTGGTTTTTTGACGATATCCTTGAAAATATATGAATTGAGAGCATGAAACTTCAGAATGGTAATGAAAAAATATGACAAATGATATGGAATCAAAATCTCAATATCCATGGGAAAAATTGGGTCGTCAAAAATGTGATCTGGGCCCGCTCCTTTAAGAAGCATATAAACATAAAAATCATGTTCTTCTTGTTGTTTAAATCTGTGAACATCAAAACAAGTTCATTTCCTTTTCTACTTTCTCACGGATGACCTTACCTTGGCATTTTGGCACCCTCCCAAGCCATTTTCCAAGGAAGCATTTGAAGGATCGATCACCGACCAAGTCGTACCCTTCATTGCATTTAAATGATACTACTCCTCTAATTCTAAAGTCGTCACCTTCGCGTCGACCATTCTCAGGTGGTTGCACTTCATCCTCTGGGCAAGACACAGCTTGCAACAAAAAAAGGAAGGAAAAATAGCAAAGGTTTGAAAATGTTGAAATCTGTTCTCGTCTTTCCTTCCATCATAATGCTCTTCCATCATGAATGAAATCCATGCCTGACTCCCGCTAAATACAGACATAAAGTAGAGTACTTTACATGCTTCAAAAAAGAAAAAAAAGAAGAAAGTAATTTCGCTCAAAATCATGAACTTTAATATACCTGCAACTCGAATATGTAGTGTGTGGCTAACGGAGACCTTTCCCAACTGCCGGCAGAGGTACATTCCTGAGTGATCTGCAATTGGAACTCCAAAATTGTTGACATTCCCGCTTCGAGACCACGTTTGTCCGTGATAGTATACAAAGTCTGGGTGTCCGGAAGCTACCCGGCATTCGATGGTAAACTGGCCTACTCCAGGGTAGATCAATAAGGTGCCGTTTGCATAATATTGCCTAACTGTTGGCCAACGATCATGGAGCACGAACCACGCTCTCGTCGCCTCTGGGGCAGGGAAAAGAAACAACAGACTTAAGTATATGTTCATTTATTTAAGCTGATAAAGATTTGTAGAATTATCTCATTGGAATTGGTCCAAAACTGCAATTTTCTTAAAGAGAACAGAAGTTTATTGAATACAGTGAACTTGTGGATAGCAAAGCACTAATAGATCACTCACTTTGGAATCACTTTCAAGACTGTTCCACTTCAGTGATTTTGTTCAGGCCAAAGTGGACCTTTTTCCACAAAGTGGTTCCCACAGCAATGAAATGTGACTTTTCCTGTTTCTGCAGTTAAGGGCTCCAAGAAAACCGATTTTGTCGGGTTTTAATCTGATTAAACCTGTGTAAGAATCACCCAAAAAGGTGCAGGTTCTCAGGGATGCACTTCAGGCAGAGTAGCAAATCCTGCCTCACCAGCTCTTATGGAGGCTATTGCAGTCGGCCTTCCCACAAGGTGTTCATACACATTATTGACCGATATACATGATCTTTCGATCCGAGTATGATTTGCATTTTTTTAAAAACTGTATATCTTACCACAGCGTGGTGTTGGACCAACCCATCGCCCTCTATCGCACCGTCTTATTGACTCAGTCATCAGCTCTTTTGTCAGTACATCTCGACATCGCGACTCCAGAAAAACGGTGTGTTTAAAGTCAACATGTAATCCGGCGTCCTCTAATTTAGTCTTGCCATCGATGTACTGTGCCACGTTGTCTATGTTCTTGGGCCGAGGGCAACTTGAATACCAATAATGCTCTGAAGTTTTTAAAATACAAGATTAATTAAATGACATTCATGGTAAAATAAGCTGCTACTATCATATTTCCATTATGATCACCATGAAAACAGAGCTTAATAAATTAAGCAATATTTCAGAAAATCTTCAAAATCCATGCATTTTTTTTAATGTCTAGACTTGGTTTTCTACTGGCTAAACGGGCCTTATTTTACTGGCCAGGGGCCGATTTCATGGCGCTGCTTAAGCAGCAGCTTACTGGAGCAGAAACGTTGTGCTAACGTTAAGGCTATTTCACGGCCGCAGCGTGCTTAAAAGCATGCATGTACTTGGAAACGGGCATTGTTGAGTCACTAGTGTTTGGCAAATTTTGACTCTGAACTAGCAAATGTTTAGCAGTGCTTAAGGTAGTTTCCAAGACATAGCTGGAGCCTCCGTTAGCACAAAACCGGCTGCTGAACAGCACCATGGATTTGGCCCCGGCCCGAGCAGACATTTTGGACTTTTGTCTTACCACATGGAACCAATGCAGGACTCCACAATCCATTCAGACACGTAGAGATCAACGTGGTTACTCCATTTACGCTGTATAATTTAAGACACTTGATTGAAATCTGGTCGTTGTGACTGAAGGTGATTTTGTGATTTCCCATGGCAATGTTTTGGTCATTGTAAAAGATGTTGGCTTGTTGGACAGATGGCGTTGGACATTCGGCCTCTGGTTCTGCCAAGACAAGGTGCAAAATATAAACAATCTTTGTCATAAATCTCCGAGTTATAGCTAACTTTAAAATTAAGGCAATTTTTGTTTAAATTTGTTCCTGCATTTTTCAAGTTTGTGGCACCAGAAATTGAAATGTGCTGCTATGTTAATTTACCTTTAAATCTTTCCGTTCAATTCTCAAGTCATTCCAAGATCAAATAAGTCATAAGTTGTAGTTGAAGCGAAATGGTTCTGGTGATTTCCTGATGGCAGTGGTAATAATGGCAACAGCGCCATGATATATATGGAATGGCGCTATATAAAAACCTATTTTTCTATTTTATCCAATGGGGCGACACTTTTTGTGTACAGAGCCCTAGCTATTAGGGCGACGCGCTCTACTAGGTCGACAATTTGGTGTAGCCCCAATATTTTGGAAGTCAAAATCCATTTTTTTAAGGTCAAAATCCATTTTTGTAGGTCAAAATCCATCTTTTTCAAATCGAGAACCATTTTTATTAGGTCTAGAAGCATTTTTGGAAGCTCTGGGTAACAGAAATTTGGTGTCTAATCGATGTCTTTTAGCCGAAATTACGGTGGTCGTCTGGCAAAGTCTTACCGGCGTGTCGTCCCTTTGCTGCATTAAGTGATATTATTATTATTATAAAGTACTGTGATCCATATGCAAATTAAGTCTATGTCAAGCCTTGCGAGTAAGTTAAAAAGTTAAACTTATTGGCTCGAAAAAAAAACCGACAGTTGCCACTTGCCAGAACACTGGATTCCCTAAGTCTGCACCCGGAGTTTGGGTTGGAGTTAAAATGCAATGCCAGCCCAATTTCTGTTTGCTCTTGAAAATATCAACTCAATATGGTTATTTTCTACTATGAATTTTATTTGTTTGTTTATCATTTATTTATTTTTAATTGATAAAAATGTCGACCAATGTCCTCGAGTCTGGTTGGGAAATCTGGATGCAGTAAAAAAACAACTTGGCTCCACCGGGATTTGAACCACGAACCTTTTGCTTGACGTGCTGCAGACGCCCTGCCAATTGAGCTATATGACGCTAACTGGTGGTCTCGAAACATGGTATCCGGAGTTTACAATTGTTTTCTTTTAAATTGGGTGCAAAAATCTAACCTGGTTGCCATAAACAGTAAGGAGGTCGGTCCTGGCTCCATCTTCGATTGTCACATGTTGAAAACTCTGTGTTTGGGTCTTCCAACACATAGTCTCGGTAACAGTAATAACGTATGATGGTCCCGTGCACAAAAGACGTTCCTTCAATTTGTTCATAGTCGCCATTGGTGGGGTAGGTCGGATCAGGACACCGAGCTAATAAAAAGAACAGGCACAATCACCGGAGGGTTCAAATTAACACTTTGCTCATGAAATTTGAAATCCCATGACAAGATTTACTTTTTGGCGTATTTCACAAAAAGCATTTCTGGTCAGATTTGCTGTTGCGCATTGGAAAAAACGAACCCATGTGTTTTGTACAAACTCATTTCGTAACCTGTGCTTAGGGTTTAGAAAACTATAACTTTAACCAATGATCTTTTACTTCCTGTTTTCAGCATTCTTTAACATCTATCTATCTTTGAGATTTACACATCCTGCAAGCTGATAAATGCACAACAGTCACTAGTTATGCTACAATCATGTGGTAATTAAATGCAAGCTATGCGATTTTCATATTGCATTTGCAACTTAACACGTTCTGGCAATGTACATTGCCACAGTCTTTAACAGTTGATGTGTAAACACGTCCATTATCCACCATTCATTTGTCATTGTCCACCATACATTATTTTGTACACAATTTATTTTGAAATTAAACTTGATGATTTGTCAGGGTAGCAAATCTCACTCCGTGGCAGCCACCTCAGTGCTGCAAAGTATGATCTTTTGGTGAGAAGATTCATACAATGAATGTAGAAATGACTCTCAAGAGTCTGTATTTGTGGTGATTGACCTGGTCTTAACTTTTGGCCAATCACATTTGCCTTTAAAAAAAATTGCATCAATGCATAGTTCCGATTTTGCCCAGTTAACCCCGCCCCCTTGGATATTGTTGCTATGGCTCACACGCTATCGTCAAAATGGCGACACACAACACACAAAGCAATGGAACTTTCAACGGAAAGCACAGATTCATTGGAGAAAACTCAGAGGTATTCATGTTTCAGGGTCAACAGTTATCTTAGAACACACTGAGTAAAGGGCCAGTATAAAATATAGGGATGTCATATCATCATGAAATACATGCTTTCGTACCTTTTAACAACGAAACGAATGGCCTTGAAACCAAAAATTCACCCGGATCATCGTATACATTGTACAAATTGTATTAGGCCGGCAGAACATATCGCGTGATCATGTTGTTGTGAGACAGTGCACTTTGACCTATGTGGGTGACATCCGCTAGCTCTGTTGTGATTGGTCGGCGGGTTCGGTTGATTGACAGGTCGGAACTATGCATTGGTTAAGAGAAAAAATAATCTTCATTGGGATTTGTACTTACTTGCAATACAAGATGGCTTTTGCAGTTCCCCATACTGGCATCGATTCCACGTGCTGGCATATGGATTTGCCATGTAAAATCCCCTTTTGCAGCTGAACAGAACTAATATGTTGTGAAGAATGACAATCATTCCGTCAGAATCCAGTGAGGGCACCGTACCATTGATAAGTACGTTTGACAGTGTGCTTGTGTCAAGTCGACAGCTCTCTGAGGAAAAACATCAAAGAGACTTCAATTATAAAGACAATGTGCAATAACAGTTACATTGGTAGGGGCTGCGAAATAGGCACTCTGTTTCATATTTCTTTTGGTCTTGCGGGCTTGAGCTTAGTCTTGGTCTCGGATGCCCTGGTAATTATGGGGATAAGCTGTTAAAAGAGCGTGTCCAGATCACATTTTTGAGCCACCTTTTTCCTATGGGTGTTGCAATTTTGATATTATACATTTGTTATAATTTACTCATTACCATTCTGAAATTTCACACTCTCAATCCGTATATTTTCGAAGATTTCGTTAAAAAAAATTGATGTTTTGTAAACTAATTTATCTAGTTAGATAAAGCAGTGCAGTGATTACACCAACCTTTTTGCTTCTACATCCAAATTGGAGATTATTATTATTATTATTATTATTATTTCTTTCTGGTATTCATACCAAGGATTCCTCAATAGTGCTCATTGCACTGTCGCTCGCAAGCGTGAGGAAACCCATGAAGAATTATAATTAGAATTAGAAATGGCCAGAGACACCGGGGATGATCCCCCTTGCTCTTTACGAAAGAATGCTCTGGGATCTTTAGAGTGCGTTTCCATTACCTAACACACTGGACCAACGGCTTTACATCCCTTCCGAAGGATGGAGCAAGTGTGGTTGAGTGCCTTGCCCAAGGGCACAGGTACCGTAGCCAAGGGGAGGTTCGAACCCGCAACCCCAAGTTTTCACCTATGATTGCGAGTCAATGACCTAAACCGCTCGGCCACGGTACCGCCAATTTTTTCCCATGGATATTATTTTGGGGCGGTATTGTTAGGTTAGAACAAAATCCATTTTCTGGAATAATCTGGACAAGCTCCTTTAAAATGCTTTCATCAACTCACTTGGTATGCAAGATGGTTCACCAGGCTTCAGGACCCCCAACTCACAAACAACATGTGGAATATTTTTCTCGTAATTTTGACCACAGGTGTAGTCCAGTTCCGTCCCATGACGAATCTCTTTGACTCGATAATTTAGCCAACCATTCGGAGGATCTTGCACATCACAAGCCACTGAAAATAAAATAGTGCCATTTTCAAGATTTGTGGGTTATAACTAATGCTGTTATATGTTCATGAATGCTGGAAAAACCAAGGGAAAATGTGGTCTTGCTAAGGACTTCCTCCCTGCGTGCACGTCCGCCATTACTGGGGGCCATCCACTGGGCTTTCTGTGATGTTGTTAAATTGAACAGCGCACAACGTGCCCTCTTCGCGTACAGGCTTCGCAAGCTTAATAAACGCGCACAATTTTTCTAATATCATCAACACAAAACACACAGCTCATGGCACTGGATGGCCCCCAGTTATGGCGGACGTACACAGAAGAGGACTGTGTACGTATACAAGAGCAAAGAAGCATGACAGCATCACTGATATCATGACCAAGCTCCACTGACTTCCCATCCGTAAGAGGATTGCATTCAAGATCAATCTACTGACTTTTAAGGCTCTTCATGGACTTGCACCAGCATACCTAACAGAACTCATCACGCCGTATACTCCCTCCAGATCACTTCGCTCATCATCCCAGAATCTCCTCAAAGCCCCTTCTCGTCAACCTCGAACTACATATGGCAAGAGGTCCTTCGTTGAGGCAGCTCACAAGGAGTGGAATGCGCTGCCACAACATGTCAGATTGGCCCCATCACTGGACTCCTTCAAGACGCGCCTTAAAACTTATTTGTTTACCAAGTAATTTTTTTTGTTTTTAACACGTTGCTAATCTTGATTTTGTTTGTTTTGTTTTTGTGTATCCACCTTTTTATATGTGTGATTTTAAATGTTGTAAAGCGCCTTGAGATCTTTATTTGGGTTAAAGGCGCTTGATAAATGTGTGTTATTATTATTATTATACCCCAACCCCTTGTTTTGGTCCTGTGGAAAATTGTGTACAAATTCGAGGATTTTGTACCATTAGGGTTATTTTCCCCGACTCCATATTCCACCTGAAACAAGATCCTTCTTCATTGGGGGATTCATCGGAATGAACGAAAACTGGCTTGGATTGGACACATGACATTTGTCAAATTATGCATCAATTTTTGGCCCTGCTATCACAGGAAAGTGAAACTACTCTCTAAAACTTTTACGTTGCATTTTTGTGGTCAAACACTTTTGTGGTCAAACAGTCTGGGAAGGATCCCTGATTAGATCTTTCAGGACCTGTGCAAATCGAACAAGTTAAGACTACCGATGTATGTTAATCTTTATTCTTTTTTATTTAAGCGTTATGTCACAATCTTACTTGGTCGGCACTTTGGGGTTTCATTCTCCCATTTTCCTCCATTACACTGGTTCCAAGGAGCCCCATGGATTCCATAGCCACTGTTGCAACTGTACAGTATTTTTTCTCCCGAAGCAATGAGCATATTAAAAGGTAGTTGATCTTCTTGACCCTCTAAGGTTATTTTCATGTTGTCGATGTCGGGGATGGGACATGCTAGAAAAGGACAACAAAAATTATACCTTTGTGGGGCAATTGCCAATTGAAGGTGCTTTGTTTTTTTAAGTTGTCTGCAGACAACCTTTTACCATTCATTCATACACAAAAAATATACATGGATTTTCTCGACATAGGCTTTGGAAATAACGCTGTTATTAACAGTTTACCGATCATCTTTAATAAAAAGAAAACAGACTCCTGTTTTACAGATGTATTCACACAATAAGATCAATGTTCTTGGGTGCAGTGATCAAATCCTTAATGATCAAATCCTTACTTTGAAGGGGTCCCGTGGCAAACACTTCCACTTCACACAAAGTCATTTTATTGGCCCAATTTAATGGGATGCGAATGACTTGTCCATACAGGTTTTCAGGAGCGCAATTTATCCGAATTGGCTGGCCATCCTGTGTCGCTATTGCTGCACTGCCACAATCTATGAAGAATTCTGCAGATGCTCCGCTAGGTCCAATTTTAACTGTTAACTGATTGGAGTCCGCATCTGGAGAAAAAGAAATCAAAAAGACAAAACTAAAAAACTGTTTTTATTATGAAAGAGCACAATTTTGATTAATTTAAATCATGTGTATATTTCAAGACCTTTTTATTTATGCTAGATTTTGATTTGGAATACAGTCATTTCCATCAGATTGTTAATGGTGTTGTTCCTAGCATCGGTGCAACGGCGTCGCTAGAGGGGGTGACACCCAACCCCCCCATTATTCATTTTTGTCGGCAAAATCATGGTACTATTAAGGTGATATAGCACTACTCATCCAAATGCCATGTTTATATCGGCAGTGCTATTACAGCGCTGTAGTAGAATGCAATACATTATAGTATGTTGGCACTCGTTGTTTTGATGAGCAGTGCTATATATCACTTTCATTCTTCAATTTCTTAATTTGTTCGCCAGCACCATGAATTTGTCGCCAGTATCATATTTTTGCCGACAATAATGGGGGTGTCACACCCCCTACACTACCCCCTCTAGCAACCAGCAAATAAATGTCATCCAGCAATGGAATAATTTTATGGTATACTTATGATGCAAAAACAAAATCTTATCACTAAGTACATGTACTTGTTAAAGTATAGGCTTTGAGTGATTGCAAATGATAAAGTGGGCCTTTTAAGTTAAAACTTAATTGAAGAAACGGTTTTTAGATCCAACTATTTTTTTAAAACCTTAATTTATTTGTCCTTCAATCAGAGCATACTTACCAGATTCAGACATGTAGATATCAACATGTTCAATCACGTAGGTGGCTTCCAAGTCAACTTCCCAGAATCTTGCTGTATCCAATCTCATTCGTCCTGAAAGGTACGTGGGAGAATTTGTATATAGATAAACACTTACAGACACTGCTGTATAAAGCAAGGCTTTACAAAAGCTGATACTCTAAATTGAGGAACAATAACAGAAAAGTTTACTGATTAGGCCGTTCAAAGTTGTCAACATTTTCACAATTCTACAGAGAGTAGTATTTTTCACCTCCCCCCCCCCGAAATACTACTTCTTAATTTTTTTTTGGTCAGTACCATAAAATGTCAACATTTTACAGTGCATGTAAAGTCCTACGCGGTCCTCAACATTACTCCCCCTTCCTACGCTTTGTAGAACCGTGAAAATGTTACAACTTGGGACAGCCCCTTACGTGGAGCAAAGCAGCTTCCGTGAATCTTGTCCAAGTTGCGGTCTCCATCGATGGCTCGTTTGGCTTCTTCAACTGACTGTTCTGTAGATCCTATAGACTGCCACGCACGCTTTCCAAATGCCACGTTAATCACTGCATCTTATGACGAATTCAAATTTTAAGAATTTGTCATGGCAAATGCGTCCAAAATGTGTCGACAGTTAAGTGTTCATTTAAATTTAATCTTGAAATTAATTCTCTATGAAATGAATTCTCTATGACCATCCTTCGGTTAAAAGCGCATTTTAAATGCCATATTTATTTATTTTATTTATATGCATGTAACCTATGTTTACTTGCAGGGAATTCAAATGAAGCGATGCACAATGGGATCATTTTACAAACCATTGTTAACGCAGGCGACTCCGTCTGGTACCCAATGCCCTGCATGACACCGTAGATCTCTATTGCCAACGCTTGGTTTGCGGCCCTGACTACAGGTTAGCCATGCAGTTGTCTCGTGACCCTTGTCAATGCTTGAATATTCCACGGTACCATCTGTGATTCTCAGAGCAGAACAAGAATCTTCGAAACAAAGAGAAGGGGATTGACAATAATCTGAATAGTTTGAAATGAATAGTTTGAAATGTATATTTTGCTTTTATTCATTATGACATTTCTTTTAATTAAATAAATATTCATAAACAACAGAGACAGTTTATACCCATTCCTATTGGTCAAAGGTTGTCACATGGGGTCCTAAATGATAAAGACCAGTCTTAAACACCTCAATGGGTGAAATGTTTATTTTAATAAAGAATCTGAAATCGTTCACATTAAATTGGGTGGGCTTTGAAGCTTAGCAAATTTGGCATGTTAATTATATTTGAAACAACTTGATCATGAGGCAGAGACATTGTTGTTCTCGATGGATAGAAAAAACTTCAAAAATGGCAGAAAGGCAATTAAGGCAAGACACATGATTTTGAAAAGGGGGGGGGGGGGGGGGGGGGCGTGAAATTTTTAAGCATGAAATGCTGATGACAATGAAATAGCAAGAAGTAGCGCGAAGCCCTAACGGCTTCTTCTAGATGGATTACAGATGCTCTGTGGTGCGATTAGGGGCAATATTTAACCACTTTAAGCAGGGCGAGCGTGCGTGTGCACCCCCAAAGCCGCCCAAGCTTTATTCCATAGAATTATTGTTTATTGAGGTGCATGAGGACTATCTTGCAAATGTACCTGGTTCACATGTTGGTAGTGGAGTGGTCCACTGACCGTCATTACACATCGATGCAGGATCACTTGAAGCTCCAACTAGGCTAAAACCATCGCCGCAAATGAACGATCTCATAACGTCATGGTGAGGTCCATCTGCATTTCTAATCTTCTTGGAATCTTTAAAATAACTAACTTTTCCATTTACCAAGTCCTCATTGGGACACGATTCTGAAATATTCAAGATACAAAGAAAAACTCATCAGAATATGTGAAAATACTCCATTATTACCAACTTAATAATAGCATTGTAAAAGATGCCAATTACAGACTAGCATTTGAAAGTATTATATACATGCATATAGCCGGTGTTAAATGACTTAATGCATAGTTCCGACCTGTCAATCAAGCCGAACCCGCCGACCAATCACAACAGAGCTAGCAGACGGCACCCACAAATGTCAAAGTGATGCAATCATCACACAATCACGCGATTTTCTGCCCATACAGTTTGTATGTAGTATGCGCCAGTGACCAGGTGAATTTTGGTTTCAATGTCGGGCGATTCGCTGTTCAAAGGTAGGAAAGCGCATTTTTATGAATATATGTCATCCCTGCATTAACAGCCCTTCGCTCAGTGTGTGCTACGGTAACTGTCGACCCTAAAACATAAATACCTTTGAGTTTTCTCCAATGAATCTGTGCTTTCCATGCCGAGTCCCGTTGCTTTGTACGTTGTGTGTCGCAATTTTTTTGCGATGGCTTGTGAGCGCATAGCAACAATATCTAAGGGGCGGGGCTAACTGGGCAATCTCGGAACTATGCATTGATATTACCAAAATATTACCAAAATATTACCAAAATATTTCCATTTATTACCAAATGTTACCAAATTTCCAAACCAGTTCATAAGAACTTACTTGGTTGACACTTTGGTATGTCGCCTCCATTCCAGGCTCCGAAATTACATGTCCAGGTGATGGTACTTGTGACTCTTTCTTGCTGATAGCCATAAATGCAAGTATAAGTAAACGTTGTGCCGTGTGGGATGGTTAACAAATCGTTATCCAATGGTGGGGTGTAAATTATGTTAGCATTGAGTACCTCATCACGCTTCGAACATGGAGCTGAAAATATTGAAACCAAAAAATAAAATAAAATAATATTAATAACATGATTATAACAAACTTTCAGATGGGGTGAACACCATCTATCATAATATAATGATTTTCTTTGTCCATGATAACAAACACTTTTTAATGAATCTTATAGTGATTTTCAACTACATACTGTATAATAACAATATGGTGTAGTCTTTTGCATAAACAAAATATGTGTAATTTGACAGAAATCCAGCTGCGTTTTTTTCACTCGTATTTCTTACTCGGTATGCACTCTGCGTCAAACGACCACTGTCCGTTGTCACACACATGGGGTAGGTTGCTGTTTAAGTCGTAATTCCTGTCGCAAATGACCTAAGTTAAAACACAAAATGCCCTACTTTAAAAAGTGCTGGACAAATGCTTATGAGGTCCACAAACTCAAAGATACAGCCCCGACTGGGGAAATTTTGAGTGATAAATGAAGGTATAAATAGAATTAGTGTGTTTGTGTGCATAGCAAAATATTTATTTAAAAATCATTTTTTAACACTTTTTTTTTAAAAACACTCCTTTGACCATAACAGCACATACATGTACATTTTGTCATTAAACTCCAGTATGAAGTTGGATACAAGAAAAATTGGTACAAATGGAAATCCCGATAATTCCTAAAAGAGGGGGACACAGGGGTCGAAATTAACAGTAGTCCCGTAGTCCAAGGCTAGTGGTTTTAGCCAGAGGACTAGTATATAGTTGCCATATGTTAGTAGTCCAACCGGCTAGTGGGCCTACATGTATATGCTGCACTACACTATACATGTTTTTATGCAATATAAAGAAAATTGTTTCCTGTTGGGAAAACAATAAGCAGTGAAAACGATGTGGTACTAAAAAGTTCAGGTTCTCAATCTGCAGCCGATTTCACGAAAAAGTGCATAGCTTGCGAAACTTTTTTAAAATGGCATAAAACCATAGCTTGCGTGTAATTATTGCAGGAATGTAGCGCAACTTAAAAACGTTGTGCAAGTGGGCATTAATTATAAGCAGTGCGTACGTGAAATCGGCTGCAGGATTTTTTTATTATTATTTTACTTTTTGTATTTGATCAATTACTACACAATTAACGAATGTCCAAAACGTAGAAATCATTTGTGTACGTTTCTGCAGGACTACTAATAAATGATGGCGGACTAGTGAAATGTCTAGTCCTGTGGGATACCATAAAACTCAAGTTAATTTCGACCCCTGGGGACATATCCCTTATTTTGCCATGGCCTGTCAATTTTGTTTGTTTTCAACCTCGCATTATGATTATAAAATTTGCTCACTGCAGTACAGAACAAAATGTTTCTTATATTTGTCCCCATTACCTGCACTTCTTGTCCATGTTGAACACTGTCACCTGCACTAACACTCCAGGAATGATAGTAACCATTTTGAGGATGATTCGGAACTGTACAGACAGCTATAGAAAGAAACAAAGGATTTGAAAGAGAAGAAAATTAACAGAATAATTCAAATATTGAAGGTATATATATGACAGGATTGATAATTGAAAGATGAATTTAGAAACACGAGAAAATAATGACCTCTATATAGTGAATGGGTTGGCATGGATTTGCATCCTCCACCCCCCCCCCCCCCCCCCTCCCCCCACCAACCTCCTCCCTATGGAGGTAAGACCTATCTTCACAATAGGACATCAGTGTAGCCAATTTGTTGGCATGGATCTGCCCCACTGCATTGTTGGAAAATGAGAGGCAAACACAAGATCGTTGTGGTGCTCCAGCGGGATGCCTATAGATAGCTCAGTTGGTAGCGAGAGCAATTGGCCATGGTTCGAATCCCAGTCAGGGCACTGCAATTTTCGCATGTTTCTAAATTCATCTTAAAATTCATCTTAGAATTCAAATAGATTATTGTACTCTAACCCTCAAGCAATTAAGAGGCCAAAAAATATATTTTCCGTCAAAAGTTTTTTAAAGATTTTTACAGATTAAATGGCCATTTTGACGGGAAATCTTATTGAACAAGAAGTACTTGACTGAAAGTGATATAGAATTCGTACCAAATACAACTACAAAATTATTCACAATTTTGAAAACAAACAAACATATACAAATACAAAAAATTGACCTATGGAGGTGAAATAATGTCTGTACAAATGTTGACTGACATGGTTCTTTAGGTCTATATAATGCTGTTTTCCCCACGAATCAATGAGAAACATCTGCAAATGATGGAGTGTTGATTCATATCACTTTATATTTACCTTGACAGAATGGCACTGGTTCGGACCACGTCTCCTCCACAGTACACCTTGATAGTCTGCTACCCTCCATGGTATAACCAGGGTTACATGAGAAACGTATGATAGCATTGAGGCCGAATCTGGGAGCTATCATTGAGCCGTGTTGTGGAGCTTCAGGCGTCGGACATCTATAGACTAAATAAAGGCAATTAAAACAGACAATGTAAACAATGAATAAATTTAGTATGTCATATTGAGCATATTCATAGAACAGATGACCTTTTTGATAATAATAAAAATAATAATAATGGTGGATTCTTATATAATAATCATGTTTATAACACGCCTCTTTCGGATTCTCAATCCTGACTGGCTGAAACACAGTCACGTGAGGTTCACTAATCTAAGCTAGTGCATGAAATTTGCGCCAGCGTGAACTAGACGCGCGTATGAAGTTTCAGGCGCGAGCGTTAAGACTTCACGCGCGCGTGTTTCCCTGCTAGTGTTCCTGACCGGTCACTAGTCTCAAAAACTAGTGACCGGTTCCTGCGCCCTCTGCAGGTTGCTTGTTAATGTATTAAATTGAATTTCATCTGTACGTGTGTATTTTTGCCTGAGGCGTGTTATAAAACACATACGGACTGGCATAATTCGGTCTCTAGGGCACGTCTATGTGCCCCTCGTGACTGCGAGTGACCACAAGAGGGTCCTATTTCCCTCGGCCTTCGGCCTCGGGAAATAGAACCCTCTTGTGGTCACTCGCAGTCCCTCGGGGCCCATAGACATGCACTATAGTGACCTCGTTGCCAGTCCATATGTGTATACTATGCTAGGCATACTCCTGGTGCTATAAAGGCTTGGGAATAGACATCACGACACCATTGTTGATGTCATTCTCGGCCGCCATACTTCAAGGTGGTGAGTGGTTAAATGCGAACTGGCGTGCAGCCTCGTTAATATTCAGATGCGTGTGGCGCCCGCGCGATTCCATATCACGCAAACAACGACCTAGTAATTGAATTCGACATGTCGCGGCGCGGCGCGATCCTGCACGCGTGGAACAAAACAAGCTGAACGTATAGTTAAACTGTAGTGCAAAGTGCAAAAAAATAAAACTAGTGCTCAACTTACGAGAGTGGACCAAATGTTTGGCCTAACTAGGCCTTCGTCAGGGTGGTTGTGGGTCTTTGCACTACAGTTTAACAGTTTAACAGTGCTACGCAGCTACCATTGCTTATATTTGAACATACATCGCGCATGTTACTGCCAACAAACATGGCGGAAACCACTGCATTGTGACGTTGCATGACATCACATTCCCAAGCCCTATTGCCATATTATGACCACTGCCATCAGGGAATCACCAGAATCATTTTATTATTATTATTATTATTATTATTATTTCTGGTATTCATACCAAGGATTCCTCAATAGTGCTCATTGCACTGTCACTCGCAAGCGTGAGGAAACCCATGAAGAATTCTAATTATAGTTAGAAATGGCCAGAGACACCGGGGATGATCCCCCTTGCTCTTTACGAAAGAATGCTCTGGGATCTTTAGAGTGCGTTTCCATTACCTAACACACTGGACCAACGGCTTTACATCCCTTCCGTGCTTGCACGGCCAAAGTGCACAACCCTATCAGCACTTAGATTGTGGCATTCCTATAAGCTTACAGCTTTACAAATATCACTCGGATTGACGAGGAAATTGAGATTAGGCGTCTTGCTCCTGGACACAATCACATTGACCGTACAAGTGGGACTCGAACCCCAACCTCTCAATCATGAGTATGGCTGTATAACGACTAAACCACATTCGCTCCCTGAGGGAGTATACCACTGTGCCTTGACTCAGCTTGTACGAGAGAGTCTGTTCGCAGAGTCGAGTCAGAGGTCTAGGGCTCAAATTAGATTTTGTTTGTTGATAATTCTTTGTGGATACAACTGAGTACATAAAAACTCACAGCGGCACGTAGGTTCGTCTCCACTCCAAGTCTTGTCGCTTTGGCACCGTCTCATGTCACTTCCTTCATGCTTGTAACCGTTGTCACAACGAAAGTATACCTGAGCATCGTACGTGAACTGGGAACCTTGCATGGTACCATGGTCTGGCGGGTACAGCTCAGGGCACTTGATGGCTGACAAAATGAAATACAACCTTTTCATTTAGTTAAATTTGTTTGATAGCTTATTGTACCTGAGTTCTACATAATTAAGCCATCCAGTCATCTCAAAGTGCCATTATTATCTTTGCTTGAGGATTAATTCCCACTAAACTCTCAAACTGTGACATCAGTTGTCATCATGGTAATGGGGTCTAAAGCGCAGGGAAACAGTTCACTGGTTTTAGTGTAGACCCAATAACCATGGCAACACACAAAGGGTGACATTTTTACTTTATGCAGAATTATATTGTTGCCGCCCAAGGATCATACCCATAATGCAGTGAGTCTTGCCAAAAAAAATATGCATAACTAATGACAAAACCACCTGATTCCACAATTCATACTGCATGTGAAGGCGAACATAAACATGAATTTATTGTCACAGCGAAGTTTTCACGCCAGCAATTTGCAAAAAATTGAACCAGATTTAACTCGCGCAAATGTTTGTATGCGAAGTCTGTCCTCGTAGGACATTTTCCCCAGTCATTGACCAAGAGCACATGAAACAGTTGTGTACGTACAACACAAATAATTCACGTTCACTTGTGCTTTTAATGTGTACCGAAACCTCTTTATTAATATTACGTGCATGCACTTACCAACACATTCAGGCATGAAAGAACTCCAATCCTGATTGGATAAGCAGGTCCGATAAGGAAATCCACGCATCTCGTAGCCGTTATTGCAGTGAAATGTAACGGTACTCTGAAACGTCAATATAAAGCCCTCTCTCCAGCCATTTCGGAGGTAGCCTGGATCCCCACAGCTGATGCCTGTTAGTGAAAAAAATTTATTATCGGCAAAAGCCGCGTCCGCATTGGACTAAATTTTGTAAAAGGTTTCCGCGGGCCGCTGTAAACATTCCATCGTGGTAATTCTTCCGTGCGTCCGTACGTGGATTTATTTCAGGCTTTCCGCCGCGTAATCTTTTACAATGCTGTCGCCCCTAAAACTAATGAGGGCGTCCTACAAACGATCGCGTAACGTGACACCGGATGTTCTGCTGTCTTGTCTGTGTGAAGAAAGCGCGCGTATTCACTCACATGACCGTAAAGATCGTTTTACATTACAATGCCTGTCCGCACGGGACTTTCCAGTGCTATAAAATCTACAATGTAATTCTTCCGCGACCCAGCTCGCCCCGTAAGAATTACAACGACGTAGCGGAACAATTACAATCGACAGTCGACACATTACAATTTCGGGTGTTTTCCGGCCGTCCGCATTGGACTAAATTTGGTAGAATTTACGGAGCTCTCCGTAAGTTTTACCAAAATTAGTCCAATACGGACACGGCTAAAGTTGGGGTTTTGGCGTTTCAATAAACAAACGCAAGTCCATCGTAAAGTGCCCAACTGAAAACTTGGTGCACACATTTGTAAGTTTCACAGGTCTAAGATGTATGATGCTTAATGACTTGAATAAAAAAATACGTTGTCTCAGGATGTGGTCAATTATTTCAACCACAATTTTCAAGTCTTCATCATGCAACTTGAATTTTTATGTCTTTTTAAAAAAACAAAACAAACAAACCCAATAACAATAATAATATTAAAACCGTGTTTTTATAGCGCCTTACGAAAGACCTCAAAGCGCTTTAAAGTGTATGTACATTTTATAAAAAGAAATAAAACATTTACAAATTATTAAAGGCGCAGGCTCGTCAGCAACGTGCGCGCGCCAAACCCGTGCCACGAAACACGCAGCCCCATAGCAAAGGCATGGAGCCGCGCACCCAACGGCACGAACCCGGCGCAAGCGTACCGCTGACGAGCACCTGCCTTTGAAGGCAGAGGCCAGTCAATGCACTCAAACCCAACAAAAAAACACAAATTACTGTATCTTAATGTATGCAGCTCAAATTTCTAGAGGTTTATTAGGTGACAATTTTTCCTAGATATTAAAGTTCCAGTTGGCAGAGTTGTGGTATTTGTACGAGTCACAAGAACCCAGCATTCTCCACTACTGGTTTTGTCCCGGACAAAAAACTTGCTAATCCATTTTCCCCTCTAAAACACTTCTAAAGTACAGCTAAGTCATTCCAAAATTAGGTGTAAAGTCACCAAACATGATTTGCAAGCCACTCATGTCATTATCATTCACTAACCATGCAGATCTATCGCATCGGTGACCCAATCCGCAGTCGACAACGGCCATGGCAGTTGCATGCATTTGTTTTGAAGAGCGGGCGAATCAGTGTTCGCCACGTGAGGGCGCTGCTCAGTGCGCCCGGACAAAATATTTAGCAGTGGAGAACACTGGAACCATGTGACTGGTGTCACATGGTCAAGTAATTTAAAGAAATCTTGGATACAGGATGCATCATGGTCTTTGTTACTTACGATAACATTGAAAATTCACCGGCGTCCAGCTGAAGTCTTCCTTACAAGTACTTGTCTCACCATTACCGTAATAACTGTAACCAGCTCTGCAGTTATAGTTGATCGTATCTCCAGGATGGAGAACTTTGCCTCTGGCATTGTGTTCAATACCTTCTATGTTGGGTGGGCTATGGCAAATCGCTGTTAAAAAAGAGAGATGCATATGAAAAGCAAAAATACATAAAATATTTGTGAGGAAATTCCAAAAGATTTGAGCCTCTAAAGTTGGTAAATATAGTTAATCTCCCAACATTTGAAAAGAAGAACAAGTAAGATATTGAATTAAGCAAACATGTAAAACTGACAAATCCTAAAGGCTCTAAAAAGGTAAAGTAAGTTAGTGTGGTGTACGTCTAATCACCACATAAAATAAAACCAAATTAGAAAATGAGAGAAAATTTGTGCACATGGTCCTCATTTAAGATTTGAACCCAAGACCCCTAATATGCCAGGTAGATGTTCTACCAGCTGAACTATGAGGCTGAGTGAACTTTTGTTTGTGAGGTGTAACAGGTTCGAATCTCACTGAGGACTAACTGATATTGGGCTTCTGTTTCATTTCTTTTGTTATTAATTCAATTGTAATTTCAAAGATGATGAATAACGCACGTTGTGGTCTGCAGTGAAGGGGCATTGCACTCCAGTTCCCATCTAAACGGCAAGTTATCTCTACACTTCCGCTCTCCACCTCATAATGTTCAGCACAACCAAGGGTAGCCACGGAGGAAAACATAGAACCTCTGGGCCTAATTGAAAGAATAACAGTCCCTGGAGCAGGATCCAAGCGTGGGCAAAATTGTGGCACATCTGAAGAAAAGAAAAATTAAATTATCAAAACTTTTCAAACGACCTTTAATTGCTTGATGCGACCACAGAGGTGATGATTCTGTATTGAGGCTAGCCCTAATGCAAAACTAGCCAGTGTTGTAGTACTCGAGTCCAGGACTCGGACTCGAGTCGGACTCGAGTCACACTGGAGAATGACTTGGACTCGGACTCGACCATGATGAATTGGACTCGAACAAGGTGACTCGTGGCTTGAGTCACATTTAAAAAAAAAAAATAACAACAATTTTTTAGGGAAAAGCACAGTACGACGCGTAAATAAATACACTACCCCCACCAGGCCAGCGAGGAGCACACGAGCACGTCATCATTTCACACATTGAGTGTAAGAAACTATATACATGTACAGCAGCTCAGTTCCATTTTTGGTAAACAAAAGACTCGTGACTCGGACACGAGGAAAGTGACTCATGACTCGGACTCGAGGCTAATGACTCGAGACTCGACTACAACACTGAAACTAGCCGAGTGGGAATTACAACTTGAGATCAATTCCTCCAGAGTCGCGATGTTGATTCTTAGCCTGGAACCAATTCTAATTGCTTCTAGCCTGTATATTCACTCAAATCTTGTATGTGGGTCTTTCTATAAATTAGGGGTCCAAAAGTGTGACATTTGGTGTCCCCCGTTACACCTGATATGTGTAATTTCATTAAAATGGCTTTTAAACCATTTTGTATGAATTGTACTTTATGTACTCACTCTTTGAGATGGAAAGTGTTTAAAGAATGTGTCCTGAATTTACAAAAACAAGATGTAAAATGTAACGGGGGACACCAACATTGGACTCCTAATTTAGAGAAAGACCCATTAGGCCTAAGTCTACAAGAATTCAGACTTACAGACTTCTAGACAACTCATGCCACAGGTTTGATTGCATAAGCACCCATATCTTCTTGGGCAATCTCTCCGTGAAGAACAGGATTGTGGACAAGATACAGATGCATTCGCAATAACGGGACACACTTGGTCTGTTCAGAAAGAAGGAAATAAAAAACAAATTAGTATTAATCAGGGTTGTAACGAGTCTCCCTCTGCTCGAGTCCCAAGTCAAGTCAAGTCAAGTCAAGTCAAACTGCCTTCGAGTCCCAAGTCAAGTCAAGTCAAACTGCCTTCGACTCCCAAGTCAAGTCAAGCATGTTGGTAAAGTCGGTTCAAGTCAAGTAGTGATGACAGTAAATTTGTTGTCAAAGCTAATTTTAAAATGTGTCCAAACATGTTCTGGCCAAGAATGATCCATGTTTAAACAAACCTTATATGCATCTGTAGTGATGAATTACAATTTGGTCCTCAAAATGCCAAAAAATAATTCAATAAAATTTTTATTTCATTTTGGCAGACTCGAGTAAAAAGTCCGAGTCAAGTCAAGTCATTTGAGGTTGGAGTCTCAAGTCAAGTCATTTGAGGTTGGAGTCTCAAGTCAAGTCAAGTCATTTGAGGCTCGAGTCTCAAGTCAAGTCAGTGAAAATCAAGACTGGAGTCGACTTGAGTCCCGAGTCTCAGTCATTACAACCCTGGTATTAATAATGGTTTTCAACTCAAAACTTTGCAAGGAACCCACAAAACCTAGGTTTGCCTTTTGTCTGCATCTGAAATAATTCAGAAAGAAGTATTTTTGAGAATAATGAAGTTTGAGCATAATTAGTTTTCGGAGCAGCAACTATACTTCATCGGATGCAATAAAGAGGGACAAGTTGACAATTATGTGCGAGTTGCACCTGTTTAGCACAACATCTTTTGTTTCTTTGTTACATGTATATATTTCTCATACAGTGTGTGTCCAAAAAAAACATACACTTTTAAAATTACTTGTTGTGTTTTAGTGTACCAAAATTTATATGAGATTTAATTAAACTGCTACCAAAAGACACAGGAGACTTTATCCAAAATACATGTCAAAACATCTCATATAAATATTGGTACACCAAAACACAACAGGTAATTTTAAAAGTGTATATATTTATTTTTTTTACTCACACTGTATAGTTGGGATATGGGTGGATATATACTTGGGGTGTTAGCAGACACTTTAAGTTTACCTTGTGGCAAGCATACAGGTGGCTCTTCATTGGACCATTCCCTATCTCCGAGACACGTTCGCTCAACAGATGCCGATGGCAGATACCTAGGTTTGCATTTGTAACTTGCTTTGGAACCAAATGATCGGTCATCGGTCCGGTATAAAACAACAGATCCATTCACAGGGGCGTCCAACTCCGCACAAAGCGTACTGCCTGAAAAATTAAAAACATAATGCTAATTATTAGCCGTTGGAAAGAACTGCTATGGTGCAGTACGTGTTGTAGGACTCGAGTTAGACTCGAGTCCTACAACACATTGGATAAAAAAACTCGGACTCGGCTCGACCATGATGACTCGGACTCGAACACGGTGAAGCCTATTTCAAAAATAAGAATATATATGCCGGTACATGTATATATAGTTATTAACAGAGTAGATTTTTTTACTCATCTGTTTTGACCTAAATGTTTACATCAATTTACAATTTACCAACTGAAAATCAACATACCTGCACTGACACAGCGAAATCCACAAGCGCCATCACACACACATGTCCGTTGCCCTTTGCAATTACTGGTGTCCGGATTACATTGTTTGTTTTTGCAAGAACGCCCTTCATTGTTCGCTGCTATTTCGTTGTAGCTGCAGTCATTTTGGTCTGCAAAACACAGAAAATTTGCATGTTTTTATATGTAATGTTAAACATAACTTTGTTAGCATACTTACCCTGGGTAAACTATTACCCTGGGTGAACTATTACCCTGGGTAAACTATTACCCTGGGTAAACTATTACCCTGGGTAAACTATTACCCTGGGTAAACTACTACCCTGGGTAGTATCTGCTATTAGCGCTTTTCATTGGCTGCCAATGCAGCTCTGTTCCCCTCTACTTGATCTTTTTCAAGATGGCCGCGGAATGTGAAAATCCCTTAAATTGTAAAATGAACTATTTCAAAATCACCAACAAAATCATTGAATTCTCAAAATGGCCAAATCTTGATTAGTGCTTTCGGAATGATTATTTTGCTATATAGAACAATTAGGCACTCGTTAAACAAAATGTTCAACAATTTGTACACGCAATATGACGTCACGATGATGTCACTGTCAAATTACAAAAAAAGAACCAACATTTTATATTTCAAACCAGGAATTGAGTATAGTACACCAGGGCTTTATTTAAATTATTATTTGTTTTAAAACCTTCATACTTGGTGCACTGTGTTAAACTCAGTGCCCTAGCTAGTCGGAAAACCGACGAACTGATAACATTAATGCAGGACGTGTATAGTGTTCTAATTTGGAGCATCTTTACTTGTAGTTATTTGGGTGTGGGTGAAAAACGGACCCTCCGGATCTACCTCCATGGTACGCCTATCTCTTCGAGAATTTCACTTTGTGGAAAGTCGATGTGGTGTATGATTACAAATTTATGCAATACATGGTGGTAAAAGGTATGTAAGCGTAATTAGAAGTCAAACTATAGGTACTTTCTGTTCGTTAAATATTAATTTTTAACAAAGATCCGGAAGATCTGGAGGGTCCGACTTTCACAAACTGCCCAGTTTACCAACATTTTTCTTCAGATGTGCAATGCCAGAAATTGGCATATATAATGTATAAGTACTAAGTTAGTAGGCCTACTTCTAGTAGTAACTATTGGGGCTATAATAAGATAAAGGCTAGCTAGTACTTCACCTTCACATATTGTCAGGTTCAGAAACATCGGATAAATAAGACAGAAAACCAGCAAGAACCGCGTCATTTTGCTAGACCACTGATCCGCTCGGGCTTGCTTGCCGACTCTTATCAAAATGCCCCAACAATCTGGCAGACGGACTCCCAAGTACAGTGACAGGTCCGGTCCTGTTACAGGAAATTCCGCATAAAATGTTGACTCGACCTCAACATTCCAGGAGCCCTTGCCAAAAGTGAAACAATGTAACACGATCACTATTTTACTTGTGTTTTTTAAAGTATGAAAAAACAGTACCGGGAAGTTCTTGAGCTTGACGTTTTACAAATTGTGTTTCGATCATGCAGGCTCTGGCTCCGTGTAAAGAGCCGGAGCCGGAGCCCAAGTCGAGATATAGAAAAAGGCCTTGGTGTCAGTGGCGTAACTAGGGTGTGACATCGATGAGGGCATGGTGAGGGGGAACCTGGGTCACACATTTTTCCAGGTGCTGGGGAAGGCGGCCAGAGGGTGGGAGCAATAAACCTCTAAAATGTTGTAAAATTGTGAAAAATACGCATCTCTGAATTTCAAATTGGGGGGTGGGGGAGGTGGGGGAGGGGGGGAGGGGGGGGGGGGGTGGGGGGGTGGGGGAGGGGGGGGGGGGGTGTGGGGTGTGCACCTGGGGGAAACGGACCTCAACTGGAGGGGGTGGGGTAGGGGGAAGGGGGGAGGGGGAGGGGGGAGGGGGTGTGCACGTACACACTCGGCCCCCATTGTTACGCCACTGCTTATAGTGAACCCTTCAAAAGATCAATTCCAGTTTACTCCCAAGCACTGAGCACCACACCCCACTATAGTGCATCTCAAATCTTTAAGATCCATCAAAATATTGCTTAAAGGCACAGGCTCGTCAGCAATGCGTGACACGAAATACGCAGCTCTATATGCCTTTGCTATGGAGCTGCCCATTTCGTGGCACGAATTTGGCGCGTGGGCATTGCTGACAAGCCTGTGCCTTTAAAGAGAAAACGTTCCCTGTTTGCAGCAGGATAAACCATCAGCTGCGAAAGTGAAAGTTTCCATGAACTCCGTATCCGGGATCAGCAGGTCCGGGCACTACTGCACTTTGGGAACTCTGCATGCTTGTTTATTTGCCGGTATCCACTTCCCCCACTCGCCCCCGCAGTTCGTTAACTCATTAAGAGTTTAGTTCAATTCAATGTACCAAGATGTGTTTTGCAGGTGTCTTATACTGCTGTTCAATTTTCTAAACACACTCCCTTTGGATCTGTTATCAAGTGAATACAAAGTAAATCTTGGTTTACAAAATATTTCAGAAAAGAATTAGAGAAGTACATTACAGGAACATTCCAACAAGATAAACGAAGTAAAGTTCATCTTTCGATTGTTTGACAAGACACTCGACTAAATTGCGCCACATCCTTCCGTCGAAGGAGCTGGATGCGACAATGGCGGGTTCGTCTCGAACGATTCTGGATCTCATTTTGATTTTCTTGATTTGTCACGTCGCAACTGTCAATACATCGAGGAAAGATTTGGTCGGCAATGGTGAGTTTTCTTGATTGAAGACGTCGTAATTCCTAATTCGGCAACAGATGGCGTTAACCTTTTCGATCAAGTACTCCTCATTATGCTCCTCTTGGTATGTGCTCATATTTTTTTTATAAGAGAGGGGTGAGGAGAATGATTTAGACATGTCCCGTGTCCTGGGTAGCGATACATAGTGTTTACTTTTAAGCAAGAAGTTTATAGGCGATGGGGGATGTTTTTTTTTGAATGGGACGGGTTGGTGGTCGGGATGGGGATGCTGGTTGAGCATGATCGAGGAGGGTGTGGTGCGGGGGGTGGTGGGTGTGGTTGTTAGCTCGACATGGGGTTGCTAGTGGAGGATGGAAGGGGATGGATTGGTTGGATCTGGAGCGGGTTAAACTGCATGATTTGGGCCAGTCGGGGTTGCGCTATTAACTATTGGGGCTATAATAAGATATAGTACTTCACCTTCACACATTGTCAGGTTCAGAAACATCGTAGAAATAAGACCAAAAAACAGCAAGAACCGCGTCATTTTGTTAGACCACCGATCCGCTCGGGCTTGCTTGCCGACTCTTATCAAAATGTCCCAACAATCTAGCGAACGGACTCCCAAGTCACAACCCGGTCCGGTCCTGTTGTTCAACAGGAAACAGTTCCACATAAAATGTTGACTCGACCTCAACATTCCAGAAACCTTTGCAAAGTGAAACAATGTAACACGATCACCATTTTACCATCATGCCCAGGGTGTCTCATCAAAAGCGGACTGGAAAACGGAGTTTACGTTGACACTGGTGGCAACCATGTCGGGAGCTTCATCAAGCGTGGCTACATCATCGAAGCGCGGTGTGATCTTGGATTTGGACTGAGAGGTCACAAACGCCGTCGCTGTCTGGGGAAATTGAGGGGGTTTACTGAAGAAGCACCTGTATGCGAAGGTAGTTTTATTAGTATAGACTGTTTTCACCGTCCGCCATGATAGAGGGCATGTTTTCATATTGAAATGATGTGATGACAACAGATAATAAGCTCCACGTGTGAAATGATTAATTATATCTGTTTCTTGCAATTAATGTCCATCATAACGAACTTGATGACGTTTTAAGTGATATTTTGAGAGAAAAAAATGGCCCAACTTATCGGGTAACGTACTTAAAGGAGCGTGACCATATCACATTTTTTACCACCCCCTTTTCCCCATGGGTGTTGATATTTTGTGTCATATTTTTCTCATCACCATTCTGAAATTTTGCACTCTGACAGTCCGTACATTTCCAGGGATATTTGTAAAATATCGACGTTTAGTAAACTAATTTATCATAAAGCAAAAAAATAGTGATTATACCAATTGGGGATTTGCAGATTTCCTGTTTTCTTCCCATGGATAGTATTTTGGGGAAGTATTTTATAAGATGATTAGGTTAGAACGTTTATCCATTTTTGGAAAAAAATCTGGTCACGCTCCTTTAAAGTAATGTGGGGTCCTTTTTTGTACTCAGATGTAGATGAATGCTACTACCGTGATTTGCTTGGCGCTGATGGCAGCTCATGGGAACCGTCCAAAGACGATTCGTCATTCTCCGAGCAAAGCGCGAGCGTTGACACGCTACAAGTCGAGTGGTCTCTTTTACCCCAGCTCAACTGCCACGTCTTGGCAAACTGCATAAATACCCCAGGTTCCTATAGGTGTGAATGCGACAAGGGATTTCAAGGGGATGGTGTTAACTCCTGTGAAAGTAAGAGGATTATTCACGAAACTGAATTAGTTGAAACCAAATATTTTTTTCAATTTTATTGCAACTGAAACTGACAATTATTTGCTTTGCCAGGTACTTTACACAGTTGCACTCCCATGGAACACCTCGAGAAAAATGAATTTGTAGGGAAAACCTGAGGGAGTATACAACTGTGCCTCATAGCTCAGCTGGTAGATCATCTGCCTGGTGTGTCAGAGGTCTGCTTGGAGAAAACCTGAGGGCGTATACCACTGTGCTTTACAGCGCAGCTGGTAGATCATCTGCTTGGTGTGTCAGAGGTCTTGGAGAAAACCTGAGGTAGTATACCACTGTGCTTTATAGCTCAGCTGGTAGATCATCTGCCTGGTGTGTCAGAGGTCTTGGAGAAAACCTGAGGGAGTATACCACTGTGCTTTATAGCTCAGCTGGTAGATCATCTGCCTGGTGTCAGAGGTCTTGGAGAAAACCTGAGGGAGTATACCACGTGCTTTATAGCGCAGCTGGTAGATCATCTGCCTGGTGTGTCAGAGGTCTTGGAGAAAACCTGAGGGAGTGTGTACCACTGTGCTTTATAGCGCAGCTGGTAGATCATCTGCCTGGTGTGTCAGAGGTCTTGGAGAAAACCTGAGGGAGTATACCACTGTGCTTTATAGCGCAGCTGGTAGAGCATCTGCCTGGTGCGTCAGAGGTCTTAGAGAAAACCTGAGGGAGTATACCACTGTGCTTTATAGCGCAGCTGGTAGATCATCTGCCTGGTGCGTCAGAGGTCTTGGAGAAAACCCGAGGTAGTATACCACTGTGCTTTATAGCGCAGCTGGTAGAGCATCTGCCTAGTGCGTCAGAGGTCTTGGAGAAAACCAGAGGGAGTATACCACTGTGCTTTATAGCGCAGCTGGTAGAGCATCTGCCTGGTGCGTCAGAGGTCTTGGAGAAAACCTGAGGGAGTATACCACTGTGCTTTATAGCTCAGCTGGTAGATCATCTGCCTGGTGTGTCAGAGGTCTTGGAGAAAACCTGAGGGAGTGTGTACCACTGTGCTTTATAGCTCAGCTGGTAGATCATCTGCCTGGTGTGTCAGAGGTCTTGGAAAAAACCTGAGGGAGTGTGTACCACTGTGCTTTATAGCTCAGCTGGTAGATCATCTGCCTGGTGTGTCAGAGGTCTTGGAGAAAACCTGAGGGAGTATACCACTGTGCTTTATAGCGCAGCTGGTAGATCATCTGCCTGGTGTGTCAGAGGTCTTGGAAAAAAACCTGAGGGAGTGTGTACCACTGTGCTTTATAGCTCAGCTGGTAGATCATCTGCCTGGTGTGTCAGAGGTCTTGGAGAAAACCTGAGGGAGTGTATACCACTGTGCTTTATAGCGCAGCTGGTAGATCATCTGCCTGGTGTGTCAGAGGTCTTGGAGAAAACCTGAGGGAGTGTGTACCACTGTGCTTTATAGCTCAGCTGGTAGATCATCTGCCTGGTGTGTCAGAGGTCTTGGAAAAAACCTGAGGGAGTATACCACTGTGCTTTATAGCGCAGCTAGTAGAGCATCTGCCTGGTGTGCCAGAGGTTTCAGGTTTGAATACTGATGGCCCATGGGATTTTTCTCTCATCCCAAGTTTGGTTGTTTCATTTCAGTGGTGATTAAAGGCACAGGCTCGTCAGCAATGCGCGCGCGCCAAATTCGTGCCACGAAATATGCAGTTCCATGCCTTTGCTACACGGAGCTGCATATTTCGTGGCACAAAATTGGCGCGCGCATTGCTGACGAGCCTGTGCCTCAAAGCACCATACCGGTACCAAATATTGTGTCACTGTTTATTAACAGAAAGCTATTGTAAAAGTGTTGGTGACAATTAAATTAAATGAGCAATTACACACAAACGAATCAACATATACAAATTTGTTATCCCAACAAATCAAACAAATGACACCGGTAAATTAACAAATTTATATGCATTTACAGAAATGGAGAGGCCAGCATGCACGAACCTAACTGCACCTCTACATGGATCAATGACTGAACATGGCAAACATGAGGTTCACTTCCAGTGCAATAAAGGGTACCAAATATTTGGCGCCAAAACCCGTGAATGTGTGGACGGTAGATCTTCCTCCATGGGCAGATGGACCGGTTTACATCCTGTGTGCCAAGGTAGGCATTTTTGTTTTAATGGTACATTTTGGAGTTTGACAATTTAAAGTAAAGGTCCTTTTGCTAAAAAGATGAGCCGATTTCTTGCTACATGACGTCATGGCAAGAAGCTACGGGATGTGTACCTGTGAGGAAATGGGTACCTGTGAGGTTAGTGAAAGCTGATGTGTTTGATTAGTCCCTGTGCGCATAAGCTGCATGGGACTGCATACTCCCCAGGAAGTTGAGAAGGATTAAGGAATGATATTACTGAGCCCAATGACCAGGGGTAATAATGCAGAAAGCGCATTGGGAGTTCCGTCGGTTCTAAAATGCGCTATAAAAGAACTGCCTATCATCATCATCATCATCAAAGTATGCTCACAAAAACATGGCCAGATGCATTTTGATTCTGGTTATTATTTTATGCTAAATATTTTAGCATGTTTTATAAACTACAAAGCTTTTAAAAATAAAACACTGCTTCATTGCACACATCCATGCTTATGTACTCTTAGTTGTGATAGCATCTGTCACTGCTTAACAATTCAGTGAAAGGCTGCGGTGATCCTGGAACTCTAGTGAATGGTTATAAAATCGGCGATGACTACGGAGTTGGTTATCACGTCTTTTTTGACTGTAACGAGGGATTTGAGCTCATCACTGGTCAGAGCGAGAGAGTCTGCTTGCAGAGTGGCGATGACTACTGGTCCGAGAAATTCTGGTCAGGAGTACAACCCGAGTGCAGACGTAAGTTCTTAACAATGGCAAATTTAAAAAAAAAAAATTTTATTATTAAACTTATGCACGAGAGGGATGTATTTGCATACTTAGCAGCAAAATATGTATTTATTGATAACTCTTTGAAAAGTAGTCTTTCTTCAGTAATTTTCTCAGGGCTTCATCAATATCTGGGCATGATTAACACCTGGACATCCAGTGAGTCCATCCATTTTGGTACTATAAATGCGCTACCAGTACAGAATTTCTATGGTCTGGTACGTTTTAACTTACAGTGGCTCCAGTAAAAAGATCTTGCTTTTATGTATCTTCATTTGTTTCCAAGCGAAAGCAAACTCACTTCTGAAGATTGCACAGAACATTCAGACGGATTTCATCGACCGACTGGAAGTGTTTACGCACTCAGGCCGTGGGAGGTTGGCGGTAACCGACAACATCGGGCTTGACTTGGTCTTTGCCTACGACACATCAACAAGCATCAATCACGTCAACTTTGAAAGAGGTGTCAATTTCACGCAGTCTCTCCTGGAGCAGTTTGGGGTTTCTTACGACACAGGTGCACCCACTCTTAGAAAAATAGATTTTTCAAATTTTTCCTCTTTTTTTTTCTTTCTTTAACAATGCATTAAAGTAGAAATAAATCCCATTAGCAAACATTTTCTGCTTTAAGACTTAAATGCCCCCATGATTTACCCAGAATATTACTGAAAATGAACCTTTCTTACTGTCTTGTCTCGCAGGAGGCACAAGAGTCGGCGTCATCACCTTTTCAGACTATGCAGATGTCGCGTTTACGTATGGACCAGAGGTAGACACAATTGAGAAGGTTGTGCAACGCATCCACATGCTTAAGGTAGCTTTGAAACCCATTGAAAGAAGTTATGGAAAACATAATTTTTCATGAACAAAATCTAAAAGGTCTAGCAAGATGAGTAATAAATTGCCCAGGTCTTTGTAACCCAAGATTCTGGCCATTTTATTTAAACTAAATGACACAAGTGGGGTACCGTGGCCGAGTGGTTTGGGTCATTGACTTGCAATCATAGATGAAAACTTGGGGTTGTGGGTTCGAACCTCCCCCCGGCTGCGGTACCTGTGCCCTTGAGCAAGGCACTCAACCACACTTGCTCCATCCTTCGAAAGGGATGTAAAGCCGTTGGTCCAGTGTGTTAGGTAACGGTAACACACTTTCAAGATCCCAGAGCATTCTTTCGTGAATAGCAAGGGGATTCCCCGGTGTCTCTGGCCATTTCTAATTCTTCATGGGTTTCCTCATGCTTGTGAGTGACAGTGCAATGGGCACTTTTGAGGAATCCTTGGTATGAATACCAGAAAGAAATAATAACACTTGCTTGCAGATTTAAGAGAGCTTTTTGCTTGCTTAGTGACCATAACTGGACCCTTTGGATCTGATATTAGGCAATCATAACGACTACAGTACATCAAAGAAATTCAGCGATCATAATAATGGAAAACTTTGCATTTTACTGAAAATATAGCGCTAACTTTCATAATGTCACCTTTTTCGATCCTGTATATAGGACAACCTGGGAGGGGGAACGAACATAGCCGAAGCCCTGGGGAGAGTGTTTGACCTGATCAACAACATGCGAAATGGCTCCAAGAGGGCGCTGTTTCTTATGACCGATGGCTTGGCAAATATTGGAGAAGACCCTGCTGCGATAGCGGAAAGTCTTAGGTAAGCACTATGTCCGGTACTTAGCTATAGTTTACTGATACACAGTGTTGTAGTCGAGTCACCAATATCTAGTCCGAGTCCGAGTCTCGAGTTACTAGCCTCGAGTCCGAGTCCGACTCTCGAGTCAGCCTCGAGTCCGAGTCCCGAGTCACTTTCCTCGAGTCTGAGTCCGAGTCATGAGTCACCAGCAGTGTTGTAGTACTCGAGTCCAGGACTCGGACTCGAGTCACAATTTTCGTGACTCGGACTCGACTCGAGTCACATTGGATATGACTCGGACTCGGATCCGACCATGATGACTCGGACTCGAACATGGTGACTCGTGACTCACAAGTCACATATTTCAAAAAAAGAAAAAAGATATATATTTGCCGACTTAATGCATGGATATGTACACTGCCCCACCAGGCCGGCAAGGAGCGCATGAGTACATCATCATCATTTCACATAGTGTGAACGAAAATAGCAGATTCAGTTTCATTGATTTGGCGAACAAATACATGATAACACTCATGCAGGCATCTGACTATAGAGCCTGACAGCCATCTTTAATAGGAGACAGTCACATTGTGTCATGCTTGAGTAGGCACCTTGTAAATCAAGTATCGCATCATTTATACAACAAAACTTGCCCCTAACATGACGACAAGTCTCATCCAGCAAAATTGTTACCGTCCAATCGTTGTCTTCGGTCCTTTTGAGGTAGTAAGCATTTTTTAAACAGTTTTTATCCATCGGCAGTTCCTACGTTTAATTGGTTTTAATCGTAGTCAGTAACTGTACTTGATGTGTAATTGTGTTTTAATAGACCTGTTTGGGGTTTTTCGCACACAATGGAATTAGCATATTCATGTATATTCTGATACAGCGGACCTTTGACATGTATAGTTTGGTTCCCGAGTAGATGGCATTCCGCAATAAGCGATAGGATTAGGAACTGTCCATAGTATGCCAAAGGTCCGCTGTACCAAAAATAAATGAGTATGCTAATTCCATTGTGTGCGAAAAACCCTGATGAGGTCCATTGGTTTTGGCGGGCAATTGGGTATTTGTTATTGGTTGTATACTTGTTGTAAAATATGTTTATTTGTTAGTTTTATATGATGTATAATGTTTGAGCTCAAGGAACAATGTAATTACCGATGTAAGCCGTTTTTGCATTGGCTGAATAAAATAAATTCCAAATTCCAATTCCCCCAAAAAAGGTCAATTAATACATGTGAGCCTGCATCGGGATTGTCACCATGCTGAACTAAAGATGACCCCGTACACCAATCAAAATCCTTTTCCTTTGTTTTTATCGACAAGGCGAGATGAACAAGTGGAGATATTTGTGGTTGCAATTGGAGAAGGGATCGACCGTCGGCAAGTGCGTAAGATTGCTTCTCAGCCCTACTCGACCCACGTCTTCTTGTTGAAGAACTTTGAGGATCTTGAAGAACTTACTGGAATTATCTCTGAAAAGGGAGCAGGTGATGAGAACATAGAAGGGCAATGAACACAAATTTTACTTTACGATTTGGCAAGAAAAAATAAGTGTTGATAGCAATGGTAACAAACACCAGGTTTATTTTTGCCTAATATAAGTTTGTACTTTTTGTAAGAAAAGTGAGTACTGTGGCGGAGCAGTCTAGTGGATCGTATCCTGCGTTAGTTTCAAAGATAGTGGGTTTGAATCCCAGTCCGGCCCATCCATGGTGTGTGTACTCTTGGGCAAGGTACTTTGCCACGCATTGCTTCTCTTCACCTAGAAGCAAAATGGGTACCTGAGAGGGTGTTTGATAAGCCGTTGAGCGCCTAAGGTAGCCGGGGCTGTATACTCGCCAGGGACCTGAGATGGTATATGGAATGATTTAATGAAGCCCTATGATCAAGGGTGATGATAATGTAGGCGCCTTGATCGGGATTTCCCCGGATAAGTGCGCGGTATAAATCCATTATCATTAAATTAACAAGTGAACGTGGTTTTAAAAATGTGTGTGCACACAAGTTTTACAATTTACTTAACACAAAAACCATGCATGGATTTTAAAGGATTTCTTAAGCATTGCTGCATCTATGTACCTGAAATTTCTGCAGGCTAGTTTACCAACATTCTTCATAGATATGTAATGCTCTAGTTCCAGGAATATGTAAAAAGTTCATCTTGCAAATGATACATTGGGTCTTTGTACAAATTTCTTCCATGTTTAAAGACAGTACACATGATTGGTATCTCGAAGAATCAGAAATGTTCACAGATTTACACATAACTTACACAATATAAACACGATGACGGCAGAAAACTTCCTCTGAAATGGTTTTGTCTGAAGTGCTATAGTCTTTGAGAAATGAGCAAAACAATTATTTTTCGTCTCGCAAGACGTAAATTCAATTCGCCACAAAACCATTTCGCCCCTAAACCACTTCACCCAAGTGCCATTTCGACCCCAAATCACTTCGTCCAAACACGACCTCGCCCAAATGCCACTTCGCCCCAAAACCACTTTGTGCACAGGCCGTGGTTCGTCAGGGCGAAGTAGTTCAGGGCGAACTGACTGCAAACCCTTTTTTCGCTGTTTTCTCAAAAGTTAGAAGTACGGAGCTGCTTTTTGCCCAGGTTGGTTTTAATCATGCATATCTTCAATCACACAGGGGGATAAAACTATTTGTAACAGTTTACCAATCGTGTATACTATCTTTAATCATCTTACCTTTTCAGAATACAAACGATGTGGCCAAGCTGGAAACTTGGAGTTGCCCAACAAGGACGACCAGTCGGAGCATAATGCCAACCCCAAAGCCTGGCCCTGGCTAGCCCAAATACTGACACACACTGATGGTGAATGGATGCTGCAATGTGGTGGCGCACTGCTGTGTGAAGAGTGGGTTATCACGGCGGGGACTTGTGTGTTCAATGATGCAAACTACCGTGCTGTGCATCCGGATGCTGTAAGTACAGGGCCCAATTTCATAGAGCTGCTTAAGCGCTAGCTGAAAATGTGTGCTTACTGTAGCAGAAAAGTTGTGCTAACGTTAAGGCTATTTCACGGCCGCGGCGTGCTTAAGCATGCGCGCGCTTGGAAACCGCCATTGTTGCGTCACTATCTTTAAAAACAAGATTTGGCTCTGCGGTTAAGGCAGGTTTTCAGTTGCTTACCGTTAACGATGTCTATGAAATAGCCTGACGCTCGGTTAACGGAAAATGGGCTGTTAAACAGCTCTATGAAATTGGGCCCAGGTTGAGACCAATAAAAGTGTGATTTTTTTTTTGTTGCTTGAGTGACAGACTTTCTGCCAAAATGTTGTGCTGTGAATGTGTATTGCCTTGATTTTCTGCTACAATTTATTTTTAATTAGGAAATAAAAGTGGATTTGGCCAGTCTTAAAGGCAGTATACATGATTGGTATCTCGAAAATCAGAAATGTTCACAGATTTACGCCTAACTTACCAATATAAACATGATGACCGTAGAAAACTTCCCCTGAAATGCTATAGTCTTTGAGAAATGAGTAAAACAATTAGTTTTCTTCTCATGAGACGAAAATTCAATTCGCCCCAAAACCACTTCGCCCGAGTGCCATTTTGCCCCAAATCACCTCGTCCAAACACTACATCTCCCAAATGCTACTTCACCCCAAAACCACTTCGTGCACAGGCCGATATTCAGGGCGAAATTGTTCAGGGCGAAGTGGTTTTAGGGTAAAATGACTGCAAACCCTTTTATGACTGTTTTCTCAAAAGTTAGACGAAGTACGGAGCTGGTTTTTGCTCAGGTTGGTTTTAATCATGCATATATCTTCAATCACACAGGGGGATAAAACTATTTTATATATAACAGTTTACCACTCGTGTATACTACCTTTAAACAGAAGCTCGGGTTCAAATCCTGTCGGAGTAGGCTCAACAACTGTCTTTAATTATTTTGGTTTTGTAGTTACAAGTGAGACTTGGTGCGTATGAGCTCGGCGTCCATGAGGCAACTGAGCAATCATTTGGTGTGTCTGAAGTGCACATCCACCAGGGGTTTGATTTGTATAACCGCTACAATGACATTGCCCTGCTCAAGCTCAACCGATCTGCCGATCTTACCAGTAGCGTTCGTACTCTGTGTGTTCCATCAGGTAAATTAGAACTCATAAGAAATCATTACATACAGTTAAATTCTACCATGTCGATACAACTTTGACATCTCAAAAATAATGTTGAACTCAAACCAAGTATGAATGCCCTTCGAATGAATATGACAACAGAATTTAGAAATAAATGATGCTGCGTAGCACTGTGAATCATCACCAAAGTTGAAAAACAAAATATAAACAGTGCTCACCGAGTAAAAAATGAAGCCAAGCTTTCGGTGCAATGCACCTTCTTCAGGGCTTAGTATGCTTTTGTTGTTGCACGTTGAGAATGAATGCGTCAAGGTCGATGTTGATCCCAGATGGATGCAGCGTGCCCAGTTGGAAAATAACACGCTTCTCCATTGTGTGACGCTGCGTGTCTGACGTAGCTGTTGCCAAGATGCAGACGCTCATGTCCTTAGTCGAATGTAATAAAGCGTTGAAGTGCTGGGCCACAGCTAAGCCAGGCAAGTTGAGACGAACACTCCTCAGGTGTTCGGTAAAACAACCTGCTAAACGGTGCTTAGTTTTACCGATGTACATAATGCAGCTTTCCACAGCATGTGCGACAATAGAATTTTGCAACACGTTTAACTCAAAGTTTGCTTCACTGTAAATATTTTTACAAGAATGAACTGACGTTTGGTTTCATATAAATTAATAGTCACCTGCTGTTGGGTAATAGCGAGACCGCCATTCGGCACTGGCATGCTTAGTCATAGTGGCCAAGTGGTGGGTATGAGTCCCACCCGAGTATGGTATTAGTTTTTAGCGTATTCGTGCGTAAACCATGTCGTAAATGGCCAAATTACATCCAGTCAACAAGAAGTTTGGTTTCAGTAGCTGAAATCATATTTATTTGACAAATGTTCTTGAAATAAGTTCCGTTTTTCAAATTTTCCCATGCAGAAATTGAAGTGATAACACTGAGGGGCAGTAGTACTCGTTGCTACACCGCAGGTTGGGGTATTGTGGAGCCAATCAAAGACGAAATTAAGGACGAGAACTCGTCCTCTGTGTTTCCAAAACAGCTAACACTGGGACTCATAAATGATGACGACTGCCGGGAGCGTATGACCCATCCGTTCCCTTTCGATGACCGCAAGATGTGTGCAGGGAAAAAGTACGTACTGACGCGGCTCGTGACACATAAACAGTTTTTTGTGTCCACCCATATTTGGAATTGGATGAAGTCATTTTTCACTTAAAATTTTGGAGAAATTTCAGAAATGTTTCAAATAGTAGTTCCAAAACTACCAGTACTGTTTAAAAAAATGTAGTTTTCTATGTACAAAAAAAGGATGTTTCAAAGGTGTAAGGAATAGGTACATGTCATTTTATTGGTATGTCCTTTCATTTATCATAGGTATGAAAGTCACGAGGCATGTAGGGGAGACACTGGAGGACCTCTCGTTTGTCGGCAAATTGACGGATCCTGGGCTATAATGGGTGTGGGCTCTTACACCAACAAATGCACGGATTTTGAGAAATATGGCGTCTACACTCGAGTCAGTGAATTCACACCATGGCTCCGTGGGATGATTGGGAACTGCACTTTGGCTTATCAGGCTGTTGCAGTTGGTGGACTGTAAAAAGACGTTGCTGAATAGCTGAACCTAACAGAGTATGAATTAAGTTATTTGAGACGATTGCAGATTCGTGGTTAAAGGCCCAGTGTATCATTTGCAATGACCCCAAAAAGTAATCGATGAGTTTACAGGGGAAAAGTTCTGAAAGTAAAGATTGAATTAATAGCAACTACCCAATGAAAGGTTTCCGCTTAAAATTATATAATTTTACCAGAAAATAATCCGTAAAGATGAAATTATTTAGATCGTTTGCAAACAATTTACTTATTTTTGGTTCGCATCTACGCGGTCCAAAATGCATGGGCGCTGTGTACTGCGTGTACGTGTTCCAACGCGATGCATTTTTATGGGTCGCGCGCACACGCAGTATATGATGTGCGTCACAGAGTGCATGACGAAAGCCACATAGTACCCGATCAACTGAGAGTGAATATTTGAAACACCATATTTGAAACGCCAAGACCAGGAAAACGCATATGGATTTTCATGTTTTTTAAAAACGTGGTACATTTGACAAATCTGAAATTTTTTCGGATGAGTTTGTTGATGTCTTTCTTTTGATTTATAATGGTTTTATTCGCAGAATCGCTCAAAAACAGATCATCTACAGGGCCTTTAACTTGGAAATTTGTGTGCCTCATTACATTTTTACACCCCATCAAGTTAAAAAAGATGTAAAATCGTACTGCTATAAAATTAGCTGCTGTAACTATAGCCGTGGTGTAAAAAAGGCTAGTCTATTTGTGGAAAACAAACGTCTGCAAAAACTTGGTATCCATTTCAAATATTTTATATTGAACTGATATATGGACAGTGAAAGAATATTTTACGGTATATGAATCTAACAAATATTAAAGCAATACAAATATAATATGCAATGGTGATGTGCCGCTTGTAATGACTTTGCCTATGTTAAGGATATGCCTCTAAAACCGAGTATTTATTGATGTTCGCTTACACTGTGTGGCCACATAGCAGTCTACAGGGAAACGACTTAAGTTGGCTGAAGCCAAGAAAAAACAAATAGCCCCGTTTCCCATTACCCGCCCCAACCTAGAAAATCATGCAGAACCTGTATCTTTTTGCTAAAAAAGTCAATAAAAAATAAAACAAACTTATTGTGCCTACCTGAAACTTAAATATTTCGTACATCGCCTTTATTTTTTTTACCTCTTTTCAAAGCATGAAAAAGTGGCTCACTCTTGTATATTTGCAATGTTGTCAAAGTGGTAAAAAAAAAATACTGACCGTCATTCCACCCAGACCCTAATATTTTCAGCTGAAATATTTTAGAGCAAAATAATAAAAAAATTCCTACCTACCCTCTCTGAATATTTTGTTGATGTAATAGGAAACACAGGTATTTTTTTTTCTTGGGCTAATCTCATCAACAACTCAACTTTCTGTAAGGAATTATTTAAAAGAATTACTACTTTGTGTGGTAGATATATGTTTTATAAATGATTCTGTTATTTTAGTTATAAATGTGTTACTGGTATTTAGTAGAAATGAGGGAAAACTTGACAGAAATGACAACTTCCAAATACCTTATTGAGTGAGTAAAGGCACGACGTTAAGCCTCTCAACCCATTCAGCACAGGCTGGCGTAGCTTGGATCTGTGCCTCAAGGTTAGGTGTCCACTCGGCAACGAAGCTGTGTTCGTCCAGTTTGAGGTTATCGCCGCGATACGTTGACGAAACGAAGAGATACTGCTGGTCCACCAAGGGGGGCAAGCGGGGGCAGGTGGCGCAGGGGATGTTTAGGTTGATGCTTGGGCAGTAAATCCGCTGACCGGGGCCTGGGCTGAAGTTTAGGCTCCCTGACCGGTCCGGTGTTAGAACCGCTAAAATGTCCACAGTGAATCGCATGTAGTCTCTGCTTGCGAACCGGAATATGTCAATTACGGAGATGATAAAGGCTAATTGGGGAAGTAAAGAGAACACAGTAGACCCTCAATAACTCAAACTCACAGAAATGGAATCACTGTTTACCTCATAGTACTGGTAATAAATGTTAATTCTGAATGTTAAAGATAGTATACATGATTGGTAAACTGTTACAAATAGTTTTATCCCCCTGTGTGATTGAAGATATGGATGATTCGAACCAACCTGAGCAAAAACCAGCTCCATACTTGGTCTAACTTTTGAGAAAACAGTCAAAAAATGGTTTGCAGTAATTTCGCCCCAAAACCACTTCGCCCTGAACCATTTCGCCCTGTGCACGAAGTGGTTTTGGGGCGAAGTGGTTTTGGGGCGAATTGAATTTTCGTCTCATGAGACAAAAACTAATTTCTCAAAGACTATAGCACTACAGATAAAACCATTTCAGGGGAAGTTTTCTACGGTCATCATGTTTATATGTAAGTTAGGCACAAATCTGTGAACATTTCTGATTTTCGAGATTACCAATGATGTATACTGCCTTTAATACATACAGAACTATATGGCTTAGACTCGAGTGTGGCACTCATTGTCTTGCAAATGCCTGAAGATTGTAGGTTTAAACCTGGTTATGGTGTTTGCATTGGTGTAATGCATTTAAAAACCTAGATTGTTTGTTTGCAAAAGAATAGGATTTTTCTCCTGCATTTCTGTTCAGCAACCTAAGGCACTGCCCCGCCTAGATGCATCTTCATGCTTAGTTCATTTATGATTTGTAATTAGCAGTGTTGTAGTCGAGTACATTTATTGTGAGTACAAGTAAATATTTTTTCATGAGTACCTTTTTATGAGTAGGAGTACGAGTACATTTTTATGAGTATGAGTACTCTTTTCACAAATAGGGGTACAGAGTCACTTCCTTGTTTTATGCAGACAATATGCAGCCGAGTAACGTATTTTTTTTAGTTAGGAGCATGGTTAAGACGTCTGCCTTGTTTGCAGGAGGTCGTGGGTTCGAGTCCCACCTGAGCATGCTATGAAGTTTTTCATAGTGTCTCGGGAAAGCACCGAGTATACAGTGCTAATATACGTCGGGTAAGGGCAAAACAAACCCTAATTAACATTCATTCTCCCGACGCGAGCTGAATCAATTACTGATTAAAGGAGCAATGTTTAGGACAAAACCTTACCATGCTTGCCATAGAAACAGGCATTTGAGAGAGTCATTGTTCCAGGACAGGGAGGGCAAACTTCCTGATCTAAAACACAAAAGTAACATGAATAGCTTGTCATACAGAGGTACATTTCAAACACAATTGAGACATTTTTGTCAAAAATCAGTTGATCTGAAAAAATTATGAAAAATTGTTCATGGTCAATGCCGTCAGAAGCTATACTGTCACTACGATCTTGACTGTACCACTTTTTGTAAACAAAAAACTTTAAAATAACACACACCCCTCCCCAAAAAAACAATTCCATGCCTGCGAACTATGTACTCTGTAGGCACAGCTAAGTAGGCGTAGCAGTTTTATGGGTTTGCGTGCCAAATATTGCATGCTAAATATAAGACAAATTGAGTTCACAAGCAATTTCTTATTTATTTTTGTGACCGTACCACTGTAAAAATGCTTCTGTGGCCCCTGCAATGGCACTGCATCGAGAACTTCATAAGCTCAAAACAAGATGCTGAATTTGTAAAAATAGGACCTTGTCTTTTAAAAAAAAAATGAATCGGAAAATCATGACACTAAACTTTCCACTGTTTATTTCAACTCACGATGGCACATCCGGATGCATTCATTTTGTGTCTTGAATCGGTTCTGGTTGCCCCGTGTACCGGCACAGCCACCGTACACGAAAGTCTGGCACAGGCGGGAGATCGGATTGTAAGTCCAGAGGTTTTCATACTGGTAACATGGTCCGGTCTCAGCCGAAGGATCGTTACAGAAGTTTCCTGAAAAAGAAATGTTGAAAACATGCATATGCACCTGTCAGTTTCTCTTTATATGTACACAGGACCAGGGGCCAATTTCACAAAGCGCTAAGACGTATCCGAGGAAGGGTTACTCTTCTTATCTTGGTACGTTGGTATGGGAATTAGGACGCATTGAACTCGTCTTAACTTTTGTGAAATTGATCCCAGGTCTCGGTGGCTTGTTGATAATTTGTACTAACTGGCGAGACCTGACAAGGGACCTATTTTACAAAGCGTTAAGAGACGTCTTAGGGAGGGTCACTCTGATCTTGGTACATTGCTATAAGAATTAGGATGCATTGAACTCGTCTTAACTTTTGTAAAATCGATCCCAGGACTCACAATCGGTTGGTTGTTGGTTCAAGTCCGATATAGCCAATGTGTCCGTGTCCCTAGGCAAGACACTAAACCTCAATTGCCATGTCGACCCAAGCAACAATTGGGGAGCTGTTAAGGGGAATGTCACAATCCAAGTTCTGACAGGATGTGGGCCGCAATATGGCCAAGCAGCCACCGAGATGAAGCAAGATGATTCTGATGATTTCCTGATGGCGGCGGTAATAATGGCAATAAACGCTTTGGTGACATTCCCCCGAACCCCCGAACCCACCCACCCATGTACGCAGTCGCGCATTACATACGCACTGTGGACGTTTCTTTGTATTCGTGTACTTAAGAAAATTGGTCGGAAAATCATTGTTTTCTCCAAATTCTTCCCTCATCCACCCCAATTTGTTCCTAATGCATGTTTCTAAACTTTACTCCTGAACCCTAATCTTTTTTTAAAAACCCTCCACCCCCACCCTAACCTCTCTTCCCAAGTTTGTACAACTGTGTACTTGAGCGATCGAGTGCAAGTCCACAATCCGTGACTTTTCCCCACAAATTGTGGACTTGAATGGGTTTCGAGTCCCGTACACCCACCCACCACAAAACACACACCCCCAACCCCCCTAAATATTTCCTGGATTGATGAGCCAATTGAGATTAAGTGTCTTCCCAGGGACACAGTCATCAGTGGCCTTAGTTGGTGTTGAACCCTCGACATCCAAATTTTACTAAGAAAACAAACAAATTTGTAGTTATTTGTACCACTTTTAACCTGAACCATAAAAAAAAAAAACTTACGAGAACAGTTGCCTTCACAATCCGCCTTGGTTTCAAAACCACCTTGAACCAAGCATTCATCGCCTGTGACGGCAACACACTCCAAGACATTTGGGTTGGTATTGAAGTAGAATTGGAGATTGGTGTGTGGACATGAACTGCGATCGACAATAGTTGGGCGAAGAAAACACAGGCTGCCTGCATGGACAACAAAAAAAAACAATTTTCCTGAAAAATCAATTCTTGATCAGAACAGAAGTTTGTCGAATACAGTGAATGTGTGGATAACAATAGGCAATGATTAACCAATCACTTTGGAATCGCTTTCAAGACTGTTCCACTTCAGTGGTTTCCTCAAGGTCCAAGATGACCTGTTTGAACAAAGTGATTCCCACAGTAATGAAATGTGACATTTGCTGTTTCTGGGAGAATCCTGCAGTTAAAAGCTGTCAGAAAACAATTTTTTGGTTATCAACCTTGTTGAACCTGCGTGGGATGAGCTCACCACTGTATCTACATGTCTCCCGAACAGCCCCAAAAGTGTAAAAGCTCAGAGAGGCACTTCAGGTAGAGTGGCGCACCCTGCCTCAGTGGCTCTTACAGAGGCTGGTGCAGTTAGCCTTGCCACAAGAGGTTTTCATACACGTTACTGACTGAGAAAATGTTGCATCTCTCAGCCTCCTCAATCTTTCATTTAGAGTATAATTTGTATTTCTCTTTATGAAAATTGTACCTCATTTTTCAAGTATCACAGATTGCTAAAATATCTTTCCTTTACCTATTTCCTGCTATCATTTTGAGTGGCTTTTTTTCACTTTAGGGAGTGAATCCCTTTTTAAAAATGCAACAAAATTTCAAGACATATACCGTAAGCACATGGACCATCAAATGCCTTGGTAAGTGCTGGGTTGTCATCGCGACAGGCTTGAATAGCCAAGGCGCATTCGCTGGGGTAGTCATGGGCATCCGTGCCGCATAACGGACCATTGTTACCATCGGTGCCTGGTGTGGGGCAGTCCAATTCGTCCATACAGCTCGTGCAGGCTGGGACGTTGTCCACAACACTACACCGTTTACCCAGTGCGCACTGGAAATCACGACACAGATCTAGTTTACACATAACAGACAAGATAAGACGAGATGACATGAACTTCCAAATCAATCACAATTCTTTTTGCAATTTATTACGTTTTTAAGAAAAAGGTTTTTATTTTACAATATTAACCTTAATTATTGTGCAAACAAGGCCACTTATTATAAACACTATTTGGTCTTCTTTTAAGTGCCTTGCTCAAAGGCATAAATTGTTACTTACCACCCAGCAGCCGATTTCATGAATCCTTATGCACTGCGTAAGCCTGCTTGCGCAACTTTTTATTGCGTAAGCTGCGCAACATTCCTGTGATAATTACACGCAAGCCTATGGGGCTTATGCCATTTTCAAAAGTTGCGCAAGCTACACAATTTTTCATGAAATCAGCTGCAGGAGTGAATGAGTACCTGTGTGGGTAGAGATAGTGTTGTGCCTGTTTTGCTTATTGGTGCCTATATACTCCATAGGGAGCTGAGAAGGTTGAATTAAGGGATGGTATTTAGAGCCCAATGACCAGGGTAATAATATGAAGCTTTATATAACGCCAATGTGGATCCTTGTGATCTGATTGGACGATAGCAGGTCACGTGTCGTTCAATATTTAATCCATTTAATGCTACGTCACTAACTGTGCAATTTTGTTCCATTTGCCGTGCGATTTTGTTCCATAAGTTTTTTTCCATTGCACGGTGCGCCCGCGCCCACTGTGCGCGTGTACAGTATTGTATATGTGCGTGTATGACGCGAGCACGACCAGTGAACGCGACCGGCCCCCGACACAAAAACGTTTTTCTACAACTCACAAGCGACATGGCGGGTTTTGTACTTTATGACAGGGTAAGCCTGAGTAATTTGTAAAAAAAAAGCAGGATGAATATTTTCATTTGGTGAAGGATGAAATGTTCCATTCAACGAGGCGAAGCATGAATTAAAACATTAATTATTTGTGTAATAACAGTATCCACATTATTGGGAAGTCTCTGTAATCATAAGATTTTACGGCTAACTCGGACCAAGACAGAAACTTACCAGTACAAGAGGGCGGTTCTAGTTGTTCTGACCACGAACCGTCTGGCTGGCAGGTAATATCGAATGGCCCAGATTGCGTCATGTTCTGTGTGCATGAAAAACTAACAGTGGTTCCCAGCGAAACTGGTTTTTTGTCTGCGTTTTTTGGACTGGTGATGACTGCAGGTTGAAGAATCAATGCTGGGCAGTAAGCAACTGTGTGTAAACAAACAGAGTAAAAAATAATATCCTTAAGCCTGGGGTGGATTGCAATAAAGAATGTTAAGATGTCTCAACTCCTAAGATGTCTCAACTCCTAAGACGTCTTAACTAAGATACCATAGGTTGATTTTGTCATAACTCGTATCACATCACAGCAGCCGATTTCATGAAACTTGTGCCATAGTGTAATTAAGACATAAAATTATGGCGTAGCTGCGCAATAAACCCAAGATCGATTTCTCTCCTTAGCTGCGCAACGTTCATTTTGTCACTTCAGCACTTGTAATTTCTAGGACGAGGGAAATTTCTAGTTTTATCAACGACTATTTGATGTTTGTGCTTGATAAAATAGTCATACATAAAACATACGTCGTTGTTTTTCACAGATTTTGCACTGTCATGGCTGCCATTGCTCATGTCGCTCGCTCATCATGCGTCGTGTCGCAGATTTCACTGATGATAAAATCTGTTTTCTACTAATGGAAGGCCGGGGTTCAGTTCTTTGACGATGCGGTAAATAAGCACGTGTAGCCAACTGCATTATCGCCATTTGTCACTGTCCTATGATACATTTTAGCAACTTACGCCACCCAAAACCATTGCGCAAGTTACGCCACATTTTATGCCGTAAGTCGGCGAGTGATGTCAAATTCATGTTCTCATTCGCATGAAGTATGAACCGGACTTTCAAGTTGAGTGTAGAGAGGTTTATCTGCTAAATCTGCTTTGCAGTTGGCTTTGTTTTAAGCATATTTTACTCACTTTCACGTGGGCCCGACTCATTAAATTCGATCTGTATGACCAAGGCACACATACGTCAAAAAGAAACAAAATGCATACAACTTATTAATCCATTGAGAAAAAAGCGAAAAATATGCATAACCGGTATCCGTTTTTATGCTATGCATATGGAGGCCGATAACCGTTATTCACGCGAATAAAAATGTGTGTACTACATCACGAGAAGTGCATAAAGTAATGACGTTTCCGTATCTGTTTCGGTATCGGTGACGGTGCAAACCTCCCTGTTGTACGCATTTATTAGGCATGTACAAATTTGTTGTAAAAATTGCATTGACTAAATTTATACTTACCAACACAGATTGGTAACGTCCCATTCCATTTCCCATTAGCTAGACAGTGTAGCTCATTATCGCCAATTATCTGGTAGAGGTTATCACATCTATACCACGCCACAGAATGGTTGTCTGCTAACTCCAAAGACCCGTGGGCGATTGGTGGCAGTGTCTTGCATGGAACTACACCAAACAAAACCAGTCCATACAGCAAAACTGTATTTAAGTTTGAACTGTAAAATCGAGCATGCATTATGTTTTGCATAAAACATAATGATCTACTGAGTTATGGCTTGATTGAGTGATTCAATTGACTTTTTTCGTGGTGCGTCCATCTTTGTCTTGTTCCCCATCGCATCTGTCGGCCATGACCAGAGGATTCTGCACGTCCGTGCGATAGCGCTTGCAATCTTCCGTTGTTGTTTTGAGAGAATCACTGTCCGCGCTGCGCATTTTCTTGATCACGCTACGTGTGCTATTGTGATGCACACAATGAACAATATTAATACGGGACCAGTCTATTTTTTTTTCTGCAAGCCTCGCTCTGGATACATTCAATTTAATATGGGGAAAGAGAAGATGGTTGCACCGTGATAAAGATCTATTGCACCATACCTGTCACATGGAGGTGGACTGAAACCGTCTCAAACACCGTGCCACACACGTACTGACCAGCGAAGTCGTATGTCAGATCAGTTAGTACCAGGCGGAGGAAACCCATCTGACTGTTGGTGACCAAGCGCTGATCTGCTGACATCCCAAGCCTACAGTTAAATGGGGTTTGTATATGGTTACGTTAAGACTGTTAGAGTTGCGATGCCCTAACACTCACAGAGACCAGACAAAAGGAAGCACTCATGATCAGGACTAGGGATGGGACGTTTAACCGGGTAATAAGTTTAACCGAGAAAAAAAAAATGGGTTTTGCCGAACGTTGAAACGAAACCCAATTTTAAAGAATTGACATTAGTTTTCATAGGGTTATTTGTAATACTTCATGAAATTAAAATAAATTTATAAGAGGTCATAGTAAAATTTTGACCAGATAAGGTTATTTTGGGGGCCTAGGGGTATTGTGTGCATTGCAAATGCCTATAAACACAAGAAACAATCTTTGGTGTCAGCCGAACGGTTAACTGTTTAACTGACACTTGAAAGAATTGTAATCTGGTTTCTGAATTATCCGTAAATTCCCATCCCTAATCGAGACCCTCTTTTCGATGACAATTTGAAATTTCTCTATAACACTAAATATTTAGGGTGTATTTTGAATGATTGAGGAATGTTAGGGTACGTCTTCTTATCGTAGGATAATGTATCTTCTAACCTCTGTCCATTGGGTGCGGTTTTTGACCACCCAATGACACCATCTTGAGACAGCTCTGCCATTGCTTCCGTTGATGCATTTCCCATACAGTCGAAGTAGATACTCTCTACTCCCACGGTGCGCCAAATCGTTGACCCATCAGGTAGAGGGCTTCCATACATGTACAAAGCAAGGTCTACATCTGTCGTAAACACCAACAAAAGCTTAACATTAAAGTTTGGACACACTTAAAAGGCAAGTGCAAACAGCACTCACCCCTCCCCCAAACAAACAAACAAAAACAAACAAAATTAGAAAAATTAATACACTCAAAGTCCAACCCATCTGTAATGCATATGCCCTTGGGCAAGGCACTTTTCCATAACTTGCCTCTCTCCACACAAGAGTATATTCTGGAAGTGTAGATAAGATGCTGTGAAACCTTAAAGGAAGGGACAACACTTGCAAAGGGTTGCCTAACTTTGCATGCTTCATGTAAGTCGCCATCTTTTGCACTTCGGCGCTCAGACTTGAGAGGGCGCGAGTCAGGCCCACCAGATTTGTACATACTTCTCGGTGTGTGGGAATTGGGAAACAAGGCATCAATCTTGACGTCATCCATGCAATCATTGCATGGTTGCACCAGATTTTTACATACTTCTCGGCGTGTGGGAGTTGGGAAACAAGGCATCAATCTTGACGTCATCCATGCAATCGTTGCATGTTTGACGTCATCATCCCTTTCAAAGTTTCAAATATGGCACAGCACACAGTCACATTAGTTGCAGAGTTTATTATCAAAATTAATTGGGTTGCTGACGTTGAAAACGAGATTCTCTGATTCTCATGATGGTTTATGCACCGGGCAATACATCGGTCATATTTTGATTAAATTCGTCGATAACGTCAAACAAGCCTTCCTTTAAGAGTGCCCAAATGGTAGTCGAAGATACTCAATGACCAGGAATGTTGCTAAAAATCTGACGAAGTTAGGGATTACAGACGCAATCTTTTTCAATTCATATTTCGTTACCTTGAACACATTTAGGAAACTCTGCATCCCATCCGTTGACAGAGCAAGTCAGCTGTCTGTCACCACACAGGATAAATTCCGGATTACAATCAAAAATTACGACATCGGTTTCATAGTACAGGCTCTTGATGGCTGATGGAACCACAAAGCCGTGTGGGATGTGTGGATAGGTACATCTTGCTGTTGAAAAAAGAGACTGAAGTCAAAAAATGAACAATACCAGAGTCTGCAAAACTGTGCAGGAACTACAACATATTATATGCAGCAATTTCTTATTAAACACTGTTTACTTTCCTGACTGAACATTGTTGTTTAAATACCAGTTAGTACATTGACAGTACGTGTGCAATCCAATGGGTATATATGTATACCAGCATACAGGGGTACCAGTCAAAATATAAGTAAACTTGTAGCAGTCCCTATATTTCCTCATGAAACAAGTATGTTATATCTGACATTTGTGCTCTTTGAGGACTTAAAAGCAAGTTAAAACCTGGATTTCTTGGTTTAAAAAAAAACAAAACCAGAACTTGGGCAGTTGCATCTAACAATTAAAAACATAATTTTCAGACAAATTTTGACAATAGGTTTCCTCATGCCTCGTAAGAAATTTTTTTTGAAGATTCATAAAATTTGTTTGTGAACATTACCACTTTTCCAAGCTGCGTTGCGTTGGGGGAAGGGGGATAGTTTTACCTTGTGTGTTATATATAATGATAATGGTGGATTCTTATATGGCGCACCCTGCGGGGTGCTCCTGGCGCTGTTACCAATATTACCGCTGCCATCAGGGAATCACCAGAACCATTTCGCTTCAACTAGGTGGCTGCTGGCCAGGCGCTCAACCCTATCAGCTGTTAGATTGTGACATTCCCCTTAACAGCTTCCCAAATATCGCTTGGGTTGACGAGGCAACTGGGATTAAGTGCCTTGCCCAGGGACACAGACACATTGGTCATAGTGGGGGTTGAACCAACAACCTCTGATTGGGAGTCCCGCTCCATACCCACTAGACCACACGCGCTCCCTATATATATATACCATTGGAAAGCTTTTTTTTTTGAAATGTTTAAGCATGAAATGCTCATGACAATGAAATAGCAAGCGCGTAGCGCGAAGTCCTAACAGCTTCTAGATGGATTCTAGATGCTCTGTGGTGCGATCTGAGGCAATATTTAACCAGAAAAGGTGTGCACAAAAGGGTTTTTTTTGGGGGGGGCGCGGGAAAGGGGGGTGCGTGCGCCGCCCACGTCTCCCCCTGGATCCGCCCCTGGATTACCAAAATACCAATATACAATTTTTGAAAATTCCGACTTTCAGCTCGTTTTGTGGTGACAGGTCACATATATATGTAATTATAAGGAACACAGCGGAGATCTACCCACCTTTGACAACTAAATTGACAGTTTCCCTGTACGATCTATCCGCCGAGCTGCATTCATATTCTCCAGCGTTCTCCAAACTCACTGATGGGATAATCAGTGCTGCGAGGCCGTTCTCGTTCTGTACCACTTCCAAGTCAAGTGTCTGTTTAAAGGTAGTATATTGCAAATGATACAATGGGTCTTTAAAGTGCCCTCCCCACTGACACTAAAATTGTTACTCAAAACAAAAGTGCCAGTGCTATGCTCATTAACCCAAGCCAGCAAGAAGATAAAGAAATTCTCAGTTTTAGATGTGGGAGGAAAACTTGGAACAAAGTTCTTAAAGATAGTATACATGATTGGTAAACTGTTACAAATAGTTTTATCCCCCTGTGTGATTGAAGATATGCATGATTAAAACCAACCTGAGCAAACACCAGCTCCGTACTTCGTCTAACTTTTGATAAAACAGTCAAAAAAGGGTTTACAGTCATTTCGCCCCAAACCACTTCGCCCTGAATCATTTCGCCCTGAACCACAAACAGTGCACCAAGTGGTTTTGGGGCGAAGTGGCATTTGGGCGATGTAGTGTTTGGACGAAGTAATTTGGGGTGAAATGGCACTCGGGCAAAGTGGTTTGGGGCGAAATTGCACTTGGGCGAAATGGTTTTTGGTCTCATGAGACGAAAACTAATTGTTTCACTCATTTCTCAAAAACTATAGCACTTCAGACAAAACCATTTCAAGGGAAGTTTTCTACGGTCATTATGTTTATATTGTGTAAGTTAGGCGTAAATCTGTGAACATTTCTGATTTTCGAGATTACCAATGATGTACTGCCTTTAAACCTAGCTTGATTAGATGGCAACATATATAAAAATGGTGTTCTTACGTCGTTGTGTGTGATTCGGAACCACCGTGGGTGCAGATTGTTCCCATTTTGACTGCAGTTAAGTTCCAACCAGTCTCCATTCAAAGCCTCAATGTTACGTCGTTTCACTATGCCATTGGACGTTATGGTGATCATGTCTTCACCTTTAATTGGGAGAAAGTTTATAAATGTTTGATTCAACAAAGCCACGATGGTTCCAGAAATATAGAGTGAACAAATTTAAGATGTTGTACTGTCCTGTTGTTGAGAACAGTGAGACTAATTATGCCTAGCGTACATCGACATTGCAACTGGAAGCTGGCAACTATGTGTGGCAACTGGTGTTTTCGGCAATTGGAAGCAACTCACGGCAACAGGAAGCAACTGAGCAGTTGCTCAGAAAGGTTGATGTGTGCATATTTGCAACTACTGGCAACTGGAAAAATCCCAGTTGCCGCGAGTTGCTCATGTTCTACTTTCTGGCAACTAGTACCCAGTTGCGGTCAGTTGCGTTGATGTACGCGTAATTGCAACTAGTTGCCGTCAGTTGCACGTGTGTGTCTGAATCCATGCGCGCACATCGACAGCAACTGCAAGCAACAGTTGCTTCCAGTTGCAAGGTCAATGTACTCTAGGCTTTACCGAGTTGCACACATCGACAGCATCAGTTGAGTTGCTTCCAGTTGCAATGTCGATGTACACTAGGCATAAAGGAGGGTTTACACTATAGCGGAAAAACCATGTTTGTGCGTGGCGCTTACCGTATTGCATGAGCTCCGAATCACCAAGCTTTCCAAAATAAAAAATTCCACTCCGGTAATTTGAACCTTCTCTGGTACCTCATTGGAAAGCTTCTAGGGGGTTTTTCCAAATCTCGGCTTCATCGAAGTCTCTGGCTCTGGCTCCGTCTCTATATGTGGTTTACATGGAACCAGAGCCTGAGCCTGAGCCAAAGTCAAGATTTGGAAAAAGGCCTAGCTCTAATACGCATTGGAAAGGTCAGCGTACCACGGTCAAAGTTCAACAAATGATTTGCACGCTGCGACTGACCGCACACAAGCGGCAAACCAGTTCCTGTACAAACCAATGGCACAGGTGCACGCAAAGCCATTTTTCCGCGACAGTGTGAATGCCCCTTTAGGGCCCTTTCGCAGTATGAGTGCTGGGAACTACGTGAGCATATGAAAGACTTGAAAACAAGGCACTTACGTGGTGAACATACGGGTGCAGCGGTTCCATTCCATAAACCATCGTTGCAAGACAGTAGGAGGTTTGGTACCTCGACTCCACCGTGCATCATACGATAGCCAATAGCACACTGGAATGCTTGCAATGCAGAGCTGTTGGACAACAGGGTTGTGTCGGTGAAGCCATTGTCTGGCTTGGGAAAGAAGGTACCTGTACAGCTGGCTGTGTGGGAGAACAAAGTGTACATGGCATATTAAATAGATGGCCAACGCAACTCTCATACAACTCCCAACGAACGTGACATAATATGCAGCAAAGCCACTATCAAACCATTATTCAAAGTTATGTCACAGACATTTAGTAGTAAGCCAAGGTACTCACAAACCAAGTTACTTTCAGACCAAGTTACTCCAAAATTAAGGCTGCTTTCGAGCGCTCGTCTCTGGTGCTCCCAGGCGTTGGGAACGTTACGTCACACACATGAGTACACACGATCGAGTTCAAAAGCGTTATTGGGATCCCTGGTGCACTACGGTCATTAGAAATTACATCCCCGCTAATAAAATATTGGTTTTCCACAAAATAAATCACAGATATCTGATGAAAATAAATCATGAAAATATTTACAACGTATGGTTTCGATGTGGAAGCTTGAACATTCAAAATATCAACCCAAATTTCCAGAATTATTCTACGACGCGCCAGCCATTTTTGCCGAGTCATGCGTGAGTACACGCAACTGCGCATGTCTCCCAGTTGTCCCGACGACTCGGAGGTCGGGAGCAGTTGGTGCCTCCATCTGGTGCACCAATACGCTTTCGGGCGAGCACCAGGGAGCACCAGGAATCCCTGGTGCCGTGCTCGAAAGCAGCCCTAGTTACTGGCTAACCTAGTTACTGGCTAACCAAGTTACTCAGTATAACAAAGTTACTCAGTATAACAAAGTTACTGACTAACCATGTTACTCGCAAACCAAATTACTTTCTAACAAAGTTACTTGCTAACCAAGTTACTCACTTTTTATTATTCGCTTTACCCCAGGTAGCTAATTAATTGATAAAGACATAATGATGTAAATGTGCTCAAGAGTGCAAGTACAACTAGCAGTCCTGAACCCAAAACTTCCGTCGGATGTTTAGCCATGTTTGCGAGATAAAAAAACAATACCAAACCTACGTTTGACACAATTAGGCGGATCGTGACTCCAGTTTCCAGTAATATCGCAACCAATCTGGCTGTATTCACCGACCATCGTGTAGCCAGGGTCGCATCCGAACCCGACGAACCCCCCACGACCCGCTGGTACTCCGCCTTCTGTGTTACGATTGGTGCGTCTGCCCTCTTGGTAACCGGGATCTGCACAAGTCACTGTCAAGAAAATATGTGCATATCCGTAAGCTTGCTGTAAAACCAGAAGATAATGTGAAACACCAAATACCACACAGATGATCATCGTTCTCCACAAGGATTGGTTATTTGGGTGGGGCTGTAAATATTCCAAGATTGTTGCAAATTAAAAAAATTTCAGGCTAATTTTTTGTTCAGTGACATTGTTGCAAACCACAGACAATAAGGAAACAAAGGTGTGGGTAGCTTGTCTTAAAATGTACATTTAAGACAATACTCTTTGGCAATAGGAATGCGTAAACTGTCTAAGATATTAATAAATGTACGATCAAGGTTTGATATTTTGAGAAATGACAGTTTAAAAAGTCTGGCCGATTCAATCCCAAATGAGTGAGCTCACCTATGACCTGGAGTTGCACGCTGCTGGAATAATTATCATCGCTGATGCATTTGTAAACTCCGGCATCAGATTGTGCTATGTTCTCAAGACGTAAACGATGCCACTGCACGTCTAGGTACAAACACATCAAGGACAATTTAGAACAAGTCAAAACCCATACAATTTGGGTCTCAGTATTGTACTCAATGTTTTCACTTCGCCATCACAACAGGGTTGTAGTCGAGTCCACCACAAGTCTATCACAAGTCCAGCTAGAGCCAATAAAGTCCATGACAAGTCCCGCACAAGTCCAGTAACAAGAAGCAAAGGATGAACACACACACAAAAATGCCTTGTTGGAGTTCATTTGAATAGCTTGTGACTTGAATTAAGACCCAGGGACTTGTGGTGGACTTGTGAAGTCTTGTGACGACTTGTGATGTACTCAAGTACAACCCTACATCACAAGGCCCCTCACAATTCTACAGGTCTTACTCAAGTCAATGGTTTTTTTGTACGTATTTATTCAGCAGGGCTGTAGTCGAGTCCCCACTTTCCGAGTCCGAGTTTGAGTACAAGTCCTTGGTGTCCGAGTCCTTGAGTCCGAGTCCAGCAAACATCGGAGTCATCAGCAGGCCAAGTCCGAGTCTGAGTCCCGAGTCCTTATTTCAATTCCAAGTACAAGTGTCAATGATCATGCCTGTGATCTAAATTTGCTTTAGGCCGAGAAAAATGTTTCTTTGTGAGGTGAGATACATTTCGAGTGATCAAAATTATTTTAAGCGGTAGAAATTATTTATTTTACATTCTCAGAATTTTATTTCACATGTTTAAAATACTTTCGACCCCAAAATAAATTACAATATACACTTCAAATAATTTTCGGCGCCTGTATTTATGTGCTTTTTGTAAAATATTGCATATTTATTTTTTCACTCGACTCAGATGGACTCGGCCCAAATCTCCGAGTCCTACCGCCCGAGCCCGAGTCCTGACCAGCCGAGTCCGAGTCCAAGTCCGAGTCCTTGAAAATTGGGACTCGAGTCCGAGTCCGCACTCGAGTCCTACAGCGTTGTTATTCATTGCAACTCATAGTCCTTGTTATGAGATTTTCAAAGGTCAAAAAGCAAAACTGTGTAATCGTTTTTTATGAATAGTAAAATAAATGATCATTTTCTGTAAGTGGTTGGTTTATACAAAATTCCCCTCCCTCAAAAAAAGTACTTTTTTCAAGCACATTCATGTTACAGAAATCATTTTAGGAAATCCATTGTGTTTACCTACCTTCAGATTCCGGTTCTAGACTAAACTGCACTCCAGATGGAGTCTGTTGATTCCGCACCCATCGCGGGTTTTCATAGCCCGTAGGAATTCGGCAGTCAATCACCACGGAAGGTTCACGTTGCTTCACCCTCAGCACGCCGTTAATGATGCCGTGGGTCATAGATCGAAGACCAAACGCATGTGCATCATTGTTACCTGAAACACCAGAGGCAAAGCATTATCAATTTGCCATTTGCATGATTAGGTTCAAATTTTAACAGGTCTCCAGTCCATGTGATGATTGGTTGCATAAGTGCACATGTACTCCAGTGAAATTAATACAGACCAATCCGGTAGCCAAGGACTCCTTCCCTGTACGCCCGCCATAACTAAGGGCCATCCAGTGGCATGAAGTGTGCATTGTGAGTTGACGATAAGCCGTTACATTATGTTGTCACTTCAAACAATTTGCACGTTTTTTGTTGAAAGCTTGTGAAGCCTGTGTACACTAAGGGGGCGCGTTGTGCACTGTTCGATTTAAAGGCCCTATAGATGATCTCTTTTTGAGCGATTCTGGGAATAAAACCATTATAAATCAAAAGAAAGACATCAACAAATTAACTCATTCGAAGAAATTTTAAATATTCGTTCTCAGTCGGTCGCGTACTATGTGGCTCGCGTCATGCACTCTGTGGCGCATGTCATACTGCGTGTGCGCTTGACGCACGCGATGCATTAAAAAATGCATTGCATTGGAACAGCATACACGCAGTACACAGTGCCCATTTTAGACTGCCCAGATGAGAAGTAAATGGTTTGCAAACGATCTGAATAATTTTATCTTCATGGACTATTTTCTGGTAAAATTATATTATCTTTATACCAGTTCAATCTTTACATTGAGTAAGGTTTTTCCTGTCAATTCGTTAATTAACTTTTGGGGTCATTGCACATTGATACAGTGGGCCTTTAACAGAACGTACACTTCACGGATCTGGGTGGCCCCCAGTTATGGCGGACGTGCAGGGGAGTCCTTAGTTACCGGATTCGTCTATAAACAGTCTAGACAAGGCGTTGTTTAACCTGGAGCAAGATGGCAGATGGTGGCTTTATTTAGGGAGTCATTTATCCTGTCGTTTGTATATACATGTAGAACGGTGGTTTAATCACTGGCAAATAACATACATGGTTAAAAATTCCCAGAAATTACAGTTGAATCCCAAAATGCTCACCCCCAGTTTGACACCGTGGGAGTGCCCGATTGATCGGGTTCCAAACGCCGCCGCGACAAACGAATCGACTGGTCCCCATCATTTGTGCAAAGCCAGTGCAGAAGTAAATCTTCTCCCCCATGTGCCAGTTGTATCGGTCGTTGGATGGGAGGTTTAATGAATCGCCACCTGGGATCGTAGCCGGTAGAGGTGGGCATATCACTGGAATGATGGAAAGTTACAAAATTGTTCAAAGTCACAAAAAAAGTTATTTAAAAAAAGTTATTCCTGTTTGTAGTTCAACAGTAGTGTGTTATTTTAAGCAGTTATTTAAGGATTCATTATAAATTATTATATAACGCCCAAGTAGATCCTTGTGATCTGATTGGACGATAGCAGGTCACGTGTCGTTCAATATTTAATCCATTTAATGCTACGTCACTAACCGTGCAATTTTGTTCCATACGTTTTTTCCATTGCACGGTGCGCCCGCGCCCACTGTATTAATTTAGCGCATATGCGCGGGTTCATCTATTCAAACCGTGGACGTTTTCTCTGGTTTAACAAAAGGAACAATATCTTCCGCGATTGCCAAGCGAACGCCGCGATTCCAATCGTGTAGAAACAAACGAGAGGATGAGGTAAAAAAACTATGTCCAAACAAGAGAGGAACAATGGGACGTCTGCGGTAGGAGGTGAGTTCACACCTGTATGTACATGCGTGTCGAATGTATGACGCGAGAACGACCTCGGACACAAACGTTTTTACAACTCACATGCACAAGCAACATGGCGGGTTTGTACTTCATGACAGACGATGAAATAAACTTGAAGGGTAAGCCTGAATAATTTGTAAACAAAAGTAGGATGACAAGGATCTACTTGGCCGTCATATAAAACAAATAATGAATGTTTTAATTTGTGCAATGGGAGGAATATTTTGTTCTTGTTGAAAAAAAAAAAAAGCATAGACTGAAAGTTTCACTTCAAATTTTCACTTCAAATTTTCACTTCAAATGCTATTAAAGTTTTCTGATACAAATGGGTTAAAAAGAATGTTTTCGTTTAATTTACCATGGCAACTTGGTTCCTCTCCAGTCCACCGACCACCTTCGGCACATTGCCTCATCCTTTCTCCGTGAAGCACCTGTTTAAAACTCAGACACCGGTAGCCCACGCTCTCTCCATACGCAAAGACGGTTTTACTCACGGGAGACGTAATTCTAATTCCGCTTGTTTGCACGTACGGCCGAGAGCAAGTCGCCTCTGTGTGCAATGAATTTTGTAAATATCAACCAATGATTTCAAAACCTTAATTTAAAAAAATGAATCACCACTTAAATTGTGGCATTCCCCCAATAAGCTCATACAGTTCATACTTCACGCAGAAGTGAACATGAGCGCAAATCAGACGTAAATTTGACATCAAACATGTCACGGCAAACATCCGCGCAAGTTGAAAATAACTTTCTGCAAATTCACGGCACACAAAAGTTGGAGTGACGTCAAATTTATGTTCACTGTCAGGTGAAGTATGAACTGGACTTTATTCATGAATGAAAAAACCTAGCAAAAGAAAATCTCACTGAAGTATCTGTTTTGGAGGAATATGGTTCTAAGTAGAACAGGTGTAGTTCATTAGGCATCTTTATAGACCGTATCAAATAGCTGCCATCTTGTAGGGCAGTTTTTTGCTCACTGAAGACAGGCATAGTTGCCGTTTTGTGATAACATTGTTGACAATATAAATATCACAACTTGCTTTACAAATGGCGGCTATTCGATACAGTCTATTGATATTAATATTTATAATTCACAAACCTTGGCAGTCGGGTGGGGGGCTACTCCAGCTCAGATTTTCCTGACATACTGCGGAGCTTTCCCCAATCAAATCATCACCTTGAGGACACTCAAAGGTTACCCGCGTCCCGATGAGGTAATTAGGGTCTGATGTCGTAAACGTGCCCGCAGCAAAGTCCGGGACTGGACAATGAAGAGCTATTATCATTCAAAAATAAAATTTAAAAAAAAGGTAACAAAACATAAATGAGGCACATAGAATACTGATAAATGCTTCCACTACGGCGCACCACTCACAGCGGATTAAGAAATGTCTACCTCTGGTTAAAAATGCGCTGCCAGCGGCTTGCCTGTATACACATAAACAAATCTGGGGCCAATTTCATAAAGCTGTTTAGCAGAAAAAATTACCCTCCAAAAATAAATATGAATTATTACTTACTTGTTATCAAGATGGTAATGGTAGTAATCATCCTGTGAAATAATTTCGTCTGAAGTGCCCCCAAAATGACAAAACTATTTGAATCTCCAAAGATCGCCTGGAGCGTATAAAAACCGTGATTGGATTTTTACTGCATATACAGTTGAAGTCAGAAGTTTACATACATGTACACCACTACCATCATCTCCCAAAATGGTAAACAGGACTACCCGAACCATTGCAAGGTGTACAAGCTATGTTTTAAGTATTGCAAGCACGTGAGCAATTCCTCGACTTTAGTAAAAGACTGTTACAAAAATGGTGACAACGCAAGTTTAAGCACACCAGTGTTAACACAGTTGTATGTAAACTTATGACTACAACTGTATGTGGCTGAAATTTCTACAAGGTAGTTTTCTCGACCAAGGCTTTCAATTACCAGTGGAAATCACTGTGTTTTTAACAGTTTACCAAACAAGTATAGACCTTATCGAATAGCTGCCATTTCGAGGGGCACCTTTTGTTATATACATTCAACAATGGAAGCACAATATGTGCAACCATGCAACCCAATTTGAGATGATCCGACAAATGACTCAATTGGCTGGACTACATCATAAATGTCTCAAGAACGACATTTTCAAAGCAGGAGAGAGAGAAAGAGAGAGAGAGCTTGCCTTCGCAAGTTGGAGGGTTCGAATCCCAGGTGTCATTTGTCAAACAAGTGCTATGGGGACTGCCGATGAGGGCATAGGATGGCTGGCATTGGTAGCTAACGGACGATCCGTAGCGGAAATCCAGAGATGTTAGGAAACCATTCACAGGGATGCCGGGGCTGTCACATTTCATTCCTTGAAGAGGACAAGAAAAAATAAGTTTCTTTTATTTGGCTACACACCATGGTCCTGATATTTGGTCCCAAAAATTAATATATACTTCTCTATTATGACTTTGTTTATTAATGCATAGTTCCGAGATTGCCCAAGTTAACCCCGCCCCCCTTGGATATTGTTGCTATATGCTTCACACGCTATCGTCAAAATGTCCACACACACTGCACAAACTATTGGGACTTTCAACGGAAAGCACAGATTCAGGTATTCATGTTTCAGGGTCGACAGTTACCGTAGGAAGGAACTTAGTAAAAGGCCAGTGATACAGAGATGTCATATATTCATAAAAAATTTGCTTTCTCACCTTTGAACAGCGAATCCCCGGCCTTCAAACAAAAAATTCACCCGGAACACCGCGTACACTAATATCGCGTGATGTTTTTTGTGAGGCAATGCACTTTGACCTATGTAGGCACTGTCTGCTAGCTCTGTTGTGATTGGTCGGCGGGTTCAGTTGATTGACAGGTCGGAACTATGCATTAGTTTGAAGGTGTATATATATGACAGGCAAACACGAGATTGATGTGGTGCTCCGGCAGGATGCCCAGATAGCTCAGTTGGTAGAGCAATTGGCCATGTAAGCCAAGGACCTGGGTTCGAATCCCAGTCGGGGCACTGCAATTTTTTCGTGTTTCTAAATTCATCTTTAAATATTCATTAGTTTCAAGACCAAGTGGTTAAGATGGTCTCACTATTTCTAGAGCAATGTATGTGCTCATAAGGGTTAATTTATTGGTATTGAAACCAAGGATGTCTTAAAAGTACCCACTACATATAGCACTGTGGCTCATAAGCCTTAAGAAACCTGTGAATAGAAGACAGTGAAGAAAACCCCAGTAAAATCAAGCAGGGAATGAAAACCCCATCCATCTACTGACCCGGACAGGATTCGAACCAGGGCTACAGATTTCTCGGGTGAATACTCACGAATGCATTCCATGTCCGCCGATTGCCAACCAATGCCGGGGATGCAGCTGATGTTTCGTCGTCGTCCGACAGCCCTGAAACCATTAAGGCATTCAAAGCGTACCAAGGAGACATTATTTGAATCAAAACGTGAGTCTTCTAGAACGACCACTCTGGCATTCTGCGGGGGCTCGGGGGGTGGGCAGTCGGGCTCCGAGTTTGCTAGGAAAGAATGACGCATTCAGAAATTATCATTTGCTGAGTACTGATGAGGCCAAGTGATTAAAGGCCACTGAATCATTTACAATCATTTAGCAGGCTACTCTTCCAGAATTAATTAATTACATTTCTAAAGTGCACATTGTACAATATAACTGCATGATGCTTAAAACGGTCAGAAACACCTCACTCTTCATCACAAAAGAGTGCTCTGGACCAACTGCTTTACATCCCTTCCGAAGGATGAAGCAATTGTGCCTAAATGCCTTGCTCAAGGGTACAGGAACCACGAACATGGACCAATAGCTATCCATGAATATACATTATATTCTTCACAACACTGAACAAGTTTTTATTAATTTAAACAGCCAAATGTGACACGATCTGACACACCCTATTCGTTGGCAATTTTCCAAAACAGCTTTTATATCAGCCCAAAGCAATTTGAACTTGGCAATCTTTGTAAAACATTGCCACTGTAAACAAAACATTTGAAAATATGTCTCCAGTTCAATTTTCAAAACAATGTCAATACCTCCCAGGCTTTGTGTTGACATACCTGTGTTACTTTACACTCCAAAAGATAAGTATCAGTAATGTCATTTGAAACTAAATGTACCATTGTGTATAATTACTGTAGGCAATATAATGGTGACTCTGGAATTCTGTGTTATGGAAACGTTTCTGTCCAAAACTGATTTTCTTTAAAAAAAACAATTGATTCCGATTGACTCCAAAGACGATTCGGCCAAGCCTTACTGCAATAGACCTTTTGCAGAGAACAACCATGTTAGGGGGGCAATCACAATTGTCACCGTGCATCATGAATGACTATAGGCGCTTTGTGGATCTATTGTCACATCATTTTAATAATAAAACCTGCTCACTAAAATGGCCTGCAGTGTAAAAGCGCTATACAATAATGTTTTCAGATTTAATACCACACACTTAATTTGCAAACGACTGGTTGATCCAACAAAGAAGACAATTGTACTAATATTCTCCCCTCAGTTACACTATGAGCAAAAACATGTACATGTTCATTGTAACCCCATTGTTAGTAACAATGGTGTGTGCCCAATTTCCATTGTTAGATGTTCATAGTGTTAGGGCTGTCCAAAGTTGTCAACATTTTCACGATCCTAGCTACAGGGCATTTTTCAAGAGCCCCTCCCTCCAACCCCCCCTCCCCCCTCCTCCCCCCTCCTCCCCTTACCCCCCCGATATACTTATTAGCATTTTACAGTGCTTGTAAAGTCATATGCGTGCACCTGCACCCCCCTTCCTATGCTCTGTAGACCCATTAAATTGTTGACAACTTTGGACAACCCCATTTACTGCCAACTTACCATGAATACAGTAAGGTGGATCAGATGACCATTGTTCGTTAGACATGCAGATGGAATCGGCCTGGCCAATCAAAAGATGATCCTCATGACACACATAGTGAAGGACGGTGCCAAAATTGCCGAGCTCGGATACTGACTGGGAACTCAGCCAAAGGAGTCCGTTGACTGGTGCAACGAGAGATAGCAGGCACGAGGGCGCATTGTCTGCACGGAGGAGAGAGTCACTGTAACATCCAAACTTTACCAACGGTCTCAACTCATTGTTATAAGGCTTTCCTAACAACAACTAACTTATTATTCAGTTGGGAAGTCTTGACACTAAGTTGGGACTGGTGGTGTAGTTGAGGGCATAACAACCTTACATATGGGCATTTTCACAGTTTGTAACATTACATATGTAACATCAGTTACTGTTAAAGATAGTATACATGATTAGTAAACTGTTACAAATAGTTTTATCCCCCTGTGTGATTAAAGATATACATGATTAAAACCAACCTGAGCAAAAACTAGCTCCGTACTATGTCTAACTTTTGAGAAAACAGTCAAAAAAGAGTTTGCAGTCATTTCGCCCCAAAACCACTTCGCCCTGAACCATTTCGCCCTGAACCACGGCCTGCGTACGAAGTAGTTTTGGGGCGAAGTAGCATTTGGGTGATGTAGTGTTTGGACGAATTAATTTTAGGCAAAATGGCACTAGGGCAAAGTGGTTTGGGGGCGAAATGGCACTTGGGCGAAATGTTTTTGGGGCGAATTAAATTTTCGTCTCATGAGACGAAAACTAATTGTTTTACTCATTTTTCAAACTAATTGTTTTACTCATTTTTCAGGGGAAGTTTTCTACGGTCATCATGTTTATATTGTGTAAGTTAGGCGTAAATCTGTGAACATTTCTGATTTTCGAGATACCAATCATGTATACTGCCTTTAAAATTGCCTTACATGACGGTGACCCAATGAGCTCCATGCAGCATGTCATAGTCTGACACGGCATATAGGCTACTGTATCCCGTGACACACTAGCTCTCTGGGTCATTGTAAGGGCATTTTCACGATAACTGACATTACACGTTAGTCAGTTACTCTGAAGGGGAATCAGGTAGGGTAGCGGTTCTTTCCCCGTCTTCCACCAATGTAGCCCTGGTTCGAATCCCGTCTGGGTCATTCCGTGGGTTTTTCCCCACACGTTGGTGTGTGGGGTTTTCCTCCCACCTCTAAAACTGAAAATTTATAAAAACAGGTTGAAGCAGAAATAGGAGATTGGAGAGGAGTGATAGAAGAAAGGAAAGGAGATAGATAAAAGGAAGAAAATAGAGGGAAAATTCTTGTTTTTTTTTTTTTTTTTAAATTTCGGAAAATTGGATGTCCGTCCATGGAAATTTGTCCTGATAGTTGAGATGGATCTGGAAAAATGTGGCAATCGACAATGTCACTCACCCACATCAATACAACTTGGACCACATCTTCCATCACACACGCAATGAGCCGGGCTGGTACAGCTAGCTGTGTGAGGACAACTCAGGTGGCAGATGTGACGGACAGAATAAAACTCGTCTCTTTCTTCACATTCTACAATTAAGACAGGAAAATGAGAGACGTGAACATGGGAATACAACAATTCCATTGGCCTAATAATGTATTTTGTAGTCAAGCTAGCTTAATTGTGACGGCTTAAAAATTATGCACAGTAAATTGTTTCCCCCACCCCTCCCCCATGTGCTTCCCCACCCCCTAGGTGGGGGTTTGGTCATGTTTTTCATGCCCCAGGGTGGGGGGCATTTGACCCTTTGAAATACAATTTTCTGTGCATTTGTACAAGACATGGCAAGACGATTTTTGTCACCTAAATGTTGCCCCAGAGGTGGGGATTTTGTCATGCAAAAAGTTACAATCCCCATGCACCTTTTAGGTGGGGTACAAAACAAACGAGAGTAAGGAAAAAAAAAAAAGTCCAAACAAAAGAGAAACAATGGATGGGACGTCCGCGGTGGGAGGTGGGTTCACACCTGTACTGTATATGTTGTTTCTTCCTCCATGGTATGTGTTCGGCATGGTGTGCCCAGCGCACCGTGCACGCACATGATGATCGAAACTGGGCTCTGTGCTGCACATTAACAGAAACGCACGGTGTCCGCAAAAACTTCATTTTATATAATAATAGTCTTACTGCTTAGTACATGGACGTTTTATCGTAGAGTTTCCTTCTTACAAAAGTTTGCCTCAATACCACTCGTGAATGGTGCAAAGTTGAACACAACATACAGGTGCAGCCTGCTCTTCACTGCGTGCCTTTGTTTCTTTCTCGCAATGGCGCCCTCTGTAGTCTGTACATTTCGCCGAGTTCGTTTTATAAAACAAAGAAACTTTCGGGCCGCGTCCGAAATAATGGTTGCAGGATTGCGAATTCGTTTCAGAGGTTCAGCCATTTTATCGCGTCACACATCTTTTCATTTGCAAATTTTAACACAAAAGAAAGCACCATAAACCATCATTTTTTTAATGATAATTTGAAATTCTTCTGTTTATAATACTCTTTTCCCCAACCATGCAGCAGTTGGCATTTTAGAAAAACGTTGATACATACAACAACAATATTTTATAAACGAAAAAACCGAACATATTTTACTGTCTAAAACTGTTAACCAGGGCTTAAAAGGTTTAAAAATAATATATACCTTCTAATTCAGTGTGTCCACAGTAAACTTCGCCGCCATATAGCAGTACGATCGCTAATGTGAACAGTGCAGAAATCGTCAGAAACGGAGGAGACGTCATTCTCCAAAAGAACGTTGCTGTATCACGGTCGATCATTGGAGACTCCAAATGAATTGGGCAGCCTGGGACTCCTTTTTATTCCAATGTTTTATCAAATCAGATACACTTTTTTTCAAAGTATCACCTAAAAACATGACGATTATTTGACTTATTTTGACTTAAGTCTGTCAACTTCGGTTATATTACCAAAAACAGACTATAATGTTGACAATTTTCAGAAACAACAATTACGTTGTGTCTGATATTGATAAGGTAGCTTTGTCACCCTTCAAGATAGTCACAAATTTGGCAAAAATATTTGCGTCTATCAATGTTTACACGAAGATAAACGATTCAATGTCACACAATATTTTTCCAGATTTGGCTACTGAAATAAAAACAAAGCATAATATGAGAGTTGCCAGAACTTTCAGACTTTTCCCTGATAGTACAGTGTACGTTGACGTCACTTTTTATAAACGGGGGCGGCTTAGTCACTTAAATTGCTACCGGTGGGCCTGGGGCTTTCTGCATCGATATTATTATTATTCGAAAACATTATTACAGAGTTTCTGGAAAATAGTTTTCGATGTAACTTACCAATATTATCGAGTAACTCCCATACACACCTCCCATGTCCCCAAAACCCGAAAACATTCGCGATTTCCAGTAAAAAATTGAACAAAACTATCGAGTCGGCTTTCAGTGGATAATCGTTGATACTGGAAAATTAGTTTACAAATAATCGGTGGATTTTCGACGATATCCTCGGAAATATGCGGCCTAGAAGCGCGGGAGTTTCAGTTTCGTAATCAGAAAAATATAACGGATGTTATGATATAAAAATCTCATGACCCATAAGGTAAGTCCCGGGGAGTTATGGGTAAACAAAAGTGAGGGGCTGATTTCACTAACGCTTACGATGATCGCTGATGCCCAAATCCATCGCAACTTATAACGATCGTTTGTAGTCTTACGATGATCGCAAAGCGTTAGTGAAATCGGCCCCTGGTCACTTTTTCGTGATTCAACCAATTTATTATATGTATGCACGCACCGAAGGTGCTTATATACTTGTACTTGGGCTTAGTTATACGGCATATCTGCACGCGTCTTAGTTTCTTATTTTGACGTACATTTTACTCAATAGTCCATTTGCACCAGCGGCTATGATGGGGGCAGTCACAATAGCACCGTACGTCATGCATGAGTATATAGGAACTTACATCATTTAAATATGAAAACCTGCCCCCTGTCATGGCCGCCGGTGCAACTGAGGGTCTATATTAAGACGTGGCTCCAAAACTGACAACACTTCGAATCCGGGGCGTGTATGTGGATTGGGTTTGCATTCCTTACTTGACCGCGTGGGTTTTCCCCTGGGGATTTCTCTGGGGGTTTTCCTCCCACTTCTAAAACTGCAACTCCTTCTTCGTCATCTCAAGTTAATAATATAGTATAGTTAAAGCTAAAACCGTATAGTTGATGGCATAAAAAGCCTTAGTTGCCGAAGATGCCATAAAATTAACAACAACAACAACTGACAGAGTACACTCATCTCTCTCTAAGAGGCTCTGTGTAAATTTAAAATAGTTTCGTTGATAACTCCCCTTTTTTGTTCTGATCAGTATATTAAAGATAGTATACATGATTGGTAAACTGTTACAAATAGTTTTATCCCCCTGCGTGATTGAAGATATGCATGAAGATCTGTGAACATTTCTGATTTTCGAGAAACCAATCATGTATACTGCCTTTAAATCTTACTGGCAGTTGCCAGAGGGAGTAAGTTGCATAAGAGTGATTTCTAAGCTCAATGCATTATGTATGACACATTTTGCAATGCTTCTCCAGGCCCACGCTAGTCCCGGAATACCTAAAAATGTCAAGCAAAATCCCAGGAAATGTTTCGCGGTTCACCATCCGGTGGCGTGATACCGCTGGGATCCCGGGAACATAACGGGGATCCCCCAGTAACTTAAAGCATGGAGGAAGGAAACAGCATATGATTGTATCTCGAAAATCAGAAGTTCACAGATTTACGCTTAGCTTACACAATATAAACATGATGACCGTAGAAAACTTCCCTTGAAATGATTTTGTCTGAAGTGCTATAGTCTTTGAGAAATGAGTAAAACAATTAGTTTTCGTCTCATGAGATGAAAATCCAGTTCGCCCTAAAACCATTTCGCCCAAGTGCCATTTCGCCCCAAATCATTTCGTCCAAACACTACATCGTCTAAAAGCTACTTCTCCCAAAAATCACTTTGTGCACAGGCCGTGGTTCAGGGCGAAATGGTTTAGGGCGAAGTGGTTTTGGGGCGAAATGATTGCAAACCCTCTTTTGACTGTTTTCTCAAAAGTTAGACGAAGTACGGAGCTGGTTTTTGCTCAGGTTGGTTTTAATCAGCATGCATATCTTTAATCACACAGGGGGATAAATCTATTTGTAACAGTTTACCAATCATGTATACTATCTTTAAAGTGGTGTAATGATCAACCACAAGGCTTTTTTTTCGCATAAACCAAACGGTTTTCGGAGAATTTGTTTTTTAGAAACTTCAGTGACAATCCTTTAATTGTTTCCCTTGGAAGTCAGTATAATTCCACCGAGTGCTGAACTCATTTTACTGGCTGTCATGTGTCGTCACAATGGGTACATATATTTTTAAAGGAATTCGTTATGTAACTTATGTAAACAGTTTGTGAAGTGTATATGCGCATTGATTTCTCAAAACTTAAACGCAATCATCCTTAAAGCTGTAAGATTATTTTATGCTCGTTTTACTCATCCGCTTGCAACAGTACCCCTTTAACGCACTCCCCTACTCGTGCGTCGCTTAGCAGAGCGGAAATTTCCTGAGATGTCAGGATGATTTTCATACTGGGTTTCTAAAAATCGCGTGATGTTTAAAACACTATACTTTCTGTTCCTTGTTGATTTAAGCAACAAAGTTCCGGTTCAACCGGAGCATTCTTTGTTCAGACTTAGTTCGCTTGGCACAGCACCAACATCAGGCTGGACGGCTCAGTCGGTAGAGGGCGTTGTACGTTAAGTCAGGGGATATGGGTTCGAATCCCGATTGGTCAGATATCTTTATTACTCATTAAATTGTTCCTTACACAGCGCCGGCATATTCGCCGAAAAGCGAGGTTGTTCGTGCAAAAACTACTCCTTCGCGTCTTTACTATGGTTGATATGACATTGTTTGTATGTGAACATTGTATTTGCATACAGAGCCTCGTTTTCAACGTAACCTTATAAAAAAAGAGCCAATAAAGGTGGCACTTCGAGCTACATGTACAACATTTTGCACCATCGTAATATTTGGATCTTAAAACAAAACGAACCCTTAAGGAATTCTTGTTTAAAAGTTACTACATGTATACACATTCACAATGCTTTCAAGAAATTGTCCAAAGCCACCGTCCTATTTAGACTTGTTTCCTGGCTACACAGAATTGAAATCGAAGCCATAGTGCCACGGTATCGAGGGGCCTAGTTTGGTTCACATGAATAAAGATATCCTGGGTGGAATGTACATTCCACAAAACACGGGTAAAAATCGAAAAGGGGAAAGAATAAACTAACATTTAACTTCCCTGTTGACTATTTTTAGTCAGTTCCTCCATGGTTGGCCCGAGAGTCGTAGGTGAAGTAATCCGGCTTCAAATTACATATTCAAGGCCGTGCGTGACAGGTCAACAGAACTCGTTAAAAAAATAATTCCTCGACCTGAACACGCAGTTCCCTATTTTCGATGAAGTAAAGAGAAAGTGTTTCTGACGACCAAGTTTTGCGGGATAAGCTCAAAGCGTTGGCACCACACAGGCAAGTAGGTCTTTTTCAATCCGAGTGCTGCACCTTAAAAGTCACCGTAGGAATTCACAGCAAAGACACTATCGTGTCGTTGCATCAATCATAGACCGTATCGATCCGAATATCCATCTTGTCGGGCAGGTTTTTTGGGCGTTCTGAGAGGACATGCATGATTGCACATTTTGTCCTTACATTGTTGACGAACTTTAACAAAATTGCTCTACAATATGGCGGTTATTCAATGAGGTCTACAGATGGAACATTTTTATGATACTGGAACAACCGCAGTACTCCTTTGAAGAAAAATGTTAACCAACTACACTGCACAATTTCAGCTGGATGGATGCACCTTTAAAAAAAAACTTTAGATTACAAGTAGGTATCTACGTCAGGAACAGAATATTCCTTTTAAGAAAATATATATTTTGGAACTTCTGATAGAGAACACAAGAATAGACAAAGCTGTTCCTAAAAAATATCTTTATTATAGGCCTACATGTAACATCCCGAGATCTTAGGACATAGGCGTAAGATACGGGGGTTGGGGTGGGTGGGACGGCGGGGGTGGTCTGATGCACCCCCGCCCCCACTTTCAAGTTGGGACGGGGGGCCGAGGGCGGGGCAAATATGTCAATTTGATTGAATCGTATCTTCTACAAATATCTAGATTTTTTAATTTGTACGCACTCCATTGTATCGCCCTGCAGTCGAACAATAACCGACGTATCCGACACGGGCTTGTTTTCACGATGTGCCGGAAAATCACTCCACTCGACTTAATTCTAATCTGCCTCGTCATTCTGTCGATACCTTCAAGATCAGGTATTTATATTGCGTTTCTTTTGTTTATATTAAATGAAATCCACGTGTATTTACTATGTATTAACCAAACACGGAGACCATATATCGGGATTCAAACCGGACACCTCTGGCAAATCGGGCGGACATTTTTTACTACAGACAAAACAAAATTAAAACTGCAGCTGGGCCTTTATCGTCCGTTTAATACCATCCACGTGATAGGTGTGTGGAATGTGAAATAGGAATGTGAAAAATGCTAATAAGGTATTCATGAATATAATTTAATTAGTGATGATCGACTGTGGGCACATGATACATTTTAATGGGAGATTATGTGAAAACAATAATGCACCTATCAATTATTTCCCCCACCCCTCCCCTCCCCCCGGGCCACCCCAACTTTTTTTTGTGACAAAATCCCCACCCCTGGAACAACGTTTAGGTGACAAAAATCCCCACCCTCGGGTGCAAAACATGCGCGTCTTGTATACAAATACACGGGTCAAATGCCCCACCCTGGGGCATGAAAAACGTGACCAACCCCCACCTAGGGGGTGGGGCAGCGCGGGGGTGGGAGGGGTGGGGGAAACAATTGATAGGTGCATAAACGGGCAATGACATTTCCGTGTGGGAAATGTGGTCCTCAACGAAACTTTCTTTTGTTTGTTATAGATGGAGTTGGTTGTCCGGAGCATCCAGCAGTAGAAGGTGCATGGTTTGAATTCGAAGCCGGAGCCGAACCGGGGGAAAACGGCCTGTATCCTGAACACACACTGGTTGAAGTTGTGTGCTCCAAGGGTTATGATTACGCAGACTCTGGTAGGTTCATCTGTTTCCGAATTACGCCCCGTTGATACTTAACGTAAAAGCGAAAGCGAGCGCAAATCCTACTGAAATATTTCGCGGCGACTAGTTTCTGCAAAACCACGAATATTTCCGTTTGACGAAATTTACGTCACAGCGAAGTTTCCACGCCGCAAATTCGTATTAACAACTAGTTTTAACGTCCGCGAATGTTCGCTGCGAAAAGATTCACGTTCGCTTTCACGTGAAGTATGTAGGCCTATCGGCCTTTATTTCGATTTTCGTTATACAGTGCTTGCTTGATATGTGAGCGATACCAATCTTCGTTCAGTGAGATGTGTACGCAAGCTTCTTTAACTATAACGATGATTAACTAAATCTTCATGTTAACGCGGTCTAAGTCGAACGTTGTATCTTTTTTTCAGATGCAGACACTCTGATCCAATGCCAATCAGACGGAGAATGGTCTGATCCACCGATATGTCAACGTAAGTATAGACTGTATCGAATAGCTGCCATCTTGTGGCCCGGGGAAACTTTTGTCATATAAATCGAACAATGTAAGCACAATACTATACTCCTTGGGAACAAAGAAGCTGCTCTATAAGTACAACATGGCAGCTATTGGATACAGTCCATACCGTAAATGTTACTGTGCGTACAGGAGGAAGCAATCAGGAGCATTTAGATGCTACAATATTTTAGAGCACAGATAATTTGACAAACGATTTACAGTCCGACATAACTGTGACACGCACACACAAACTATTGGATATCGGGCAAATAATTTATAAGCATATTTGTTGTTTCCGATAAATAAAATGTTAACTGTAGCAGATATTAATTGAGACACAGGAAGATAATTTATACTAAGAACACCTTTGACACTTTTGAAGTACAGAAGTCACACGTAACTGGGACTCATAATTTCACTGGTTTTTATTAACCATTACAGAAAGCAAGTGTCGAGTCCCAGAGGCTCCATGGAACGGAGCGGTGCGACGTCGAGACCAAACTAAGATCGGTCAATGGGTCATCTTCACTTGCAAACAGGGATTCACTCGAATTGGACTGAGGAAGAGAACCTGCACAAGGACCAATAAAGGCTCAAAATGGAGTGGCAAGAAGCCCGTATGCAGAGGTGGGAAGAACAGTAGTTACTGTTAATTAATTCACCAAGCAAGACGCACAGTGCATGACATCATTAACTCCTGGTCACTGGGTTGGATTATACACTCGACCAAAAAAGTTCTGTCACCAGTAAGACATTTATAGATATTTATTATTAAATTGGATTCAATGTAGGAAAATAATTTATCAAATTTTAGCTGAACATATCCCTCAAAGGAATAGAGCTCAAGAGAGATCACGATGGCAAGCTTCACGGAACAGGAATGCAACAAAGGAGTGTGGGGTCAGAATGAAAAACAACGATGTCAACTTTATTGCACTCAAGCAAGGGGAGATACAGTTCAGTATTTTGCTTCCACCATACCTAATGCAATGGCATGATTCAGATTGGACAGTTTAACCATTTTGATTTGGATGTTTTTGACAAGACATTGATAAATCCAAACTCACTTAAAAATGTCCTAATTGTCTACACACAATTTGCCCAAATCACAAGTTGCATTGTTCTTTGGTGTTTTTCATTCTGACCCCACACTCCTCTGTTGCATTCCTGTTCAGTGAGGCTTGCCATCATGATCTCTCTTGAGCTCTATTCTTTTGAGGGATATGTTCAGCTAAAATTTGATATATTATTTTCCTACATTAAATTCAATTTCATAATAAATATCTACAAATGTCTTACTGGTGACAGAACTTTTTTGGTCGAGTGTATAATACTTTAAAGGCCCTATGTATCATTTACAAGATAACACTTTTTACAGATTCGTGGAATACGGGTGTAACATATCTAAGGAAGAATGTTGGTAAACTAGCCTGAAGAAATGTTAGCTACTTAGTTGCATCAATGCTTCAGACAACATTGAATATATATATGGATTTTGTGTACAAGTGGTAAAAAAAGTGGTTAAAAAGCCCCGTGCACAGGACTTTTTTTTAGAAAACCACCTTCGGTTGTCAATTTCCAGCATGAAATACCATTTTGGACGGAAATAAATTCATGTGGTATTTGTTACTATTGCTATCAACACTTTAAGTAAGGTTTTTCTTGTCAACTCATGAAAAACAAAATTGGGTCATTGCAAATGGTACAATGGGCCTTTAAACCTTTTTACATTCTCCCTGGGGTATGCAGTCCCGGCAGCCTGTCAGGCACTCATGAGCTTGCTAAATACTCAACACCATTTCTATCTTTGCAGGCACCCATTTCACACCTGGGTGGAGAGAGAAAATTTATGGCAAAGTGCCTTGCCCAGGGACATGCCAATCATTTACATGACCTCTACATTTAAATAAAAATATTTAGTCGTTTTAGAACACCTCTAAGTCTTTACATACATGTAACTCATTGCAATAAAATTACTGTGTATACCGACTAGGAGGGGAATTCCACCTGCATAAATTAAAATTGCAATTTTAATTTACATGCACTCAATTGGTTTGAAATTCAATTTTTCAGCCAGTCACCAATGCAGAAGTCCAGGACCTGTGCAAAATGCCAACTTGACCTTAGCACAATCTGACAGGGGAGTCCGCATTAATGACGATTCTTTCAGCCCAAACACGAAGATCAACATCACATGTTGGCCCGGTTATGCCTTGGTAGGAAAGTCCCGAATATTATGCTCGATGACTGGAAAATGGACCCCTGATGTTCCAATTTGCCAAGGTGAGTTTAGAACTTTAGAGAAGTTGCTTTCCAAAAAATAATAATAATAATAAAGATGGCCTATCTTCTATAGATCAAGTTGATAGTGTGCACAGAATGTCTATATTTCAGGACCTTGTTCCAAGAAGCTTGTTGTGTCCTTAAGCCTAGTGTACATCAACATTGCAACTGGAAGCAACTAGTGGCAACTGGTGTTTTCGGTAACTGGAAGCAACTCGCGGCAACTGGGAGCAACTGATCAGTTGCTCAAAAAGGTCGATGTGCACGTACTTGCAACTACTGGCAACTGGAAAAATCCCAGTTGCCGCAAGTTGCTCATGTTCTACTTTCTGGCAACTAATACCCAGTTGCGGTCAGTTGCGTCGATGTACTCGTAGTTGCAACTAGTTGCACGTGTGTGTCTGAATACATGCGCGCACATCGACAGCAACCGCAAGCAACAGTTGCTTCCAGTTGAAAGGTCAATGTACTGTAGGCTTTACCGAGTTGCCGTACCGATGTGTGCGCTCTGAAAACTGGATGTTCCCAGTTGCCGCTAGTTGTCGATGTGCGTGCTATGCACACATCGACAGCAACTGATCAGTTGAGTTGCTTCCAGTTGCAATGTCGATGTACGCTAGGCTTTAGACAAGATACTTTTTTTTCTCTCCCCCCCCCCCCCCCCCCCCCCCAAGAGTGTTTATTTACAAAGACCTATTGAGCTCATGCCAATGACGTCATTTTGGGAGTAAAACAATGCCGCGTCGTTGTGGAAGCAATGTGCGTGCGGCTGCGCGTTGTGTGTGTCCATAGCGCGCGTAACGCGCAATGATGAGGCTCCCATTGGTGAACTAAACCGCATTACGCCCACCAGAGACACACACAACGCGCACGCACATTGCTTACACAATGACTCAGCATTATTTGACTCCCAAAATGGCATATTCGCACGTGTTCGAAAGGGGTCAATAAGGCCTATAAATGGGTCACATCCAAACGGGCTTTTCACTGACTTGGTCTTTTCAAAACCTTTAAACAAGTCTTTTACCTCTTCACAATAAAACAAAAAAAATCTATCCATCGCAGAGATTCGCTGTCCATCGCTTGGGAAACAAGAAGCCAACATCTCCAATCTTCACAGCAACATGGAGAACAGGGTTTATGGAGCAGGAGAGGTTGTAGATTATAACTGTGATGAAGGTTATCGCATCTTAGGAGTCACATACAGGACTTGTCAAGGACCAAGTTTGTATTTCCCAAATCGCACATGGTCGGATCTTACGCCCATCTGTACAGGTGCGTTGAGCTAGGAAGACAATTAAGGCATGAATCTGTGAACAAAGGGACAGTGTTTATTTCATTTTGCCAAGCATACCAATTTATTACTCTCCCCCCAAAAAATATCAATTCTTGATGAGAACAGAAGTTTGAATAAAGTGAACTCGAGGATAATAGGGAGGTTTCGCAAGGTGACGGATACGGTTACGAGTACGGATATGATAACGGTAACCGTTCACGTCGATGTGCACACTGAACTGGGTTTCGCACTGTGTGAATGTACGTGTAAACTATCTGTTAAATCCGGCTTTGTTTTCAGCAGATTGTCCTCAATTTCACGTGGGCATGACTCATTAAATTCGATCTGTATTCACGGAAGATACATCAGAAAGAAACAAAATGCACACAACTTATTAATCTATCACGGAAAAGGCGACAAATCTACACAACCGGTATCCGTTTTTATGCTACGCGTATGGAGGCCGATAACTGTTATTCACGCGCATGAAAACATGTGTACTACGGTTACTCGTCACGAGAAGCGCATAAAGTCATGATGTATCCGTATCCGTAACGGTGCAAAACCTCCCTAGTAAAGACTGATTGACAGACCACTTTGGTAATGGATCTTTCCAAAGGGGGCATTTTGGCAACAGACATATTTTCGAGGAAAATACCTTTGTCTGGTCTCAAAATAAAATAAATAAGTTTAAGTTGTTCTGAAGAGATAACTTAGGCCCAAAAATGTTTTAAAAATGCTAATATACCTCATAGAGCACTTGCAAGTACATCAATACCTCTGATGCAATTTAATGATAGTTCTTGCTAATGTTGTTAAAGCTTGATAATATGGGTGGTTATCATCCAACATCAAAAGTAGCCAGATATGTTCAGACCCAAGAAGATAGTAAACTGATCAAGTAATAATTCCCCCTTAGAGATTGTATGCCCTGACCCCGGCAACCTGCAGTACGGAAGCGGGTACCCATCATCGACGCGGCATACTATTGGAGGCAATGTGACTTTTTCCTGTCCGTCTGGTTACCAGCTACAAGGGTCAGCTGTCCGACAATGCAAGCCAAACGGCAAATGGAGTGGTCAACTGACGACATGCAACCATGAAAGTAAGTATGAAATGCCTAAAAATGCAAGAAGCTCGTTCAAGAAATGTTCAAGCTGCTCACAGCGGCTCGAGAAATGTCTACTTCAGCACAGCCAGCGGCTTGCTTTTACACATACACCGTGTTTACACTCGAACCGGCAAAGGTGGATACAGACCCAGCATTTTTATTGCGACCACAAAACTGAACATTTGCCGCGTTTACACTACACCTCGATCCGGCTTCAACTCACCTTCAGAAACCACAAAAGTCACCACTAGTTGTAGTGCCAGATTGGTCAATTAAATCTACTACATGGCGGGCACTGACCCAAGGACACTCAAATTGCCGAATCTGTATTCGGGTAGCGTTTACACTACAAGCGACCTTGACAATTGCGGGGTTCAACCCCGCAATTGTGGGATTCAACCCTACCCTAAAGATGACTTGAAAAAGGCGAATCGGACCCGGGTCTGATCCGCCTTTTTGCGTTTACACTTAGTGCCTACCCGGCTTGAACTCCCCTTTTTGGAAATTGCGGAGTTTGATTTGGCAAAGGCAAATCGTGTGTAAACGAGCCTATAAACAAATAGTAACCTTCAATTATTTATGTCACAGACCATGAAAAAATTCCGTTGTAATAGAGTTAAGCTCGTTCCTGAAGAAAAATTTACTTTTTCAATTCACCTTTTGCGTTTACACTTGGTGCCTACCCGACTTGAACTCCCCTTTTTGGAAATTTCGGAGTGTAAACGGGCCTTAATAAACAAACAGTAGCCTTCAATTATTTATGTCACAGACCTTGAAAAAATTCTGTTGTAAAAGAAAATTTACTTTTTTGGGGGGTTGCTTGCTATACATGCATCAGGTTAGATTTAATATAAATTTGAGCTAATTGAGAATTTAGTGTAAATTGTGTCTCCATGTGACTGAGACAACACAAAGGATTTTTATTCAAGCCTATGTGATTTTTAACAGGTTTTTCAAGAGGTTTCCATCTTTTCTTCAACAGGCTTCTATTGCTCACATCCGGGTATTCCAATCGGAGGGCGCATGGTCAACGAGGATGTAATCCGCTTTAAACAGGGAAACAAGGCAACCTATGAATGCGAAAGAGACTTGGTTTTGGTCGGTTCCCATGAACGAGAGTGCACAAGGGATAGGATGTGGACTGGTGAAGCCCCAACATGCCAAAGTGAGTGTATTTTAGTTCTTTGTGAGCAATAGTCTAAGGGGCGAGGACTGGTCACAAAAAATATTCTAATTCTGATCTACATGTATGTACATGTAGACTGCTTAGGTGCAGTTTATGAAGACCGTTTTATGGTTTAATAATAATAGTGGCGGATTCTTATAGCGCACCTGGTGCTGTTGCCATTATTACCACTGCCATCAGGGAATCACCACAGCCATATCTGCGCGGCCAAGGCGCATAACCCTATCAGCACTTTGTGGTATTCCCCCTAACAACTCTCCAAATAACTGTTCCAAATGCTTGAGTGTATACAAGCCTCATGGAAATTAAGAAGGGCATGATGCTGGCCAAGTTGGCCTCAGAAAGTGTATCTCAAAGAGGCATCAGGGCCAACTAATAAGGACATGAGGCCATTGGGCTTTGTGGCCCTGGTTAATGTCAAGGCCTGGATTCATGCTGGCCAAGTTGGCCTCAGAAAATGTATTATCTTGAAGGGGCATCAAGGGGCAACTCTGTCGGGCATAGTGGCTTTATGGTCTTTGTAAAATGTTTGTTTATTGACAGGTCGGTTTGACTTTGATGATCCAGTGGAGGTGGCCCACAAACTGGGCTACAGTGCCGAGGGTTTTGCTATTGACACTCAAACTAACGACAACTTCAGCTCCTCTAAGGGAAGATCCCTAGATCTGACTTACACAGGAGGAATGGATATCTACTTCCTTTTTGATGCTTCTGGGAGTATTTCTAAGGCACACTTCCAGAGAAGCTTGGATCTGGCTAAATCTCTTATTAAAAAGGTTAGAACTTGGCTGTCTGGGAAGTTGGTGTCAGAGATGCTAACATGATTTAGGCGTAGTTTGTACAATTGATTCAGCCAATAGACAGCCGAAGTGTGACGTGCGTTGCCATGGCAATTGGATCTAAACTATCATGGCCGTCTGGAAAAGTACCATTGGAACACGGTTGAGTGATTTTTAGTTTAGATCCAATTGCCTAGGCAACCAACAAAAGGTGACGTATTCACTTCGGCAGTCTATTACGATGAGTATTGTGATGTAATTCTTAAAGGCAGAGCTTCAAATGTGGGATTTGTCAAAAGCGGGTGCCCCGTGGAAAATTACTCTATCAATTCTCAATGTTGGCATCTCTGTGATGTCCCTTCATGCAAGTCTAGATTTGAGTCGCAAGTCCTTATTAATATGTGATAAATATTTGATTTCGAAAAGATACACACCCTATTTGCAGAATGAACGAGGCTATTAGCCTGCACCATGGCCCTACACCCTCTGGAAACGTAAGACCAGCTGCCAGGGCACGGTATGGAGCGTGGTGAAATTCGTGGCAAGAGTTTGTCTGTCGCGCATTGACGAGCCTGCGTCTTTAAGTCAAATTAATTTAAGTGGTAAAGGTACCGTGCTTATGGTTAATGTCAAGAATACAAAACCTTGTAGCGCGACCTTAGATGTGTAATGGTCGATCTTGAGATTGAGAGGAATATTTTAAACAATGTGAGACTTTGTAACAGTTTCAGTGACACTGAAGGGGAAATAACTTGTTGTTTACAGATTGGTGTATCCAGCGGTCCACGCCGCGCTCGTTACGCCATCAGCGTGTACGCGTCGAGACCCAGTATATTTCTGCATATAAACAATCCACAGGATTCTGTTCAAGTTGTGAATGCCGTCATCGATGTCGTGGCTGAAGCATACCAATCGGAGTTGATAGGTAATAAGCCAGAAGTTTCATAAAAGGTGAACCAACTGGCCAAATGAGTCACAATTTGGGCCGGATTTTTGTGGCCATAACTAGGGGCCAATTTCATAGCGCTGCTCAACGGCCGGTTTTCTGTTAACCAAGCATCTGCTATTTCATAGGCATCGTTAACGGTAAGCAACTGAAAACGTGCCTTAACTACAGGGCCAAACTTTGCATAGTGACGTCTCCAAGCGCGCAGATGCTTAAGCATGCCGCAGCCATGAAATAGCACTTAACTCGTCTGCTATAGTAAGCACGTCTTTTCAGCTAATGCTTAAGCAGCCCTTGTGGGGTGTTATGGCCGAGCGGTCTAGTGCGTCAAACTTAAGTTCCTGTGCTAGTACTAGAATGTAGGTTCGATTCCGGGCCGCGACGGGTTGTGGCACCTGTGCCCTTGAGCAAGGCACTCAACCACACTTGCTCCCATTCCTGTAATTGGCGGTCCCTCCTCTGTTGGATGCGGTGAATAAATAAATAAATAAATAAATAAATGAAATTGGCCCCAGATGTCAGCGGTGGATCAAGGCTCATTAAATTGCACAAATAAAATGGGCATTCTGGACAGTTGCCAGGTATCGCATGGAATTCTTGGGTACTGCCAGGAATTTCCATTTTTTTCTTCATATTTTGAATCAGCTGCTGATTTCTAAAAAAAATGATCGGGTGACAAATGATTCATTTGCCAAATCATGCCATCAAATTTCTGTTGACATTCTAATGGGGCCTCCAGAATTTTGCTTGATGAAATTTTAAAGCCATTATAATTCTTTCTTCAGGCACAGGTACAGCAACAGGAAAAGCACTCAAGCTTGTACGTACAGATATGATAACAGAAAACAGGCCTGGTACAAAAAGAATCATGTTCCTCTTCACAGACGGTAAGTTTCTAGTGGTCACTTTATTTTCAAGGTAGCAGTTGAATCGGTGTCAAAAAATTTGACATTGCTGCGTGTTCGAACATCACGCGTGTAATCAGTAAAACTCTAATGAATGACCACTTGTCACAACAGGAAAAGCCAACGAGGGCGGCAGTGAAGCGTCAATCAGTCACGAAGCCGAGATCCTCCGCAATGATTATCAATTTCAAATCCACTGCATTGGAGTGGGCACGGGCATAGACAAAGAAGAATTGCAGATTATAGCCTCCAAACCGTCAATTGAACATCTATTCTTCATTGCTAACTTCAATGAACTCGGCTTACTGGCTCAGACAATCACACAACAGAAACTGGGTAAGCAAAGACTGACGGTTTTTATTTCACACAGACTTATGCAGAATTACCATACTTCATAAATATTTATCAGGCCATTGCAGCATTTCATTGGTCAACTCCACATTTCAGTAGTTTGCATAATTCTTTGCATCTTTCTCAAATGTGTGGTGATGTCAAATTGATTTAATGGATTTATGGGACTCCAATTCGCAGCTCCTAGGCTGAATTGCATGAAGCTTTAAAGTGTCTTCCACCTGATAATCGAGATGTGGGTGGTGCAGTTGGCAGCCAACAACTAGAGACACCAAGTAATCCACTTACTCTTCACGGAAACACAGGACCATTGGCTTGGCATCCCTTCCGAAGGATAGAGCAAATGCTTCATGAATACATGAAGCATTACAAGCCCTCAAAGTCTCTGAAATGCCCGTCTAAATTTCTGGAATTTTTACTTAAACACACTTATTCTTGACTTGTTCAAAGATTACTCGTCTTGTGGGCCCAAGGTGGTTACCGACTCCCCGAAAGGTCGAATCGCTGGAGGAGAAAATGCCAAAGAGGGCCAGTGGCCATGGCAGGTGGCATTATTCTATGCTACGTCTGCAGATCCTGGTGCTACGGTAAGAAAGTAAAAACCTCAAAGTGTGCTTTGGTGGGAGTAGAACCCATGACCTCCTGTATACTGGAGCAGATGTCTTAAACACTCTTCCACTGAGTTTGGTAGCTTTAATCAACTTGAGTGAATCTTACATACAAAATATATGTCAGATTTGCATGAAGTACTGGAACTGGACATTATTATTATTCAAAGCGCACATTATTAAGACTTATTTTTCAACAACGAACATAGCTTTAACCAGAATTTTCTTAGAAAAATCAACAAAACCTCACCAAGAAATATAACCCTTGAATGTTGTCTGGATTTTTCCTTTTCTATGACCCTGTTCTCACTAGAGAAATCGCTTCGTTAGACGATGATTCGACGAAGAGCCTCTTCATTCGACGATGATTAGAATAGCTTCATTCGATGAAGGAAATAGCTTTATCCAACGAAGAGATCGCTTCATTCGACAAAGCAAATTTGTAATGTTAAGGGCTCCCTTCATTTGACGAAGCGATTTGGCGGGCCTGTTGCACAAGCGTGTTGTGCGTCAAGCGCCTAGCAAGAGTTGTTTTTGATGCACCGCTGGGAAAACCACAGCGCGTCTAGTCGCTAAGCTCAGCGCTTGATATGCTATGCACATGTACGACCTCCCACGGCTTCATTCTATCTTCGTTAGCGGTCGCTCTTCGTTCGATATTCGTTAAGTGATATATGAACGCACGCTTTCTTAACTAACAATGATTAACTAATCTTCGTCAAACAAAGCGATTTCTCTAGTGAGAACTGGGTCCAAGAAAGATTGTTTTGTCTTTGTTTCCTGTTTCAGCCAACCTTCTTCTGTGGTGGTAGCCTTATTGCTCCTAACTGGGTTTTGACTGCCGCACACTGCTTCGATAAAAAGGACATTACATGGGCTAATACAAGAGTCTATACAGGTATGAATACAGTCAGAATTCACTATAATAAACAATTATTTGTTGACTGCTGTTCACTATGACAGAATTCTCGTTATAAAAGTGGTTACAACTGACCAATGCAATGATTCCACCCGTCATGTTAATAAGAAAACAATGATTGAAGATGAATATGCACACGGATTGATGTGAACAAATCTAGGCACCCGACTACCATGGTATTAAAACCCCGTTTTCTGAGCAGTACAGCCAGGGAACCAGCCTAAATAGGACAATTACTTGAAAGCATACTGGACACAAACTCTTTTTATTGTTTTCTCGGAACGTAGATGAGGTACTGAGCTGACTTATGCACAGGTTGGTTTTTATCATACACATCTTCAATCACACGTGGAGATAATGCCGTTTGTAACGGTTTTCGAGTCCTGTCAAATATCCTTAATCATGCTTGATGAATATTGGCTTTCTTCTTACATCAAAAGCCATGGAAATAAATCCTAACATACATTCTCAATTTCTCCTTTGCTAATCTAACCATCCTGAACCAGAAATAACAATCACTCCTATGAAGTGATCCTGTTTTTCCTATTCTAGGTATTATCAACACATCCACCAAGTCACTTCGTCAAGTTGATCCGACCAAGATTTTTACACTCGATGGTGACGATGCACTGATAAAACATGAACATTACAATTCAAACCTGGATAACGACATCACCCTGCTGCGACTGAGCCGTAATGTCACCCTTGACTCGAGGACGAGAACTCTCTGTATGCCACAGCCAGGCTCGAGTGGTAAGACCTCATTACGGGAAGACAAACGCAAATGTGAATTTGACGTCACAGCGAAGTTTTGTGACGTATATTTGTAGAAAGTTGAACTGGTTTCAACTTGTGCGAATGTTTGCCGCAAAATATTGACGTCAGATTTACGTTGTTTGCTTTCACATAAAGAATAAACTAGGTTTAGTGTGCTGACATTTTTATAATCTTGACAGAAACCAACTCTTGCAAAACTATTGCCTCATCGACCCCCTTATATTGTCCTACAGCCAAAATAAGCTAGGTTCCAATGCCTGTGGTAGAAGCCACTGTTAAAGTATGCAATCGAAGAAAAAAAAGCACTCTTGCAGGAATACTGCGCAAAATCAACTTGAAATTTACAACAGATGCTTATAACATCATAGCCGACATGATCTCTTTCTAACCAACAACCAAAATGACAAAATAATCGAATTGACCAAAATATAAAACTAGAGCTTGTTTGTTGATATCAACAACAAATGGTTTTCAGGAATTTGTAACGTGCACAATTTGTGGAAATAACTCCGGTTGCTATTCACTTTTACTAAACAGAGATCATTAAAAATTACTCTTAACTTTTTTTGGTGATGCGCAGAGAACAAAATTTACTCCCTCACCGATGAACCACCATTTGTGGCAGGGTGGGGAACGACAGACCCCTACAACACAACCGGAACCAAATGTGACGAGGGATTCCGAAAATCTTCCGAAGATCTGAAGTATCTTGCCATTCCGGTCAAGTCAGATGAAGAATGTCGAGAAAGCTTTCACGTGGAATTTAAATGCAGTGCTAAATCAGACTACCATCCTGATGTGGCATTCTGCGCAGGACACAGGGAGGGAGAACGGGATTCTTGCAAGGGAGATTCAGGGGGCCCGGTCATGAGGGAACTGCGCATGGGAAATGGTGAAACACGGTGGGTACAGATCGGTATTGTCAGCTGGGGAGAGGGGTGCGCGGTCGAGGGGCGTTATGGCGTGTACACAAGGCTTACAACATACACTGAATGGATACAGAATCACGTGGGGCCCTCAGTTTTCAATTTACATGAGTGAGCTGCGATTACTCTGCACATATGCAACAGTGAGCATGCATACAAAAAAGAAAATATGTATGGTACTTTCTGAAGTTTTTAAGCTTCACTGTCAAGTCAAAAATGAGATGTTGAGCATTGGTAGCATGTGTTACATTGCAGACCTTTTTAAAATGTGTACCTTTCTGTTAAATGCAATGATAAAGTCACTTTACATTACTCACAAAAAGTTAGTGATATTATGGGGTCTGCGTAGATATTTTAGGGGCCGTCCATAAAGTACGTACGTACGCACGAAATGCCAACTTTTTAGACCCCCCCCCTCCCGCCCCCCTGTACGCATATTTTGTGATGTCACCCATGTGCTTTAACGTTGGGTGTACGCATTGGCTCCATGGTAATTAGGTACTATACCAGATATTGCACTTAGTACATACCTGTGCCATGAAGACTGATGCCACGAAATCAACAAGCTCCTCTCACTCGGCAAGAAACCGATGTTGGCTTCTTAATTTTCTTTACAGCAGCATTTCGGAAAACATTCTAGTCATGCAATAACAAAATAAAAGTAATACGTTTATGTATAATGCGTTTATATTTTTAAGTCATTTTTAAGTGGTAATAAAAATTGAATTTTTATGAAAAGGTGACGTGATCTAGGAAAAGCCACCTGATGTACACAAACATTTACATGGGTAACGCATTAAAATTGACTATAAAAAAAAAGCCCGAAAGCATTTTTCCTTTAAAGGTACCAACCTACTGTTTACATGATTTAGCATCACTGACAATTTTTTCGATGGTCGTAGTGACAAAAAGTAAGTAAGTAAGTAAAAATAATTAAAATTAACAAAAGAGGCCCATATTGGGCTATACGCTTTACCAGCCGTCCATCGCTGTATAATACCATGTGTTTGTAAATAAAGGTGGCGTTCGATACGGACCGACACGTGTTTAAACCTCGTTTTCCCCGACTAATCGCACCTTGCATGATCCTCCAAGGTCAGCGCTGACTTGCAGAAGGTACTCGAATGCAATGGTTTCTTGCATGTCCGCAATGCATGGTGCTTTTTTCTTCGGATATTATTTGCATCGCCGCAAATCCGCAAAAATCTGAATAATTTCCTCGTCCATATCAACACTCAGAAACTCTTCTAATGAAACCTGCTGGCAGATTTGTCTACAAATTGGAACTGTATTATCTTCCATCAAGAAGAGAAACCAACCGCGAATGACAAAAGCAACTCACACTTCACACTGGTTTCTACAGCTGGAAATAAAACTAACTCCAAGACCACGTGATTTTCTGGAACAGAAATCTGGTACCAGAAAATCATGTGACCTTGGTTTCTTTGACAAATGCTAAAAAACAGCCAAATTTGATGGTTTCTTTTCAGGATCTATCTAGTTTATTTCTGAAAGACTTTTAGAATCTTGTATGGGACCATTTCGAGCCCAAAATAGCCCAACAAAGCCGGTGTGTACCTTTAAGTAAAATTCTGAAACAAAATTTATTTTACAATTAAATTGTACAATGATATCATATTATAAGAACTTTTGTTTCATGTAGTAAAACATGAGATTGTGTATAATAAAGAATTACGCAGCATTAATTTTCTTGTGGAATTTTGTGATTTCTTCAGACTTGAAATATAAAACTCACAAATGATGTGAAAGTTAGGATCTGTACTTGGTGCTTTTGGCTCCTGTTTCACTCTTTTTGTATGCTGTAGCTTTTTGTTGTCTTGTATTTTTTTTACCGTGATAGTACATGTATACAAATGAATGTTTGTGAGTTCAACGGTAGGAATATTTTCATGAGTTGAAAGATGGAATGTTCCATTCAATGAGGCGAAGCCGAGTTGAATGGAATTAATTCCATCTTTCAACTCATAAAAATATTCGTTCCATTGAACGAATAATAATAATAATAATAATAATAATAAACCAACATTTATATAGCGCATTACAGATCAATGATCCCCCAAATGCGCTTCACAGTAAAACACTTTTTAAAAGACGAATAGACTGATGCCGAACAGACCAGCTGCCGACCATTACATTTAGTAAAAAACACCTAGTTAAAAATACGTCCAAATTACACAATGTCACAAGACAAAATCGCCATCACATCCGCGAAAACGAAAAGAAGAAAAAGATACAGCACAAGAAAGCGAACACAAAAGAACAAGCAACAGTTAAAGTGTAAACAAGTATGTTTTCAGGGATGACTTGAAGCCTCCTAATGAATCAGCACACTTGATGTGCATGGTCAATTCTTGTCAATTCTTGCCAATTTGATTATTGTCAATTTGATTGGAGAACATCCGACAGCACGAGAATATGAAAAAGTACTTAAGACCCTAGTCCTTGAAATCTCTCACATCACAATGACCAAATCCGACTCATCTACCACACGCACGTCTTACGCAATCGCGTCTGCTTCAGCGACGTGCAATGTCACGTGCGAACACGAACACGCACTTGCTGTAAAAATGCATACAGTGCACGCACCGTGCAATGGACAAAAATTGTATGGAACAAAAATGCACGGTTGGTGACGTAGCATGAAATGGTTAAATTATTTAATGCCATGTGACCTGCTATCGTCTAATCAAATTACAGGGATCTACTTGGGTGTTATATAATAGTCTATAAAATATAACCGCATTTAAAGTATGAGAAACTAACCTTTCGCTTTTTGCTGTTGGAAGTATTCTTATTATCATTCTGGTGTGGTACATCAACATCCATGTTTTCTTGGTCATCGTCCGATTGTGTTTCTTCACATCTTTCCTCAAAATCTGCAACTATGGACACGAAGGCAGAGTACCAAATTAACAACATTTAGTGGTAAAACAGTGTAAAATGGAGCTAGCTCAATGTTACCAGAATTGACACTGTATTAACAGTATACAGCAAATTTGGCCATGTTCAGACATGGGACTACGAAGACCGAAAAAAGTCTAACATTCTGCGGTCGCTGCGGGGGACTTTTCCTGGCCTAAAAACTGAGCGTTCAGACATGACAGAGTTAGAACAAAAACGGTCTATCTCAGGTCACGCAGTTGCATCCGGACTTCCTCTATGAACGCCAAGAATACATGCCGCACGCTTTGCGCGTTCGCGCGCTTGAATGAGGTGGGTCACGGCGGCGACTTAGACCGGATGTTCAACTATCCAGACATGGTACTAGAGGGTCTAACTGGAGTTAAACCAAAAATGGTCTATGTAGACAGCCTTTTCTCGACGGTCTATGTAAATCGTATTGGTGCTAAAAGCGGTCTACATAGACCGTTCAGACACAACTGAGATAGACCGTTTTCGGTTGAACCGAAGTTAGTCCCCTTTTTGTACCGTGTCTAAACATACCCTTTGTTACAGGGCACACGCCTCATAATCAGACAAGAAATTTCAAAAATTAGATCTAAACCCTTTTAAAACCCTACATTTTGAACTTTGCCTTTTACAATTATATAACAATATTGATTGCAATAGAGCCTTTGCACGGCGGCCATGACAGGGGGCAGTCACATTGTCCCCATGTGTCATGCATGAGTAGGTGCTTTGTGGTTCTATTGTTACACATTTACATAAGAAAACATGCCCCCTGTCATGGCCGCCGGTGCAGAAGCTCTATTGGCTGAAAAACTAATGCTTAAATCGTAAATGTTGGTATCTCTGCAGCATGTACTCATATTAACATGGAGTCAGCATGCGAATGCCAACTTTATTTCAATGTACCTGGGTAGAGATCCGACATACTGTCATCCGTTTCAATTTCCGAAGCTTCCGAGTCTGTGTTAGTCTTCAACCTCGACTCTTGGTCTGATTTTTGTTCCGTTCTGTCTCTGCGAGGAACTCTGCAACTCGGTTTGAATGGTACACCAAGGGCTTGACATTCATTGTCTGTGAAATAAATACCAGTAAATAAAACAAATAAAACAGAAACAAAATAACAGTCAAATCTTAACAAGTCAAACTTGGATAACTCAAAACCATGTTTAGCTTAAATCTTTGAAGATATGAGCTAACCTCTGGAGCTACGAGTCTCACAAACAGCCAAGAAGTATAGAAGTTCTAGGAGGCACTTCCGGTAGAGTGGCACACCCTGCCTCAGTGGCTCTTACGGAGGTCATACATAAAATGTTACATCTCTCAGCCTCATTGATCTTTTGGTCAGATTATAACTTGCGTTTCTTTTTTTAAGGGTAAACATACCGTCATTGGTGGCATAATTCATAATTTCAAGGTTACCGGCAATTGGAAAATTAAATTGTATGTCCTTCCCTGCGTCATTTTATTAGAACTGTACGCTCTATCACAATTCTTTAGGATTAATTATTTATCATCTTACATTTTGCTAATGCCTCGGTGTACCTCTTTCCCGTCACATGCCTTTTTATGTCTGCCGGTTCTCTGCTAATGTGGCGAAGTGTCAACGTGCAGAAAAGTTGATGCCTATATAAAAGATAATTTTAATTTTAATTTTAAATTTTAATTTTTAGATCAAATTTTCTGCCAAAAAAGGAGGGAACAAATTGGAGTTTTTAAACTTTACATGTGAATAATAGCACTACTCCATTGCCAATAATGTACAATACTCTCAAATAATGACATAATAATGTTGTCTTATACATATATAGTGCACATATCTATCTTGCGGGATACCCGTGGTGCTTTACAACATTCACATTCCTTTCATGCTGTATATGAAACTAAACAGTTTCACCGAAGGGTCATTACATGTCAATTCAACGAGCGTTTGGACCTGACACTCACAGATTGAAATGAAATTTGGTGTGCTGATTGGACTCCTTGAGAAACCCTGAGAACTAAAGATACCATGTAATAAACATGTAACTGTGTATGTACATGTTATTTACATGTTACCCAATGTTAAAATTATCATAACTCAAAAACTGTAAGAGTGCCCATCCCAAAGCTAACAAATGACGCATTTTGACAAATACGTATTTTTGCAAAGGTTATAAATTTACATAACTTTTTTGTGGTACGAGATAACATTTTGATGTTACATTATAAAATGAAGGCCATTTCAAGAGCTTTAAAATTATGTAAAGTTTATCTCTCTAGGTCCATTACTTTTAGAGATATAACTGTCCAAACATAGCAGGTCATGCTAATTAGTCAAAGTTCGTTGACCAGTATCTCAACAATTAATTAACCAAATGATATAAAATGGAGTCCAATCAGCACACCAAATTTCATTTCAATCTGTGAGGGTCAGTTCCAAAAGCTCATTGAATGCATAGTTCCGACCTGTCAATCAACCGAACCCGCCGACCAATCACAACAGAGCTAGCAGACATCCACCCACATAGGTCAAAGTGCACTGTCTCACAACAACATGATCACGCCATATGTTCTGCCGGCCCCATACAATTTGTACAGTGTTGTATGCGATGATCCGGGTGAAAATTTGGTTTCAAGGCCGGTCGTTTCGTTGTTCAAAGGTACGAAAGCACGTATGTCATATGATATGACATCCCTGTATTACTGGCCCTTTACTCAGTGTGTTCTAAGATAACTGTCGACCCTGAAACATTAATACTTTTGAGTTTTCTCCAATGAATCTGTGCTTTCCGTTGAAAGTCCCATTGCTTTGTGCGTTGTGTGCCGCCATTTTTGACGATAGCGTGTGAGCCATAGCAACAATATCCAAGGGGGCGGGGCTAACTAGGCAAACTCGGAACAATGCATTGACATGGAAAGGTAGTGTTCGAGCCCAACTATGGCAAATTGTATTCCTAAAAAGCTCAGCCATACTTGTACAATCCTTCAGGTGGGATGTCAGGGGTCGTCCATAAAGTACATATGCATTTTAAAGTACATACGTACTTTTTTTGGGTCAGGTGGGATAACCGAGTCAAAACAAATATAACACTCTTACCTATGTCCCTTTTTCTTGCTGGGTACAATGTGAGGTTTGTATGCCTCCCAGTCATAGATACTACGCTCCCATAATCGTTGGTATTTCCTGCCGTTGATGTAACTCTCCAATGCTGGAATTCTGCTTGGCACCTCATGACCGGTTAGACTACATCGCACCTTGGTGGTAAAAAATTCAGTTGAATTGGAATTAACACAGAATTTTAAAGTTGGGAAGTTGAATAAATTTTTCTTTCTTTCAAATGATTCACTAAGCATTAGTAAGTGCAGATTTGATGGGGAAAAAAAGTTAAGAGTAGGAAAAATCCCAATGTAAACGTCAGAAAATCACTTTTACTTTTTAGCCTTCTAAAAGTAGAGCATGCATTTAGCCCTACAAACGGGGCTGTACGTAAATGGCTCACTTTTGAAATCTGGCTTAAAAATACTGTCGCCTAGTACAGCCCTGCTGCAAGGCTGTACGAAAATGCCTGACGTCGAAATTGCTGAAATCCGAGATAGTTTGACTGCAAATATCGTCCGAAGTACATCAGACAGAGCACTTTCACATAAACCATTGTAATCCTGAGAGTTTAGTGTTTCATAACATAATGATAAAGCTTACGGAATCGTCAATTTGGCCATCTAAAGGGTCTTGAAAAATGGAACAATATTCTAAACAACGTTCTTTTATGGGCGACGCCATCTTAGCTGATCTGCTCTGACGATGGTGTCGCTTCTCGATCATGAGAAGTCAAGGAGCCCTACCAACATGGCGGCGCCCAGATGAGAACGTTGTTTAGAATATTGTTCAATTTTTCAAAATGCCGTAGATGGCCAAATTGACGATTCCGTAAGCTTTACCGTTATGTTATGAAACACTAAACTCTCACGATTACAATGGTTTATGTGAAAGTGCTTTAGTCTACGTCTGATGTACTTCGGACGATATTTGCAGTCAAACTATCTCGGATTTCGGCAGTTTCGACATCAGGCATTTTCGTACTACAGCCTTGCACATGTTGCAGCAGGGCTGTAATAGGCGACATAAATAAGCCAGATTTCAAAAGTGAGGCATCTACAGCCCTGTTTGTAGTGCTAAGTATACATGCGCATGTGCAGTGCACGTGCCAAAGTCGTACAACTGCAAGCATGGCAAGTGACAAGCGGCTGAAACGCAAACGACCTGCTGCATATCATCGGCGCCTGCGTACTTCGAATACCTTTCCTGATCCAATATAAGTTAGAGTAGGATGCTTCTTGATAAAGTCTTGAACATCTTGAGGTAAAGATAATAACTTCACCGAATCCTCCTCAGCAAGGTTTTCTAGCTTCTTCTGAATTTCATTTTCACGCAGACACGACGTGGAACTGGGCGCAGCCATGTTGTCTCTTGTCTCAACCTCTTTCCCGTTTGATATGACCGACTGTCCACGCCCACTGCACGCACAAAACAAAAAACCGTTTCGGAGGCGAGGACGAGGGTGAAAGCAAACGCGGAGGTGGGTGGGGCCCAAGGGGTGGGGGAGGGGGCGCGGGGATTTCTGGGTGGGGGGAGGTGAGGGGTTGAGGTGAGGGGGGGGGGGGGTGGGGGCGGGGGAGTGGGGGCGGGAGCGTGGAGCAAGATTATGGGGGAGGCAACGGAGACGCACTGCTTGGAAAATCGATTGGAGAGGTCGAGTCAAAATATGGCCAATATAAAAATATAGAAATACTTCAGACCACTGAGCTCAGTTATTTATTGCTCATACCTTCCTTTGAAATACCCCAATTTAAAAATGTGCCCAAAAGTGTGACATTTGTCACTTCAAAAGAGACCAGCAATCTCTGCAACTTTCGTGGGAGCCATTGTGGTAGGGGCAATCAGTTAATGCAAGTGCACACACATAACAATGATATCACAAAAGCAATTTGTTTTTATTTATTATTTATTACACGTTATGAATACAAATTTAGGGACATTATTTTCATTCATTTCTTTACAAAGTTTACCTTTTACCTTTCTTTGTTAGGGTTAGGGTTAGCAAAATGGTTAGCAAAATGGTTAGCAAAATGCTCAGCAAAATGCAAACTATAATTTTTATTCAAAGCTAAGTATAAAATCTAAATTGCAAGGTCATGCAATCTCTAGTTCCTTCCTCCATGATTGTATCAAAATTAAAGGTATTTTTTTCTTTCAGATTGAACAAAGATTTAAAGAAAATTACCTCCTGGAATCAAAAGATAATCCAACTGTAGGATACATTCTTCCTACATGTACTTGCACTTCTGTCGGAAATGTTGCATTTCTGAGATAATTAATTGATAAGATTACTGCAGAGAGTAATGGACAAAATCACAGTGCAAGTGCTCCGTGCATAAACGCGACAATAAAGGGCGCTGCATGTGCGTGTACATTTGTTTCATCTTGTAACTGAATGCCAGTTTTGTAGGAGAAAATGTGACTTTTCTTCAGAAAAGCAACATTTGCAACAAATGTGCAAGTGGGAAGTATATCTTAGAATTGGATTATCTGTTGATTCCAGGAGGTAATTTCCTTAAAATCTTTGTTCAATCTGAATGAGAAAAAAGTAAGCAGTACGTAACAGATCATATTCGTGTGCAAGGGCAGTTTAGTCATGTCCCCTGAATCAGTTCAATAGAATGTAAACTGCTGTTTGGAAAGGTGCCAGTCTTATGCGTTCCAAATCTTGCTGTCAAGATGTAGATTGGAAACCATTGTGGTGCCTTTCCAATAATCGTTATATAGTGTAATCTGAATAACATTTAGTGAGCCCACCCTCTTGTGGTTATTCCATTGTTACTGTGGTGTAGTCTGTAGGGACAGAATTGAACCGTCCTTTTGTCTATCAGAATGCAAGCGATTCAGGTGGGGTGGGGTGGGGTGGGGTGGGGTGGGGTGCCCTGGCGAAAGGCCCAAGGAAAACCCGTCCAAGCAGCGACCGCGCACGGCGAACACAGTGCCCAACAGTGAATAGACTCGTTCCCGGAATCTCTTGGTCTGTGTCTAAAACACAGCCTTGTTCTATCTGCACATGGCGCAGATATGTGTTTCTTTATTGGAGTCAAATTTCCAATGCAAATATAAAGAAACACATAACTGCGGCGTGTACAGACGGAACAAGGCTGTGCTTCAGCCTACTGTGGGTAGTCTGGTTTCTAGACCAAGATATTCCGGTAACAAGCCTATTCGATGTTGGCCACCGTTCACCGAGTGCGGTCGCTGCATGCAACCGCGCCGGGTTGGCCGGGATTTCCTTAGGCTTTTTTAACGCAGCTTGGCCATCGCCGGTACGGTAAGGCAAGCTCACTTCCCCCTTCTGCTTGGCAATATGTCGGAATCCAGGTCTCTAGTCTGTGGCTTTCTCATACATAGCAATCACTTTGTCCAAATGACATTTTTGGACAATCTCCACCTGTGTTCCTAATTTCATCCCTTGGACGTTCTTGACAATTTTAACCATCTGACCGCGTGTTACTGCCCCTTGAAGCTCCACGCACACTTGATGCTTCACCGACTCCGTGACTATGCTGGGATCCGCGGTCACGGCCATCGCAAGTCCATCACAAATGACGAAAGTTTTGCCCTGTCTCCTCTGTAGGATGCCGTCGGCAAATGGTTTAAGGAAACGCCGTGCAAAGACTGATTTTGGAGACTCCTTCGCTATCCATCTATTAAACCATTCCTGTGTAATAAACATTGTAAGTTGTCCGTTAGAATATTCCAGTAACCGTTTCACTACTGGAATTTCCTTATTTTGGGTGTCAGATTGGCGTAGCGGTACTATCTTCGCCTTCCACCTCTGTGGCCCTGGTTCATATCACGTCTGCGTCAGTATGTGGATTGGCATTTTTAGTACCTGCTTGATCCCAGTGTTTTTTTCCCTACACATGTGTTTTCTTCCCACCTCTAAAAGTAATTGGGGGGGAAGAAAAAAAAGAAGAAAAAAGTGGAACATTGTATTAGTGTATAGCACAAAATGTCTTACCCAAGGGAGTCCGTTATGTAGACAGGTTTCCCACGGAACGACGACCGTGGGGCACTGGACTTCACTCATCACGATATGCGCCGCCTCGGGATCAGTGTAGAAATTGAACTCCGCCGCATCGGTTGCACTTCCAGAACCTAATAAAATCAATTAAATTAGCAATTAGAATAAAATCAATACAATTACCGAATCACTTATCAAATCACTTATGAAAGCAATTTTATAGTGACTGGTCGATCAGTGCCTTGTTATCCACAACTACACTGTATTTAAACTTCTGTTCTGATCAAAAATATTTTTAATACAATTAATATTTTGTTTTGGAGAGTATATTTATTACCTTCTACATTGCCTCCCATAACCACGAGCTTTTGCAGTCTGCTGGTAAAATCCAAATCAAGTCGCATTGCGAGAGCCAAATTGGTCAACGGTCCGATAGCCAGCATGGTCAGCTGACCAGGATGCTCTTTGGTCATGCGGATCATGGCATGGACGGCATGTTCTGATTGGACAAGATCGAGGCTCGGTGGGTCCTGGTCCATCCCAGTACCCAATCCTATAGAGCCGTGGACTTGATGCGCATCCAAAACGTTGAGGTTAAGCAAGGGAAAAGTGGCACCACGATACACAGGGACCTGCATGTTGAAATAAAATCAGTCATTTTATCATATTTTTTTCACTATATATAGGCACTACATGTGTGTATTTTCAAGGGCTAATAATTAATAAATTCCTTGAGATTTTTCACAAAATAAACTGAATAAGGTCATTTAAATAACATTTTTGGACCTTTACAAAATCGATAAGGGGAGGTATTTTTTTAAGATTTTCAAAGATTGACCATTTACGTGTACTACAAATGCTATACCATGGCACACAGATACTTACAAGGGTTGTACGTTGTCTTGAACTTCAATGTTTATTTCTGACAGAGTTAGTTATGTAATATAGACCTTTTTGCAAATACTGCTTGAGTGGACCAAATTACACTGTAGGAATGTTGCATGTTGGAGGTTATCTTTCCTTTGTTCAAGAGTATTTGTGAAAGGTCTGTTCAACACTTACATCCATCCTATTGCATGCTCTCAACACTGCAAGTGCATTACGCAAAATGTTATCAATTGACGAGTTGCCAGCGATACACGTGACAGCACGTAACTCCACGTTAGGCTGTGATAGCGCCATCATAATGGCAACCGCATCATCAACGCCGGGGTCGCAGTCAATAATCAAATGGAGTTTCTCCGCCATGTTTGTTTCCTGAATCAAGAGATGTGAATTTGAGAACAAAATCCAAGGTTTAAGAAAAACTTGAAATTGCTCATGAATGTGCTATTTAAGGCCAAACAAAATAAATGGTGTGTTTACAGTAACCCGACCTACCTGGAATTTGTTAGGCCAAATTGCCGACCTCAAACTTTTTATTGCCAATTTTCAAGTTGATAATTTTAAATGAGCACTATTTGCAATAATTTCCAACGAACATAACATTTTCTACACTTGTACATGAACATGTACAAACATTGCACAACGAAAACGAAAATCTCAATTTTTGCACTTATTGAGCTGCAATGTCAGGAATGTCCATCAAACCAAGCTGAATCTTTAAGAAACTAAGTACAGGCATAGGTCCTATGGCAGACTTTCACCGGCATGTATAATATCATGATGGCATCGACATGTGTGACGTCATCGTGACGTCATCAAGTATCAAATTACATCCAAAAAATAACCAAAATATGCATGTTTTAAAATGCAAGGACGTGTCTCTGTGGAGCTCTCCAAAATTGGCTGTTTTTCATCGATTTTTGACTTGATTTTAATTTTTTTGAGGAGCTGTTATCTTCGGATAAGGGCAGGCTTATGTAGATGTAGACAAGGTTAATTCGGCTCGAATTGCATCATGTGGTAATCTGTTACCACATGATGAAATTCGAGCCGAGGTAACCTTGTCTAGGATTACTAGGCCCATTACTACCAATTACTAGGCCCAGGCGCAGCCTATTTCACTTTTCAGCATGTTCATCATGTAGGCGATTTTAAGACATCATAAGAGTGAAAAACATTCAACAATTTCCTTGAAAATACTTAAACGTTTTCTGCCCTGTTCAACACCAACGCTTCAGTGGTGACCAGTAAACGGAAATCAAACCAAATTAATTTTTGAATGATAAAAATGAGGGAACAAATCTGAAAGAATCGAATCCTCGCCGGGCAAGTGCACCATCGAAAACGTAAACACGTGTAGCACGTGTGCTGTGTGGCGCTGGCGCGTACGGCCGTCGTTAAGAGCGACCTCTATCGGCAACTGGACGATGGATTTAAATACCCAGAAACAATTATTGCTGATTGGTCAATTGCGTTTTTAACAACGTCTTTTGATTGGCTGTTTCGAAGAAAACGGCCTCTGTGGTAGAATTCAACTGCATCTGATGAGCGTACGGTGGACGTCCTTTGGAAGTTGCAGGAAAGGTACAGCAAAATCTGGTAATAATTTATAATTCTTTATGATGAATTAAAGCAAAATGCGCAGCAAAGGAGACGGGGATATCGAATTGCGAAAGACTATCAATTTAACGTAAAACTGTTTATATAATTGGTCTTTAGTTTAGCGTTGCGTTGTGGACAAACACTTATCACCTGCTTATCGAAGTGGCGTGGCGTCGTGAAAATCAGCGGACCGCGAGCCGCGGCGTTTAGCCAGTCGAGGTCCAGCCGTTGGCCGTCGGTTTCTACGCTTCAGTGCAGTAGTGATCGACGTTGATACAGATTGAAAAGTTAACCGTTACTGAAGTTATTATCATAATTTTTTTCTTCCTTTAAATTAAAACGACTCACCTGCCTGCTGAGGCTGCTCACTAATGACGTACGTGCAGATTTGGTGGAAAAAAACCAAATTTGCCAAAATTGAGTGAGAAAAATTTTGTGAGGAAACACAAATTTTTCTATAAATACCATACACTGCAGGCTTTGCCACTAATTCTTCCTAGTAATAATATAATATGACATGATAATATGCCCCAGAAAGTGCAAATTTAGTGAGGAAACATGAATTTAGCAGAGAAAATTTAAAGTCATAAAAATTTTCCTTTGAATTTTTATATCATGCTCCATAGACCTTGATGTAGACTAGCTTAGTAGGCCTGGTATTTTTTTCGTATACATTGAACAAATATTCCAAGGAAATTATACCTCCTGGAATCAACACATGTAATTTTAAGATATACTTCCCACTTGCACTTTTGTCGCAAATGTTGCTTTTCTGTAGAAAAGATACATTTTCTTCTTTAAAAATTGCCTTCAGTTAGTGCACAAGATAACCATTCACGCGCGCGCAGCGCCCTCTGTTGTCGCGCTTACGCACAGACAGCTCGCACGTCATTTTGTGCATTACTTCATGCAGTAATTTTATCATTTATTTATCTCAGAAATGCAACTTTTGCGACGGAAGTGTCAGTGGGAATTAGTGTATCTTAGAATTTAATAAGCTATCAATTCCAATATATAAATTCACCGAAATCTGTGTTCAATGTAGATAAAAAAAAATCCGTAGGCCTACATGGAGTCTGAACTGGCGAAGGTGTATGGTAGTTTTTCTATTTTCATGTAAAAAAAATAAATATTTCATCGGGTCACAAACTAAAAAAGGCGAAAATAATTTAGTAGGCCTACCGGACTAACGTCTAAATGTGAGTTGTCCATGGCTTTAGACCTTAAATTTAAAACATTATGAAAAGGTTTTCCAGAATAAAGGCCAACTGAAAATTGACTAAGGAAATGTGTTTTATTCCATTGCACTTTTTAGATGAAGTTCTACGAGAAGTAGAGAAGCCTCATTTCTTCCAATGTCATGAAAGTATAAACATGGAAAGCAGGACACCTATAGCGTCTGATGTGGGACCAGGGGAGCAGTGTGGCTCCCCTAAGAATTCCCGAGGAAGTTGGTTCAGTGGAACACCTCATAAGGCCGAGCCTCAGAGTCAAGATGGTGAAGGGGAAGATTTGCCTGTCCTTAGGCTGACGTATTTCACCAGGAAGGTGATGGTGTGTTTCGATCGAGTGCGAACCGGGACATCCACAACCAGAGAACTACTTGTGGAGAATCCTTGCGACTTTACTCAGGTAGGTAAAGTGCTCGTAAATAGTCGGTCAACAAATTTCAGGCACAAAAGTGTTGCATTATTATGTCATGGATATTAAACGTTCCTTATTGTTTCTCTTCAGGAACTTCGTTTGGAGAAGTTCTCACGAGACAGGGGTTTCTTCATCGCCGCTAATTTGTGGGAAGTCGACGGATATGAAGTGATCCGGATTCCAATAACATGGACTCCAAAGGAGGAAGGCAGTGCACGTGAGATGGTTACCTTTAAGTGTGAACAGGCCTTCAGATTGCAGGTTATTTTACTTGGGACGGCAGAGGATCCGCCAAAGCTGGTACGGTTATTTGCTCTGTTTTTTGTTAAATTTTTTGGACCAACGTCATTATTACACATGTTAAGAATAATTTTATTTTAGCCTCATACTTTTCTGAGAACAGCAATTTCTTTTGGTCCATCTTGCAGGGAAAAAATCGAAGGAGTACATTCTCAGTACATCGTAAAGTTCCTCTGAAAGTCACTCAAACTAAAGCCAATCTCAAGCCCAGCCGGCCGACGATGATCCTCAAACCAAAACCTCAGAAAACGAGGCCCTCTGTCGGCAAAGCATGCAAGGAAAACTGCGAAAATCTGGCACCTGTTGACAGACTCGGAGATTGGAAATCCGTGAACAGACGGATAACGACTCCAGAAGTTGATGATGTGAAAGAACCACAAGTTGTTTTGGGTACGCCCAGTCCACAGAGTGTATGCGGGAGAAGCCCGAGGGATGATTTCATGGGCTTGGATAGTTCGCTGGCAGAAATCAACAGCGGTGGAATGCCGTTGACAGCAGAGGATCTCTTGCTAGAAAACGTAAAGAGACAAACGCTGTCTGTATGTAGAGGAATGTCTCCCTTGCTACAAATGGCACAGCCCTGTGCATTTACTGACTCTACGTTTGACCAGTCACAGGCAGCAGAGAAAAGTGATTCCACTTTTGACACCAATAAAGACGAAGAACCCCACGAAATGTTCGATGATACAGAAGCTACTTGCACTAGTCCGAAGCGTCTCTCGGGTGATGGAAAAAACACCATCACTAAAAGCAAGCTGCCTATCACTGAGCAACCGCCAAAACGTGAATCTCTCCGCAAGAGTCTCTTTTCGGCGTCCGAAACCGATGCCAATACCAAGCCTGATAAAATTAATAGTTCGTCAGAGTTTGAGGACAGTCTAAATGTTCCAAGGTTTGATAAAGATAAAATTGAAAGTTGTGTTTTGTCTCAGCCGTCCATCGATGCCTCAGAGATGTGCCCTGCCAAGATGAGCCATGAACAATCCTTTAATGACATATCTCAAAGCTACTCCTCGGCTGAAATTACTATCAAGTCTGAAATTCCGCCTGCAAGAAACAATCTGTCCCCGGATCCTCCAATCAAAGAGAGAAGTCTGCCTGCGACTGAAAACCTCAAGCTGGATGCAGATGCTTTCAAAGTTCACACTAGTGTCGTCACCTCGCGTCTGATCAATCGCAAGCGACTCTCGGATCCAAAAGACAAAGCTGGGGCGCCTCCCAAGAAGCTGAAGTCTCAAGAGAGACAAGGCGCGGAACCCAAGAAACGGTCTTCCAGAGACAGAAACATGAACAGGACTGTGGCACTACGAAAAGCAGCAGCCCTGGCGGACAGTACGAATCGTAATGTGTCTGCGAAGGCCAAAGGCAAAGAGCGGTCAAGAGCTGGACAGTACAAGGCTAAAGGACCCATGAGGGGAGTGCCCATGGCTAAGCTGAATCTGCTGAAGCCAAATGGAACAGGTTGGTCTGGGCTTGATGCAAAATTGACATGTTCATTTGACTTGTTGGTGCTCATGCTTGTCGTACCTTTAGAGAAAAAGAGCGTCAAAACTATCAAGTGAACAGTAAACATGTATTTTACAAAGAAATTCTTAGACATCAAAAGATTCACTTTTATCTTGAGATATCTTTCACTCAAATCCATCAATTGAAAACCTTGTCCTTATTTTCCAGCCATCCCCAGGCACCCACTGCCATATGCTGCAAAGAATATGTTTTACGACGAGCGTTGGATGGAGAAGCAAGAACGTGGCTTCACTCGCTGGCTGAATTACGTCCTGACGCCGGACGACTGCCCCAAAGACCCAAGCTGCAAGGCAACCAAAAGTAATCAAAGTTCAAATGGCCAAAAACTTGATTTTGTTGTTGTTAGTTGTACTGATCTAGTGATGTGTTCTTTTTTTTCCATTTCAAGAAGATGTAAACAAAATTCCTCTTGCTCGATTTATCACAGTTGATGCCGGCACGTTATGCGTCGATTCGGCCACCAAGACGGCTGTCGCGCTTGCCCCGTCGAAGGAAGACCTGTCTCTACGCGCCTACACGGCCAAGCGCAAACTAAACCGACTGCGACGCGGAGCCTGTATGGTCTTCCAGAGCGAACCCGTCATCCGTGTTCTCCGCAAACTGGAAGCGGAAATCGAGAAGGGAAGGATATCGGTCCGTCTGGATCGCAAATTGCACGCTGATTACGGTAAGCAAGTTTAATATTTGCCAGAAAAAGTCCTGGGGTGGATTGCAATAAAGTATGTTAGGATGTCTTAACTCCTAAGACGTCTTCACCCTTTAGTCCTCAAAGCACCCAAAACCGCCCAGCAGCTTTCTCCTCAGGACCCAAAACCGCCCTGTATTTCTTCCATGTTCAACTCAGTGAAATTGAAGTTTCTGCAAACACACCCTCAATTGATAGACATGTACTCATAGCTTGACTCATCCTCTTTCAGATCTTGTGTTCAGTAAGGGTGGCTACTATTGGATAACTCTGGTTATTGACCTTGACAAGGAACATTAGTAAAAGCTCTAAGGAGTAATAAGACACACTACTTGTTACCACTGAGTGCTATTGGATTAACGAAGACACCACAGGTTGAATTTGTCTTGCAATAAAAATGTATGTCATAACTCGTATCCTGAGACTCATAAAACTTAGGACACCGAAATTCAGTTATGACATATGTGTCTCAGGCCGGGGTCAGACGAATTACGACATCCAAGTTTAATGTAGTATTACTATACATGTTACCCCAAATATATTGTAATCGTATCACAATCGTCAACGACGAGAATTCTTATCATTCGATTGTGATACGATTGTAATCGTATTACAATAAATTGGCAAAACTACGCGTGTGTCGATCCATCTCATAATCGTATTACAATCCATTTCCCCTCGCGCGTGCTTTCTGCCTCACCGCGCGCATTTGGCTTACTTTTTCCAAGCGCTAGGTGGGTGCGCAGCACACTGCAGGCAGCAAGCATGCACACGCAACACGGGGAAAGCCAATGCAAGGGACTATGGGATGGATTACAACGATGACGACATTGTGTTGCTCGATCGTGTGACCCCACTTTATTGTAATACAATGACAATCCGATTGTAATAAGTTTGTCGTCTGACCCGGTCGTCGTTGGAAATATTACAATCGTATCATAATCGAGTAATTACGAGATATTTCTCGTATGATCGACCCCCGACCTAACACTCAAGATGGTTATATTTACTATCTCACTCACTATAGCTGCTTTTAGTGTTGGGTAATAACAATTTTTTGTATAAATTTGGTAGCAGGGAACTTAATAAGTTAAAGTGTTAAGTCCTGTGGCTGTTACTTTTCCTGCAGGAATCAAGCAACAGTTACTGGACCTCTTCCTATCATACAACCCCCTCTGGCTTCGCATCGGCCTGGAGACCATCTACGGTGAAATCCTGCCGTTGCAGAGTAACATGGACGTCATCGGTCTGTCGCGCTTTGTCATCACGCGACTCCTTAGCAATCCGGATATCGCTGCGCAGTATGCGCACCCTACGGTGCCGCATCTATACAGCACAGGTTGGTATTAAAAGCTAAGAGCCGTATCTATGGTTGAATAAAAGTGGAGACGGATATTGTTGCGTCACTATCTTAAGCCAAAGCTTAGCCCTGCAGTAACCTAGGGCATGTTTTAAGTTGCTTACTGTTAACGATGTCTATGAAATAGCCTGATGCTCGGTTAACAGAAAACGGGCTGTTAAGCAGCTCAATGAAATTGGCACCTGCTCTGCAAAAAAGTCGGATGTTGCACAGTCTGGGTTGAGTGTTCACGATCTTAACCACTTAACCAGTGGTAAATCGGTGGTAAAATGAGAAAATGGACACTCTGGGCAGTGCTCAGGTATCGCCTGGATTTTTAAGGTGCCGTCCAGAATTTCCTTTGTATTTTTGTATTTTTGTATTTTCATTATCATGGATACTGATCAGCCACTGATTTCTATAACTTTTTACGGTATGAATTCCGTTCACTGGTCGCCACTGAGACGGCGTGTGTTTAGTCTATGGAACAGGGCAGAAAAAGTTTCGGTATTTTCAAGCAAAATTCACTTTCAAAATTCACTTCCAAAATATTAACACGTTTTGGTGGTTATTGAGTCGTTAGAAGGAAAATAAGTGGCAACCAGTAAACATAATTCTTTCCCTTTTCACAAGAGCTTCGCCCAGATTGCGCAACAACTGACTCACTTCTCAAGTAATTTACAAAAAATTTTCCATCTTGTGTTGTCCACAGGCTACGAGGAGGCCCTATCCCAGTTCACCCTTAAGAAGTTCCTGGTGCTAGTGTTCTTCTTGGATCGAGCCAAACTGACGAGGCTTATCGACCACGATCCTTGTCTGTTCTGCAAGGACTCGGAATTCAAGGTTACTAGTTTGTTCTGTATGGTTGTGACTATCAATCCAACTACATGAATCCCAAACTTTTGAGTCATTTTAATGCTTTGTATTGCACAACTGAAGAGTTTCATCGCAACATAATAATAATAATGATGAGATTTATATAGCGCACATATCCACCCTACAGGGTGCTCAAGGCGCTGTTACCATTATTACCGCTACCATCGGGGAATCACCAGAACCATTTTCGCTTCAACTAGGTGGCTGCTGGTCGGGCGCACAACCCTATCAGCAGTTAGATTGTGGCATTCCTCTTAACAGCTTCCCATATATCGCTTGGGTTTACGAGGCAACTGGGATTAAGTGCCTTGCCCAGGGACACAGACACGTTGGTCGAAGTGGGGCTCGAACCCTCTACATTCATCAAATAGATTATTGGCAAACGCTGTTATATCCCACAAGAAACAGTTTTACTAATTGGAATTTGCCATTGACTGTAGTGCTAGTTGTAATACAAAATTGCAGTTTTCTCAAAATGTCAAAAATAAATATATATTGTTTTGCGCTGAAACTCTTAAAGTATTTTGTATAGAGTTTTTTTGGGGTTGCGCAAAGGAAACTTTAAGAAAAATCTGACATACTTATTTTGAGGTTGTTATCTAAAAAGTGATCTAAAAAGATCTTCATGTATGAGTGTGGTTCCCTGTCTCCACAGTCAAGTCGTGATATCTTGCTGCACTTCTCACGCGAGTACCTGCGAGGTGAAGGAGACCTGACTAGACACCTGAGCTTCATGGGATACAGCGTCACCCATCAGCAAACTGCCCTGGATGAATTTGATTTCTCTGTCGTAAAACTCTCGACAGACCTCCGGTGTGGAGTCCGACTTGCGTAAGTAAATTTACGAGCAGTTAGTAATCAAATTTTCATCATAAATACAATGTAAATGTATGATAATGAGTTGGGAGACGAGATGGTTCGAAAAATTGCCACATTGAAAGTGAAACGGTACTGTCAAAATGCTGTAAAATGTGTTGCAACCCATTTCACTAAAAAGTGCACAGCTTGCACAGTTTTTAAAAATAGCATGACTTGCGTGAAACGATCGCAAGATTGTTGCAAATCATGCTTAATAAAAATTTGTGCAAACAGGCTTACGCAGTTGTTTTAAGTTTTGTTGTGAAATCTGCCACTGCGCTGCTTGCAGTGTACGGATGGATTTCTTTGCTCAATCTAACAGTTTGCAGAGTAAAAAAATTATTTGTCGCATAACAAAATTAATAAAAAATTGTATGATGGTGCAATCCATTTTTTGTCCACCCAGCCGTGTTGCAGAACTGTTGACCCAAAACTGGAGCCTGTCTAAGCAGCTTCGTGTCCCAGCGATCAGCAGACTGCAGAAAATTCACAATGTAGAGGGCGCCCTCAAGGCTTTTCGGCTCGATGGTAAGATGTGATCGCTAGCAGTGGTTTTGCTTTGTGTAAAGATATATGTCAAATATACTGCTTTGTTGGGCTAAGTTTATAGCCCGGTTAATACTTCACGCGAAAGCGAAGGCAAATTCCACGTCGTAGCGAAGTTTTTGCGCTGTGAATTAGCAGCTACTTGTGCGAATATTCGCCGCGAAATGTTTGACATCAGATTTACGTCTGATTCGCTTTCACGTTCGCTTTCGTCTGAAGTATGAACCGGGCTTAACTCTTGGTCAGAAACTTTAATTCCTAGCTGATTCCGTAGATCACTAGGCCCCTGACTTTCGTGGTATTATGGCTTCAGGTTCTGTGTAGTAAAGCCAGGGAGACAGCCTAAATAGGACAGTGGCTTTGCACAATTTCTTGAAAGCATGGACTCAGTTTTTCATTGGTTTCTCGAACTGTGGATGAGGTACTTAGTTGACTTTACACACAGGTTTGTTTTTAACACACACATCCTCAATCATGCATGGAGATAATGCTGTTTGTAACAATTTTCCAATCCTGATTCTCTTTAATCTTCTGCCTAGGTGGTGGAGTGGATGCTCGGGCCATTGTTGAAGGTCACAGGGAGAAAACACTCATGCTTCTGTGGAGGATTATCTTCCAGTTTCAGGTAAAATCACCGCCTCCCCCCAAGAAAAAAGTGTTCCCATTGGACTTAATGGTAAAACTTCGTAGTTGGGTCATTCTATAAATTTGGGGTCCAGTTTTTCTGTCCCCTGTTACGTCTGACATCTTGTAAAATGTTGTCGTTTGTAAATTCAGGACATATTCTTTAAATGCCTTCTATTTCAAAGAGTGATTACATAAAGTACAATTCATAAAAATATGTTTTGAAGGCATTTTTAATAATACTTGTATGGTGTAACAGGGACAGGAAAATGTCACACGTTGGACCCCAAATTTATAGAATGACCCACTTGTGCTGTAGAATTACAAAGTGGTAACACATAAGGAACTAATGTCCCTAATCAACCTTTATCACGGTGCATCCTTCTTTGTCTTGTTCCCCATAGTACGTGTCAGGCATGATCAGTGCGTCTGCGCGACTGAGCGATAGCGCGTGCAAGCTTCCGTTGTTGTTTTGAGAGAATCACTGTCCGCGCTGCGCGTATGTCATTGTGATGCACACAATGAACATTTTCAACACAGGACCAAACTATTTTTTTCTGCAAACCTCGCTTTGGTTACGTTCATTTTAATAGGGGAAATAACCCTTTACGGTCACACCATGAAAATGGAATACCACTGGTTGCAAACACTAACATTCAATTTATGCTCTCTTTCTTGAGAATACACGATAAAATCTACTTCATCACTCGTCTGGCAATGTTTGTGTGAACTATTTTCCCATGATACACAGCAAAAGTAGTCTTTTTATGTCAAATTGGTGCTGCCCATATTGTGAATCCCCCGAATTGAAGCATCCGTGCCTTGTGATCCACAGATCCGGCTTCTCCTAAACGAGCAGCAACTCAAGCAGGAGATTGCTTTCCAACGGAAGAACCTCTTCCTTCAGAAGGGTCTAGAAGCCCTCTCAACACTCACGGAAGGCCCGGTGCGGAACGGGCCTCGACGGGATTCAAACGAACCCAACATGTACTTCAAGAGTGAGAGGCTTAGTCTACTGCTCAAGTGGTGTCAGGTGGTGTGCGCTTTCTATGGACTCAAGGTCAGTTCAGTATGTGTGAATTGATCACGTTTAAATGACGTCACGTGCATCATGATTTTTAGCGCAATTTTTTGTGACGCGCATTGGTTGCGCCGTATTTCGAGCAACATGTGCGTGTGTTTGGAACATGTAATTTATGGCGGTTAACACGCAGTAGCATTTTTTTCCTACGAAGATGGCCTCTGTGAAAGTGATTAATTGTGGAATGTTTAGAGTAGGTTTTAAGATAAGTTTGTATTGTATACTGAGCAACGAAAGAAACGCAAATGTTTAGTTCAATTGAAATTTGAAATATGTATTTTTTTTCTTTCATTTTTAAGGTGGAGAATTTCACGGTGGCTTTCTCCGATGGTCGGGTGCTGTGCTGCCTTGTTCACCACTACCATCCAGGACTACTCCCTCTGACATTGATTAACCAGGACACCACACAGACTCAATACCAGAGAGTAGACGAGGTACCAGATGGGGACCATGACGACAGCTTTGATGGCAATTGGGCCAATGTCTACAGCCCAAGTAGGTTCCACTTCAACTTTTGGATGCGATGTCAAGGCAATCACAATTTTCCTGTAATATTTTCCCGTCAGATTTTATGCACAAAAATCTCCTTTGAAAGTTAGTAGAAAAATATATCCATTGTTTTATTCAAATGTGAAATCTCTAAGCAGAGGCTGTATATGCCTAGCAACAACGGAAATGCAAATTTTTCCTAGAAACAAGTTTAATCAAAATTTTCAACATTTGTTGTCCGATTGTTAAAGTTAACATTAAAAAGAATAAAAATGTGAATACATAAAAAATTAAGCGCAACATTTTGTCAACATTATGTTCTTTTTCATTCTTTTCGCCTTCATTTCCAGGCACGGGAAAGCCAGAGGAACACGATCGACTCCTCGCCAACGAGAGGGAAAACTTCAAAGTGCTCTACGACAAAGCCTCGGAGCTTGGCGGAGTGCCGGGTGTGGTGAAATCGGCAGAAATGTCCAATACCATCCCGGATGAAAAGGTACATATTACAGGATCAGTTGTTGCCACACGGGCTGCATTTCTATGCTGTCCGGCTACAGTGACCCCATTCACGTTAGGTAAATCTCTTCATTCGACAAAGAGTTGTTAATCAAAAACATTTTATTTATTTATTCACCAATTACAGGAATGGGATCGATAAACATAAATAACTATCAGTAAAAGTTCTGTATACATAAATAAAGCATTTAAAGCATTCAAAACAAAAAATAAATAAACACAATTAAACAAAAAGAACGACCAACAGCTAAAAATTAATGAACAGAATAAGAATAAATAAATTACACCGATTTGATTATGTATACAAATAAAGCATTAAAAAAAAGTACATCAAACAATGTCCAGGAGAAGATACATTAATATGCTATGAAATTAAAAACTGATAAATTGACAATGGCCAGGCTTATAGTGAGACTATATGAACGAAGATCGGTACCATTCATGTTAGGTAACCGCTAACGAACATCAAATTAAGCTGTGCTATGCTACGATAGCCTGTTTGCACTTGCGCATTGAGCATCAAGCATCTGACGCTCGGATTAATTGCTGTGTGGTTTATAATTACGTAGTTTACACATGAGCGGCATGTAAAAAAAAAAAAAAAAAAGCGCTTGCCTGCCAAAACACCATGCCTGCCAAATCACTTTTTCGAACGAAGGGACCATTCACATAACAAATTTGCTTCATCTAATGAAGAGGCCAGCATGCATTCACATTAGTAAATCTCTTCGTCGAATCATCCAATTTTCTTTGAATGAGGCTATTTTTCTTTTGTAAATGGTGTCCATGTCATGTTTATCTTGCAGGTCGTTATCACGTACGTCTCCTACCTGTGTGCAAGGCTCCTTGACCTGCGGACTGAAACCAAAGCAGCACGCACCATACAGATTGTGTGGAGGGGCTACAGGCTGCGGCAGCTACAGAAACGTAGACAGGTGGGTCATGGGGTGCAAGTCTTAAAAATAAACACTTATGATCAATGGCACATGTTTGGTTTTAGATGTAGATCAGGGGCATATTTCATCAGAAAAATTTGTTTAATCCAATTTTTTTGGCTATATAAAAATGGGTTAATAGTCAAATTGTATGTCAACTTGTTTTTTTAGCAAGAATAGCAGAATGTATAGCTTTCTGGTGACGTCACCCCTTCCATCCACCATTTTGGTTGTCATTTTTCACTAAAGGTGCAAGAGGCTGCCGCTAAGACCATCCAGACAGCAGTGCGATGTTTCCTCAAGAGACGCCATCATCAGCAAATGCTAGGAGCTATTGTCAAACTCCAGGCCATGAGACGAGGGGTTCTGGCGTGCAGGAAGGTGCAGATGATGAAACAGGCTAGGCTGGAACTACGCAGGCATCATGCCGCCACCAGAATACAGGTATGGTACAGGTTGTAGGCAAGACTCTTGACTCAGTGGTTTAAACTCAATGGCTGTGTTTACACTTGAAATTGTGAAGGTGGACGCAGATCTGTAAATTTGGATAAAATATAGCCATCATTAAAATATAGCCATCCTATATTCATTCATTCCGTACTATAAAATAAATTACATGATGACTGCAGAATTTTGACTTTCGTATAGTTCATATGAGGGGCTTTCATTGTTTTCAATTCAAGGAATTCCAACTTGTACTTTCACTTTCACTTTCAGACCTGTGTTTGTCTTTTCGTATTTTTGAAAGCACCACACTTGGAATGGTATTCCTTTTTTCCTTTCTTAACAGGCCTGTTTCAGAGGTTACTCAGCCAGGCAGCACTACCACAAGATGGTGAAAGCAATCGTGATCCAATCAATCATACGAGGTTACCTCGTTCGTAAAAATTACGAGAAAACAAAAAGAGCAATAGTCATTCTGCAGGCCACTGTCAGGTGTCATCAGGCTAGAGTTAGATTTGAGAAGCTTCACAATGCCGCTGTGGCCGTACAGCAAAGATTCAGGGCCAGATCTCTTGGCCGCAAACAGCGTAAATTGTTTGATCGCCAGCGCAGAGCTTGTATTGTCCTTCAAGCCGCATTCAGGGGGTTTACTGCGAAGTGCGCATACTTGAGCAAGAAGTCTTCTGCTGTGAGGATTGAAGCACATTTACGAGGTTTCCTTTTTCGTAAGAAGTACGTGCAGACGAAGTCGGCTGCAGTGGCAATCCAGAGGTACTGGCGGTCCTACTTGCACTCCAAGTTCGTGAGAGATGAATATCTGAAACTACGTGAAGCTGCGACGATTGTCCAGTCATTCTACAGGGGTATGGTGGCAAGGCGACATGCTACTTTCTTCAGACGGGTCGTGAAAGTCCAAAGCATCGTACGATGTTTTATCCAACGCAGGAAGTACGTACGACAGTTGCAATCCTGTGTACTCATCCAAAAGTCTTTCAGAGGTTACTTGGCTAGGAGAAGGTACGGGGCAGTTAGAAGTGCTGTTTTGGTGCTGCAATGCCATGTCCGCGCCCGTAGGGAAGGCAAACATCAGTTGAGGGAATACAATATCAAGAGAGGTGCTGTAATTAACCTTCAGGCTTGGGCAAGAGGGATGATCACTCGTCGACAGCTTGCCTTCAAAGTTCAGGCAGCAGTGAGCATACAAACATCTTGGAGGATGCACCGACAACGGAGGCGGTTCCTCGCAATTGAAGCTGCAACCTGCTGTCTGCAGAAGTACACGAGGGCTTTCTTGATCGGAAGGAAGGTTCGTCAGGATTACTTGATCCTTAGGGCATCAACTGTGTTGATTCAGTCCAGGTTTCGTGGGTTTGTGGCTCGGCGGAAGTTTCTTCATATCAAGGCTTCTTGCATTCTCATCCAGTCCTTGGTGCGTATGCACATTGAGACTAAGCAGTCTTCTGTTGTGAGGATTCAAGCACATGTGAGAGGTTTCCTTTTTCGCAAGAAATACGTGCAGACGAAAACAACTACAGTTACAATTCAGAGGTACTGGCGATCCTACATGTACTCTAAGTTCGTGAAAGATGAATATCTGAAACTGCGTCAAGCTGCCGTTACTGTACAGTCGTTCTATAGAGGTACGGTGGCAAGGCGACAGGCTGCCTTCGTTAGACGAGTCGTGAAAGTCCAAAGCATCGTACGATGTTTTATCCAACGGCAAAGATATGTACAGCAGCTGCAAGCCTGTGTGCTTATCCAAAAGTCTTTTAGAGGTTACGTGGCTAGGAAAAGGTACGAGGCGGTTAGAGGTGCTGCTTTGGTGCTGCAGCGCCATGTCCGCGCCCGCAGGGAAGGAAAACGTCAATTGATGGAATACAATATCAAGAGAGGTGCCGTGATAACTCTCCAGGCGTGGGCAAGAGGTATGATTTCTCGTCGAGAGCTTTCTGTCAAGGTTCAGGCCGCAGTGAAAATACAAGCTTCTTGGAGGATGTATCGACAACGGAAACAATTCCTTGCAATCCAAGCTGCGACTTGCTGTCTGCAGAAGTACACACGGGCCTGCTTGATCAGAAGGAAGGTTCGTCGGGATTACTTGATTCTTAAGGCATCAACGGTGTTGATTCAATCAAGGTTTCGCGGGGTCGTGGCTCGACGAAAGTGCCTTCGTATCAAGGCTTCTTGTATTCTCATTCAATCCTTGATGCGTATGCACATTGAGAGGAGTCATTACAGGGTGGTCCAGAAGGCTGCCATTGTGTTGCAACGTCAATTCCGTGCCCAGCTCAGCAGAAATCATCAGTTGGAAGCTTACACTCTTCAGAAGGCGGCTGCTATTATTCTTCAGTCATGGTTCAGAGGAGTCTTGATTCGTCGACAGATTGCAGTGTGTCATAAGGCTGCCATCCACATCCAGGCATGCTTTAAAGGATATGTAGAGAGACGCAACTACAGAGCTGTACGCTCCTCAACACTCTGCCTACAAGAACACACCAGGGCTTTTCAAGTTGGGAAATCCACACGAGCCACATTCTTGAAGATGAAGTCAGCAGCAGTTGCTATTCAGTCATTTTATCGTGGCTGGAAGGTTAGATGTGCCTTCCTGAGACAAAAAGAAGCCGCAATTAAAATCCAGTCGGCTCTACGCATGTACCAGGCTAGTATTCGTTATGCAAAACTTCAAACCGCAGTTAAGGTCGTCCAAACAAGATATCGTGCACAACAAAAGGCAAAGGCTGTTAGCCGTCAATATCAAAAGTACCGCAAGGCTTGCATCGTGCTTCAGGCTGCAGTACGCGGGTTCTTGACGCGTCGGCAGATGCGTAAACTGCACACTACTGCTATTAAGATCCAGTCCTACTATCGAGCTTATGCTGCACGTATGGTGTACTCTCGGATGAGAAACACAGCCTTCACTTTGCAGATTTACTGGAGGGCCACCTTATTGATGAGAAAGGCTGTTCAGGAATTTGCATCCACGAAAAAGGCCGCCGTAGTTTTACAATCTGCCTACAGGGGTAAACTCGGACGACGTATCGCTCTAGAGAACTACTCCGCAAGACTCATCCAGTCTTACTTCAGAATGTACCGCGAGCAGCGACGATACCAAAACCAGAAAAAGGCTGCCATCAAAATACAGTCTATTATACGCATGCATGAGGCTCGTAGCAGATATACAGCAATCAGACAGGCTGTGGTGGTCTTGCAGAAGAGGTATCGGGCACAGAAACTAGCGCAAGCAATGTCGCTTAAGTATGAGGTCTACCGTGGCGCATGCATCACCTTACAGGCTGTGATTCGAGGTTTTCTCGTGCGTCGAGAATTCCATAAACTGCATTCGGCTGCCACGACCATACAGAAGTCATATCGATGCCACAAGGTTCAGTCTTGGTACAAGACATTGAAGAATGCTGCTGAAGTCTTACAGAAATACTGGAGGGCAACTTTATTGATGAGGGCGGTCTCTGAGGAATTTGCTTCTTTGAAAAAAGCTGCGATTATCCTACAGTCGGCTTACAGAGGTAGAGTGAGTCGGCGTGTGGCCCTGGAAAATAGATCTGCTCGGAAAATCCAATCTGTTTACAGAATGCACCTTGCCAGGCAGCTGTATCAGAAGCAGAAACACGCAGCCATTGTGATTCAGTCTGCATTTCGCATGCACCAGGCTTGTTGCAGCTATGCAGAGCTCAGAGAGGCTACGAGGGTCGTACAGACACGATACCGCGCGTGGCTGATGGCACGGGCCGTGCGTCAGCAATTTAAACATATCCGAGGTGCCTGCATTGTACTGCAAGCTGCAGTACGTGGGTACCTAGTCCGCAAAAACATCCAGCGATTGCATGCAGCTGCCGGTCGGATTCAGGAAGCGTACAGATCCCACTTGATGCGACAGGAGTATGTGAAACTTCGCAAGGCGACTCTTGTCCTGCAGAAACACTGGCGGGCCACAATCCTTGCAAGAGATGTTCGTCTGCACTTCATTTCTCTCAAGAATGCCACCGTCGTCCTGCAATCTGCTTACAGGGGTATGAGAGGACGGCACATTGCAACGATGCACAAAGCAGCCACAACCATCCAAGCGAGCATCAGGAGGCACCTAGCGCAGCAAAAATATCAACGTCAGAAACGAGCAGCCGTCAAAATTCAGTCAGTCGTGTGTATGCATCAGCAGCGCAGAAAATACAGAGCACTCCGGCAAGCGGTCACAAAGATGCAAGTGAGATACAGAGCAAACAAGCTTGCCTACGCGACAAGCATGCACTATCAGACAAAGCGTAGGGCTTGCGTGACCTTGCAAGCTAACGTGAGAGGGTTCCTGGTACGCCGACATATTCAGAGCTTAAACGATGTTGCAGTTACAATTCAGAAGACTTACAGAGGCTATAGAACTTTCAAGGATTATGCTAGGCTCAAGAAAGCTTCGGAAGTCTTGCAGAAGTATTGGAGGGCCACCAGGATGGCAAGGAGACAACAATACAGGTATAAAATCTTGAAGACAGCGGCAGTTACTATTCAGTCATCCTACAGAGGAATCGTTGGTCGGCGAATTGCTAAAGAACAACATGCTGCAAGACTCATACAGTCTGTATACAGGATGCACCGTGCTGTGCAGGAGTTTGGTAAACTGAGATCCGCAACCATAACTATCCAGTCCCTGTATCGGATGCGCAAGCCTCGCCTCTACTATCTAAGAATGGTCACATCGGCTGTGGTGATCCAGCAGGTCTACCTGGGACACCTGGCCACACGAACAGCCAGAAAGAACTTTCTGCTGACAAAATCTGCCGTTACAACGATCCAGGCCGCATACAGAGGACTGGTTGACAGAAGAAAGTATGTCACGCTCCGACGAGCAGCTATGAAGATTCAAGCTTTGTATAGAGGATGGCGACAACGTAGAGAATATCAGTCCATGAAAAGGGCTGCTATAGTCATTCAGCAAAGAGTTAGAGCACAAATTCTGAGGAATCGGGTATTCTTGGCCTACAACATCCAACGCGGTGCTGCTGTTACTATACAGGCAATGTACAAAGCTCACAATGCCAGGCGTAACTACATCCGTATGAAGCAAGCAGTGACGATCATTCAAGCCACGTTTAGAGGCTACAAGCAGAGAGCTAACTACTTGATGATGAAAAGAGCCGCGACGTGTCTTCAGATTAGGTACAGAGCTCACCAACTCGTGAGAGAAGCTGTGCTGTGTTTTCAGCGACAGCGACAGGCTGCCACAGGAATTCAAGCCGCGTACAGGGCCCATGTCGCAAGGCAGCGTTACAACACCTTTAAGGCCGCAGCTGTCGTCCTTCAGTCCTGTTACAAAGGCAAGAGAGAAAGACGTGCCTACCAAGAAATCAAAAGAGCAGCTCTAGTCGTGCAGATGAGATACAGGGCCCATCTCCTGCAACTGGACCTTACTAGGAGCTACCAGGCCAAACGTAGAGCTGCTGTCACAATCCAAGCATATCAGCGCGGCAGGCTTGCCAGGGATTACGTCAAGAAAGTCCGAGCTACCATCAAGATTCAGTCCTACTTCAGGATGGTTATCCAGCGGCGTCGATTCGCAGCCCTGAAGATTGCAGCCGACAGAATCAGTGCCACTTTCAAAGCTCGGAGGGCCAGGAGAAATTTCCTCTCTTTGAAGCGTGTGGCTTTGGCTATTCAAGAGAGACATCGGGCCACGGTTATGGCCCACAACCAACAAAAAGAATATCAGGCTATCAAACGAGCCATCATCACAATCCAGTCCCTCGCTCGAAGAATCCAGGCAAGGAAATTCACTCGAAGGATCCGAGCTGCTGTGATTATACAGTCCACGTACAGAGCTTGGTTGCAACGCAGGCGCTATCAGGCCGTGAGAACGAGTACCCTGCTGCTGCAAGCCCGGCTGAGAGGCATGATTGCACGACGCGAGTTTGCTTCCATAAAGAGAGAATTCCAAGCGGCCGTGTGCATCCAGAGGTACTACCGAAGCTTTGCTGCACGCAAGACCATCGAGGTAAGACATCTTCAAAGGATTTAAAACCATATTGAAACAATAAAATCCTGAATTTCAAATTGAGTGGGATAACATTTGAAATTTACTTGTGCTCAATTGGCCCATTTTTTTGTCTCATTTTGGTTTAAATCTGATTGATATTGCAGATTTGATATTGCAAATTTCAGATTTGGGTTGATCATCTAAAACCCATTAAAATACAGCTTTCACTAATTTCAGAGATTCAGACAGGTTTTCTTATTTACATGATGTGACAATTGATCCACATAGCATATTCAATGCATGATGCAATGTGGCCCCTAAGATGGCCACCGTGCAAACATTCCCCTCTCCCATAAATATAGAGAAAAGAGCAATTTCTGTGTCTTTTGTGTCCAGGCCCAGAAACAAGCAAGACTCGCTCAGCTGAAGAGATTTTCATCCGTCGTCCATTTTCATCTGTCGGCAATCCGAATCCAGCGATGTTATCGCATGTACAAGATGCGTCAGGCAGCCAAGGCTAAAATGAACTCTGTTGTCACTATTCAGGTAAAAGACTTGTAACAGTCATCTAACTGCATAGAGCCTCACAAGCTTTATGATTTTATTTATTTATTTACCACATCCAACAGCGGAAGGACCGCCAATTACAGGAATGGGATCAATTAACATAGATATTCGAAAAACTGTCAACTTCTAAGTTGAATTAAAAATGGCCAGAGACACCGGGGAATCCCTCCCTTGCTCTTCACGAAATAATGCTCTGGGATGTTTAAAGTGCGTTACCGAAACTTAACACACTGGACCAACAGCTTTACATCCCTTCCGAAGGAAGGAACAAGTTTGATTACCGGTAAGTGCCTTGCTCAAGAGCACAAGTGCCACAACCCGTCACGGTCCGGAATCGAACCCACATTCCCGTACTAGCACAGGAACTTAAGTTCGACGCACTAGACCGCTCGGCCATAACACCCCACTGGTACATACATAGGTGGGGTGTTATGGCCGAGCGGTGTAGTGCGTCGAACTCAAGTTCCTGTGCCAGTACTAGAATGTGGGTTCGATTCCGGGCCGTGACGGGTTGTGGCACTTGAGCTCTTGAGCTCTTGAGCAAGGCACTTAATCACACTTGCTCCATCCTTCGGAAGGGATGTAAAGTCGTTGGTCCAGTGTGTTAGGTTTCGGTAACGCACTTTAAAGATCCCAGAGCATTCTTTCGTGAAGAGCAAGGGGAGGGATTCCCCGATGTCTCTGGCCGTTTTTAAATCAACCTAGAAGTTGATAGTTATTTGAATATCTATGTTAATTGATCCCATTCCTGTAATTGGAGGTCCTTCCGCTGTTGGATGTGGTGAAATAAATAAATAAATAAATAAATTATAGATTTATTATAGATTTAAGTGTATAGATTTCTAAGGTGTGACAGGGTAACTGGGTCTAAACGTTGGCTGGTAATCCACAAAGGCCATTGTTAAAGCACAGGGAAACAGTTTGACACCTTGTAAATCAAGCCTTGATAATGAGAGCACTGGTAATACAACATTCTGCTTATAACCAGGAAAATTTCAGGTCCCAATCCTTTGTTTTCATTCCTGATAATACAAGGTTCCTGTTATAACAAGGTAATCTGCAAAGTCCAAAGGACCTCTTATTAATGAGGCTTGACTATACTTGTTATAAAACCGTGTGCATCATTTTATTATGAAACGGAAGATACATGTACGTGTACTTGTTTCTGTATTAAAGCCAATAGCTCCGAAGTTTTAAATAGTAAACTAATTTATCGGGTTACATAAAGCAGTGCAGTGATTACACCAACCTTTTTGCTTCCACATCCAAATTGGAGATTGAAAATTTCCTGTTTTTTTCCCATGCATAGTTTTTTGGGGAGGTATTTTATATGATTGTTAGGTTAAAACGAAATCCATTTTCTGGAGAAAAAATCTGAACGAGCTCCTTTAATTGTTGAACCCCCATCAGACATGGATGCGTGCCAAACTACGTCGACTCCATTTCCTCAAGTTGAGGTGTGGCATTATCTCGCTTCAGCGGCAGGTACGCAAGCATCAGGCACTGCAACACCGATCGGCAGTACGCGTCCAAGCGTGGGTCCGTGCTTGGCTAGTCAAGAATCACATCCGGAAAATGACAGCAGCAGCATTAACTTTACAGGTATGCGGAGGTTTTTTCCCCCCAAAGAGTCCTGTCGAAAAAGTTTGGTAAGGCCTGGACATTGAAAACTGGTCGAGGGCTTGCCTGAGCCTTCAAGCACTTTTATAACCAAAGATTTTTCTAGTTAACTCTCACTTTTCAAAGTCTACAACATAATAAAGACCAGTTATTTTTTATGTGAGAAATTTCTCAAGCAACTGTGAGTAGCGTTCCCTAGTGAAAGAGTTAAAGTAATGGTTCCCTTAGTCATTGAATTGTTCCTGCATTTTGTTCCCCCAGTTATTTACAAATTAGTTTATAATAAATCAGAATTGCAATAAAGTGGATATATAGATTGTTTTTCCACTGTTTTCATTGTTCTTTTGTTTCGAGTTTCGCACAGTTTCATTTTCTACTACAGAAATACTTTGAACCAAACAGAGATTTCAGTTATGCATGTATTTACGTTTTTTATTTGTCTTATCTACAGTCTGTATGGCGTGGACATCATGTTCGTCACGCCTGCAAAGACAAAAAGATAGCCGCAGTCCGTGCTCGCTGTATCAAAGCCGCTAAAGCTGTGACTGATGAGAAGAGGTTATGCAACCGCACCACGTCGGCATTGGATTATCTCTTAAAGTATAGACACATGTCTGGTCTCTTGGAAGCACTAAAAAACCTTGGTGAGTATTAATTGCTTTCCGTGACGTAGAACATCCGGAAATGTTTGGTGGTCAACGGTCTCGCGCGTACACGCGCCACTATTAAGTTTGACGTTTGAAGCTACTGCCGTGCTAACGTCGTGTCAACTTCGTGCCAAGTTGAATTTAATTCGACACGGCATAAGCGCGATGTTTGAAGCGGGCCTTAGACTGGTATCTCAAAGATTTTTACAAACAATCAACTATATGTTTTTTTGTTTTTTTTCTGTTTCTGTGCAGACATTGTAAGCCGACTGTCTGCACCCTGCTGCAGACGTCTTGTAGACAGCCAAGCCGTGCCCGTCATCTTTACCCTTATCAAGAGCTGCAATCGCAGTCTGCCCTGTATGGAAGTCATCCAGTACAGTGTTAACATACTGCTTAATCTGACCAAGGTAGGTTTTAGTTTGTCATCGTAGCGATTACCGAATCACGACAGAACTTGGACATTGACATTTGGCATCAAACAAATGCTTATCAGTATATGTGCACTCGAACATACAGTTCCCAGCCATCCTGGAAATGGGGAAAATCCTGAAAAAGAGTTTCTCCTTTTCTAGTCAGCGAAAAGTAAGAGAATTTGCGAAAAATGCCTCAAATCCGGGAAATGTTTGGGAATTTGATTGGCCCAAAAGAAAAAGTGGTTAGTCTGTTATGTTTTGTCTTATGTCTAAAAAGTGTAACCATTATATGATTGGTGTTATCAAACTGGAAATGCACTTTTTTTTCCAGAGCAATTATGTCGCCCTTAAGTTACAGTTATACAGTTCCGTTTCCTTACACCATTTATTCAGCTTCGATATCTGTTAACCTGATGTACCAAAGAACAGATTATTTAGTACTAATTTGTTGGCACATCCCCTATTTATACCCCACAGTATCCTCCCACTGCGCACGCCGTCTTCGATGAACCGGATTCCATCGGCACCATTCTGGATCTGATGCAGATGTACAGGGAGAAAGGCCCCAAGATCTTTGCCAAAGTCTGCATGCTGATTGGCACGTTGTGTCAGGATCCTAGACGGGCTCAGGTATCTTTAACTACGTTGACTCACTCTTATATGGTTTATTAAGGTAACGCGATCACCAGTACAGCCTGCAATATTGTACAATCAACATTGAAGTTAAAGTGAGCTACAATATATGTCAATATTGATGAGAACATTGGTTCGTGGTGAATAAAGTTACAGAAAGTTGTGTAAAATATAGAATAGAGCCTTTGCACGGCGGCCATGACAGGGGGCAGTCACATTGTTACTATGTGTCATGGATGAGTAGGTGCTTTGTGGTTCTATTGTTACATCATTTAAATAAGAAAACATGCCCCCTGTCATGGCCGCTGGTGCAGAAGCTCTATTGCAGCAGCCACAACCATACCGAATATACAGAATAGATCCATTATTTTTGTTGTTTCAGATTGTTCTCTCAGCGCCCAGGAACAAAGATCGACTCCGCAGCATCAAGCGACTGACAGAGCGTAAGTACAACATGGACACCAAGCGAGCATTGGCTAAGTCTCGCGGCCTCAACACGTCGTCCATCTCATGCAGCTTTCTGAGCACCAGCACCCTCAATGTGAGCATGCTCAATGGCAGCGCGCTGCCCGCTGCCACACCGCGCAAGAAGCAGCAGCAGCATCGTCGTGTACAGCCTGAATGGGTACTGGGACGCTGCAGGATGAGAGAAATCACGGATCCGCTGGAGGCGTGTCGGTTTGTTGCGGAGGTCTTGCAGTTGAATTGAAATTTAGCTTGGTGTGAAAGGCACAGGTCGAGTAATTTACCTGGGGTCAATCCTTCATAACGCCAGTTGCGATGGGTGTAAATCACTGTAATGTGCGTGCATCTCGAATTATGAAGGATCGTAGCACCTCGTAAAATCATGTATCGGGTCTCGCCAGTTAGTACAAATTACATGTATCAACTAACCACTGAGACCTGGGGCCAATTTCATGAAGCGCTACGATTCTTCATAACACCAGTTGCTATTGGAATTAGGATGCATTTAATTCATTTTAACTTTTGTGAAATCGATCCCAGGTCTCGGTGGTTAGTTGACAATTTGCACTAACTGGCGAGACCTGTTACTTGATTTAAATACATGACCTTGGGCCGATTTTACAAAGCGCTAAGACATGTCCTAGGAAGGGTCACTCTTCTTATCATGATACATTGGTATGGGAATTAGGACACTTTGAACTTGTCTTAACTTTTGTGAAATTGACCTCAGGTCACACATGCAGGTTGAGCACTGAGTGCCAAGCAAGCATATTGTTTTTTTACGTTAATTAATCTTCGTTAAACGAAACGATTTTCCTAAATGTGAACGGGGTTCTTTGTAAGGGCTGTGATTGGCAAATGAAATATTTGAATTTTCACAATATACAAGATATTGGGAAATGCTCAATCCATGCATCAGGGGCCAATTTCATAAAGCTGTTTAGCAAAAATAAATTGCTTAATCAAAAATTTGTTTGCTTTATAAAAATGGGTTAATAGTGAAAATTTTATGTCAACTTGTGTTCTTAGCAAGAATAGCAGATATTCTTGTGAAAAACACAAATTGACATGCAATTTTGACTATTGACCCATTTTTATAAAGCAAACAAATTTTTGATTAAGCAAAAATTTCTGCTAAACAGCTTTATGAAACTGGCCCCTGATCAGTTAGTTGTAGTTAATTAGACACGGTTAGTAGCATTTTTATCGCGTTAATGGCCCATGCGTGATCAGTGAATGAATCAAATATGGTGGATGGTGTTAGATATTTGCAGCAAATTGTACATAAATAACTCTTTTTAAGTGTAATTCCTTTTTAAATTGAAGCTAATTTTAAAAAATAACTCTTTTTAAGTGTAATTCCTTTTTAAATTGAAGCTAATTTGAAAAACCATGGAAGGAAAATGTTGCAGAATCTTCATTTTGGTGACCAAAACTTGTGTAGATAGTGGCTTGTGTATGTGACTTCGACCTCCAAAAAGTAGTTATAGAACTTCAAAAACATTAGAAAAAGATTACATAATCCACCTTCCATTCAAGTGACTGAATCGGAACTGCACGTAAATGCTTTCTGATTTGGGGTCGTCCATAAAGTACGTACACACGAAATGCCGACTTTTTATACCTCCCCCTGTATGCATATTTGGTGACGTCACCCATATGCTTTACTGTTGGGTGTACGTATTGGCTCCAACTCGCCCTCCCCCTTCGTGCGTACGTACTTTATATATGGCTTCTTTGTATGCCGTCATCGAATTGTGATTGGTTGACAGGCAGAGGGGAAAATGGTCTCATCATGGCACCATTAGGCCGAATCAGAAATTTTCACATCTGTAAATACAGGACCTATTTCATGAAACATTGCAATAAGTGTCGTACTTTTTATCTTCAAAACGTGTGTAAACCTTTGTATTGTACTTGATTTAGTGTGAAGTTCAATAATGGCTAGTCCAAGTTGTAAATGTATGGAAAACATTTGGGCTTCGTTCAGGCGTACATGTCTCGCTACTCCGGAGTAAAGCATACGCATTGCACCACATTACGCGATTGGCCGTCTCTTGCTATGACCTCACAAGAAACTTAAGAAAATACAGACCGTAAGTCGTGAGAACAAACCTTAGTGAGTTGTTGTTTCAGTTATCCAGTTGACACGTTGAGCAAATTCACCAAAAATCCCACCCGTGAGTAGCATACTCACCCGAGAGTCGTTAATCTTGCCGTTCGCGTGTGCAGGAGTATACTCTTATTAACCCGAGTACACGCCCGAACGCAGCCATGTTTGACATTTTTCACTTTCGTTAATGGATGCCAGCAGTAGCTCTAGTAAAAATGTGTAGTTTTAGCTTGTTTACTTGTAAATCATGTCCGACACGCATATGTAAATATTTGCTGTAAGTTAGACTGTCCACATGATACGGCTTGGAATTATACACGAGACAATGGTAGGCTTTAGTAAGACAGCTTGATCAATTTCCATACGCTTGTGTGTAATTTGAAAATGCAGCCTAGGGCCAATTTCATAAAGCTGTTTAGCAGAAAAATTTGCTTGCTTTATAAAATGGGTTTTCAGTCAAAATCTTATGAGGTGCATTACAATTTACCCATTGGCCCCAGATAATTCAGACATAAATTTGATAAGTTTGTGATCTTTTCAATAAAACACTAGACAGCATTTACATGTAGTCATTATAAATTTCTATGCCCGAAAGCCACTTTATTAACTCTAAAAATTGGTACTTTACAAGTTAAAACAGTTCTGATGAATCCATTCGCAGGTTTTTGACAAAGTGTAACTTGAATGCATCAGGGGTTGACATTAACCAAGGCCAGCGGGCCCTATCTTAAATTTTGCAAGGCATGTATATACATGTAGTAATAACCAGTACACATTTGGAACAAAGTTGGCCATGGTATCCTTTGAAATTCAGACAAAATCAAGAACTCTGGGAATGAGAAATTTTCAAGAAATTGTGTATACACTGATTACTCTTGAACTTCCCTGGGATAAAGTTAAACATTATACTCCTTACACTATGAGCAAAAACATGTACATGTTCATAGTGTTAATACATAAATTTCCCCCACAAATATTTGCTTAAAGGCATAGGCTCGTCAGCAATGCGCGCGCGCCAAATTCGTGCCAGGAAATACGCAGCTCCATAGCAAAAGCATGGAGCTGCGTATTTTGTGGCACAAATTTGGCGCGCACATTGCTGACGAGCCTTGCCTTTAATCTAAATGATTCAAAGACTAGCCTTGAATCAAGCTTGTGATACCATCTCGTAATGTCTTGAGTTCTGCTATAAGCCACGGCGATGGTGACCTTTGATCTTTATCTAATAGTTCCTTTAATGTGTGTAGACCAGACTGCATGCAGGAGACTGCCCGACGATAATCATCTATGTGTTCAACCTTGGGTCGTTTGGCAGCAGGCTGCAATGAAACAAAACAGTATGTTATGGTCTACTGGTCACATAATGCATGTCAACCATCTTACTGTGGTTTTCTATTACACACATGAGTGGCATGTCAAAAATGTATGTTTGATTCGTATGTGTTGTGCCATAAGTGCTTAAACCCTTTGCGAGTTTATGACAAATTTTATATTTGCATTTCACAAAACACTTGCGGCGGGTACTGGTGGCAAGTTGTGGTCAGAACCCTTCACAAAGTTGTGATTATCTATTTGGTAGTCGTAACTTTGCGACAGGTTCATTGGTTTTACGATACGTTGCAAATATTTCCTTGTTAACCCCGACCATATATATAGTCTACTGGTCTACCATACTAAACTGAACTCGGTACAACATGACTGTCTTCATGTGTGTCCATGAGTAAGATAATTTACCAGACTTGTTCCTCCCCTATCGTGGGGAACTCGGCTCAATAGGGGGAGAGACATTACGTTGTCTCGATGCGGACTTGTTACCCCTCCCAGCCCTATTCGTATTGTGAAGAGACATACAGTTGAACCTTAATAATAAGAGCCCCGTTAATTAATACAACGCTTGTTGTATGTTTAGGTCCCAATAGACCATTTGCAGGAACGGCCATGACAGGGGGCAGTCACATTATCATCTTGCGTCATGCATGAGTAGGCACTTTGTGGATCTGTTGTCACATCATTTAAATATGTCATGGCTGCCGGTGCAAGGCAGCCATTCCTTGTTTTCCCATTCTTGATACAGTGAAACTTGATAAAAAGGCCACCTGTTCATAGTGGCCACCTGTTTTCGGTCCTAAATGCCATGTGTATAATGCTAATGCAACCTTTATAAAGGGGACACCTGTTTATAGCAGCCAGTTTCTTAAAGTTACAGACCCGAGGGTGGCCACAATATACAGGGTCCATGTTGTAACAAGATAATCTGAAACATTTCAAGAAGCTTTTTGTAGTAGGGTTCGACTGTGCTTGTCTTGTTTCAATGCAAGGGGCTGGTTTTTCCGCATTCAACTTTGGGAACACTGGGGCCGATTTCATTAATGTAAAAGTCCATTGTTTGCCAAGTTGAGATGGATTTGAGAAATAGCAGGAATATACCGAGCAACGAAAGAAACAACAGTTTTCTGCACTTTTTGATTGAAAAAGCAGTAAATCTGAGAGTGGGAATTTTCAGCCCACAGAAGCTTTATGCAGTCATGCATAATGAAGCTGTTATGTGAATATTTAAATGTCAACTTAATGACACAAGAAATTTTCAAAATTTGATTCAACTGAAACTTTGCGTTTCTTTTGTTGCTCGGTATAAATATTTGTAAAAGTTCACTCTAAATTCTTACCTGCTCACTACATTCACCAACCCCATCCTTGTCTCTGGTCGTCCCGTCGTGAATTTGACCCGCCACATTACTTCCATTGTAAACCCCAGTGCTGACATCGTCAGATTGAGGCCTTGCTTCCCAAGAAAGGTTTTCTGTCTTAAGATGGTCTAAGAGATGCTCTGTCTGCTGTTGTAAGCATTCCGTTTCTGTTTTAGTCTTTAGCTTGCATTCTTGGGGAATCTTTGTGGCGTGGCAAAATAGAGAAATTATTATAACAATAGTAATTGTCTCTATAAAAACTTTTCATTTTTTTCTCCAATAATTTAAAGTAAAAACTCTGTATACACTATGAGCAACTAAGAATGGAAATTGGGTACAAACCATTATTAATAACAATGGTTGGTGCCCAATTTCCATTGTTAGTTGCTCATAGTGATAGCACTCTTAAATGGACTAAACTTATGTAAGCCATATGTTGGTCTTTCCACAGTAAAGGGGGCACTTTGGCAACACAGACCATATTTTTGAAGAAATACCTTTGTCTGGTCTCAAAATAAAAGAAATAAGTTAAAGTTGTTCTGAAGAGACTTAGGCCCAAAAAGGATTACAAATAGTGTGACAACATGCCTTTCTAAAAATGCTGTGTACAAATTTGCAATACGCTCGTAACCGTGATGGACACTTGTGTTACATTTTAGGCCATCCCGGTTACGAGCGTGTATTAGAAATTTGTAGACAGGGTTTTTAGAAAGGCATGTTGTCACACTATTTGTAACCCTTTTTAGGCACAAGTTATCTCTTCAGAACAACTGAAACTTATTTCTTTTATTTTGAGACCAGACAAAGGTATTTTCTGGAAAATATGGTCTGTGTTGCCAAAATGCCCCCTTTACCGTGGAAAGACCCAGATACAGACAGCACGATACCAATGCATACTATGAATAGAATAATGGCTGTGGTTAAAAAAAGAAAGCTTTTTATCACTGTACAAAGAACTTTACGTGGGGGGTGAGTAGGGGCATTATAACAAGTTTTTACTGCAAAGGTTTTTAAAGATTCCTACAGGTTTTTCCTTACCTTATTCAAGAAATTGACCACTCGGCACTGAGTTGACTCGACACCCAAGCACTGTGGCACAACTTCTTCATGGACTGTCTCCTAAAAAAAGGACATCATTGAATTGTAAGGTAATGTATGTGTTTATTTCAGTGTGTTGAGTTCAAAAACAGTTGGTTTATTTCAAAATTTTGTTTGACAAATGTGATACTACAGTAACTTCTGAGCTACATTACCTCTGCAAATGCGCTGAATGCTTGTAGCGCCAACTGACGTATGACACAATTCTTGTCTGCAAGAACGTTGGCAAACAACTTTGCCAATCCCTCCAGTATTTCTGTCGACTGAGAGATGAAAAAGCAGTTTAGAAAATTTCATTTGACATGTAAAACGGTTATGTATTTGGAGCTGTTTAGCAGCCGAGTTTGTGCTAACGGTGGCTCCAAGCAGCTATTTCATATAGAGACTGTAACATTGAGCACTGCGAACGTCTGCTAGCTTCAGAGGCAAAATTTGCTTAACACAGGTGATGCAACAATACCCGTTTCTATGCACGCGCATGCTTAAGCACGCCGCGGCCGTGAAATAGCCTTAACGTTAGCACAACTTTTCTGCTACAGTAAGCACACGTTTTCAGCTAGCGCTTAAGCAGCGCCATGAAATTGGACCCTGGACATCACGGGATTGAAAATAGTTGGTTGACAAAATATTGGTTTTATTTTTAATGTAAATAGAAACTGACCTGGGGACACCTTTGAACTTTGACCTTTCTAGCTCTGTATAAAAGGTTGCTGATTTTCAGCCGCTCCTTTAATGACGCACTTTCCAGTAAGCCGCAAAGATATTTTATCACCTTTGAAAAGAAAGTTAAAAGAAAAAAGGTATTTTTCGATTTGCAGATTGTGATAATTTGCAACGATCCGAAGGTTGGGGAGTTTAGTTCAATAAAAACCACACTGTTTCCAAACGTACTAACTCAATCTGCTAATCACTAACATTTTTCTCACAAATAAGTGAAAAAATACCTTTTCTAAATCTGTTGCATGTAGCTCTGTCAAAACCAGCCCAGTTATGTCAATCAACGCAGCAAGGAAACCATGTGACCTGATTTGGTCCAATGGGAGCACTTGCCACAACCTAACCACCATGTCCGTGACGTTCTGTTTAAGCTGCGTGCTGATTGGTGGGTTGGTACCTTCAAACTGCACATAGACGTTAGCGATGGACGATAATGCAGACTCCTAAAAATTGAAAGAAAGAAACAAGTATTTTAGCAAGTGCACCAAAAAAAATAATAATTTCTTTGACAAATAAATTTGTAATTTTCTTGAAAACAGTGTTCGAAACCGGCGCCATTGGCAGCCATCGGCCAGAGACACCGGGTAAATCCCTTCCTCTTCACGAAAAAGTGCTTTGAGATCTTTTAAGCGTGTCCAACAGCTTTATATTCTCTCTGAAAGATGGAGCAACTGTTTAATTAACTTCTATGTTGGAGTTAACATTTTTTATAAGGGGCCGTCCAAGTTGTCAAACTTTTTACAGTTCTACAGAGCATAATATTTTTCAAGACCCCTCCCCTCCCCCTAAAATACTACTTATCAACATTTTTTGTCACTACCGTGAAATGTCAACATTTTACAGTGCGTGTAAAGTCGTACGCGGCTCTTGACCCCCCTCCCCCTTCCTACGCTTTGTAGAACCGTGAAAATTTTAACAACTTTAGACGGCCCCTAATAAAGATGTGACTGTTTTATACTGTACCAGTTGCCTCAAAGAACCCAGCGTATGTTCTTTGGCGTTCAGCCAAGCGTCACACTTCACCAAACCATGCGTGACTAAATCTTTCGCAACGCTAATGCACTTGTTCTCGTGAAGAGTTGGCAATGGAAAATGCCTCCAAATGGCCGAGTTCTCCGTTGGGGAAAATTTGTCAAGGAATTCTTCCTAAAAATGAAACCAAAAACAGCAATATTTGGCGTGCCATATGATTAAGACAGAGATGAAATAATCAAAAATGGGATGAGAAAAATTGTCGGTCCTCATTGGGATTTGAACCCTAGACCTCTGACACACTGGGAAAATGCTCTACCAGCTGAGCTATGATGAGGCACAGTGGCATTACTCTTTCAATTTTTAATTTTGTTTTATACATGTATACTTATCTCATTTTCATTATTAACTCACTAATTAACCCTTAGATTAAAGTAAAAATCGCAATATGCATTCAAACAAGGAATATGCATTCATAGGGTGATTTTTCTTTTCTCAAAAAATTACAAAATTCCTCAGTACCTGATGCTCTTGAGACATAAGTGGAACGAGTCGCCATAGTAACATACTGAGATGCATATAACCTGCACTGTGATTGGCTGGCATAGAGGTCACAAGGTCAGCTATCAAGTGGACATGGCTTCGACACAGGCTGGCAGTTCCATATCTACGCAAAATTCATCCAAAATTTATCCAAAATTTGTTATTTCAGTTACCTTGCTAAGACAAAACATGGAGGTATATTTTATAAATTGAAAGTGATTTAGGTACACTTATACACATACCTAGCCAAAAAGCACCAAATGTCCATTGCTAAAAGAGCCAAGTTGACATCACTGGAGATAACATTTTCCAACAAACTCCTCTCCACACTGCCAAAGTGACTTGCGCCAACCGACGCGACAAATCCACAGACGTGAACAGCGATAAACTCCCTCAGGCTCACGTTTTGTTGTGGTTGGCCGCGGGCGACAACTATGGGCAGTTTCAGCGGTAACGCCAGCTCAGTGTAACCTTGACGAAATATATGAGATAGTAAAAATGCAGAAAGTAAAAATTACAGACCAAGTTTTCACAGCAAAAATAGACAGGTTATTGGCAGGAAATGTTACATCACGCCACAGACTAACTTTGGAATAGAGCTTCTGCACCTGCGGCCATGACAGGGGGCAGGTTTTCTTATTTAAATGATGTAACAATAGAACCACAAAGCACCTACTCATGTAGGACACATGGTAACAATGTGACTGTCCCCTGTCATGGCCGCCGTGCAAAGGCTCTATTGGATGGTGGTTGCCACTAGGTTGGGCAAATCCTCAAAGCAGATTTCCTGAGTTGTGCAGATTGTTTTTCTCCTCATTTCAAATCAAAACAAATATTAAAACAAGTTGAAACTAACAATGTTTGTATGTCTTGAAGACAGCGTGTAGGATGGAATCCCTTGGCTCTTCCCATGATGCAACGGACTGGGCCATCCAAGCATTCTGAGTTTCCTCACGACACAACGGGAGATTCTGCAAGATCTTAACCAACATCAAGAGTCTCCCAAATTGCAGATTTAAAGAGATATCTGCAGACAAAAAGGTAATAAAAGTGAATTGTGATATCATATGCCATATGCCATGGTAACTGGCTCTGAACACTGAAAGTGCTAGTTACTAAAGCACAGATATATAGTTCGGTGATAGTTATTCTAGAGCCACCACCTTCGCAAATGATGTACTGACTTTGGTTCTCTATTGAATTATTATTTTAACTTGTGAAATGATTGTTACCATACACAAAAATCCAGAACAAAATAGCAGTAACATACATATTCTGTAATTTTGAGTTGATCAAGGTTTTTGAGTTGGTTGTTTTTTGGGTTCAGCAAGACCTGAGACGTGTTCAACAGCACAATACCGAAATACGTATGGCAGTGTCGGTATGCTGCAACCGAAACGGCTTGTTGAACGACTGCATCCCAAAACGTACGATCAAACATGGCTACTGTAGACAACGCGGTTTGCAAAGCACTACAGCTGCACGCTTAACGCAAAGATTCTGACAATTAAATTGCAAATCAACACTGCTAACTCAACTGGTAGTGGTCTTCCACAGTCGAAGAATAAACACTTGATAGACGTAGTATTGATATCGGCATTCAATCGACAGAGGTTAATTTTTTTGTTCACCTTGTTTCACAACCATGACAGCATCGCGGAATGACAGATCCCCCATGAGTTGTTGCAACAACGGTTCTACGCAGACGATCAAGCTGCGTTCTATCTCCTCGCAGGCACCGCTGAAGATTGTGGGTGCGTGGATGCTAGGGGGCGCCAAACTGATTGAACACAAAAAGGTGAGAGATATTATTTAGCTTTATTTATTTTAATGGATAGGGCTAAAAAAACACACGAGTATGCAAGGATATTTAACCGGCTACCATAAAATTTAAATTGTGCAAAATTTTTCGTTGAGCCAGTCACAATGATAGAAAAGAAAGAAATAGAATATGAACAAAAGAGTCTGAATTTTTAAATTTTCAGGACTGTAAATGCTTCTGACCTTTGTAAGACCAACAACAGATCGTAAATTGCCTTGTGGCACGGCCCGAGGTATCCATCATACTCCTTAATGATGTGCATGAGCATCTTGAGGCAAAGCACACAGATCTTGAGTGTTTTGCTGAATGTCTTCTCGTCGCCTCCTTGCGAGGACTCGCTGGAGGGAGGATGAGGCGCGATATGGAGACACAGCTCATAGTTTGACTTGATGTCCGAGCACAATGTGGTTAGGATTGGGTGGATCTTTGAAAGGGGAAAAATTACAAAGGTCAGACTTGAAGCGTATAATGGCGAGCGAGAAGTCACATCACAAGAAAATCACAAGAGATGTTGCAGGGGGCATTGCAAAAGACTTTGAAAGACACGTCGCAAAGGACTTCCTAAGAAATGTCACCAGGGATGTCGCAAATGATGTTTCAAATGATGTTGCAAAAGATGTCGCAAAAGATGTCGCAAGAGATGTCACAAGGCACATCACAAAACATACAAAGCACATTACATAGAATAAAAACAGGAATAAAAACATTTGCTTCAACTACTCCAAAAAGCTGGAGATGTGAATTGAAACTTGTTTAAAATTTACTTTCAGATAATTAGTAAATCAATAAAAAAAAAAACATCTTTGTTCTAACCTGCAAAACATTCTTAAGCAGCTCTTTGTGCTTGCAAGCCATCTTGACAAGGAACCTCCAAGTGCTAACAAGCAACGTGCTGTCCATGTTACCGATAACAATACACAAGTTGTGGAATCCGTCGCACACTGCAAGATGTGTAAAGAACAGGAGTTAGGTTTAATGGTTTAATCCATTTACACAGGGGTTGTTTAATCCAATCACACAGGTTTAAGTTATAATCCATTCACACTGGGGGTTACGTTTAATCCATTCACAATGGGGGTTGTGCTTAATCTATTCACACAGGGGTTATGTTTAATCCACTCATGCAGGATACAATGGTCAAACATTATAATCAGTAAACCACAACGAAACTCAATCTCTGTATTAGGGTTGCAGTCAAGTTCATCAAATGTCAACCACAAGTCCCCACCAGCCTTCACAAGTCCCCACAAGTCTCCATATGCCACAAGCCTTCACAAGACCCCCATAAGTCCCAACAAGTCCCTACAATTAGGACCCCACAAGTCCTCACAAATCAACTACAAGTCCTAACAAGCCCTGCAAGTTTACCACAAGTCCCCACAAGATCAGCCTTGCCCCTTTTATTAACATAACTTACATTGAGCGACCATATCAATACATTCATCGCCATCTTCCGATGTTAGCCGTACCAAATCCAATAGAACCGTAAGCGACTTTTGAAGACTGTAGGCTTTCTTGAATAGTGATGACAGCATCTCAGACACCAGGGGAAAATGATCACCGTAGGTTGTAGTACTGTCCTGTTAAACAAAAGATTTAATTACTAAACATACCAAACTCGTGCAAAATGGTATTTTAGCATTTAGTCTTAATTATGAAATTATTTTATTCTGGTAAGTAAATTTTACCTTGCAATGCAAGAAAGATTCTTTAACAATATGAAGCACAAAGTATGGCAGAGATCGCACTGTGTCTATTGAAAGAGCGCCCCCGCTCAAAGTTGTAATGACGTGGGATATGCAAGACGCAACACACTCCAACATGTCTAGGGATATCTGGGGAAAAAATGTAAGATGAAGTAATAAATACCGTTAAAATGTAAAATACAATTTTGTCAAAGTGCCCAGCACAAACAAAAATTATGTTTAGGGTCGCCAGCCAAAAAGTGTGCTTAAATTTGCTTAGCAGCTACATGTATGTGAACCAAATTTTTGATAAAGAAGCCAATAATTTGAAATTGCTAATTTTTGTGTTCTTACCTTTAGACACGTCTGCAGTTTTTCTTTCAGGTTGCAACTCTCTTTTTGACTTGGCGCATCTTTGACGGTTGTCGAAACTTTGGCGAGAGTTTCATCAAATAAATGGCATGTCTGGAACAAAAAATTATCAACAAGTTTGAGTAAACATTGGTGCCAAATCACGACAAGTGAAATATATAATTATCTGCCGTTTGTGAGAGATTATTCTATTGTAAAAAAAGGTGAAAGACTTTTTTTGGAACTGAAAAATCACAAACCTCAGGGAGAACTCGTGCAAAAAATTGCTCTTCCAAATTTTGCAAGTCTAAGAGAGGTACAAATGAGTCGACCATGAGTCGCAGGACAGCTGTCTTAATGTTGGTGCTGCCTCCATTGCGATACTGGCAGTGATTTTCAGTTAAAGAAAGAAACGAAATAAATAAACATTCTTGAATTGCTTGTCGGCTTAGTTACATTGAGGTTTAGTAATATCTGTAATATTACAAGTTTGCCAACAATAGAACAAAAAATGTTTTTCTTTCTTTAAAGTTAAATGTCGAAAAATTGTGACAGAGCTTCTGGCAGCAAGCGAGTAGTAGACAGTGGGCTGCGGTGATTCCACAATTTTTGGAAATAGACCTTATGCATGGCGGCCATGACAGAGGGCAGGTTTTCATATTTAAATGTGTGACAATAGATCCACAATGTGCCTACTCGTGCATGACGCACTGTGACAATGTGACTGCCCTCTATCATGGCCGCCGTGCATAAGGTCTATTGCATTTAGGAATTGTGATTCCTTTCGGATTGGATTCCATTTTAAAACAAAAGTTGCCACACTTCCCCATATTGTCAAGATTAATGGGGATTGATTCCTTCGAAAGATGGAATTGCGATTCCCAAGGTCCTAGTTGTCAAAGGATATAATGAGTTTCGGGAGCGTCTCCGATAGTCTTGCTCTACAGGCGTCTATGCTCCAAGCACAGACTTCTTCAAGTAATGAACTCTGACTCTCGCTTCGCTGAGACATTGTTGCCTATAAAAGAATAGTGAGATGAAAGAATCAAGACAGTGTACCTTGTGTTGGTGTGTTTAAATTTAATTACTAAATTAGGAATTTTTCCCAATGGTATTTTATCAGTACTATTTTATCATGAGGTTTTTGCTCTGAAATTTGTATCCAGTCATGCAAGTCGTGCTCTGTACGCATCTCAAAATAAGTTACTAATTATTTGGTGATTTTGTTTTAGTGCATCGGACACAGTATTGGGAAAGAATTTACAAGTCGGGCGTCACATAAGCCCTCATGCACTAAGCCTATGGGACAACTCAGAAATATTATAAGTTTTTCCTAGTAAATTCTTTATATTTTTTCCCCTCCAAATTTTGGTTTCTTCATTAGATTTGCACTTATTGATGTATAATAAATCATTTTAAGGCAAAATTAGTGACGTCCCAGTACTAAATTCTTACCCAGCATTGCATGTATTGTATGGGCGTGCACTGTGTGAAGAGTCCCAGTGCAAATCAATTGTTCCACCCCCTCCACGCGCCTCCCCCCCACCTTTAAAAGAATTCCGTACTCAGACGTCACTATTTGTTCCTTAAAATGACTTATAAACCATCAATAAGTGCAAATGTAATAAATAAAGATTTTACCACGAAAAACTTAGAATTCTTCTGAGTTGTCCTAGATAGCATAGGCTAGGCTATAGTAGGCATATAGGTTGAGTGCATGGAGGCCTTTGCCCTTTTGACTATGTGACGTCCGACTTGTAAATTCTTTATAATCTGTATCAGGGGGCGTTATAACGAGAGTTTATGCACCTATCAACTGTCCCTGTCCCCCTCCCCCAGCCCCCCTCCCCCTCCCCCAGCCCCCCTCCCCCCAGCCCTCCCCCAGCCCCCCTCCCCCAGCCCCCCTCCCCCAGCCCTCCCCCCCTCCCCCCCCCCGCGCTGCCCCATTTGGTAACGGTTTTCATGCCCCTGGGTGGGGCAATTTATTTGACCCTTTGAAATAAAATTTTCTGTGCATTTGTCAGGTTTGTATACAAGACGCGCATGTTTTGCACCCGAGGGTGGGGATTTTTGTCACCTAAATGTTGCCCTAGGGGTGGGGATTTTGTCACGCAAAAAGTGACAATCCCCACCTCTAGTCTTAGGTGGCGTAGCCCGGGGGTGGGGGAAACAATTATTGATAGGTGCATTATTTAGGTATTGGAAGGTTTTTCGCCTTGTACACTGCAATCACTTTGTACATAATCGGATGCATTTACAAATAACCTTGCGATCTGTGCGATCGATCACACCTTTCGGCACTAAAATCGCAGTTTTAACAGCAAACGTAAACGCTACACTCGCTGAAATTTCGTATCCACCGCCATTTGTTTTTGTAATCCTGTCGTTGTGTATCTGGTTTCCAGACCAAAAGATTCCGACTATTTTGTGGATTATGTGGACCGAAAACCAGTCTAGTTATTTTGGCATGTACCAAAATAAAAGCAATGGGGTGGAATACAATGCTAAAACGAATGTACAATTGTTAAAGTCTGACTTATAGTTCATTTAATATATTGTTTGTGCTTTATTTATCTGAATTATTTACTATTTGTTTACATTTGCTTTCAATGGGAATAATCTGGTGTTAATATAGAGAGAAGACTTATTTTATTCACCCTAAAGAAAACAATGGAAGCGTCCAAAATATTTCCCGGGAGTCGAGGCATGCTTGGCGCGAAACCAACTGCTCAGTACACTTGCATGCTTTGAGCTGAGAAGTAGTGTTTGCTTTATTCCTAACTTATAATAAAAGCTGTTTTGTAGACAAAGCATTGTCCTTTACAACCAAGTTTCCCCGGTCGTCTGAAGAGAAATGCCGTCAAAGATGGAAAAAGATATTGTCATACCTCAGGAAATTGGGGGAAGGTGATAAAATGTTATTTGAAACTGAAAGAGTTTTTAACCCGACACTGCCTGGAACTCCGTGCGGAAAACCTATGGGACAATAGACCTTATGCGTAGCGGCCATGATAGAGGGCAGGTTTTCATATTTAAATGATGTGACAATATATCCACTGTGCCTACTCGTGCATGATGCACTGTAACAATGTAACTGCCCTCTATCATGGCCGCTACGCATAAAGGTCTCTTTTTCCAAAATTTTTTCCCTCGGTAAATTTGTGCTTATCATCAAACTAACCGAGTCGGGTCAACTCGACCGTTTACCAACTCAACTCGTACCAACTCGACCGTGTACCAATTCGACCGTGTACCAACTCGACCGTGTACCAACTCGACCGTGTACCAACTCGACCGTGTACCAACTCGACCGTGTACCAACTCGACCGTGTACCAATTCGACCGTGTACCAATTCGACCGTGTACCAATTCGACCGTGTACCAACTCGACCGCAAACCAACTTGACCGCGTACTAGTAAACCAACTCGACAGTCACCGCCGACAGCAACCCGGGCGCCGGCAAAGACATGCTGACAAACCCGCGCCGCGGCCGGCCGTGTCATGTTCAGTGTGCGAGCGAGCCGACATTCACCCTGTTTTGCATTTGTATGGTCGAGTTGGTACGCGGTCGAGTTGGTTGGCGATAGATTTTTTTCCCGGTCGAGTTGGTCCGAGTCGAGTTGGTATTCGGTCGACTTGACTGACATCCCCTAACAATACATGGTTTATAGTTTATAATGAGACAAATCCTCGGCTCAGTGACCGGATATGGAATTTATTCTGAACTCGGCAGGCAAATAATTGTTTATTTTTTTTCTTTATTTTAAAATGTATTATTGGTGTAACTTGTAAGCCTAAGTTGTTTTGTATTTAGCAAATTTAATGAGGTTTTGATGAACATTTTATTCTTCAGATTAAAAGGTCTGGAGCAAGACTTCAAAGATGGAGACATGACCGAGAAGGTGAGTTAAATACTCTTTGACCCAATAACAGTCGAGAAGTTGATCCGAATTGTTTTTCTATAAGTGCAGATTTGATGGAAAAACCAAAAATTAAAAAATGTACAATTTATATTTCTCATTTGAAAAAGATGTAGGCTTAGGCCTATATTGATAAATCTCTTGTCAACAATATTTCGTATTTTATTAAACGTTCCTACTTGGTAATGTTTTGGTGTTTGGTTTTCTATTTAAAAGAGTTACATCAAGAAGAAATGTAAACTGGTTTACGAGCATCTGACTCAAGAAATGCAATCCAGGTGAGAAAGCAATTAGGGAACATTCTTTTAAAAAAACAATGCTTTGTATGGAATAATGTTACACTAGAAAAATAATACAATTGTTCTTTTTTTATTTGAAATTGTAAGAGAAAGCATGGAGGAGTTGTTTCCTTCCTCCATGGAGAAAGCAGCTTTATTGATTTTTTGTAATTATGATATTTTTAAGGTTATGTCACTTCAAGAACTCAATAGGATTTTTGATTTACCTGAAATGCACTTAACAAGATTCCCTAGTTATGGATAAATGGTATTTTTTCCGTATACATTGAACAAAGATTTGAAGGCAATTACCTCCTGGAATCAACAGATAATCAAATTTTAAGATATACTCCCCACTTGCACTTTTGTCGCAAATGTTGCTTTTCTGTAGAAAAATCACATTTTCTCCTTCAAAAATTGCGTTCTGTTAGTGCACAAGATAACCATTCCCGCGCGAACGGTGCTGGCGCCCCCTGTTGTCACGCTTACGCATGGACCGCTCGCGCCGTAATTTTGTGCATTACTTTATGCAGTAATTTCATTATTTATTTATCTCAGAAATGCAACATTTGCGAAAAAAGTGCAAGTGGGAAGTATATCTTAAAATTGGATGATCTGTTGATTCCAGGAGGATAAGGAAAAAATATCGGATAAATTTGTGATAATTTCTTATTTCTTTGCAGTTTAAAAGAGTTGGATGATGGCTTGAAAGAAGACACCCTAACTGAGGTATGCGTACATTTATTATGCTCGGGTGGGACTCGAACCCATAACCTCCTACGTTCTGGAGCAGAAGTTATAACCACTCTATGTTGTGGCTGGTTCGAATCAGTCGGTAGCGGCTACTGCAATTACATGCTTGAATGCTTGATGTGTTTCTATTGTTTTTGCTTTTCTAATTTTTTTTTGTTGAACTTGCATTTAAATTTTTATAAAGCTTTGCCATAAATTTCTTTTATACCTTGACAGAACGGATATTTGTCCAAAGTTGGAGCTCTTCTGGACAGTGTCCTCGGCCAAAAGCCGCAACCAGCCCTAAATGGAAATGCATCACCGCCTACCAAGAACGGCCACATGACCAATGGTAGCAATGGCACACCAAACGGCAAGGCCATCCACCAATCAGAGGCCTGTAAAGACACCACCGACAACCAATCGGATGATGAGATGGAAACCGATGCTCCCGCTAAAGCAAGAACGACAAAAAGGGGGAGAAAACCCAAGGGTTCAAAACGGAGAGTCCTCGGTGATGAAGATTCAGGGACTGCTTCGTCAGAGTCGCATGAGGATGTTAAAGTGACCCCACAGCCGAGCTCGGTCAATGGGAAGCGCAAGAGGTCACCCAAGGTTGATCCTAAGCAAACGAGTCTACTGACTATGTTCACAAAATTGTGAGTGTTACGCTGGTCCAGTCAGCAAAATTTATTACAGATCTTGAATCTAACTATATTGGGCAAAAAAGCTTGTGACATAAATAGGACATCAAACATTTCATTACAAAAATTGGTGCAAGTTAAATGCAGAGGCTCGTCAGCAATGCGCGTGCGCCAAATTTGTGCCATGAAACACGCAGCTCCATGCCTTTTGCTATGGAGCTGCGTATTTCGTGGCACGAATTTGGCGCGTGCGCATTGCTGACGAGACTGCTTTTAAAACCAGTTCAACTTTCTGCAAACGAGATGAATTGTATATTGCTAGAGCATGCTTACACATAATTCAAGAGAATTGCATACTTTAGTTAATGCCTGGTCCGCTTTTTTTTAGGCCATCAAAGAGAAAAAGTGAGGAAATCTCTGCTAGCACGGACTCTGATGTAGCAGGCAGCAGTGGTTATGGTTCAGAGGTCAAGGAGGAGGTCAAAGGTCAGGAAGAGAAAAGAATCAAGACGGAAGATACGGACAGCTACGAAGAAGAGTCGGCGGAAAATGGGGCTGAAAATGGAGACATTAAGGATGAATTTCAAGATGGGTAAGAATTGGAGATTGTCACGATGAGATGAGATCTTAAATAATAGGTGTCGGGCTTTTAATTCTTTCGGTGCCAAAGTCGTACACGTACGTTCTATCGTGTGTACTCTGAAAGTGTTATCGTACATGTACGATCACGATTCACTATGAACATCTAACAATGGAAATTGGGCACACACCATTGTTACTAACAATGGGGTTACAATGAACATGTACATGTTTTTGCTCATAGTGATTGTGCGCATGTAAGACTTCAATTTTAAAAATGTTTAAGTGTTAACAATAGGCACTGAAAAAGTTAAAAGCCATCACAAGGCCCTGCAAGTCCTCACAACTCCATGGCTCTCTGCTGTAGTCGAGGCTTTCACTAGGCCATCACAAGGCCCTGCAAGTCCTCACAACTTCATGGCTCTCTGTTCACTAGGCCATTATGAAACATGTCTACATGCATTGATAATTAAGAGACCTCTCCAGAATATTGAGATTACTGGACCTAATTAATCAGCATCGTTTATTTTGTTGACTACAGGCCAGTGCTGCGCAAGAGAACGGAGCTGACTACGCCATCTGTCATTCCCAAATCTCCTGCAAAGGTACGATCAAGACAAAATCTTTTTGTGGAATTCATCTTTCTCCAAATCAAACAATCATTGCCTCTATTTTCTACAATGAATTGTCTGCCAGTGAGAATTTCATCGCATCTTTGTGAGACTTTCTTACGTTTATCTCTTTTCTTCTTTTAGGAAGCACCCCCTCGTTGCAAGGAGTGCCGCCAGTTACTTGATGACCCTGACCTTAAAATGTTTCCTGGTGATCCGGATGATGCTGTAAGTTCTTTTCTCAGGCTCACAGGAAAGACTATATTGTATAGACTCTTTGTATGACAGCCATGTTGGGGGACAATCATATTGAGTAGGCACTTTGTGGATCTATTGTCACATTTAATATATGAAGACCTACCCCCTGTCATGGCCGCCAGTGCAAAGTGTCTACTAGTTTGTAATGATTGTGCAACTTGTTTCTTTTTCACCTTTTGTCCAAAACTGATGATAGAAACACTATCAGGAAGAAAATCTGTAACACTTTGATCAAATTAAATGAACGAATTTCCTTCTGTCAATTTCAGCGTGAGGAATTTGTGACGTTGACCGACCCGAGTTTGTCGCTACTGAGTGGGGACGAAGAGGAAGCCATGGGCTATGATGAACGACTTCAGTTCAAAATTACAAACTTCAGGTAAGTTTGCAAAATGTTGATACGTCGATTCCTGTATTCTTAATTCTAACGAGGGGTGAATTAGAAGCCTAATTAGGAACAAGCCAGTTCAGAGTTTCAATTTTGGTTTCTGTGTATCACTCTCTACGCATGTTTTGGGTTAACATTGCCATGTGTGTAACTGGTATGTTGTTGGCATTTTTGTGGTAATGTTTAAAGGCCCATTGTATCATTTGCAATGACCCAATTTTTTTTTTCAGGAGTTGACAAGAAAAACCTTACTCAAAGTATTGACAGCAATGGTAACAAACACCACATGAATTAATTTCCGTCAAAAATGATACTTCATGTTGGAAATTGATAACCGAAAGTGGGTTTCTAAAAAAATCCCGTGCACCGGACTTACCATTCACTTGTACACAAAATCCATATAGATTTTCAAGGTTTTCTGAAGCATTGACGCATCTACAGTTGAAGTCAAAAGTTTACATACATGTACACCACTACCATCATCCAAAATGGTAAACGGGACTGCCAGAACCATTGCAAGGTGTGCAAGCTATGTTTTAAGTACTGCATGCACGTGAGGAATTCCACAAAATCACGACTTTAGTAAAGACTGTTACAAAAATGGTGACAACGCAAGTTTAAGCACACCAGTTTTAACAGTTGTATGTAAACTTCTGACTACAACTGTATGTTGCTAAAATTTCTTCCAGCTAGTTTACCAACATTCTTCCTTATATATTTTACACTCTTATTCTATGAATCTGCAAAAAGTTGTATCTTGCGAATGATACATAGGGCCTTTAACTCTGTTTCGTTTCCTCCAGTGTGTACGACAAGAACACCCATCTTTGTTCTTTTGACTCTGGCCTGATTGAGAAGAACAAAGAGCTGTTTTTCAGTGGACACGTTAAGCCGATATACGACGACAATTCAAGCACTGAGGGTAAGTAGTACGCTGAAATGACAATTCTGTCAGTTTTAAACATCCAAAGACCACATGAGTACAGTGGACGAACAGTTTGGCTCACTGAAAATTCCCTTTGCACGAAAGGGGTCTTACGCCTCGAGTTTTGCTGTAACTGGCGCCGCAATTTGGAACAGCCTTAGTGCACACCTTAGAACTATGTCTTCTTTGAGCTCATTCAAATCGGCACTTCGCCAAACATACACATAATATTCACATGATCAACTTCAAGTGAGAAATGCTAATTGACGGAGTCGTATGACTTGGTTGCCATAAAATTTAACTTTAATTTTGGAGCCGGAGGGGAATTTTCCCGTTTGTTTTTATTTGTTCTCCTTAAAAAGTTTTTTGGCGGGTTTTTCGCCCTTCCTGTAATTAGCGTAAATGTTAGTGTCACGTGCATGTATAATAAATACTTGTGATTAGTTTTTGTATTATGTTGTAGTTGTTGTACAAAAAGTATCTTATTCCAGTTTGTTTGTGATTGTGAAGTAGTTCAATTTAGTATATTTGTTTTATGTGTGTTTGCAGGGCCCCAATGGAAACCAGTTTTTGTAAACTGTTTGGGCACACCCTGGGTAAATAAATGGAATAAATAAATAAAATAAATTAACAGTTGCCCAAGTCACTTGCACCCTTGAGCAAGGCACTAATTAACTCCAAATGCTTCATCCTTCAGATGGGATGTAAAACGATACGTCCAGTCTGTTTGTGTTTTCTTCCACATAAACAAAAATCATATAGTATCAGTCAGACATTTTGTCTGCCTTTGTTGTCGATGTTGCACCAAAACTCAAAATCTGCTTGTAGAGCTTTTGCACCGGCGGCCATGACGGGGGGCAGGATTTTGTATTTAAATGATGTGACAATAGATCCACAAAGTGACTACCCGTGCTCGACGTAATGTGACTGCCCCCTGTCATGGTTGCCGTGCAAAGGGACTATTTCAGAGCCATCATCTCATACACATACTAATATTGGAGTTATTTTCTGTTTTTGAAGGTGGTATTCCAACTAAGGCCATGGGACCAATCAACGAATGGTGGACTGCTGGCTTCGACGGGGGAGAAAAAGCCCTTATTGGATTTGGGACAGGTCAGTCTTTAGGGGGAATTGTTGAAGTTCCATATTTGGATGACGGATGATTCTACGACGGATAAATTGCCATCTCGAGTCGTCTGCGCATGCGTCGACTTTACCATGTCGTCGTCTGATTTCTAGGACGGTAGTTGGGGCGAATCAACGTTGTGGTGACAACGGCAACATTTATTTAACATATGACCTTAAAGTAGGACGGGATGTTTTGTGCAACGACGTGTCGCGGACAGATTTTGTACTGTCGTGTTTCTCTCCATCGTCCAATCGAAAGCTCATTAATTTACAAGTTGCACTTGTTTAGCACAATCTTTTTTCATAGGTATACTTCTTTTTTAAGACTTTGTTTTCATTCTGCCATTTTCTCACTTGCAGCCTTTGCGGAGTATATCCTTATGGCCCCGTCGGAATCCTACGCGCCGTTTTGGAAAGCCATGCAGGAGAAGATTTACATGAGCAAGATTTTGATTGAGTTCCTTCAAAACAACCCAGAATCAGAATATGAAGACTTGATCAACCAAGTTGAGGTACAATAGATTACAAGTAGAGCAGAGCTCCCAACATATACGTTTTTGACGTACTTTTTACGATTTTTTACCCATTTTACGCTTTTACGATTTTGTTCTTTATTTGTACGATTTTTAACGATGCCATTTTCAAAAAATTATTTATTAAAAAAACATGCAATTCCTCTCGTCTTCAGTTCCCCCGCCTTTTCGGCCCGCACAAAGGAGGGACCACGAACAAGTCTAGTGCGCAGTAATATTTCACATACGAATATGTTTGTATGTGCCAAATAAGTGTTTGTGTGTAAAATAAATCGACCGACAACCAGTCTACCATGCTTCTAGAAGTGCGGCATGTATCGCAAGCGGGATGCGGTGTACGTACGTTTAAACTAGTTTCGTATACGCTGAAAATCTTAGCAGTACATTTGTTTTCGCGGAGCCATAGCAGAAATATTTACAGAAGTACAGTGATGAATAAGGCTTGTTTGCCTGGTATTAAGCACAAAAATTCTAACTGGAATTGATCAGAAACAATTCCAAGTTGGGAATTAGAGTCGCGATTCCGTCATTTGAAGAAATCAATTTTCATTATCTTTAACAGCATTTGGAATCAGGTTTGCGAGACTTCAAATTGGATTCATGATTCCAAATGAATTTGGATATATTCCAAAAATGTTGCAGCAACTTTTTGATAGAAAACTTATCAATGAGACACATTGTTCAGACCCGTTTCTTTTATTTAGATGAAACATTTCATAGGGCTCAATTTCATGAAAATGCTAATGATTACTTCCGCAATGTTTTTGGCCCAGGTGTTGAGGATACTGCGAGTTTGACGATACCAATTTGATATTTATTTCCCGCCCCTCGCAATATTTAGACGACTGTACCGGCAGAGAATTGCAGCAGTTTTACGGAGGATACGCTGCTACGCCATGCGCAGTTTGTTGTGGAACAGGTTAGTTGCATACATTTCTGCTTGACCCTCTATACTACCCCAAAACCATACATATAGAGTGGTTTCACACTGTCGGGGGGTCACTAAACATCTCCCGTTTTTGTCCTTCAGATCGGGGAAAAGAACAATAGAGCCTTCTATTCTCTCCCCGATCTAGAGGACAAACACTGGAGGGCTATAGTGAGCCGTTACAGTGTGAAACCGCCCTATTACTTGATTCATTTCACTTTGAATGTGTACTGATGTTGTATAATGCCTTGAAATATGTATGAAAAGAAAAATCTTCCAATTCAAACTGCACGTTAAGCAGAAGGTCCGCAGTTCAAATCCCGGTGAAGCCAAGTTGTTTTTCACTGCATTCATATTTCCCAAAATCCTGGACATTTGTATCAAATTTATTCACCCCGGCGGTGCCTGGGTCACAATCCCTAAAATCACTTATTCATACCAAATCAAACATTTCAGGTTGAGAGTTACGATGATGGGGCAGACGAGGAGGAGACATTGCTGATTACCACACCTTGCATGAGAGACTTGATCAAGCTAGCGGGAGTTACACTTGGGAAAAGGTAATAAATAGTTCCCACTCTCCCCCTGGCGACTGGCCTTGATGCCGTATGTTTAAATTATGCTTGAGCAAATCTTCTATGGAGTCAATTAGAATCGATTCCTAGTTGGGGATCAAAATCACAACTTTTTCATTAAGGAATTGGTTCCCGTTTTTCAAATGTTCCAACAAGCAAGATTTCAAAATGTTATTCCACAGGCGTGCAGTACGCAAAGCGGCCCGCAAGCCGAAGGTTGAAAAGAAAGTAATGCGATCCATGGCGACGGTCACGCCGCTTGTACGCAATATCTTTGACACCTTCTTCAAGGGACAGATACAGAAAGAGCAGGGCAACATTAACCGCAAGAGACGATGTGGAATATGCGAGGTAAATAATTCAAACTTCTCTATCAGAACAAAGAAACCGGTACAGTAGAACGCCAGGGGCTGATTTCACAAAGCGCTACGATCCTTCGTAACACTAGTTGCAATGGGTAAACCACCGTAACGTGCATCTTGAGTTATGAAGAATTGATCACGTGCAAATGACGTCACTTCCTACAAATTGCCACGTGCATCATGATTTTGAGCGTATTTTTTTGTGACGCGCATCGGTTGCGCCGTATTTAGAACAAATTTCGAGCAACGCGCTCGTGTGTTTGGAACATGTTCCAGCGTGCGCGTACTTTATGGCGTTTAATACGCAGTAGTATTTTTTCCTACGAAGATGGCGTCTGTGAACGTGATCAATCGTAGCACAAATCGACCCCGTTTTATGTGGGTCTTTCTATAAAAACAGGAGCCAATGGTGACATTTTGATGCTTTTGTAAAAATAGCTTTTTTTTTTTAAACCAATTTCTTAATTTGTGTAGAATTGTTGAAATAATTTACTGTAATGGTTTAGTATCAAAGTTTGAATAGTATTTAGTAAAATTAACAATGTGAGGCAAGATCAAGGCATTTTTTTCTCTCGCGAGTAAAAATTTAAAGTTGTTTTGACTAGTTGATTTAGTTCCCATCTTGAAAATAATTATTTGGCGCGTGTGAGGAACAAAATCGTGCCAAGAAATTTACAGCTATAGGAAAGTCGTGGAGCGGTAAATTTCGTGGCACGAATTTGTTCGTCTCGCGCATTGACGAGCTTGCGTCTTAAAGAAATTGGAAGTTTTAAAAATGATTTTTTTTTTTCAGGTGTGTCAGGCTCCCGATTGCGGCAAATGCATTGCCTGTCAAGACATGATCAAGTTTGGAGGTTCCGGACGGAGTAAACAGGCCTGCATTAGCCGGCGGTGCCCCAATATGGCCGTCAAGGAGGCTGACGATAATGACGATACAGAAACCGAAGAGGAAGAGAACGTCATCGATACGCGACGACGCGGCCACAAGACAGCGCTGGAAACGAAAAGAAAAAAGCGGGTATGGAAATGAAAATTATCGCAAAATTAGTGCCAATTTAGAATTCCACCATGGCTTCTGCCCCTAGTTTCGATTTTTCACCTTTTTATCAATCTTTTGCAGACTTTGATTTTTTTTTTTGAAAGTGTCCTAGACAAATACCACAATGTCCCTCACAATATGCAAATAGGTTTCCATTTGTTGAAGATATTGGCATTTCTATCTACTGTAGCTGAAAAGCAATCGCTAAGTGCAATCAGTGGGTCACCTCATGAATATGCATATTTTGTATAGGCGGGCCACCTCATGAATATGCATGTGTTTGTATAGATGGGCCACCTCATGAATATGCATATATTTGTACAGATGGGCCACTCATGAATGTACATTAATTTGCATAGATGCATGTTATTTTCAGACTCCAGTCGATTGGCTCGGCGACCCCATTAAGGTTGAGGGAACCAGAAGCTACTACTCTGCCGCCCTCGTTGGTGATGAAAAAGTTGATTCTGGTGACTTTGTTTTGGTTCACCCGGATGACCCCGATCGGCCGCTGTTTATCGCTAAAATTGTGTACATGTTCCAAGACGAAGGGGACGACTACATGTTCCATGCGCGTTGGTTCATGTAAGTATAACTGTATAAAATATGATTAACTTTGCAAATGTTTAAAATTTACAGAGACCCTGTCAGACGTACTGCACATGCTTTAATACTGATCATGAGAAAACTTTGCCCACATTTTTTACGTTCTATTGTTTAAACCTTGCATATATTGTTCTTTGCATATATTGTGGGTTCGAATCTCGGCCGCGACCATTGTGCGTGTGCCCTCTTCGCCTTATTTGCCTCTCTCCACCCAGGAGTAAATGAGTACCTGCAAGGGTGGCAGCCGCTAAGTGCTTGTGTGTCGGGCTGCCAGCGCTGCGTACTTCCCAGGGAGTTGTGCCCAATGACCAGGGTGATAATGTGTAAAGCGCCATGAGTATCCCATAGGATAGATATGTGCGCTATATAAGATGCCATTATCATAATCTTGACATCCGTTTGTTGAATGGGCTGTTTTCGTAATGTATTCATGGATGTTTCTTGTGACATTGCCTAGTGATGAGCCATTTCATTCACCAGAATCATCTTGCTTCGTCTAGGCATGCTGCCCGGCCATGGATGTTTCTTGTGACATTGCCTAGTGATGAGCTATTTCATTCACCTGTTACTTTAAACTTGAATTCTATGGTTGAAATTCATTTTGCATACATTAGTTGTTGCAAGGTAGGACTTTGTGGTTGTTAAGAGCACCCCTTTGTTTATGCATAAATGGGGGGTGTTATGGCCGAGCGGTCTAGTGCGTCGAACTCGAGTTCCGGCCAGTACTAAAATGTGGGTTCGATTCCAGGTCGCGACAGGTTGTGGCACTTGTGCTCTTGAGAAAGGCACTTTCTCCATCCTTCGGAAGGGATGTAAAGCTGTTGGTCCGGTGTGTTGGGTAAGGTAACGCACTTTAAAGATCCCAGAGCATTTCTTCGTGAAGAGAAGGGGAGGGATTCTCCGGTGTCTCTGGCCGTATCTAATTCATCATGGGTTTCCTCACGCTTGCTGCGCGAGCGGCAGTGCAATGGGGACTATTGAGGAATCCTTGGTTTCTGTACCACAAATAAATAATAATTATAATAATAATAATAATAATAAATCTAAAAAATTACGAAAATCCCCAATTGACATTTAGAACTTCAAGAATTTATATTCCGTCTTCAGGTATGGGTCTGAGACAGTACTTGGTGAAACGTCGGATCCCTTGGAACTGTTCCAAGTCGACGAGTGCCAAGACACTTATCTGGCGTCTGTCAGCTCTAAATGCAAGGTACATGTTTTACTGCTTGAAAGTTCGGCTTAAGTATTTAGTTTAGGTTTCGTGCTTTCAAAATTACCTCTTTTTTTCCCGTCGTTTTAAGAAAAATTGTATTAGCATTACCTGGCATTACCATAATTAGTAACAACTGGCCTAAACCTGGGCCAAAATTCATAGTGCTGCTTAAGCATTAGCTGAAAAGGTGTGCTTACTTGAGCAGACGAGTTAAGCGCTATTTCGTCGTTGCGGCGTGGTTAAGCATTTGCGCACTTAGAGACGGCTATTGTTTGGTCCTGCAGTTAGGGCAGGTTTTCAGCTGCTAACGATGTTTGTAAAATAGCCTGACGCTCGGTTAAGAGAGAATAGGCTGTTAAGCAGCTCTGTTTGATTTAAATTCCTGATCAGGTGATCTACAAAGCGCCCTCCCCTGACTGGTACTCGCTCGGCGGGATCGAAAACCCTGATGACGACTCGGTGATTAAGGAGGACGATCATCGGACTTTCTTCTATCAGAAGTGGTACGATACTGAACTGGCGCGCTTTGAAGACGTTAAGGTTGTGCAACGGCCAAAGGGATCCCCGAAATACCAGTTCTGTGCTAGTTGTGTACGTACGGATGAGACGCAAAAGGTACTGTTGCTTTACAATTTCAATTGTGAACGAGTTCATGTTATATATTCAAAGCTTGTAATTTTTGGTGTGTAGCGACTTTTTTCACATTCTTTAGTTTTAAGTGATTTACAGTTGTTTCAATTCACAGGAGTCTGTCTTACTTTTGATATTTATATGTGGAGTACTGTGGCAGTGGTTCGGGCCACTGACTTGCAACACTTGGGTGAAAACTTGGGGTTGCAGGTTCGATGCCCGGCCGTGGTACCTGTGCCCTTGAGCAAGGCACTTAAACACACTTGCTCCATCCTTTGGAAGGAATGTAAAGCTGTTGGTCCAGTGTGTTGTGTAAAGCACTTAAAAGATCCCAGAGGCACTCTTTCGTGAAGAGTAAGGGGATTCCCCGGTGTCTCTGGCCGTTGGCTGCCAATTGCGCCACTCGCCTATGTATGTGTATCTCGATGTTTAGGTGGAGAATTAGCTTCGTAAAAACCTAATATAATGTGAAGCGCATGTGAAATATGCGCTATATAAATGTAATAACATTTCGATGCAAGTAGTGAATCATTTTGGACTTGTTTTAGAAAAATCAAAGAAAAGATTTCAATTAGTAACGTGTGTAACAAGGTATGTAAACGGTGTTTTTTGTTTTGTTTTTTCAGCGAGAAATGCCCCATGTCGGAGAAGAAATTAATTCAGAGGAAAATGGCAAATTGTATTACAGGTAGGGACAAAACTGGAGATTTGTTGGAGCAAAATAGTTGGTGGGCATTTATCTAAAGACAATTTATTCGTGGCACTCTATTTTTAATCCATTTTAAGTCGCAGTGTAAACTCATTCTAGTCCTGTATCTCTCTAAAAGTTTCAAGTTGCATCATGTGACTCAAGTATTTGGCAATTGTTCAAGTGATACAGCCTTCAATGACTTGGAATAAATTAAAGAAACCGAAATCGGTGCAATTTTAATTCACTTTCAGTTCTTGCTCGCTGCATGAGATTGACTGCCATGTCGGAGACAGTGTTTTCCTGATGCCAGATGCATTCAGTTTCAATATCAAAGCCAAGGTGTCGTCCGTCAAGAAATATTCCAAGAAAGAAGTGGTGAGTGAAACGTCTTCACGAAGCTGCACTTTTAATAAAGTTTCTCCAATAAACCGCCAAAGGATTTTACTGGTTTTCGTCCTTAAATTTGCAAGAATTAGCATAAATTGGCATGAATTTCCTATTGTGCTGCTGTTTTCTTGACACTTTAATTATTGCAGGGCCCAATGCAAATTGGTTTCTGTTTACTGTTTGGGCACACCCAGGGTAAGCGAAAGAAGTCGCGTACTGGTACTTCAATAAAAAGTTGAATACATAAATCGCACAACAAAATTAACGAACACAAAATCTGGTATGGTGCCTGATCACCATTGAAATTAAACCATCAAACTTCGGATGACTCACTAGGGAGAGCATCTGCCTAGTGAGTCGGAGGTCTCGGGTTCGAATCCCGATAAGGCCCTTTTTCTCTCATCACAATAACATTAAGATGTTGAGTACAGCATGTAGATGTTAAGTATTCATTAGGATCCTAGTACAACCACGCCTCCTCAACCCAAGCCATTCCGCTTCAGTGCACACATTGTACACTGAATGCCCTCAACCAGTACTTATAACCCTGCATCATCACGTGTCCAGCATTACTCCTGAAGACGAACAGAGCACGCTGTTTGAAATGTTGAGTTCACACTCACAGGTTCTTTTCAGAACCACACATACACAAAAGAGATTCACATGGTGCTACCGTAAACCCATACACAAGTATTCAAACATTGTGGTGCTGGTGGCTGCTTACATTCCCTATGGTTTTAGGCTTCAGGCCGCTTGTGGCCACTCGGGGGGCCAATTTCATAGAGGTGTTTAAGCACAAATTTGCTTATGTACAAAAAACTCTTGCTCAGTAGAGAATGTTACCAGTGAAATCCTCATGTGATAGGAACAGTGTATGACCAGTGTTAGAGGACTGTTTCATTACCATGACAATCGCATGACATTTTTGCTGGTAACCTCATTTTATCAAGCAAGGTTTTTCATGCACCTCTATGAAATTGGCCCCTGGTCACTAAAGGATTATATTACGTTTTTCTACTTTTTTTTTCTCTCCAAAATCTAGGATGAAGAGTTGCATCCCGAGTACTATCGCAAGACGTCAGATTACATCAAGGGCAATAACCGGGAGTGTCCGGAGCCGTTCCGCGTAGGACGCATTCTGAGTATCTTTACTCGCAAGGGTTCTGATGACGTCAAGTTACGTGTCCAGAAGTTCTACCGACCAGAGAACACCCACAAGGGGGCCGCAGCGGGCCAGCAGGCAGACTTGAACTTGCTTTACTGGAGTAATGAAGGTATTCACAAACTTACAAACATTATCTTTAAAACATCAGAGGATCATTTAAATCCATGGCCTTTTTCCAAATCTCGACTTTGGCTCGGCTGAGGCTCCGGCTCCATGTGATTTACATGGAGCCGGAGCCTGTGCCTGAGCCCAGGTCGAGATTTGGAAAAAGGCCATTGTTCACACATTTCCAAAATATGGAGTTCAAAATTTAAATACCAAAATGCAAGAGTTGCCCAGGAATGAAAATTGTGAAATTGTGAACTAGGCCCCTGCCTACTATGGCCGTTTCTCCTTGCAGTATAACCAGGGAACCAGCCTAAATAGGACAGTGGCTTTACACAATTTCTTGAAAGCATAGACAGTTTTTCATTTCCTTTCACACTTTGAGATAATGCCGTCTGTAACAGTTTTCCAATCGTGTAATCTATGTTTGTATAACTTCCACTATACATAACGTTTGTTTTTACTCGTTTAGAGGCAACGGTAAACCTAGCCGACGTTAAGGGGAAGTCGACCGTTGTTTGTGGTGATGACCTTCCTGGAACAATCCAGGAATACAGCGAGGGGGGACAGTACCGGTTCTATTTCTTAGAGGTGGGTTTGGCAAGTCTATAACACTATAAAATTTAAAACGTTTGAAAAAGGTAGATTTTTTTTTTTAATTCGTCAAATGATTTGATTTGAGATAATACAAAAATGTGCTTATTTGAAATGCTTTCTACACACAGATACTAGTCAATGGCACTGCATGAACAAAAATGAGTGCAAAACATGATGCAGATCTGAAGAGAAAAAAAACTTATCTTGTCATTTGTATTGAAACAAGAAAACATTGTGGATGACTATCCAGGTTTTATAGGCCCATTGTATCATTTGCAATGACCCAATTTTGTTTTTCATGAGTAGAGAAGAAAAACCTTACTCAAAGTGTTGATAGCAATAGTAACAAACATCACATGAATTTATTTCCGTCCAAAATGGTATTTCATGCTGGAAATTGACAACCGAAGGTGGTTTTTACCATTAACTTTTACACAAAATCCATCTATATAGATTTTCAAGGTTTTCTGAAGCATTGATGCATCTATGTAGCTAAAATTTCTTCAGGCTAGTTTACCAACATTCTTCCTTAGATATGTTACACTCTTATTCCACAAATCTGTAAAAAGTTTTATTTTGCAAATGATACATAAGGCATTTAATAAGTGATTGTTTGTTTTCATTTTTAGGCTTACAACAGCGAGACCAAACAGTTTGAAGATCCCCCGGCTGAAGCCCGTAGCACAAGCATCAAAGGAAAAGTAAGATTTTTATCAATTAACACCTTACTCCCAGAAAGTGTAATTTTTTTTTCTGTCCAAAAACGCCACTTTTTGTAGCATTCTAACACACGTTTAGCTGAAATTTCTGCAGGTTAATTTGCCAACATTTCTCTTTTGATACAAGCTTTTTCAGGAATGTGTAAACATTTTATCTGTGACCTTTGAACTTTTAGGGCAAGGGAAAAGGCAAAGGAAAGGGAAAAGGGAAATCATCGGAGGACACGGGGACGAAGGATGAAGTATCGTTCCAGAAGTTGAGGTCATTGGACGTATTCGCAGGATGTGGAGGTTAGTCAGTTGCATTGTGGGTACTTGAGAACTCCCCCGCCCCCCAAAGGTGACGTTATAGTAGAGTCATCAAAAATCTTGTTAATTTTCTTAATTATAATTTTGTAACCCTTTCATGTCAGTTATTTTTGACACTAATCGCGATTAGGCTACTAAGACCGGCGACCTCGGTGTCCCATCAGACATTGAAGGGTTAAACAAAAAGGGAAAGAATTGAGTAGTTCAGACCTTGTGTACAAAACATATGAGGCAGGCTAAACAAAATTCCAAGTGTTTCCTCACAAAATCTTAAATTTCTCACTCCTAAATTTGGGTTTTTCTACCAAAACTGCACTTACCGATGCTTGATGAGTCATTTTAAAGAAAATACTCTTATCAACTTCTCAACTCTGCCCAACAAAAGTGAAATTTATTCTGGTTTTATTGACTTTTTTGGCAGTTGTGTAAGATTTACTGAAATTGACGGCCGTTACTTTTTTATTCGTTGCGTAGGTCTTTCTGAAGGTTTTCACCAAGCCGGACTTTGTGAGAGTAGCTGGGCTGTTGAGATTGACGAGCCAGCAGCTCAGGCCTTCCGACTCAATAACCCTGGAAGCACGGTGTTTACTGAAGATTGTAACTTGCTGCTTAGTCTGGTTATGGAGGTACGCTTACTGATTTAGCGCTCGGTCTTAATATTGCTGTTTAAGGCGATCCTAAGATGGTTCACTGGAGTATATAACTGCTCTGTCATGACATAGCACACAGCTTTCTTTAACTCCTGTTCTTGTTTAATATTTTGAACAACAAGTTGGACACCACCCGAGTCCTCGTGTACAAAACATATGAGACTGGCTGAAGTTTTTCCCAAGTAATATATTTTTCCTGCCATTTTTTTCTTTTTATATCTGCACTTACTGATAGCTAATAAGTAATTTTAATGAAAAAATAGTGATGTCCAACTTGTAAATTCTTGCCCCATATTTTGCTCCATTTCCGTTTTTCTTTTCGTGTTCAGGGTGAAAAGACCAACAGCAGAGGACAAAAGCTCCCCCAGCGGGGCGAGGTGGACGTGCTTTGCGGAGGTCCACCGTGTCAGGGATTCAGTGGAATGAATCGCTTCAACTCCAGAGAATACTCCAAATTCAAGGCAAGTCGCTCCCCATAAAGGCTGATATTTGTTCTCTGCACCAAATTCGTGCCACGAAATACGCAGCTCCACGCCTTTGCTATGGAGCTGCATATTTTGTGGCACGAATTTGGCTTGCGCGCATTGCTGACGAGCCTGTGCCTTTAGTCTTTTTCAAATAACTTAAATAACCCGGTGTTTTATAGCCAGCAGAGAAGACATTTTTGCAGAGGGAAATTTCCTGCTACAAAAGTTTTACTTTTATGGACCGTGTCGAATAGCTGCCATCTTGTAAGGTAGTTTATTTAATTCGTGAGGACATGCATCGTTGCACATTTTTTGCTTACATTATCGACCAATTTAAATGACAAAAACTGCCCTACAAAATGGCAGCTATTCAATATGGTCCGTTTTCATGTTCCACTTTCTTTTCAGATTCTGAATCGTTTTTGAGTCGTTTTCCGTTTCCCATTTCGTACGTTTGGGTTAAGACATTAGCCAGAATATTCACATATTCACTGCAGAATATTTTCAAGACTCCATTATCATAAAATGAAGGCCATACCTAATTTCTCGCCATTTTTCTTTCCACCGACCAGAACTCCCTGATTTCTTCTTACCTGAGCTACTGCGATTATTATCGGCCAAAGTTCTTTCTGCTCGAGAACGTACGCAACTTTGTGTCCTACAAGAAAAACATGGTCTTGAAGCTAGCCTTACGATGCCTAGTTCGCATGGGATATCAGGTAAAGAACCAGTCTAATTTCTGGGCATCCAGAATAGCAGCCGAATACCAATAAATTAACATCACACATGATTTTGGCTGTCGACCCATTTCAGCAAAGTAAAGCAAGTAAATTCTGTTCAAAGCAAATTTGTGCTCAGCTTTGCCGTGAAATTGGCCCGGGGCCAAGCCTACAATAATTTAAAACATTTTTAATTTATTTTAAAATCATTGGCAGTGTACGTTCGGCATCCTACAAGCGGGCCACTACGGCGTCCCACAGACGCGCCGTCGTGCTATCATTCTGGCTGCCGCCCCGGGTGAGAAGCTGCCAATGTACCCAGAGCCTGACCACGTCTTCTCGCCACGTGCCTGCCAGCTTAGTGTCGCTGTTGACGACAGGAAGATCAGCAGTAACATCTCGTGGTTGGAATCGGCGCCGTATCGCACCGTCACGGTACGAGCCGCCATGTCGGATCTGCCTGAGATACACAACGGGCAACAGAAACTGGAAATCTCATACGATGGTGAACCGCAGTCTGCTTTCCAGAGAAAGGTAGATGCTTAGTTTTCTTCATTAGAAACTTTATTAAGCGGAACTCTCAGTCAGAGGTTGTGGGTTCAAGCCCCACTTCGACCAACGTGTCTGTGTCCCTGGGCAAGGCACTTAATCCCAGTTGCCTCGTCAACCCAAGCGATATTTGGGAAGCTGTTAAGGGGAATGCCACAATCTAACTGCTGATAGGGTTGAGCGCCTGGCCAGCAGCCACCTAGTTAAAGCGAAATGGTTCTGGTGATTCCCTGATGGCAGCGATAATAATAATGGCAACAGCGCCAGGAGCACCCCGCAGGGTGGACATGTGCACTATATAAGAATCCACCATTATTATTATTAAACTAAGCTAACATAAATCATGTTAACACAAAGGAAGAACCAAGCTTAACTCGGGAACCTGGCTTAACTCTGAACCCACCCTAAATCCTGTTCATACACGCAAAGTCGAATCTGACATAAATTCGACATCAAACATCTTGTGGTACAAATTGAAACTTGTTGAACTTTCTACAAATTGACGGCGCAAAAATGTTGCTTTGACGTTAAATTTGCGCTTGCTTTTGCGTTAAGTATGAACTGGTCTTAACTTGAAACCCAGCCTAAAATTTGACAGCTCAGTTTAAGCTTGGGTTCGAATCCCAATCAAACTTTTCTTTGCTGAATTTGAACTTATAGTAAAACAAACCCCAACATGAGTAAAAAATAACCCATATTGATTGTATTTTCTTGGCTTGTTCCCATAGATTCGCGGCATCCAGTACCAGCCAATCTTAAGAGACCACATCTGCAAGGAGATGAGTCAATTAGTAGCCACCAGAATGCGTCATATTCCGCTAGCTCCTGGCTCGGATTGGCGCGACCTGACAAACATCCAGATAACGTTGCCTGATGGAACTATCTCTCGCAAACTGTAAGTTTGAGATTTGTGGAGTGTCCATTTAGGGGCCGTCCAAAATTGTCAACCTTTTTGCAGTTTTACAGAGTAGTATTTCAAGACAACCTCCCTCCCCCGAAATACTACTTATCAACATTTTTCCGTCCGTACCATGAAATGTCAACATTTTACAGTGCTTGTAAAGTACTACGCAGCTCTCGATTTTTCCCCCTTCCCCATTCCTGAGCTCTATAGAATCGTGAAAATGTTGACAACTTAGGGCAGCCCCTTATGTAATCAGCACCTAAAAACGGTGTATGTAAAATCATTAAATCCAAATCAATTTGGGGTTTTTCACATTTATGGATAGCCTGAATACCAAACATTCACTACAGCAAATTTATTTTTCTAAAAATGTTTATTAAAGATGTTTAAGGGTATGATTTTGAAGTGTTTGTGTTTTTTTTAAACTCTCCTTGGCCAAAATGCACTTTATCAACTTTCTCCCATCATAACTTCTGTACGAAGTCAGATAGACTAATAAATTCGATATCAAAAGAAAGCCCATTAATCACTCTGAATTCTGATGTAAAAAACCCCAAAGTGGGGAAATTTTTTACAATTTTGGGCATGACTTCCGTTCACTGATCGCCAGTGAGATGCTGTGTGAAAAGTCCGTGGGACAGGGCAGAAAATGTATTTTTCAAGGAAATTGTTAAGTTTCATTCCCAAATTCACTTCCCTTTGAAATATTAACATGTTTTGGTTATTGAGTCATATTATGAAGAATAAGTGGCGACCAGTAAAACGGAAATTTTTTCCCTCAATTTGCTGTAGCCTGTCGCATCTGTGCACAAAGGCCATTAAGTTTGTTCTCTTTTGCCATAGACGCTACACCCATAAAGACAAGAAAAACGGCTGTGCCAGCAATGGCTCTCTCCGCGGCGTCTGCTCATGTGCCGAAGGCGAGAAGTGTGATTCTGTGTACCGACAGTTCAACACGTTGATTCCCTGGTGCCTGCCTCACACCGGTAACCGGCATAACCACTGGGCGGGTTTGTATGGACGACTGGAATGGGATGGGTTCTTTAGCACCACGGTAACCAACCCTGAACCAATGGGAAAACAGGTACGCCAAATATGTTCAAGTTCGTTTGCAGTGACAAAAAAGTAATAATTAAATTGCAAGTTGATTGTTTAAAACTTGTATAGACCCTTTGCACCGGCGGCCATTACAGGGGGCAGGTTTTCATATTTAAATGATGTGACAATCGATCTACAAAGTGCCTACTCATGCATGGTGCACGGTGACAATGTGATTGGCCCCTAAGAAGGCCGCTGTGCAAAGGGTCTATTGATTGATTTTATTTCCTAATTGTCTACTACCTGACTGCTTAGTTGACTGTTTACGCAAAATGCAATGGCAAAATTTTAGGAAACCTCATGATTTCAAATATATTTTTATTTAAAGTAATGATTACTAATGTTTATTGCACGGTTGTAGTAGAGTCCATCACGAGTCCTCACAAGCCTTCACAAGTCCCTGGGTCTTAGTTCAAGTCAAAAGCTATTCAAATTAACTCCAACAAAGGCATTATTTTGTGCGTGTTCATCCTTTGCTTCTTGTTACTGGACTTGTGACGGGCTTGTGATTTTATCGGCTGTTGACTGGTGATAGACTTGTAATGGACTCGACAACAACCCTGGTTTATTGATCCTTTATGTGAGAAAACTGATTACAAAACATCAACATCTTGCATAATTTTGAGCATTTAGAAGAAACAAATTTGTGAGTCATTCTTAGCAAAGTTTTTGTCTTCTCCCCCACCCTAGGGTCGAGTCTTGCATCCTGAGCAGCATCGTGTCGTCAGTGTTCGTGAGTGTGCTCGATCGCAGGGTTTCCCAGACACTTATCGCTTCTTTGGAACCACCCTGGAGAAACACCGACAGGTAGGCAACTGGGATTTCCACATCTGTGGGGTACCGTGGCCGAGTGGTTTGGTTCACCGACTCGCAACACTCGGATGAAAACTTGGGTTTGTGGGTTCGATACACAGCCGTGGTACCTGTGTGCCTTTGAGCAAGGCACTTAAACACACTTGCTCCATCCTTCGGAAGGGATGTAAAGCCGTTGGTCTAGTGTGTTGTGTAATGCACTTAAAAGATCCCTGAGCATTCTTTCGTGAATAGTTGGGGGATTCCCCGGTGTCTCTGGCCGTTGGCTGCCAATGGCGCCACCCACCTATGTATCTCGATGTTTAGGTGGAAGATACTTGAAAGCTTCTTGCAATTCAGTCTACGGATTGCGATTTGAAGTTTATTAAACCCATTCAATAAAAAAAATACAAATATGTGACGGTTTGAATCCTGCTGGTCTCTGATTGCTTGCTTTACAAAAGAAATAGTTTCGATAAAGTGCCCTGCTCAGGGACAGCAGTCAATATTAACATGTCTGCTGAAATTCCCACAAGAATTGCAAGTTGTGTTTGGCACTTGTCTAAAGTCCGCCGCACACCTTTGCGATTTACCAGATCATCGGACCACTTACCGGAAAGGTGTGCGCTGAAACAATTCGGGCCGATCTGACCGTACGCTATAGACCGGAGCAAATCAAACTTGTTTGATTTTTCCGTGTCCGATGGGCCGGTAAATCGCAAAGGTGTTTGGCGGGCTTTAGTATTGTGTTTTACTGGTTATGATGCCTGATCATTATCGAAATGAAACGACCAAAATTGGGATAAGAGTAAATATATGGTCCTCATCGGCAACACTGACAGAAAAACGGGGGGTCGTAGAGAGAACCTGTGAGTATACCACTGTGCCTCATACCTCAGCTGGTAGAGCATCTGCCTAGTATGTTCTAGGTCTGGGGTTCGAATCCTGATGAGGACCACATGGTTTTTCTCATCCCATGTTTGGATAATGTTACTAGATCTTAACGATTTCTTTTTAAAAAATTCCTCTTTCATTTGTATTTAGATTGGAAATGCTGTTCCACCCCCAATGTCAGCGGCCATCGGACGAGAAATTAAGAAGTGTGTTCTTGCCAAGACGAAAGAGTTGCAAATGGAGCAAAATAAGACTGCGAAACAAAGCGAGGTGAAGTCAGAGGTTGCAATGGATTAAGGGTCGGAGATCAGATGTCATGGGTAAAAGGTCAAAATTCAATTCAAGGCATGTTAAACTGAAATGTAAAGATAAATTTAAAAAAGAATGTGTAAATGAACGTTGCTTAATAGGTTTTTACTAATCATTATATATTTTTTTTCTACCTTTAGTTTGTTTTGTACGTAACATAATTTGTCAATTTTTTGGGTAATTTTTAATATCCGTGGCGTCAGTCAGTGCTGTCCGAAAATGTGTGGTCTTTTGTTTCTTGTAAATGTTTTTAGGAAAAATATTGCGCTAGAATATACTTTACATTCCAGAGTGTCTGTCTGTTAATCTGTGTCAATTCTTAAAATGTTAATGAAGGTAACTAATTTGTAAATACTGTTATTAATATGTCAAGTCTCGAGTATGTTTTGATGTGTTTAGCAGAGTTGTAGTCGAGGCCTTCACAAGTCCCTGGGTCTTAATTCAAGTCACAAGCTATTCAAATGAACTCCAACAAAGGCATTCTTTTGTGGGTGTTAATCCTTTGCTTCTTGTTACTGGACTTGTGCGGGACTTGTCACAGACTTGTGATTTTATCGGCTTTGGACTTGAGATGAACTCGATTACAACCCTGGTGTTTAGCCACCCGATTTGCCAGATTGAATGCGAAGCGTAGCTTTTTTAATTCTAGTTTCATATCGAGTACAAATTTGCCTGAATTCGGATGTTTAAAAATGCACAAATATAAGATTTTTTTTATACCTCAAATAAGCTGTAAAATATCAAATGCATTTTAATGCGAGACTAAATTGTACTTGAAACCTCTCAAATGTTTAGATTTTTGTAAAACTTCCAAATTTGAAAATGTTTTGATGTTTTTGTGAAGTCCAGTTGTGTATAACATATGGTTTTATGTATAAAGTACAGAGTAGTTTGCTAATGCCATAAATAAAATAATATTTAAAAAGTTTTAAATTGAAGATACTCTCTTTGCGCTTCCAAATGTGCCCTGAATTGGTTTGATCACGAGTTCAACATTATATGTGACCCGCTCTGGGAAAAAGGTAGCATAAGTTGCGCAGGTAAGGTCGAGTTTTTGCGACCATAAGAAGAAATCTGTGCCGGACAATGGAAATTCATGATGGTGTCCAGATTATTACCGCCTGGAATGTCCTTTGTGTTTTGTAATTTTAATAATGTGATCTGCCACAGATTTCTTCTAATGGTCTCAAAAACTCGACCTAGCCTGCGCGACTTATGCGACCTTTTTCCAGAGCAGGTCACATATTTAAACTTAGTTTGGTACCCCAGGCATAACACCTTCTTAATTATGTTTTTCAAAAAAGTGGCATTATTGCAACTTGTGTATGTGCTTTTTGTAAAGTCGGTTGGTACTATTAAATGTCATTGTTTACGTTTGTTGAACAAAATGTTGACGGTGTTGTTGCTTCAGTGCACTTGTGTTTCAAAATGTCAAATACGTGTCGAAATCTAGACTCTCCAAAAGTACCTACAGTCTAAAACGTGTGGTGAAATATCAGTGTATGCAGTAACAAGATGTGTCATCATGCATGTTCAATGCAATTTTCATGATGAAATTAAATTTAAGTCTAAAACGAATCTCTTTGGACAAATTGCAGGACATTAGTGTTACACGTAGTAATTGCGTCTTCTGAACCAAAATGTATTTATAAAACGACCTTTCCAAATTTGTGGGTGCACATGTGTGACCCGCTTTACAAAAAGGTAGAATAAGTCGCGCAGGCTAGGTCAAATTTTCGCGACCATGACAAGAAATCTGTGGCAGATCCACGCTCATTAAAATGCAAAAACACAAAGGAAAATCCAGGCGAAACACGGACATTCCAGGCGGTGTCTGGGCACCGCCAGAAATTTCCATTGTGTTTGTTTTTGTATTTTAATATAATGAGACATGACAGTGTGGATCTAGATATGCGATATGCATAGTTGGATCTAGCTGAACCATCTGCGCAGATCTCGGGATCGGCGGATTCGTCCGAAACAAACACGCCCCAAGTCACGGACTCTGGTGGTGCGTTCCATTCCTACAAAAGGGGAGAACGTTTTTGCAAATGCAAATGCAGCGGCAGTTTTTCAGTTATTTCCTTTCCGTGTTGTTTTAAAATGTTTTAAAATGTTTTAACATTTGTCAAAGCAAAGGCACTTTAAAAAGGTAACTTTTCCAGGCGCGGATCCAGAGGGGGGGTTTTGGGGGTCAAAACCCCCCCCTGCTCCGACACCAAAAAATATAATGTAATGCATTTTTTGCGTGTCCGCCTGTCCGAAACAAGCAGACATAAAAATCTGATGGGCAAAACCCCCTCCTGGAAAAATTCCTGGATCCGCCCCTGTTTTCTGTGAAATTATTTGAATATTTTTGTGCCCGGGTGACATTAGAAAAATACCCACCCTCTCGCCAAGTGCCCAGCAAAGAGATGACTCATTTTTTTAATAACAATATCAGGAACCAATGAAGTTGCGCGAAGTGAACTCCAGGTGTGAAACACGTACTTCTGACCAATCACAATGGATCAGACGATATTTGCCATGCTAGCTATTCATGACTGCCGCGTCACGCAGTATTCATGAGCAGTACGAATATAGTACCTCGTTCTGCATTCGAAAATACGTGCTTTAAATCATAGAAAATACAATATTAAAACAAAATTTTGCACTTTATAATTTATTTACGATCGCTTTTCTTCAAACATCATGGTATTTTGCCGATATTTCCTCGAAAAGGTTTTTTGAGCCCGCGTAGAAATACAATTGTGACGCGGTTCAAAATTTGTCTTGGATGGAAATTTCCAGTTCCCGCCGGTTCAGTTTGCAGCGATATTTTAACCCGTGAGGAGGATGCGTCGTTTCCTCCGCAAATTTCGTGGAATATTTTGGACAAAAAGCGTTTCATTTCGCCTAGTAAATCCCACCAACCAAGGATATATTTTACTCTACGTCTTGTCCTGTGTGCTCCGGAAAACGTCCCTTCTGTTTTTGTGAAGAAATTCAAGATTTCAAGTGTGATATGTCGGAGGTATTTACCGCAGTCAAGACTTCAACTTTTGTCGGTGGATTTTTGCAAGCGGACTTGGAGCTCCGCAAGTCAGGACCAAGTTGAGTAGGCCTAACGTTGAAAGTTTAACTGAAACGGCACTTCTATTCGTGTATAAGTTCGTGACTGAATATTGTGTATCCCCTTGACCTTTGGATTTGTTCGTGAACTAAAAATGAGCTCATTTCCTTACTGAAAACTAAACATTTTGTGAACTGAAAATTAACATTTATTCGAACCGAAAAAGAGCCCATCTGCGAAATGAACTGCAACATGCCCATTTGCGAACTGACTACGTGAACACTTGTGCACTGAAAGTTGGCTGCGTCCCATCGTTGTTGTTTGTGACTTCGTTTTGAAACAAGAACACTCTAATCTTCAAGACCACTTCAGCGAAAACCATGCAAACAAGTCGTCTTGGTGGGTAAGTCTGAACATGACTTTGGGGTGAGTTGAAAATCTTTGTTTCTAAAATATGTTGAAAATGTTTGCCCAGCTATTGCCCAGGTTCAAGTTTAAATTTCTACAAGATTATTGCTTGTCCTGGGGCCAATTTCATAAAGCTGTTTAGCATAACAATTTGCTTAATCAAAAATTTGTTTGCCTTATAAAAATAGATTAATAGTCGAAATTGTATGTCAAATTACAATATAGCTGAACAACAGTCAATTGCAATAGCCTACGTTGATTTTGACTGCTAACTCGTTTTTATAAAGGAAACACATTTTTGATTAAGCACAATTTTCTGCTAAAAAGCTTTATGAAATTGGCCCCAGTACTGTCGGCCTGCTTTGCCGAGTTCAATGCCATCCCGAAAATCTAAAAATAAAGACCTTTCAAAACCCGCCGGCCAGGTGTCAAATGCCAATCAACTTCATCCACGTGCCTGCCGTGGAAAAAGCGAAGCAGGCACGTGGGGTTATCTAACAATGCACTGTCAATCACTAGTATAAAGCGTGCCTGGCCGGCCGGCCGGCCCGCTCGGCCACATTCCTGGCGCCAACAACATTTTGTATTAGGAATGCGGGCTTTGGCAAGCTGGGCAAAATAGCAACGGCAAACATTTTGGTGCATTGCTGAAGAAAATAGTTCACATATGACTGTCGCCCAAAAGAGAGGTTCCTCATTTGTTTGTATATATTTGAAGAATGTTAAAACTGTGGAGTTTAATATTGAAAACAAAGAGTGTATTAAAGGCAGAGGCTCGTCAGCAATGCGCGCGCGCCAAATTCGTGCTACGAAATACGCAGCTCCATGCCTTTGTTATGGAGCTGCGTATTTCGTGGCACGAATTTAGCGCGCGCATTGATGACGAGCCTCTGCCTTTTAAAATGTGAAGTGTTTTTAGGCTGTATGCAAAGTGTTTTATATGCATGTATTTATGATTTTGAAAGCAGCATTCCAGTTGACAGAAAATTCATGTACGTTTGGCTTAAGAAATTGAACATTGTTCGTATACTCACTTTATACCACATGTTTTAGGGTATATTCACGACAAAATACTATATCAATAAACAAACATTTCACAGAAATATTACAGTATTAGAAATTGACTAGCACGTTTTTAATGCAGCTTAGGAATAAGCCACTGTAATGTAAATAAGACAGTATTTTTCCAAATGAGAAATATTGACAAAGAAAAGGAAATGTATATAGCGAGGTTTTTTTATTTGTTGGATAGAAACAGGATTTTTTCCCGAGGGGTGGGTCAAGGCACATGCTTGCAGCGTTGAGAGACATTTGCATTTTTTGCCGCTACGTGGATGATGAGATTACCATGCAATGATTGAGTCTATGAAATAAACAAATAGTTTGGATAATGCAAGCATGTATTTGAACTAAACCATCATTTATAACTAGGATACTAACTACATCATTTGCATTACTGTGTATTCCATTGTCGAAATTCAATTTCTAATGGAAATACTACTGTAGTTGAAAAAAACACATTAGTAAAAATTTACCTTGTAATTTGGGGTTTTCCCATGAGTTTACGCTTATCGATAGCTGACAAGTCATTATAACTAAAATAATAGTAGTGATCGGGTTCTAAATTCTATGTAAGTAAGCAAGATAAGTAGGCCCTAAGTAAAGTAATTTTAATAAATAAATAATTTAAAAAAACAAATAGGCTGTTTAGAGTTCTTAAACTCTAAATTGGACGTCAAGGATGAAATATATATGAGTATATGAACCGTATGAAATAACAGATAATCTATTAAACCACTGAGATGTTCTACGCTTATCGATAGCTGACACGTCATTATTACTATAAGAACAATAGTAATTATCAGGTTCTAAATTATAAGTAAGTACATGTATAAGCAAGCAAGTATATAAGCAAGATAAGTAGGTATAAAGTAATTTTAATTTAAATAAAATAAAATAGGCTATGTCTAATTTTTAAAACAGGATTTCTGGGCGTAATGCCGTTAAAACATGAAAATAAATACATGTAGGAATCGTATGAAATTATTAAACTACTTGAGGTAATGTTTTGGTGAAAAGGATGAAAAAGGATGAAAGAAGGAGAGTGTTAGCGACGCGCACATGCCATGCACGCCACAATTAACATGCAACTCTGGAATATGGAAGGGGCATTGTAGGCTTTAGGGGTGATAAATATAATATTATTGTTAAGGCAAATACAACACTTAAACCTAAAAATTCTAAAACAAATAGACAACTGACAAAATAATAAACTAATATTAAATTTTAGCCAATTTTGAAAATGTCTAGTACATTTTCAAATGACGACACCTAATCCATGAATACAAAATTCCAAAAAAAACATAATTTACACTACCTGAAACATGTGGCATAAACACGCGCCTTTATTAAACAAAATCTTGGTCATTTTTATCTGGCCAAAGAAAAAGTCTCTCGTCAACTGGAATGCTGCTTAATAAATGTATTACTCCCCAAATATTTGAACAAAAACAGCCCCTACACTGCAAAACCGGTGGTGTTAAATTAACACCAGTGGTGTTGTCTTATATAGATACCAAGTCTGATGTTAAAATTTAACACCGTGGGTGTTTTTTTTTATTCCTCAATTGGAATAAATGCATTATTTTTAACACCCTAGGTGTTAAAACTAATACTTGTGGTGTTAAAACTTAACACCGGGCTTGGTATCTATATAAGACAACACCACTGGTGTTAATTTAACACCACAGTTTTTGCAGTGTAGCAGTGCCTGGTGCACTGAACAAAGTAGGCCGTCCGCAATGTCTGGTACGTTGCCTGATTATATGTAAGTTGTAAAATTAGTGACTATTGTAATTGTAAGAACGCTGGATGCCGCAATAGGGCGACATTTCGGGAAGACTCTCGCCGGGGACCACCGAAATTTCGGCAAGAATCACTCAAAATGACACCTTATTTTTTTACCCAAAGCTTCCGGAGATGGTCACAGACCTAAGAGAGACAGTTCCAGACCTAATAAAAATGGTTCTCGATTTAAAAAAAATGGTTTTTGACCTAACAAAATTAATTTTAAACTCAAAAATATTAGGGCGACACCAAAATGTCGCCCTATTGAGCACGTCGCCCTAATATACTTTTTTTACACACGATTTGTCGCCCTATCCTACAATTCATAGTTTTTGTACACACTGCAAAATTATTTTGCATATTTTATTTACATAAAAATACTCCCAATCATCACGGAATTTAAAACAATTAGTCCCTAGCAGTGCCTGGTGCACTGAATAGGTTTAGGCCGCCCGCAATGCCTGGTGCATTGCCTTATTATATACAATGTAAAATAGTGACTACATAATTATAAATTTTGTATAAAATTGCATACATTGTAATTATTTTGTATTGTAAAGCAGCATTCCAATAACAGTATTACTGGTCCCCATAAACTTTACACCACGTGTTTTGGTAAAACAGACACAGCTATACAATAAAACCATTCCATGACACATTCCAAATATGAATATTTCAAAAATAATTAATTAATTTTCTAAGAAACCTTAGAAGTCAGCATAAAATAAAATTCACACCCTTCGTAGTCGACAGGGTTTTTAGTAGGATAAGTAGGATTTATTTTTGAAAGGTGGGTCTAAGGACAGCATGCGTTCGGTAGTGCTCGGCAGCGTTCGGCAGCATTAAGCCAACCGCAGTCATGAATGTGTGTGGCAGTGTGGCAAAAAGTTATGAGTGAATGTAAGAGATTAATATAAATAGGTTATATGATTTTAAAACATGTATAAAGTAATTAGGTATGTAGTATGCTAAAGTGAAGTATTAAGCTTCTAAACTGGAGTAAGCTAATTGTAAGCTAAAATCAACTTGATTAGAGTAAGCTAAAGCAAGATGGGCATTATAAAATAGTTAGCTATAATATAAAGTACATGTACAATAGATTAAGCTAAATCAAAGCTGTATATGCCAAAGTGGCGTGAGCTAGATACAGTAAAGTAAGCTAAAGCATACTCACTAAACGTATCATTTGTAGAATTAGCTTAAATATATCATAAGCTAAGTAGAGTAAGTAAAGCATGTCAAAGCAGAGTAAGCTAAGTTAGCTTAACACTAACACTCCACAATCCTCTAAAAATCAATATGGTTTAACATACACCCTAAGGAGTTAGGGTTAAGTTAAAGCGGGTAAGCTAAAGCAAGCTAAAGCTTAGTATGCTAAAATAGAGTAAGCTAACGTAGCGTTAGCTTACGTAGCGTAAATTAACGTACATTAAGCTAAAACGTGCTGAAGTAGAGCATGCTTGAGGTAGTTTAAGCTAAAGCCTTGCTAAGACCTTGCTAAAGTAGTGTAAGCTAAAGAAAGTTAGGCCTCAAGAATGTCGAAGAAGAGTAAGCTAAAGTAGAGTACGCTGACGTAAAGTCGAGTAAGGTATATAAAGCAAGCTAAAGCACGATAAAGTAGACTAGTTAAAGCAAGCTAAAGCGTGCCAAATCATGTTAAAGTAGAGTAAACTAAAGTATGTTAAAGCAGAGTATGTTATAAAGTAGAGTAAGCCTCTAAAGTAGAGTAAGCTAAAGTATGTTAAATTAGAGTAAGCCTCTAAAGTAGAGTAAGCTAAAGTATGTTAAATTAGAGTAAGCCTCTAAAGTAGAGTAAGCTAAAGTATGTTAATGTAGAGTAAGCTCTAAAGTAGAGTAAGCTAAAGTATGTTAACGTAGAGTAAGCTCTAAAGTAGAGTAAGCTAAAGTATGTTAACGTAGAGTAAGCTCTAAAGTAGAGTAAGTTAAAGTATGTTAACGTAGAGTAAGCGCTAAAGTAGAGTAAGCTAAAGTATGTTAACGTAGAGTAAGCGCTAAAGTAGAGTAAGCTAAAGTATGTTAACGTAGAGTAAGCTCTAAAGTAGAGTAAGCTAAAGTATGTTAACGTAGAGTAAGCTCTAAAGTAGAGTAAGTTAAAGTATGTTACCGTAGAGTAAGCTAAAGTATGTTAACGTAGAGTAAGCGCTAAAGTAGAGTAAGCTAAAGTATGTTAACGTAGAGTAAGGTCTAAAGTAGAGTAAAGCTAAAGTATGTTAACGTAGAGTAAGCTCTAAAGTAGAGTAAGCTAAAGTATGTTAACGTAGAGTAAGCTCTAAAGTAGAGTAAGCTAAAGTATGTTAACGTAGAGTAAGCTCTAAAGTAGAGTAAGCTAAAGTATGTTAACGTAAAGTAAGCGCTAAAGTAGAGTAAGCTAAAGTATGTTAACGTAGAGTAAGCGCTAAAGTAGAGTAAGCTAAAGCATGTTAACGTAGAGTAAGCTCTAAAGTAGAGTAAGCTAAAGTATGTTAACGTAGAGTAAGCTCTAAAGTAGAGTAAGCTAAAGTATGTTAACGTAGAGTAAGCTCTAAAGTAGAGTAAGCTAAAGTATGTTAAATTAGAGTAAGCCTCTAAAGTAGAGTAAGCTAAAGTATGTTAACGTAGAGTAAGCTCTAAAGTAGAGTAAGCTAAAGTATGTTAACGTAGAGTAAGCTCTAAAGTAGAGTAAGCTAAAGTATGTTAACGTAGAGTAAGCTCTAAAGTAGAGTAAGCTAAAGTATGTTAACGTAGAGTAAGCTCTAAAGTAGAGTAAGCTAAAGTATGTTAACGTAGAGTAAGCTCTAAAGTAGAGTAAGTTAAAGTATGTTACCGTAGAGTAAGCTAAAGTATGTTAACGTAGAGTAAGCGCTAAAGTAGAGTAAGCTAAAGTATGTTAACGTAGAGTAAGGTCTAAAGTAGAGTAAAGCTAAAGTATGTTAACGTAGAGTAAGCTCTAAAGTAGAGTAAGCTAAAGTATGTTAACGTAGAGTAAGCTCTAAAGTAGAGTAAGCTAAAGTATGTTAACGTAGAGTAAGCTCTAAAGTAGAGTAAGCTAAAGTATGTTAACGTAGAGTAAGCGCTAAAGTAGAGTAAGCTAAAGTATGTTAACGTAGAGTAAGCTCTAAAGTAGAGTAAGCTAAAGTATGTTAACGTAGAGTAAGCTCTAAAGTAGAGTAAGCTAAAGTATGTTAACGTAGAGTAAGCGCTAAAGTAGAGTAAGCTAAAGTATGTTAACGTAGAGTAAGCGCTAAAGTAGAGTAAGCTAAAGTATGTTAACGTAGAGTAAGCTCTAAAGTAGAGTAAGCTAAAGTATGTTAACGTAGAGTAAGCTCTAAAGTAGAGTAAGCTCTAAAGTAGAGTAAGCTAAAGTATGTTAACGTAGAGTAAGCTCTAAAGTAGAGTAAGCTAAAGTATGTTAACGTAGAGTAAGCTCTAAAGTAGAGTAAGCTAAAGTATGTTAACGTAGAGTAAGCTCTAAAGTAGAGTAAGCTAAAGTATGTTAACGTAGAGTAAGCTAAAGTATGTTAACGTAGAGTAAGCTCTAAAGTAGAGTAAGCTAAAGTATGTTAACGTAGAGTAAGCTCTAAAGTAGAGTAAGCTAAAGTATGTTAACGTAGAGTAAGCGCTAAAGTAGAGTAAGCTAAAGTATGTTAACGTAGAGTAAGCGCTAAAGTAGAGTAAGCTAAAGTATGTTAACGTAGAGTAAGCTCTAAAGTAGAGTAAGCTAAAGTATGTTAACGTAGAGTAAGCTCTAAAGTAGAGTAAGCTCTAAAGTAGAGTAAGCTAAAGTATGTTAACGTAGAGTAAGCTCTAAAGTAGAGTAAGCTAAAGTATGTTAACGTAGAGTAAGCTCTAAAGTAGAGTAAGCTAAAGTATGTTAACGTAGAGTAAGCTCTAAAGTAGAGTAAGCTAAAGTATGTTAACGTAGAGTAAGCTCTAAAGTAGAGTAAGCTAAAGCATGTTAACGTAGAGTAAGCTCTAAAGTAGAGTAAGCTAAAGCATGTTAACGTAGAGTAAGCTCTAAAGTAGAGTAAGTTAAAGTATGTTAACGTAGAGTAAGCGCTAAAGTAGAGTAAGCTAAAGTATGTTAACGTAGAGTAAGCGCTAAAGTAGAGTAAGCTAAAGTATGTTAACGTAGAGTAAGCTCTAAAGTAGAGTAAGCTAAAGTATGTTAACGTAGAGTAAGCTCTAAAGTAGAGTAAGCTAAAGTATGTTAACGTAGAGTAAGCTCTAAAGTAGAGTAAGTTAAAGTATGTTAACGTAGAGTAAGCTAATTAAAGTATGTTAACGTAGAGTAAGCGCTAAAGTAGAGTAAGCTAAAGTATGTTAACGTAGAGTAAGCTCTAAAGTAGAGTAAGCTAAAGTATGTTAACGTAGAGTAAGCTCTAAAGTAGAGTAAGCTAAAGTATGTTAACGTAGAGTAAGCTCTAAAGTAGAGTAAGCTAAAGTATGTTAACGTAGAGTAAGCTCTAAAGTAGAGTAAGCTAAAGTATGTTAACGTAGAGTAAGCTCTAAAGTAGAGTAAGCTAAAGTATGTTAACGTAGAGTAAGCTCTAAAGTAGAGTAAGCTAAAGTATGTTAACGTAGAGTAAGCTCTAAAGTAGAGTAAGCTAAAGTATGTTAACGTAGAGTAAGCTCTAAAGTAGAGTAAGCTAAAGTATGTTAACGTAGAGTAAGCTCTAAAGTAGAGTAAGCTAAAGTATGTTAACGTAGAGTAAGCTCTAAAGTAGAGTAAGCTAAAGTATGCTAAAGTAGAGTAAGAGTAGAGTAAGCTTATATGTATACCATACGCTGAAGTGTAACGTAAACGTAAGTAACGTAAACTTAAGTAGCTGAACCTTAAAGTTCAAGTAGCGTAGGCTAAGGCATGTTAAAGTAGTGTAAGCTAAAATAAGTTAATAAAGCAAGCTAAAGCATGAGTAGGCCGAAGGAAAATTATGCCGAGTAAGCGGAAGCTTCAGTAGCATCGGTCTGAAGTAGAGTAAGTAGCATGTTAAATTAGAATAAGCTAAAGCAAAACATGCTAAAACATGCTAAAGAAGTAGTGTAAGCCAAAGCAGAGTAAGCTAAAGCAAGCTTCAGCATGCTAAAGTAGTACAATCAGCTAAAATAGAGTAAGCTAATAAAGCAAGCTATAAAGCTAAAGTAACATAGAGTGAAATAGAGTAAGCTAAAGTAGTTTAGTGCAGAGCAAGCTAAAGTAAATAAATAATTAAGCTAATAGGCTTAAAATTAGAGCTAGGCCCTTATAGAAGGCGTAACTAAAGCTATATCTTATGCTAAAGACGATTAGTTGCATCAGTTCTGCAAATACATTTAGGGCCTACCGTATTAGAAATAAATAAAACCAAGTGTAAAATTTGGAATCGTAAAGTACGCAACAGCTTTGTATATAAAAATGTATTTTGAAAAGAAAAAAGTGTCTGGGCGAATGGCCCATTAAGTTTTATGATAAATAAGATCAGGAACATAATAATTATTTGATAAAAAAAATAAACTAATCCCACGTGTGCAACAATAAGGAAAAGGATGAGACTGGTATGATATGAGAATTTGTTCACATCTAGCACGCAGCGCACGCGCACACTGCACTATATAGCGGCACACAGCGGCAACAACTGGGGAGGAGGGGGAGGGACAGTGTAGGTTTTAGGGGTAGGGGTGCAGGTATAGTGTAGAAAATAAACTGCTTTCCTCTCTGAAGAGGAAAGATGTTTAGATTATTTTGAAAATGTCTGGGACATGATGATGAACAGTATAATTTCACGTCAATTCTCACATAACAAGCTCATAACACAATACCTATAAACATGTGGTGTACAAAAAGTGGTTGTAGAATTTGGCAAATAAAAAAAAGTCAAGTCTATTGGAATGGTGCTGTTTAACTTCATAACTTGTCATAACTTGGCAGTCCGCATGCATGCAGTGCATGGTACGTTCCTGATTGTACATTGTAAAAGCAGTGCAAATAAAAGTAATTGTATATAAAAATTCTCACAAAATCATCAAAGAATTCATAAAAGAGTCAGTCCCTGCCAGTTCCTGGTGCACCAAAAACAGTCTGTAGGACGTATGCAATGCCTGATGCATTTGATTTATTACACACTGTGCAAAAACACTAAATGTTGTCAACTTTATAAATTAAAGGAAGGGGATCGTCAATGCGCGGGTGAAGCTAAATTCGTGCCACGAAATAGACCGTATCGAATAGCCGCCATTTCATGGGGCAGTTTCTTTGTTCCTTGAGGATATGCATGGTTGCAGATATGGTGCGTCCACTGTTGAACGGTTTAAGTAACAAAAGGTGCCCCACGAAATGGCGGCTATTCGATACGGTCTATACGCAGCTCCATATAGCAAAGGCATGGGGCTGCGTATTTCGTGGCACGAATTTGGCCTCACGCGCGCATTGACGAGCCCGTGCCTTTATTATAATTTATATAATTGAATAATTTATTATAATGGTATATTATATACGTGAAAAAAAAAAATAATACCAATGCACAAAATAGGCAGATCGTGGCGCATATATGCCAATTGTGAACAGATTCAAATTATGGAACCTCTCGGGTGACAGAAAGGGGAATGATTTTCGGCTCCCGCCCTAGCCCCTGTCCCTGCTATGTCATTATCCTATTTGATTGTGTATTGATTGAATTTGTATTTAACAAAATAAAATGTCAATCATAGAAATCAGGCCCACAGACAACAAAAAGTTCTCGAAAATCATGTTTTCGACAATTGACCAGGATGTTCACGATGTCGAAATGACCACGTTCTCAAAAGCGATCACGCTCTCGAATATAGTCATCACGTTCGCTCTTGAATATAGTCATCACGTTCGCTCTCGAATATAGTCATCACGTTCGCTCTCGAAAATAGTCATCACGTTCGCTCTCGAATATAGTCATCACGTTCGCTCTCGAATATAGTCATCACGTTCGCTCTCGAAATGTCATCACGTTCGCTCTCGAAATGTCATCACGTTCGCTCTCGAAATGTCATCACGTTCGCTCTCGAAATGTCATCACGTTCGCTCTCGAAATGTCATCACGTTCGCCCTCGAATTGTCACCACGTTCGCCCTCGAATAGTCATCACGTTCGCTCTCGAATAGTCATCACGTTCGCTCTCGAATAGTCATCACGTTCGCTCTCGAATTGTCATCACGTTCGCTCTCGAATTGTCATCACGTTCGCTCTCGAATATAGTCATCACGTTCGCTCTCGAATATAGTCATCACGTTCGCTCTCGAATATAGTCATCACGTTCGTTCTCGAAAATAGTCATCACGTTCGCTCTCGAAAATAGTCATCACGTTCGCTCTCGAATATAGTCATCACGTTCGCTCTCGAATATAGTCATCACGTTCGCTCTCGAATATAGTCATCACGTTCGCTCTCGAATATAGTCATCACGTTCGCTCTCGAATATAGTCATCACGTTCGCTCTCGAATATAGTCATCACGTTCGCTCTCGAATATAGTCATCACGCTCGCTCTCGAAATGTCATCACGTTCGCTCTCGAAATGTCATCACGTTCGCTCTCGAAATGTCATCACGTTCGCTCTCGAATAGTCATCACGTTCGCTCTCGAATATAGTCATCACGTTCGCTCTCGAATATATCACGAACGCTCTCGAATAGTCATCACGTTCGCTCTCGAATAGTCATCACGTTCGCTCTCGAATAGTCATCACGTTCGCTCTCGAATAGTCATCACGTTCGCTCTCGAATAGTCATCACGTTCGCTCTCGAATAGTCATCACGTTCGCTCTCGAATAGTCATCACGTTCGCTCTCGAATTGTCATCACGTTCGCTCTCGAAATGTCATCACGTTCGCTCTCGAAATCATGCTCCAGTATTGCCGTCGAAATATCACGCCGTCGAAATATCACGCCGTCGAAATATCACGCCGTCGAAATATCACGCCGTCGAAATATCACGCCGTCGAAATATCACGCCCTCGAAATATCACGCCCTCGAAATATCACGCCCTCGAAATATCACGCCCTCGAAATATCACGCCCTCGAAATATCACGCCCTCGAAATATCACGCCGTCGAAATATCACGCCCTCGAAATATCACGCCCTCGAAATATCACGCCCTCGAAATTGTCACGCCCTCGAAATGATCACGCCCTCGAAATGATCACGCCCTCGAAATGATCACGCCCTCGAAATGATCACGCCCTCGAAATAATCACGCCCTCGAAATAATCACGCCCTCGAAATAATCACGCCCTCGAAATAATCACGCCCTCGAAATAATCACGCCCTCGAAATAATCACGCCCTCGAAATAATCACGCCCTCGAAATAATCACGCCCTCGAAATAATCACGCCCTCGAAATATCACGCCCTCGAAATGATCACGCCCTCGAAATATCACGCTCACGATAAATCAGGCTCACACTGTCGCAGCAGATGAGCAGAGTACGTGGATTTAGCCAGTTCGATTTCTCAAGAAAACGTTTGTTAGACGCGACTCTAAGAACTGTGTATTGGTGTTTGTACATTTGTTGTTTCTTTGAAAAGGGATATGCACATTCAAACTTGAACTATAGTGGAAGATCGACTTCCTTGCGCATTTTAAGCCAAAGCCAACTCGTTCATAACCATTTTAACACTACCTCAAAATAGTGCAACCTAAACACCAGACTGTAAAATAATATTATTAACATTGTAAAAGTTTAATACTGTCAAGTTATTGTACTTAACACTTCTCTCCCTTGTGGCCAACAGGTGTACTTAAATATATGAGCCACCATTGATTTACTTAATTTTATGACGTAAACTTTATGACATTAGAAGTAATTTGCTATAGGTTAACATGAACGGTTATACTGGCCCCCTTTTGTATGACGCGTTGTCAGATCCCGGGGTGCAAAAATCAAAGTCTAACCATAATCACAAATGGATCACGCGCTTGTGCGTGCTGCGTATATATGTACCTGGGCCCTCTTTCACATTTCATGGTCTTGCCAAAACTAGGCCTATTTGTTTCTAAAATTCAGTCGATATTGGTGCCACATTTCCGCATCGGTTCCTTAACACAAGATGGCTCGTACCATAGTGACCCGCCTCAGTTTCCTTGCCGTTTGTCTATCGTTAACCCTGGCCGACTACCCGTATAAAACCATGTATTTCGACCAGACCATCGACCATTTCAACTTTAAAAGTCACGGCGACAAGACCTTCAAACAACGATACTTAATCACAGGTAAGAACTGTCGGTATCATTATAGGCCTAATGATGTTTAATGATGTATAATGACACTAGAGTGTATGGACATTTCAGGCATAATTATAGCAGGCCTATTTTTATATTTTAATCTCCTAAACTTGTCAGGTACGATGCATTTGAACTGGCGTTCATGGACATAGGCCTATACTCTAACTCTTGTGGTGTATTATATCTCTTGTAATTTTGCTTACGATTTCCCTTCAACGCAGCCAACCACTGCCGCCTTGTCTGAAAAGTAACTCGCTCTAAAATCTATAATTGTATCAAGGCTTTAGATTATTCAGTTCAGCACAGATGTAAACAGTCTCCCCCATACACTTGCGGACTTCTCTTTCTTCTCGTGCACTGTAGAAAACTTGGCCGAAAATGTCGCCCTAACTTTACAGCCTAAGGGCATCATTACACACCTCTCCCTTTTTTTTGAACCCCCCCCCCCCCCCCCTCCCCCATCCCTTGTCCTTTTTAAAATGCTAAGACAACTCGTCTGCGGATCTGTGCAAGTCCACACAGTTACGGTGCTACCTGGTTTATGCGGACCTCAATTTGTCCGAAAGTTTGCATAGTGTATGTAGTGCTCGTACACAGTTTTATAATTGACTGTGTACTTCACACCTGCCGCGTGTACCACATAGAAACAAAAATGTAGTCTGGTCAAATGGATAGGCCTACACCAGACGCTATATATTCATGCAAAACATGCAAAAGTGGATCACTTCTTGCCTGGTATGTTTTTGTTTGTTTCTCAGATAACTACTGGGGAGGAGTTTCGAGTCCAATTTTCGTCTACACCGGTAACGAAGCTGACATCACCTTATTCTTAAAGAACACTGGGTTCTTGTTTGATATAGCGCCGCAGTTTCGTGCACTGGTTATTTTTGCTGAACATGTAAGGGGTCTTAAGTTCATTTCCGTCCTGTATCTTTACTTTTAGTTTATATAAATATGTTTTCGTATAATCGTCTACTCATTAAATATAAACGAGTTTCGAGAGCCATATAAGGGAGAACTTGTTTCAGATTGAAAATTCCACTCTTTTAGGATTCCACTTTCAGAGTGGGTTTTAACTTTTTCCACGGTGAAAAGGCTCTCTGAAAGAGTAAAATCCCAGTGCTCTAAAAACATGTGGTTTTCACTATTTTACAAATAAAGGCCCTGTGTATCATTTGCAAGATAAAACGTTTTACAAATTCGTGGAATAAGAGTGTAACATATCTAAGGAATAATGTTGGTAAACTAGCCTGAAGAAGGTTCAGCTACATAAATGCATCAATGCTTCAGAAAACCTTGAAAATCTATATATGGATTTTGTGTACAAGTGGATTGTAAAAAAGTCCCGTGCATGGGACTTTTTAAAAAAAACTACCATCGGTTGTCAATTTCCAACATGAAATACCATTTTGGATGGCAATAAATTCATGTGGTGTTTGTTACCATTGCTATCAACACTTTGAGTAAGGTTTTTTTCTTGTCAACTCATGAAAAACAAAATTGGGTCATTGCAATTGATACAATGCCCTTTAAGGCCTGAGAGCATTGACGTGTTCAGAGTTTAACTGTTGAGAGGTTTAGATAAAGTTTTGAATAAGTGTGTTTAAAAATTGCATACGTGGAAATGCCCCAGCTTTAATTTATAGGCGTTTCTTTTGACAGCAAACGGTTTAAAATTTCTGTAATTCCACTACAGCGTTACTATGGAGAATCCCTTCCATTTGGTAATGCGTCTTACAACGGGGAGAAAGTGGGTCTTCTTGCCATCGAGCAAGTCTTAGCTGATTACGCCACGCTGATCCAAGGAGTGAAGAAACAACTCAAGGCTGATAGCGCTCCAGTTATAGCATTTGGAGGAAGGTATGGCCTGTCGGTCCAACTTACTTGGATCAAAAATGCAGGAATAAAATTCCATGAATAAAGAAAACGCCTCATTGCAATGGGGTACAAAAGTGATCACGTGACGTCAAATCGTCTGTACTGTCTTTGCAACAGTCTTTATCTTGGTTAAAGTGATTTTTCCCCATCATTATTTCATTCAAAAGCTAGGCTTCTGTCAACTGTGGAAGGTTACAATTAAGCCCACAGATTATTCACATTTTGCCGTGACATGTATACCTACAGTTGAAGTCAGAAGTTTAGATACAACTATATATGCAACCAAGTGATAAAACTGGTGTGCTTAAACTTGCGTTGTCACTATTTTTGTAACAGTCTTGATTTTGTGGAATTCCTCACGTGCATGCAGTACCTAAAAACATATACCTTACAATGGTTAGGGTAGTCCTGTTTACCATTTTAGGTGATGATGGTAGTGGTGTAGGCCTACATGTATACTTCTGACTTCAACTGCATGTCAGTGTCTGTAATTTAAACGGTTCATTCAACATAAATACACGTCATCGCGAGAGTTTTAAATAATAATACAGATTGAGAAGCATTTTCAGAAATGTCACTGCCCTCTTTCCATTCGTTTGTTTTTCCTTTGTATAGCTACGGTGGAATGTTGAGCGCCTATCTGCGCTTTAAATACCCAAATGTTGTAAAGGGTGCCATTTCGTCCGGTGGACCCATCTACTCAGCAGCCGGTCTCGGATCACAACAGTATTACTTCCAAGATGTCACTAAAGTAAGCATTAAAACATTTGACATTATTGTAATGATTGCTTCACGTCGCGAGACATTGTGTTTTACGTCTATAGACCCTTTGCAAGGGCGGCCATGACGGGGGCAGTCACACTGTTCCTGTGCGTCATGCATGAGTAGGCTCTTTCTGGATCTAGCTGTTACTTGAAATATAACAAGCTGAAAATATCGCTCACTGCAGTTGGAAAACTAGCCAAAATTCAGAATAATTAAAGATACAAAATTGTTTTCCCCCTTTAGGTGTTTGACTCTGTTGACGCTTCCCCAAAGTGCGTGCCTACAATCCGAGCGGGTTTTTCTGCGATTGATCTGGTGTCTAACCAAGGCCAAGCGGGTATGAAAATCATGAAATAGATTTTTCAACTAAAATATTTTCTATATGATGAGAACAATGGTCACTGGTTTGGATAATCTTTCAAAATGTATGCAAAATGTTTATCCAAAGACGAGGCTTGGAAGCCAAAAGTAGTCTGGAACCTTCCCCAAACAGTAGGTTACATTTCACAAACTGATTCGGGGGACACGATTGACAGTTGCTTCCGAGTGAAGGTTATTGCGCCTCTGCGTTCAAAACGAGACTCAACACGCATAAGTCATTTTGTGAACAGTGAATACATGCCAACGTCACAGCGACGTAAGGGGCGTCTTTGATTATTGCGTGTTTAGCCTCGCTGTTTGGCCAATAAGGCGGCTCAAAGCAAGGAGAAAACTGCTAACAAGGTTTTTTTTTTTTTTAAATGTCATCAGGTTTGGATAAAATTTCCAACGCTTTCCGACTGTGCAAGCCACTTCAGGCAAAGAGTCAAATAAAACACCTTCAGCTCTGGATAAGGAACTCTCTGTCCACGCTGACGACTGTCAACTACCCATACCCTGCCTCGTTTGAAGGAGACCTGCCAGCCTGGCCAGTCAATGTAAGTAGCGTCGTAGGAAAATATAGGCTTACAGATATGTAATAATTGTGTGTGTGTGTGGGGGGGAGGGGTGGGGGGAGGGGGGAGATTGGTTTGTTTGATGATGATTTTGATTTGATTTGATTTGATTAAATTGGATTGAATTAAGTGATTTTTTTTCTTTCGTTTACAGGTTTCGTGTGCGCTAATTACCAATGCCTCAAGCGCATTGCAAGGATTAGCCGAAGGAGCAAGTATGTTTTATACAGCTCCATGGTTTCTATACCACTTTCCATAAACACGTTACGTAGATCCGAAATGCTATCAAATGTGGGCTCACATGCTTTGTAAAATATACAACCTGCTACAACCACCTTTGGGTAGAATCACATTAATATTAAATGTTATCTTGAAACATTGTTACCGGTAGGGCTTTGTAATTTTTGTTAACCGCCTCCATGTTCGTGACGGAATAATTACAATTTTTTCCTGATATACTTTGATGCAGTTCTTTTCTATAATGGCACAAACGGTTCTCTGAAATGCGTGGATATCTACGGCGAGTTAATGGAATGTTCTGACGCCACTGGCTGCGGTTCTAAAGGATGGGATTATCAGGTATATTAAATACGAACACCGCCTTGTTACCAGTATTGGCAAAGTTGAACAGAAATTTACTTTTTGCACTGACGGCCATGTTGGGACAAGTTATTTAAATGTGCCAATAGATCAGCATAGCACTCACTCAAAAGACATGCATGACGCACGATGACAATGGACCGTATCGAATAGCTGCCATCTTGTGGGGCACCTTTTGTACTGTTCAACAATGTAAGCACAATCTGTGCAACCATGCATGTCCTCAAGGACACTAGGGACCATTAGAAATGGTACGCGTACGGGAAACGTATGCGGCTTGCAAAATCCGGGTTGTTATATCACAATTTTGCGTGGCTGTTCAAGAAATGTGCGGATGTGTACATGGTTATATTTAAGTAAAAAGTCACATTACCTATGCTGTGCAGACAAAATAACCGCGTAAACTGTTGATACGACCATCCACTTTTTCCCAGCCGCATACGTTTCCCGTACGCGTACCATTTCTAATGGTCCCTACTACCCTACAAGATGGCGGCTATTCGATACGGTCTAGGGACCATTAGAAATAGTACGAGTATAGGGAAACGTATGTGGCTTGGAAAAACTGGGCAGTTGTATCACAAATTTGCTGCTTGCTACGAGTTACCAGCTAGCTACGAGCGACAACCACCCATTTTTTTCAGAGCCGCATACGTTTCCCGTAGGCCTACGCGCACCATTTTTAATGTCCCTACTGTGATGGCTCTCAAGCAAGATGTCCGCCGTGCAAAGGACCTATCAGGGATCGCTTGTTCTTCCCTTACAGGTGTGTACTGAGGTGACACGTCCGGCTGGAACAGATGGCAAATTGGACATGTTCCCAGACTTACCATTCACAGAAAAGATGAGAGAGGAATACTGCATGAAGAAATGGAATGTGGTCCCCAAACCGATGTGGCTGAATGTACAGATGTTTGGAAAAGGTAAAGACGTGCATCGCCAATTATTAGGGAAGTTTAGATGCACGTAAAACGCGAATGTGAACGCGAAATGCTTTGAGCACTTGGTCGTTACTTTGAGGAAATCTTAAAACAGACGAAAACAAAAATTCACATGTGACCAACATTCTAACCTGGGCAGTCTGAGACCTCCTAAAGATATTACCACTGCTCAAGCCATTTCGCGTTCATGGTTTGCGTTTTACGTGCATCTAAACCTCCCAATTATAAGGGTGGTTTCACACTGAGCTTTTTAGCACGTAAATTTGACAAGCGTCGCTATAGGAGAAAAAGCCATGTGAAGGGAATTTGGAGTGGAGCATAAGGCACTGAAAATCACAGAATCAACTTAAAGGAGTGTGACCAGATCACTTTTTTTACCCATAACTCCCCGGGACTTACCTTATGGGTCATGAGATTTTTATATCATAACATCCGTTATATTTTTCTGATTACGAAACTGAAACTCCCGCGCTTCTAGGCCGCATATTTCCGAGGATATCGTCGAAAATCCAACGATTATTTGTAAACTAATTTTCCAGTATCAACGTTTATCCGCTGAAAGCCGACTCGATAGTTTTGTTCAATTTTTTACTGGAAATTGCGAATGTTTTCGGTTTTTTTGGACATAGGAGGTGTGTATGGGAGTTACTTGATAATATTGGTAAGTTACATCGAAAACTATTTTCCAGAAACTCTGGTCACGCTCCTTTAATTGGGCGGATGGTGTCATTGTGCTTCAGTGACCTTTTCGCCCCAAATTCCCTTCAAGCCGGATTTTCTCAAAGTGACGTGCGTCAAACTTAAAGGCAGAGGCTCGTCAATGCGCGCGTGAGGCCAAATGCGTGCCACGAAATACGCAGCTCTGTGCCTTTGCTATGGAGCTGCGTATTTCGTGGCACGAATTTGGCATCACGCGCGTATTGACGAGCCTCTGCCTTTAAGCCAGAGAACTTGAGAAGGCTCTTTATAAATCCACCTTATTCTCAAATACATTTGGCATATAGTTCTGGTATCGACAGGTCATTAACTAACTGATTTAATATATGCAAATTCACATCTTTATCTGTTTTTACTCTGCAGATCTCGCTAACTCCAGCTCCAACATTTTCTTCTCCAATGGAGCGATCGACCCCTGGCGAGGTGGTGGCGTTCTTCAGAATCCCAACCCAAGTCGATACTATACACTCCTTATTCCCGGGGCGGCCCATCACATCGATCTCAGGTAATGACATCTCATCTATTCAAGGCTAATTAGATATCACGTGACAATTTATAGTTTATGCACAAAGTCATAGGCTGTATCCGAATTATATTGCTGCGTCTTGGATTTGGAGACGTGTGAAACGTATGGTGGCAGCAAGCAGACACCACGTTTCAGCTAAAGTGCGCATGCTCAATATGACGTAAACATGGAAAAGGACCTTTTTGTTTGCTGCCACCAAGCGTCTCAAAAGTCCCCAATTAAACAGAGCCTAAAATGCGCCAGACCGTCGTGCATGACTGTATTCAGCAAATTAGACTAGCCATAAATCGGACGCAGCCGTTTAATACGTTATGTACGTCAGCCCTGCAGTCGCAAAAGACGGCTTCTTTACCCAAAGGTATTTTTGACAACATTGTGTGGACAAATTCCATCCAATAACAACCAGTCATTTGTCTTTTTTTTTCTTTTTGCAGGGGAAAGAACAAAGACGATCCAGATGCCGTCAAGAAAGCTCGCCTTGAGGAGATTTCGGCTATCGCCAAGTGGATTAACCAATAAAAAACGACTAAAAGTCAACCAATCGAGCAAAATTGAAGGATAAATTCTGCCTGTTTCGTATTATGAGACGTAATTTTCAAAGTTTACTTGGGATTTTTCGAAATCGACGGCATATTTTCGCCACATTATTTTATGATGGGGTTTTAATGAATTTTCAAACCATGAAATGAAATCCATAGAGCCTCGTCCGAAAGTTTGTGGAAAGTGATTTAGTCGGCTACCATTGTGTGTAATTTGAAGCTACAACGGCAAAGGAAATTATAGTTTGGAGGGAGCAATTTGTGCAAAGTCCGCAATAAAGGGTTGAGATGGATGCCGGCGAATCCACTGGTCAGAATCACCTGTGTATGTAGTCTTGTCCCAAGACCGAATTTTGGTTCCCCTAACTACTTGCACGCCCCGCCCAACGCGCTGCACCCACTTTGACGAGACATCGCGAAAGGGCGCCACTCACACTTTAACCTGTTAAAGGGCCCCTTATTTGGGATTTTTATCAATTAAATTCTATGCTATAAAACCAATATATACTCAGTTACATTCATAAAAATCCTATTTGGAGCTTGTTTTGGGGTTAAAACAAAGGTTTTTAGTTTTTATGCTAATGAAAATATGCATATTCATGACCAAGGTCATGATGTCACAAGAGGCAATCAGGAAAATCACATTCAACTGTGCACAAAAGATTTTACCTTTTTCTCAAACGTTCTGGAACTTTTGTAATCCATGACTGTTTGAGTTTGTTCTACATGTTTCCTGTTGTAAGCCATGACGAAACTGGAGGATAAAACTGCAGCAATTTGCCACTAGTCCAACTTGAAGTCTTATGTTTTTTCTTAACTTCCCTTCTTTCTTCCTTACGTGATGCACTCCAAACAGCGCCCTCTTTCTGTGGTTTATTGCAATGAAATCTTCAAAGTTGAAAAAGGCTACCTTTTATTGATTTTACATCCAAACGAACAATAGCATGTCTTGCTGAACAAGTAATCCATCACATGAAGCAAAGATTAGGCAAAAAGTTGTTTAGCATGTCATAGCCCTTTAAAGCATTGAATTCCGTATATATATACGTATGTATGTAAATCTTTGGGTTAAAGTGTGAATAGAGCTTCTGCACCGGCGGCCATGACAGGGGGCAGGTTTTCTTATTTAAATGATGTAACAATACAACCACAAAGTGCCTACTCATGCATGACACACGGTGACAATGTGACTGCCCCCTGTCATGGCCGCCGTGCAAAGGCTCTATAGCGCCATCCAGCGATGTCTCGTGTGTGCAGGGGAAACCAAAATTCGGTCTTGGGACAAGACTACTGTGACAGACCCTGGCCAGTTTTTCATTCATTCATTCATTTATTCATTTATTCATTTATTCATTTATTCATTTATTATTTCTCAGGAGAACAACAAACGTGACAAAGTACACTACAAGCAAAAAAAAACAACAAGTAATTTTGAAAACGAGAAACACCCCTGAAGGATTGCCAAAAAGCGAACTTAATCACTATCTGGTGGCTCTCCATGATGCTATCAATTACATCGACAGACTATAAGTACGGCGATCAATAAATGAATCTGCATGTTAAAATAAAATAAAAATATCTCAATAAAAAAATATATCTCAATAAAAGAAAAGAAAGATAAATTAATACACAAATAGTAATAAAAAATAAAATTGCAAGAGGAATCATAATTAACTAACTTTGTAAATTGTAATGAAGACATAATCATTATTTTAAACCACACAGTATTAAACCAAATTGTTGACTCATGCCCGATGTACTGGTAGACCTATATCCAAGAAACAATATTATAGAACGGGTTTTGATTTGGGATTTCAGCCGATTAAACTCGGCTTAAAACAGTGGGTATGTGTGCTGATGGGAAAAGCACCCATATTGAGCCATTGCTTGCAGCACCATTGCAAGTAGAGCCATTGCCAAGGCAACTGACAAAGGAATTTTGCCAGTCTACTACAACGTGTGCAGTAGACTGGTTCCCGCTCCACATATTCCACATACAACGACTGAATTCAGTCTAGTCAAAGAATTTTTGGTCCGGGTACCAGACTATGTGTGCAGCTGGCGTGTTTTTTTTTTACACCCGAGGGTGGGGATTTTGTCACGCAAAAAGTGACAATCCCCACCTCTTAGGTGGGGTACCCGGGGGGACGGGAGGGGTGGGGGAAACAATTGATAGGCGCATTACGCGTGCAGCGTATGCAGCGCGATCACATGACCGATCACGTGAACTACCAAGTCACATGATTGCTCGGCCATTTCTTGTATGCAGCGCACTGCATGCACTGCATGCTGCAGTCACGATTTGCGAAAAACTACCTGTAAACTCAGCCAAAATGACCTTACGCGGAGCCCCCGTTTTTGCTTTATTTGTATTCATTATGTGTCTTACGTCTTCAAGTGCGGGATATCCTTACAAGACGATGTATTTTGACCAGATAATTGATCATTTGAACTTTGCCACTCATGGTAACCAAACCTTCAAACAGCGATATATGGTGTGGGGTGAGTAAATCGTTTCTTTCCGAACATGCCGAAGGGAACGTAGCCCTTAATAATAATAGCTTAGCCCTGCTGAATTGGTGAGAAGGGGCGTGGATCGAGGAGAGGGGTATGGAGGGGTACTTTGATCAATAGACCTGTTTAAGTGTTAGGGGTTTTTCGCGCACAATGGAATTAATATACTCATGTATACTTTAATAGAAGGCTAAAAAGTGATTTTGTGACATTTACATTGGGACGTGATATATCACTTGATCAGGGTTTTGTTTGTCCACGGCGCCATTTTGAGGTTTTTCCCCCCACATGCTTTTTGGACGTCTGTGTTCAAATCACCGGCCCATAGGCATAGTATGTCAAAGGTCCGCTGTACCAAAAATAAATGAGTATGCTAATTCCATTGTGTGCGAAAAACCACGAACAGGTTTATAGGAATGTGGAATGATTTTGTTGCAGAGTTGCTTTTGCTAACTAATCAACTCCTTTACTTTTATACTAACTAATTATTATTATGAGGGAGGTGAGGGGGGAATGTGGGATGATGAGATTCGGCAGTTTTTGCGTGGTAAAACGGTGTCTTTTAGTGAACTTTGGGAGCACGTGTGGTCTAGTGGGGTTCGAGCCCCACTTGTATAGGGACTTGGAAATCCGTGACGTCATCAGCCGCGCAGTCGTGACACTATTATTGGTCAAATCTGTAACCGAAGTTCGCAAGCTTGATGGAGGGTCTTTCTATAAATTAGGGGTCCAATTTTGGTGTCCCCCGTTACATTTTACATCTTGTTTTTGTAAATTCAGGACACATTCTTTAAATACTTTCCATCTCGAAGAGCGAGTACATAAAGTACAATTTATACAAAATGGTTTACAGGCCATTTTTATGATTTTTGTACGAAAAATAACACATATCAGGTGTAACGGGGGACACTAAATGTCACACTTTTGGACCCCTAATTTATAGAAAGACCCTGGACCACTATGTGAAATTGCACTGTAAATCATGCCATCTTTTGTTTCTGTCATTTAATCTGTCAGGTTAATTTCTTTTTAGTGCAGGCATATTGGGGCTGGGTTTTTTTATATTTGTGCCAAATATCACGCAAATCCACCTGTGCTGTAGTGAGATTTTCCCGCCCCATAATATCACCAAAATCGGCAGTTGGCGAGCGCCGTCAATTACCTAGTCTTGATTCAAGACACCTATAAGGGCATGACCATGTGCCTAACAAAGCCCATGCCAATAGCTCCCTCATGCTGTGCCGGGCAGCAAAATTTTTATTTTCGAACGACATAGCACAGGCAGAGGATTCTGTGCCTTCTGATTGGTGCATTGTAAATGAATGCTCATTACTCTCTTAATAGCGCCCTCAATGAGTTGCTTAAATAAAGAAATAAAGGAACGTAATTGGCGGATTTTGGCGGGTCTCTTTGTGGTCTAGTGGTAAAGCGCAGGACTATGAAGCGAACGACCTCAGTTCAATCCCCACTCTGATTATACTATAATTTTCAATAGGTGAAGAGGAATTAAAACCTAGAAACATTTGAAGTAGAGTAAACGCTGGTATATTCGACCGGTAGGGGAATTCGACCAGTATGAATTAAAAATGTAATAAATATAATAAAAACCACTTTTTAGTCGTATTTATTATGTTTAATATTTTGTTTAAGTTAAACCCTCGATGGCGATATGGTCAATGATTCAATATACCCTAAGCAATCAAAATAAAATGAGTCTAAAACATGAAATAAAGTAGCTTCGTCATTTAACGTTTTTGCCTTATGGGGTCCAATAAGAAATACGAGCTACTTTGTGACGTCAGTTTGAACGTCTGTCGGGTGGAGTGGTAATTTGTAATGAACCTCGTGTCTTTGTGTATGCTACATATACAGAGTTGACCAATTCCATAAAGTTCTATAGGCGTAGGCCAGCGGCGTCGCCATGCAGACATTTGAAAGTGTGAGGGACACTTCTGCCAAGCATGCACTCACGTAGTTTGCGTAAAGAGCTAGCACGCGCCAGAAGGGTCTGGCACGCGCCAGAAGAGTCTGGCCACGTGTCGCCTGGGGTTATGTATTACATTGTATAACATTGTATTATTATACTAAATCTTTGTTTTAGTCTTGCTTGCTGTGCGGTGTGCTTATGATGCACACAGGACCTCGTTGTTGCGTTGCGGTATGTTAGCTGTGCAGTAGTAAAAGTTGGAGAGTATTGAATGATAAATCAGCTTTGTCTTTCCTGTGGAGTCGGAAATCCTGTGACTGTGTCCCTTTTCTGGCGTTCAAGTGCGGGATTTGAGGAAAGGACAGGCCTACTATACAAACAAACACATTAGCACACACGTCTCGGAAAAGAACTCAAAATATCAAAGCAGTGAAATTAAATAATGATGTGTTATACGACTACCCATTGTTTAATAAACAAGATGGCGTTTTCGACCAGCGATTTCTTTCTGGTCAAATCAGCAGCATGCAAAAAAAAACCACCATCCCATCTAAAAGACATCCAAACTGACGCCACAAAGTAGCATAATTCTTACTGGATCCCATAAGGTGATCACGTTAAAACACGAGGCTTTTTTATTTCATGTTTCAAACTCATTTGGTTTTATTGTGTGAGCTATTGGGTCAGTACAGTACACAAATCGCCTTTGAGGGTATGACTAAAACAATATATTTTTGGAGGTTAAAGGCACAGGCTCGTCAGCAATGCGCGCGCGCGCCAAAAAGATGACACGAAATACGCAGCTCCATGCCTTTGCTATGGAGCTGCGTATCTCGATCGTGGCACGAATTTGGCGCGCGCGCATTGCGGACTGCATGCTTTAAACTGCAACGGTCCGGCTTGGCAGGACATTGGCCGGGTACATCTTGTATGGAAGACTGATGGCGATCTTCCCGCCCTTACACTAATAGTATTATTGGTATCTCTCGTCCGGAAATCCTGCTTTAAGTTTAAGAATATACCTGCTATATTAATATTTCAGGCACAATTTTGTAAAATGTGTGAGTGGTCGATCGAAACAGTATATTAAAAACCAACGTTCAATATGTTATAGACCAACAGGTATTCCTGACATTTACTTTTCCGACGAAAATATATGCAAATATTTTAAAAGCCAAGATGAGATAATTTGGTGCACGGTGATCGTGCACAGTGAGATTAGCCTTTTTGAAGTATGGCATACACAATAGGAGGGCGCACTTTGCAGTGGGTATAAAATCGACTAAAATGCAAAATAAGTTTTTCACTTTACACTTTTTATTGATAATTCTGTCTATGTATTATAATTACAACATGTAAATCAAGTTTTTGGAAAGAAATGCAATTGATAAAAAAATTCATACCGAAATGAAATTGCGCCCTCTTCTTTTGTTCCGCCATACTTCTAAAAGGCTAATGGACATTGTTTTGTTGTCCGTGATTTGAATGTTACATGTAGTTGAGGGCGCCATATTTGCAGTCCTGCTCTTGAAGGACAAGATATATATATAACGCTTGAATTTAAGACTAGCCAAGAAAAAATAACATGCTTTGTGCCAAAGGGGGCGCTTTGCATCAGATCACAATTTTTGAAGTTGCTGTATATTCATTTTCATTGACGATTCCACACGTTAATAGATGCAAACTTACAAGCATAAAACAGCAACCGCTTGATGAATTTTTGCAACAACAGTATTTTCGGAATCTGTTGCAACTTGCCTGTTGTGAAAAAGTGGTTTTAACTAGAAAAACAAATTCTGAATTTTTTTTCCAAGTCCCTAACTTGTACCAATGTACGTGTTTGTCTGTGGGCAAGACACTTAATCTCAATTGCCTTGTCAACCCAAGCGATATTTGGGGAGCTGTTAGGGGGAATGCCACAATCTAACTGCTGATAGGGTTGTGCGCCTTGGCCAGGTAGCCACCTAGTTGAAGCAAAATGGTTCTGGTGATTTCCTGATGGCAGCGATGATGTTAATGGCAACAGCGCCAGGAGTACCCTAGGGTAGACATGTGCGCTATACAAGTGTCCACCATTACATTACATTACATTTTCAGAATTGTGATTTTAAAAAAATTATAGAGTAGGACTAGAATTACCTGCATTTTTAGTACATACCCGGTACTGTATAATAGCACTAGGTGTTCTTTTGTCATTTGAATGAAGACAAATGGTGGAAAAGTGGAAAAGGGCCAATATTCTTCTACACGGGTAATGAAGGACCGATAGAAACGTTCTTGGAAAACACCGGATTCATGTACGACACCGCACCAGAGTTCTCAGCTCTCCTTGTGTTTGCTGAACATGTAAGCTGGTTTGTTTTCTTCAATTCAACTCAATTTATTTATTCACAATTTTCCCACATAAAAATACTAGGAACTTTGTCACGACAGAAACTTCTTTCATGTATATTCGCAGCTTTTACTTAGAGCTATAAAGTGTTTAGCAGCTAGCACAGGCATTCTTAAAAAGTTATATCCCTATTAAGTTTTCGAAAATGCAGAAAATTTTTGGCTGAGTAAATAGTCATTTAGAACACCATATAAATTTATGGCAATCATTTTGAATACCGGTAAATTTTTGCTCTTTCTGTAGCTATGTATGAACTTTCTTGGCAACTTAAACTCTGAAATCTATTTGTGTTTCAGCGATTTTATGGAGAAAGTCTCCCATTTGGGAACGAGTCGTTCACCACCGAGAACCTTGGCCTATTAACCATTGAGCAAGCCTTAGTCGACTATGCTACCCTCATCATGTTTCTCAAGAACAATCTAAAATGCCCTATGTGTAAAGTGGTGGCATTTGGAGGAAGGTAAGGACTACCAATGACATGGGTGACTGAAGGCATTTTTATTTTGGGAAAGGTGACACCCCCCCCCCCCCCCCTCCCCCCCCCCCCCCCCCCCCCCCCCCTTAATTTGGTCATTACCAGTTTTCAGCATAAGAAATTCCTTGGCGTTCACAAGCCTAGAAATTAATTCATTGTGACCATTGGTGATATTGTATGATTTCAGTCTCTGCACATGGTTTTTCAAGAAAGCTTTCAATAATGGCCAAAGTAATTACCACAAAGTTTTGTACTCGGGCGGTAATTATAAGCATTTTACTATTACTATAATCTCATCGGGATTCGAACCTGAAACCTCTGAAATGCTGTGTAGGGGCTCTACAAGCTGACCTGCTCTTAAAAACTCTACTTGAATTAGGACTTGCTCTTAAAGACTTGACTTTGGTCTTGGATCAAGATTTAATAGAAAGGACCTATTGACAAGCCTGCCAACAATAGACCAGAAATCACATCCCAGTCAGCAAATAGCTCAAAGAATTTGTGATACTGCATTATATCCACATTGCAGTTATGGGGGAGTGCTTAGTGCATACATGCGGTTTAAGTTCCCCAACGTTGTGGATGGCGCTATTGCGTCCAGCGCACCTATCTACTCAACAGCCGGTCAAGGCTCTCAGACCTACTTCTTTGAAGATGTCACAAAGGTATGTCCAAGATACGGTAGCTATAAATTTGATCGTTCACCATGGATAATTGTTTATCCCAAAATATTTTGTCAAATTAATTTTTCAATTCATTTGATCAAGTACATAACTGCCTTTGAAATTTCTCTCCATATGAGGCGCAGACATTGGCATAAATGCTATTTTGTATCGGGCAGTTCAAAAGGAAACAAATTGTTAAACTAGGAGCTGGGGTTCATATCCCTTTTGAGCCAAACGTTTTATACTGAATTAAATTAAACTTGGATAAAAAATGTCTTTAAGATAAGGTATGATGTCATTTTCTTAATAGGCCTTTGGAAGTGTGCCGTCAACTCCCAAATGTGTGCCAACTGTGCAGCAAGCTTTTATTGAAATGAATAATTTGGCAGACCAAGGAAAAGATGGTAAGAATTTTAGAAATTCCACCCGAGATTGTGATGAAAAAAATTACTTATAAGTATCACAGCTCACCATCTATTTTCTGTGACAGTTCAAAATTTGCTTTAAACGCTTTATAGACCATATCGAATAGACCGTATCGAATAGACCGTATCGAATAGTCGCCATATCGTGGGCAGTTTCTTTGTTCCTTTAGGACATGCATGGTTGCACATATTGTGCATCCATTGTTGAACGGTTTATATAACAGAAGGTGCCCCATGAAATGGCGGCTATTCGATACGGTCTATAGCTACCATCTTATAGGGAAACTTTTGACATTTAAATTGGTCAACAATGTTAACACAAACTGCAACCATGCATGTCCTCAAGGAAAAAAGAAACTGCCCTACAAGATGGCAGCTATTCAATACGGTCCATTGTAAAAAAACAAACCAATTGTATACAAATTTGCAGGTTACATTCTTTCTCTCAAGCCAGGTTTGAAAAAGATTTCCTCAACATTCAGACTGTGTAGCCCACTGACCGACAAGACCCAGATTGCACATCTTCAAGGCTGGGTTCGCAATGCATTCACCAATATGGCAATGGCTAACTACCCCTATCCCACCGGTTTCCTTGCTCAGCTACCAGCATGGCCAGTAAATGTGAGTTAGTATGGAAACCAGTGAAATAGTTGACACATTTCTGAGGCATTTCGAAGACTCAAATATTTGGCAAGACACTGAAAAAAGCTGTCCAATTTTTAATTACTATGCCATTTTCTCTCAAAGGTCTCCAAAGGTCATGGTGAGACCTTGCGGGACCTTTTCTATTACAATATTGGTTGTGAACAAAAAATGTAAATTATTTACATTTATGTTTATTATTTCAAGCCTGTTTAAAGTCATTAATTACACAATTACAAACTTGACTTATTTTCTTTGTCATCCATTAGTGATTCTGATTTATTTAAAGGGTCTCAAAACGGTCTCAACTACAAACTGATAGAAATATTTTTTATTTATCTTATTTATCTTGATCGTATCACAAAAAGTCAGACCTTTTTGAGACAATCTTTTCTATTTTTCCCCCAAGGTTTCGTGCAACTTGATTATAAAAGCTGCAGAACCCTTACAAGGATTGGCAGAAGCAGCCAGTAAGTAAAGAAAAAATATAATAATTTTGCAGAACTAAATACATGTACTAATCCTAATCACCTCAGACAGTCTGAAAATTGGTTACTTGTTGTTTATGTATGGAAGACCAAAATTGGTAAATATTCGATACTCCACAGTAATAGTAATACCACTGACACGGCAGTTTGGTAGTTTGTTAATTAAATAGACTGATCCAGTAAGCCCCACCCACATAAAAACACATCTAGGAACTTCAAAGTGTGCACAATCATTAGATTGTTTGGATCACCAAAACGCCACGTGGATCACCACTGTCGTTCAGAATGATTGGTTGGTGGAAATTTCGGGGGCGGGGCTTAAACACTTCTGGTTCGGTCAATAGAGGAACTTCACGCGCGTTTTTTGTTTTGCGATCGAACAATTTGCGCGTTTATTGTAACTTGTGTTATGCGAATGAGCGGGTTGCGCATCTTATCATGTTCGATTTAACAACACAACGCGTACAGTGCATGCACTCCACGCACACGTGGCACCATGCATGATATCGCAGACCACTTGACGGCCAATATGGAGGAGTACTATATTATGGCTTCGTCCATTGTAATTTGATACGATAGTGCTTATCATCCAAAACCAATCTAACAATTATAATGTGACATCATGATGATTATGATTTTCTGATGTGTGTTTATTTATTTTATTTATTTATTTATTTATTTACCACATCCAACAGAGGAAGGCCCGCCAATTACAAGAATGGGATCAATTAACATAGATTTTTGAATAACTATTAACTTCTAAGTTGAATTAGAAACGGCCAGAGACACCGGGGAATCCTTCCCCTTGCTCTTCATGAAAGATTGCTCTGGGATCTTTAAAGTGCGTTACCTAACACACTGGACCAACGGCTTTACATCCCTTCCGAAGGACGGAACAAGTGTGATTAAGTGCCTTGCTCAAGAGCACAAGTGCCACAACCCGTCACGGCCCGGAATCAAACCCACATTCTAGTACTGGCACAGGAACTTGAGTTCGACGCACTTGACCGGTCGGCCATAACATTGATGCTGTTCATCAGTTTTGCATTTTGTCTTTTTTTTTGCGTAGGCTTGTTCTACAATGGCACAAACGGCACACTGGCGTGCATGAATACGGACACCGAGTTCGTTGAATGTGCAGACCCTACAGGGTGTGGTTTGGGGAATGATGCTAAAGCGTGGGACTGGCAGGTAGGCGAAAGATAAAAAACATGAAAGTTTTCTCTTGCGTCATCTTTCACTGATTGTAACAACCTGTGAAACACTAGATGACAATATACCACTTAAAAATTGCCACTGAAGGATCACTGATAGCTTTTCTATTCCATTAAAATAAATAATTAAGAATCTTTCGGGCAAATGGTCCCTTAGGAAAACAGATTTAAAAACATTAACATCTTGCATAAATTTCATCATTCAGAAACATTAGTAGGTGGTCCTCGGCAAATTTTACGTATATGGGTCTTTCTATAAATTAGGGGTCCAAAAGTGTGAATTTAGTGTCCCCCGTTACACCTGATATGTGTTATTTTTCGTACAAAAATCATTAAAATGGCTTTTAAACCATTTTTTTATGAATTGTACTTTATGTACTCACTCTTTGAGATGGAAACTATTTAAAGAATATGTCCTGAATTTACAAAAACAAGATGTCAAATGTAACGGGGGACACCAACATTGGACCCCTAATTTATAGAAATACCCATATGTAGTATAATTTCAACGAATCGAACCCTAAGGAAATTAGGTTTAAAGATTTTGGCACATTTTTAAGAAAAACACAGTGATTCCCAACTGAAAACGCAATTTATATACACGTATGCTAAAGAAAATTTCATTCTTAAAATAGCTCAGTATCATATGTTTAAGGTGAATTTCAAAACTAAGGACTTTTACAAAGCTTTTCCAGATGACATGATTTAAAGATAGTATACGTGATTGGTAAACTGTTACAAATAGTTTTATCCCCCTATGTGATTGAAGATATGCATGATTAAAACCAACCTGAGCAAAAACTAGCTCCGTACTTCGTCTAACTTTTGAGAAAACAGTCAAAAAAGGGTTTGCAGTCATTTCGCCCCAAAACCACTTCGCCCTGAACCACGGCCTGTGCACGAAGTGGTTTTGGGGCGAAGTGGCATTTGGGCGATGTAGTGTTTGGACGAAGTAATTTGGGGCGAAATGGCACTTGGGGCGAATTGAATTTTCGTCTCATGAATGAGACGAAAACTATTTGTTTTACTCATTTCTCAAAGACTATAGCACTTCAGACAAAACAATTTCAGGGTAAGTTTTCTGTGGTCATCATGTCTATATTGTGTAAGTTAGGCGTAAATCTGTGAACATTTCTGATTTTCGAGATTACCAATGATATACTGCCTTTAACTGAATATTAAATAATATCCTGAACCATTCATAAAAATTTGTTTTATATATTTCCCGTGTGTCTGTCTGTAGGCTTGCACCGAGGTGACACTGCCTGCTGGCTCCAACAATAAAACCGACATGTTTCCTGTTCTACCATTTACGGAAGAAATGAGGGACGCTTATTGTCGCACAAAGTGGAAAGTTGTCCCCAAACCCACGTGGTTAAATGTCATGATGTGGGGAAAAGGTAGGAATGTCGACAAAACAAAAGACTTCTTTCATCTTTTATGCACAGTTGCTGTATAGATTATTTTTTAGTGGGTGTGTTTCAGAAACGTAGACTTGTTTTACAAGTAACTCACTGTTAAAGGCCCTATAGATGATCTGTTTTTGAGTGATTCTGGGAATAAAACCATTATAAATAATAAAAAAAGACAACAAACTCATCAGAAGAAATTTCAGCTCTGTCAAATGTACCACGTCTTCTAAAAACATGAAAATCCATATATACGTTTTACCGGTCTTGGCTGGGTGTTTCAAATATTCGTTCTCAGTCGGTCGCGTACTCTGTGGCACACGTCATTCTGCGTGTGTGCGCAACGCATTTTTTAAAATGCATCGCGTTGGAACAGCACACATGCAGTACACAGCGCCTATTTCGGAGCGCCCAGATGAGAAGTAAATCGTTTGCAAACGATCTAAATAATTTCATCTTCATGGACTATTTTCTGGTAAAATTTGATCATCTCTGGCAAAAACATTTCATTGGATAGTTGCTACTAGTTCAATCTTTACTCTGAGAAGGGTTTTCCCTGTCAAAGTCGGTTGTACTGTGTTTAAACTTTCTCGACAGACATAAAATCTACCTCCAATATTGTCTTCTGCAACGGAGCTCTTGACCCGTGGCGAGATGGAGGTGTTCTTATGAACCCCAACCCTAAGACGTTGACTACATGCTTGATCTATGAAGGAGCTCATCATTTAGATCTTAGGTAATGCAAGTATTGTTATTAAATTCTCTTCATATCAGACCTAGTCCTAAGTTAAACACAGTCAAAAGAATGCCACTTTTTTTTATTAAAATTAACATTTTCAACTTTACTTTATAATAATAATAATAATTTATTAATTTATACTTTTGCAGAGGTCGAAATCGTGCCGATACTGTGTACGTCCTCAAAGCACGAGAACTCCACAAAACAAGAATCCAGAAGTGGATTTCAGAGTGAAGACGCCTTGGCCAACAGACTTTGTATGCTTGAAGACAGAAATTACAATCGGAGAGCATCTGAAAATTTCACCGTCTTGTGTTCGAAACATTTGGTATCATGAACGAAAAATCAGTTGTCCAGTTTTGACATCATAGAGCAAGTTCGGGCGGGCGACCAGAATTTGTATATATGTCCCTGCGGGCGGCAAAGAGCAAATCGACTATAGTTAACTAGACTAACCTACCCCCGAGGCTTGGTTCCTCTAGTCAGACTAGCTAGACAAACCACGCAGCGTTCGAGTGACATCTAGATCGACTATGGTTAGTCTAGTTAACTACAGTCTCTCCCGCCCGAACTTGCTCTCGGTGTCACTCGAACGCTGCGTGGTTTGGGTTTGACCACTAGCTAGTCTGACTAGAGGAACCAAGCCCCGGGGGTAGGTTAGTCTAGTTAACTATAGTCGCCCGCCCGAACTTGCTCATACATGAAATACAGATGCTTTGAGTAAAAGATATAGAAGAGTTGATGCATCCTATTTTTTTTGTTTTTAAATTGCTTTAAATGTTTACATCCTTATTCTGACATGGTTTGGCATTCACATAAAACTTTTGTTCCGGCAACATTTGCCCAACTTTAAATGTGTATGTGTAAAGACAGCGACATTTGCTAACTTCTCTAAAAACTTTCATAATTTGTGAATTGTTCTTATAACATTGGACAACTTGAAACTTAAATGAGGAAAATAACATATTAAAACGTTGCTAACTCCTCTAAAATTGACATTTTGTTTAACCGAAAATGATGTTATTTTTAGTATTAAAATAAGCAAGTTGCTTATGTTTTATAAATTGACATTTTGTAACTTCTGAGATGACCCTTTCGTCTGCGTATTAGACAGCCGAAGTGTGACGTGTTGCCATGGTAATTGGCTCTAAACATCATGCCCGTCAGAAAGGGTACCGTTGCAAAAGCACAGGGACACGGTTCAGTGATTTTTTAGTGTAGAGATGGCTATTGCCTAGGCAACTAACAAAAGAAGACGTATTCACTTTTTCTCCGTGAATATGTAAATTTGTAAAACGATACGGAAGTTCACTGACTGAAACATTTCTGGTTATACACGAATCCGGTTGCTAAGGACTCCTTCCCTGCAAGTCCGCCATAGCTGGGGGCCATCCACTGCCATGGACTGGGCGCTTTGTCTTGTTGTTAAATCGAACAGCGCACAACGCGTACGCGTACACAGGCTTCGCAAGCAAATAAACGCGCAAAATTGTTCGAAGTGACAACATAATGTAACAGCATATCATCAACACAAAACCCACAGTTCATGGCACTGGATGGCCCCCAGCTATGGCGGGGGTACACGGACCATGACTTTGCAGCTCGGATTGGTGTATAACCGCCAAAACAGGCCCGCGATGAACGCCCGTTGCGGCCCGAACGCAGCCACACGGTCTATTCTTGCCTTTTCGATGTCCTCTTCTATTTAATTGTTTAACCTTTCCTTGCCAAAAGGCAAATTCGGTCGGATCGTATTGGGGGGTGCCGATCCAAGCCCCGCCCACACCGAAACGCCTCCCTCAAAAGTGATTGGTTAATGGTTAGCAGGTGTTGGCGCGCGCGTACGCGTAAACAAACCAGACAAGTTTTATTGGTTCATTAATTCCGGGGGTACCGGGTGGGCACGTCAGAATTAAGTTTCTGTCCTGTCGTTATCTGGCGCCCTCTCTACGATTGGTGCACTCTATCTTCTGGACCGGATCGACCGACCACGGCGACATCACGATTTGATATGTTCAGCTGGCGGCCATTCTATTATTTTTAGGTAAATGTTCAGGTTCAGATGATCAGGTATTCTTCTCGGGGACGTCATTAGGCCCTTGAAATATCAGTTTTACAATAGCAGATATGCATGCAATGCATGCATTGTGTTGTTGTGAACAGGTACGGTGCACTTGCCATGCACGGACACCCACTGCGCAACCCCATACACTAAACATATGGCACAACTCTCAACATTCTAAGTTTTCCCTTCATGTTCCTTCATGACACCTTTATTCCCTCCTAATTTTGCATTTTTATCATCAAACTAACATTTTTACATAGTTTATAGGCTATGTCATAACGAGGAAAATCCTGGGTGTTTGTGCATAGTAATGACTCCATACGGGATAGAAATAGGCCCTACAGTGCAGTACAGGCAGGCCTATACTCATTTACCTTGGGGGTGTGTGTCATTGAAAGTTTAGTTTGACATTTGGTGTAAAGATAGGCAGATTCTTCAACATTTTGAAGTGTTCCAATCGAATAAATTTGTATTTCATGTTAAAAAAAGGCTTAAAAACCCCTTTCAAAATGAGGAGTCTCTCATTAATTGTCAGAGGTTATTGTGTTATTAAAGTTATTGTGGATTTTCTAAAGTAAAATTTGACTAGTTTTGATATACAAAAGGATATACAAAAATTGTGGCCATATCAAAAGTCTTGAACTTTTGAAGGATTCTAAAACAACACTTGGCATTTACTCACACTGATGTAATTAAGTTAATTTATTGATTTGTATATATGGAGTATCCCTTTATTGACAAATTATTCGACCTGAAACATTTTTTGATACTGTTTTTGTTGAAAATGTTGAACGTTGCATGGTTTTTAATACCTTGTAAATTTACATTGAAACTAAGAGCATTAGCAGTTTTATTTTAAATCATAGTAATGCACATATCAATTGTTTCATGACAAAATCATGGGAAATGACAAAAGGAGATGTCTGGTTATGAAAGAGCAAACACAAAAGCTGCAAAACACAGATCACGATTGCACAACTGAAATGGAAACATTTCGCTTGGGAGTAGTTTGCATCTAATTTTCCCCATTTTTTGCAAAATAATGAAATTTTGGAATAATGAAATGTTTTGGTGCAGGGTCAAAATCACATGCGGGCGCCGACGATAAACTAGTAATCTAATTTCATTGGCCTAAGTGATCAGTATATGGAAATCTTTCGAAAGTGGAAAAAAATACCTGGAATATAGGCCTAGGCCTATTCTTAGCTCGCTATTTTTGACAACGTTGATCAACGGGAGCAATTTGATGTTACAAGCTTATTTCTCCTCAGATAAAAAAAGAAAATGGATTTTGTGTCTGACGGGACGTACTATGGCAAGCACTGTGTGCGTGTGTTGCAACACCGCCGTCAAGGCAACAGGCACGATATTAAGGAAGTATCTGTCAACACGCACCTGACCTTAGCAACACGGAAGGACTACATCCATGGTGATAATGCAGATGTTGTTGCTACAGACAGCCAGAAGAACACGGTTTATGCATTGGCAAAAACTAAAGGGGTAAATCAACATTTAACCTAAATCCTCCAAAATCAATATGCTTTTGCATACACCCAAGGGAATTGGGGTTAATAAGCCAGTGTATCATGTACCCTCAAATATTGCTCCTTGTTAAACATTGTACCCTTGTCAGAATTGTCCAGGGGCCAATTTCATAAAGCTGTTTAGCAGAAAAATGTGCTTAATCAAAAATTTGTTGGCTTTATAAAAACGGGTTAAAAATCAAAATTGTATCTCAACTTGTGTTCTTAGCAAGAATAGCATATATTCTTTTGAAAAACACAAGTTGACATGCAATTTCGACCATTAACCCATTTTTATAAAGGAAAAAATTGTTGATTAAGGAAATTTTCCTGCTAAACAGCTTTATGAAATTGGCCCCTGGTCATTTCAAGGCCAGTGTAGCTGATGAAATTCTCAATTTTAAAGGCCAAGCATGCTATAGTTCTTTTAAAAGTTCATGGTTTGACAAAGACCAATGGAGTTGTGGGGGCTCACAGAGCCCTGTTAATAGACCTTTATCACGGTGCGGCCATCTTCTCTTTTCTCCTATTAAAATGAATGTAACCAAATCGAGGCTTGCAGAAAAAAATAGTTTGGTCACATTTTGAAATTGTTCATTTTTTGTGTGCATCACAATGGCACAGGCGTTGCACAATCAAGAGAGCACGCAGCATGGACAGTGATTCTCAACTGGAGATACACGCGCTATCGCGCAGACGCACTGATCGTACCCGACCCAAGACGAAGATGGACGCACCGTGATAAAGGTCTATTGGAGGTTTTAGACTGCAAGGGTTAAATGATGCAACAATTTAAGGACAATGCCCGAATCCTGAGTCTTGGTGACAGAGTGCAGGCAAAGAGTTTGCACACTTTTAACACAAGTTTACAAAATCCACAGTGTGCTGAAGGAAATTACTTTTCAGAATAATCGTTTGGATCAAAAATGCTTCAGAATATTGACAGAATGCTGTTAACAGGGATGTTATTGTTCTGGTTTTACCCGGAACTTTCTTTTGTCTAATTGGTTTGTGACAAAGCTTTTTCCGGGAAAAAAAACGGAACAAATCACATCCCTGTGTTAAAATTATTCCGTTTCTTTCTTCACAAAGATTACATCCCCAGAGCAGTTTGCCATAGATCTCAGTCAGCATTTCTTGACGACTTACGATCAGGTGATCCGTACTGAGATCATTGTGGAGGAGGCCCCCTGGAGACGACTTGATCAATCTGCGAAGGAGCACGCACACGCTTTCATACAGACCCAAGAAGCTAAGAGATTCAGCAAAGTGAAGCAGGAGAAGCACGGTATGAAATTCGTTACAAAAACATTCTTATTCCTATTGGGCTTGTGCAGACCACCGCAGACTGTCATTTGAAATTGATTTAGCTTGCGTTGGGGAAACTGAATGTTAATTAAGGTTTGTTTTGCCCTTACCCTATGTAATTATTAACACTGTATACTCAGTGCTTTTCTCGAGACACTATGAAACACAAACCTTAATTAACATTCAGTTTCCCCTGACGCAAGCTAAATCAATTTCTGATTAATTGCAATCCCAGTTGCGAAATGATTCGAACCAGCCATTCAACACCGGCTAGCTCGGTGGTTGAGTGGGTAAGACGTCTGCCTTGTGTGCAGGAGGTCATGGGTTCGAGTCCCACCCGAGCACACTATGAAGTTTTTCATAGTGTCTCGGAAAAGCACTGAATATACAGTGTTAATCATTACGTCAGGTAAGGGCAAAACAAACCTTAATTAACATTCAGTTTCCCCGACGCAAGCTAAATCAATTTCTGATTAATAGCAATCCCCGTTGCGAAATGATTTGAACCGGCCATTCAACACTGGCTAGCTCAGTGGTTGAGTGGTTAAGAATAATCTATTCATTAATTGAATTTGTCAGATTTAGATGTCTGTTGGCAAAGTTGTTAAAAAATCCCTGTTTCTTTATCCCCAGAGCCTCCCAAAGTTTGGGCAGGTTTAAAAGACATGAAGATTCTGAAGGCGACCCAGTCAGGCTTCGTGGGGTTTGTACGGGACAGGTTCACCAGTCTACCGGAAACAACAGACCGCTTATGTTGCACCTCTGTCAGTGGACAGTGGTTGTACTCGAGTCTTGCAGGAATGGACTTTGACAAAACATGGTAAGAATAAAGTCGAGAAAATCCCTAAACCAATCTATCCATTTGATGTTAGCAAGCTCGGTGGTTGAAAGGTTAAAATGGAGTGCCATGGCAGAGCCGTCTAGTGGATCGTATTCAAGACCCGAGTTATAAAGGTAGTGGGTTCGACTCCCGGTCGGTCCATCCATGGTGCGTGTACACTTGAGCAAGGCGCTTTGCCACGCATTGCTTCTCTCGACCCAGGAGTAATGAAGCTGTGGGAGGTCGTACATGTGCGTCGCGCGTCAAAAACAACTCTTGCTAGGCGCTCGACGCGCTTGTGCAACAGGCCCGCCAAATCGCTTCGTCAAACGAAGGGAGCCGTTCACATTACAAATTTGCTTCGTCGAATGAAGCTATTTTCTTCATCGTCGAATGAAGAGGCGTGCGTTCACATCAGGAAATCTCTTCGTCGAATCATCGTCGAACGAAGCGATTTCTCTAGTGAGAACGGGGTCAAAGATGGCACTTTAGATACCCTCTGCCTCATATCGTGCTGCATATGAGCGTTAGAGCACTAATGTAATCATTGGGCCTTGTAAATGCTGCACCAGCTGTGCAACAGATTATCTGTTGCCAGTAATGACTAAATTTGGTATTTTGATTTGTTTGTAAATTATACATGCCAAATAAAATGTAGTCATGGTATTAACATTATGTGGATAAAACGGTGTCAGATCTCGGGTTCAATTCCTAACGAGACCCGTATGATTTTTCGCTCATCCCATGTTTGGCTGTTTCATTTCTATGGTGATCAGGCACCATATCAAATTATTGCGTCTGTAACTCTGCAAAATTCGTGTGGGGTGTTATGGCCGAGCGGTCTAGTGCGTCGAACTTTAGTTCCTGTGCTAGTACTAGAATGTAGGTTCGATTCCGGGACGTGACGGGTTGTGGCACCTGTGCCCTTGAGCAAGGCACTCGACCACACTTGCTCCCATTCCTGTAATTGGCGGTCCCTCCGCTGTTGGATGTGGTGAATAAATAAATAATAAATCTTTCTTGCCCAATTTTCAGGGAGATTTGTAAGACTGCTATACTGGATGTGTTTGGTGGACCCCCAGATACTGGGGTGTATTCTCCATCAATCCAACAGACCATGTACCTGGCTGCACAGAAGATGATGTCCAAAATACCCCAGGTAAAAACTAGTTTCTAACCCTTGCAAGTTTCACACAGAAGATGTTACGTCCTCTGATTCATTTCCATACAATGTATGTCATGGACTCTGTTAAGTGGGTTCTCTACAACAAAATAGACCAGCAAATAGAGATTTGTTAACATTAAAACAAGTTTGAGTCCGACTCTGTTGTCATAAGGAGTAATTCAAGACAATTGAGCTTTCTGGACCACAATAAAAACATGGAAATCAGCTAATCCAGTGTCACTGATTTTAGATGCTTTATTTGTGTGGTGGGAAAATGTTCTTTCTCTAGTGGTTACCTTGTACAAAGGTATTTATTTGCTCAAGCTTTGTATGCAAGTAAAAAGGTTGGTTTAAGTAGCCCAGATCATCAGATGAGAGACTTTCGTGGCGAAATCTTTGGACTTTTTTGGCAAATAAACTTGTGCAGAATAGCTGTACTGGGTGCAAGTGCAAACTGAGAAAAGATGGCTTGCAAGGCCAAGTTTCTCAAGGAGTGGCATACCACTTGTTATTCATGAGATTATTCATTATTCACTACTGAATTATTCATGAGATGTGCTTGAGAGCCAAATGGGAGTTATAAATTAGGGGTAGATATTGGTGGGAAACAAAAATATGGTCACAATTGTATGTCTTGTTCATACTTAGGTGGAGCAAGTTGAGCTTGAAATGCCCAACATTCACTATTTGCCTGCAGACCTGAAGAAAATTGGAATGGAAAATGACGGAGAGGTATGTAGTCGTCTCCAACCATGAATTTTTAGCTTATAAGTATTTTATGAAACAATTTCACATATACTGAGCTAATGCCGGATTCATATTTGTTTTCCCACGTGGTACAGATTCTAATGCCTACTGACGACCCACATGGATTCATCCGTGTTGCTGTACGTCGTACTCCCAGTGCTCGCCTTTAGAGGGCGCCATCAGAAATGTGTTGCGTGGTTCACAAATATGGGGAACTCCACGTTTCTTATTTTATGATTTATTTAATTGCTAATTACAAAAAAATTATTTATGCTCCCTTAATTAGGAATATTTCATCAGAGCTTATTTTATAAGATTAATAATTTCTCATTTTGCTAAGAATGGGCTTTTTATGCATGTGTTGTAACTTTTAAAAATCCATTGTTGAATTTCTGTTTAAAGAACTTTATCAAGTCCTAGAGGTCAAGTTTCCAACTCGGGTTCTTAACTGAAAGTATTTGCAGTATCATAAGTACTAATTCTAAAAGGGGTGCGCATGAAATGGCGAGCGTGGGGCCCGCATAAGGGCTCCTGAAAATTCTAGATGCTTTGTGATGTGATCGATCTCGGGCAATATTTAACCACTTTGTGTTTTTTTTCAGGGGGGAGGGGCGTGCGGCCCCCTAGATCCACCCCTGATAAGTACATGTATCTAAATTTCATACAATGTGTACACCTCAAACTAGATTAATCGACTTATGTTCTCAGTTTTATTGCACAAAAATTTGAAAGAAATTACTCAATACAAACTGGGTCTTTCTATAAATTAGGGGTACATTTTTGGTGTCCCCTGTAACATACTTTCCATCTCAAAGAGTGAGTACATAAAGTACAGTTTATGAAAAATAACACATGTCGGGAGACACTAAATGCCACACTTTTGGACCCCTAATTTATAGAAAGACCCAACTACATGTACATGTATTTACTAAAATGTTAAAGGCAACTATGATGAACTATTCTTCATAATTACAATGCCTTTAAAAAGCAAAAATCAAATATATGATACAATCTTTCAAATAAAATTTATTTTCAATTACAGTTGTGTTGAAGTGAGGCTTTTTTACACATGCCATGGGTTTTTGCATGGTCGCCTTCAAAAGGTACTACAAGCAATGTGGTAAAGCTTAACAAACATGAGTCTTTCCATTCCAAATTTACACACAGGGTTTTCAGAAAGGCATGTTGTCGCACTATTTGTAACCCTTTTTGGGCCCAAGTTATCTCTTCAGAACTCAAATTTATTTTGAGACCAGACAAAGGTATTTCCTCAAAAATATGGTCTATGTTGCCCTAATGCCCCCTTTACTGTGGAAAGATCCATATACCATGCACTACGCATCGGTATGGCACATTTTATACACATAACTGGCCCTAACTACATGTACCTTACAGGCCTAGTATATCCATAGAGCACAATGAATGAATAGAGCACCAGCCAGGACTGAGGAAAAAGGAGCTTTGTACATGTACGACAGGGCATTATAACAAGTTTACTATATTAAGCCGAATCCAGTGCAATTTCCATGTCGACTGTGAAATCACAGGCTAGAGAGTGTACATATTTATCAATATTTACAACTGTAAGAACAAATTTATAAAGACTTGTCCGGTGATTCAACCTCCAGGGCTGGGACGTGTGAACCAACTGCTGTAGCTTTCATAGAGGCAGCGTTTGTATTGGGTGGATACATCTGATTTAGTTTCTTCCCAGACTCTTTGCCTATGCGCTGCTGAAGTTTACGTACTCGCTCCTAAGGTCAAATCACATGACATAAAAGTCACAATGGTGGCATTCAATTAGATTACACAGGTTGACAACACTGTCTTTACAGGCACTCATTCTGTTGTTCTCGTGTAGTTAAGAAAACTGCTCCAAATTCCAACAACAACTTTTTTCACCTAACCCTAAACTTTGAACCCCCACCTTGTTTTTAAAGCTTGGACAACCCGATTGTGGACCTGTGCAAGTTCCCATAGCGTCATCTCATCCTGGTTTATGTGCACTTCCTTTGTTACCAAGTCCACATAGTGTATGTAATCATATGCTCGTACACGTTTTGAACCTTGTTTCTGATCAAAGATGGTCACAAAAGGAAGACTTTCTACAAATACCTCAATGCAGCATGCCATATTTTTAGTGAATAAGCACAATCAAAGCAGGCTATACAAAAATAAAATGATGTTGCAAGCTTTTCTTTTTACTTTTACAACTTTGAATTTTAGCCACATTAAAGCAGGGAGGAGTACACACAAATGTCATGCAAAGAACATCAAGACACGTCATGCAATGGACACAAAGACATCCATTGTACCTTGATGATGTGGCAGGATAGTGTGAAATGGGGACATGGAGGGGGGGTCAGAGAATTGAGCCCCCAGGGAAGTCGACTAGAGACTTCCGTTTAGCTGATGCCTTGGCGATTTGCAAATGAAGTCGGCTTAGCCGATCCTGCATGGATGTGAAAAAAAGAGGGCAGGAGAATAGTATTTGTTTAACCAAATATGGTTAACAGTGTTTGCCCTTAACTTTTTTTCCAACTGGCCAACAGGGCCAGTTGGCTTAAGTCTTCACTGGCCTGTCAGCAATAACCACATTTGAGTGAATAAATTAGGAAATTTTGGTAGTCATAGAGTTCTCCCCAGTACAAGTTTTATTTCAACTGGACAGCCGGACCATTTGGGGAGGCTTTCCAGCTGGCCCGAGACGATATAAACTGTCAATTGGCCAACAGACCAGTGCTAATTCGAACGCTGGTTAAGCAATACTGGCAAGCACTTTGCCGAGTCTCAATTTTTGCACTTGGGCTTTTAAGCAAACACCAATAAAAAAAGAAAATGTCTTCATACCTGGGCATTTTGAACAATGTTGCTGATTACAGCTATCTTGCGCTTAGAATTCATCAACTTCTTCACATATGGATCCAGCTCTATTGGAGGTTCCCGCGCTTGGCCCAATTGCTTTAGCACTGGGGATAGAAAGGTTTTGGACCATGAGTGCTGATTACTAAACAATCTTCAAGGAAGTATGTGGTATTACTGGTGTCAATGGGTGAATTCATTTTATTACCTTCATCCAGTTCTTCAATCTGTTGCCTAAGATCAAGCTGACTTTCTCTGAAATACAAAAATATAAGCAAACAAAAAGTGACAAGCTGAATTCCATATCCAGCCAGCGAGGTACTTATAGTAGGCCTACCCATTTTTCTGGCTTCTCTCATAAGTTTTAGGCATGGGGCCGGATGTGGCATTCTTTTCGCGGTTGGTTGATTAAAAAAAATATTTCTTGCAGTTTTTGACTTTGTTATTCTTGTGACTGTCGAGAAAAGAAAGATGTTTTAGCCGGTTAGATTTAACATTGGTCTTTTCAAGACACCTTTTTTTCCTGCTACATATGTAGCAAAAATATGTGAAAGCACCGGCCCTATCCCTCCCCATGTGTTTCTTCCTCCATGCCCTCCCTAGTCTTGGCCCAAGACTACTCTAGTCGATATTGGTTTGTGTACGCGTTGGCAATTCCCAGTAGTGGGCCCTCTTGCAGCACTAACTGGCCAACCCTTTGCTCACTAGAGTAGTCTTGGGAATTTCTCCCGGAAGTTCAGCATTGGGGGCGGTACCGTTTTATGTAAATAGCTGCAGAGGGTTTTATGATGTCACACAAGGGACATGGCATACCACAGATATCTTTGCAAATATTTGCAATGTCGCAATTATCTTCATAAACAAATGTATTTTGCGATGTCATACGCCTTTGCAAACATGTTTGTAAATATATTCGCAAACATTTGCCAAGAAACTTATGCCACCGAAAATATTAGCAACGATAAAACGGTCATGTTCGATGATTCTTGTAAGCCGCCTTATATTTTTCAAACCATTCGAAGCGCGTGCACGCGGTGTATTTGGGTCACGCTCTGCGGTCGACGCGCTGTATTTGGGTCGCTCGCTGCATTCCCACGCTCTGCTGTATTTGGGTCACTCGCTGATTGGTTCCCTAGGAAAGCCTAGGCAAAAACAAAGAAAAAGTTAAAACTTCCGGGAGAAATTCCCAAGACTACTCTAGTGAGCAAAGACTGGTCCGTTAGTGCTGCAAGAGGGCGCACTATATGGCCAACGCGTACACAAACCAATATCGACTAGAGTAGTCTTGGGCCAAGACTATGCCCTCCCCAACTTCGCGGCGCGCGCAATGCGCATGATGCAAATGCAGTGCTTTTCAACTGTCCGAGAACTGGAACATTTTTGTAACACTCGCCGTTTTAAATCTAAAAATAGGCCCTATCACCTAAAGGAAATATTATTTCTTACCTAACGAGCCGTACCCTTTCATCTATTTCTAGAACTGCTGGTTTTAACAGATCCAAGATCCCAGCGGCCATTGCATCGCGGTTTTCAGTGGGAGATGTCGCTGATTTTGATTCCGCCGCGGTGCCCATGGAGGCTGCCATCTTGGTTTTTCGCTGGTATTCACGCGGCCGACCCATCGATATACAATCACTGGATAAAGTATGCAATATCAGGGTGGGGGTGGCCATCTTCCTCCATGGGGTGGCGAGGGCGAGGGACCAAATTAATCTTGTAAATGACCCAAATCTTGTAAGGGACTACCAAGCCGGCAACGATATCTGAAATTCCATTCAACCTCGTATTATTTCCTCGATTCCTCCTCGAATGCTAAATCACGACCATGGGGCCAATTTCATGGCGCTGCTAAATTTGCTTAGCACAGTATTTATTTGCCTTATAAAATGGATTGCAAGCCAAGGTTATACGCCAACTTATGTTCTTCGCAAGAGTAGGAGAATACCTTACAATACACATCACTTACGATTTTGGCTGGAAATCCATTTTTGCAAAATAAAGCAAACAAATCCTGTGCTAAGCACAGCACAATTATTGTGCTTAGCAGCACCATGAACTTGGCGTTCAACTATGTTACATACAATCAGGGGCGGATCCGGTGGGGGCGGGGGTGTGGGGGGCGCACGCTCTACCCCCACCCCCTTTTAAAACAAACAAAAACAAAAAACATTAAAGTGGTTTTAAAAATATTGCCTGAGATGCACCTAGAATCCAAAATTTTCAGGGGCCCGGACCATATACGCTGTTTGAGCTTCCCTTGGCAAAATCCTGGATCCGGCCCTGGCAAGGCTTACACGGAAATGTCCTCCAACTTCAAGTGTTGACTTAAACTAGGAAGTATACTTTAGACACCAAAACCCATTTTGCATTCTATTGTTGCTCCTTGTTTTACTTCCCGTACGGACTTCCTTGTACCAGGTACAGACAGGAACGACCCTGGTAACTCTAAAGGTATAAAAGCAGGCACAGGGGAGATGGTTCGGGGAGGAGTTAGTTTTCGCTGCTGTCTGAAATCAGAAATCTTGTTAAACTCTGATTTAATCAATTTTTCCCAAAGCCGCAAGAATGTTGCCCGTTTTGGTATTGTGTCTGTTGTTGGTTAGCAACGTCTGCATTGCCGCCAACAATCAGGGGCGTTCGGGTGACGTGAGACCGTGCGTTGACAACGATGCCCTGATACGAGAAACGTTTGCAGCAATTGAAAGCGCCGTCAAGGTAGCAGTCGTTCGGGTTTTCAATCGTGCAAACGTTCGTTGCCTGCATGGTATTTTATTTTAAACGAAAATTCCTGCACATAACACGTAAATAGATCAACCAATCAGACGGCGGGAGGCTTGTGACGTCATATGATTTGGGCTACGTCATTCATAGATATGCCAACATAATTTCCTACCAGCGCAAAAAAGTCAGCGCATTTGAATCACATATTTGTATAATTTGAAGTTATCAAAAATAATTCATTGGTGTAGCTTTAAATTAAACCAGCGTACCGTTCCATGCAGGTTTCTCAGTATGGCAGACAGAGCGAGAAGTTGAAGGCGCTTGATCGATTGGAGAAACACGTGACCAATATGCGACCAATCATCATGGCTGAAGTTCCGCATCCAACCGAGATTGCAGGTAAGGACCACGTGATCACACATGCCAATCATAACATACTATTCGAGCCTCGAACATGGTCTTCTGCCCATATTAACCAACAAAAACAAGATATAGGCCTATGACCCACTAAAAAGCGAATACGAACTTCACAAATGGTGACATATGCAGCGTACCTTGTTGTATGGACGCCGCCATTTTGTCCTAAAACTGGGCGAAGAATGACGTTTTTGCGAAATAACGCAAAACAACGTCACTTGTTGCCCAATTTTGGGACAAAATGGCGGCGCCCATAAGCCATTTTTTGTGAAGCTCGTAGATCTGTTTTTTTTAGTAAATCACATTTTTTGTTCTTTGTATAAAAATAATACACGAGTTACACTTGTCCAGCATGACAGTGTTTTTTTTTCCTTGGTAATCTCAACAAATCTTACCTAATCATGTACGTCGGATTTATTTAACTTTTGGAGCGTCCTCACAAAGAAAAAGCGGGGGCTATACAGCCCCCTGAAATCCATTGTATTCCTGTATTTTAATGAAGCTGGCTCCGCCACTGCAGTGCCATCATCTTTCTTGCCTGGTGTTTATGCAGAAGACTACCCTAGTGATTGCGCCGCAGCCCTTGCATCCGATAGTTACCTAGACAGCGGAGTCTACACCATCGCTGCCCCTGATATGGGCCCCGTGGATGTCATCTGTGACATGGACACAGATGGGGGCGGCTGGACCGTAAGTGTTACATCACTTACATTGACTAACTGAATTACACTTTATTGACAAGATAATGTCTGAAGTTGATTAATGTAGTAATTTTAGCAAAAAAAGAATAGGGCGGATACGGGGAGTTAGATGTACGCAGATGGGGTGTTATGGCCTATAATGCACCGAACTCAAGTTCCTATGCCAAATAGCTGGAATGTGACATTTGATCTCCATCACTTGTGCATTTGAGCAAGACACTTTGCCATACTTGCTTAAACGGAGCAAAGGCAGGTTGATCGTCTCGATGCGTATATTAGTCGCCATACCCGGTCCCACTCATATCGTAAAGATGTGGTCAATCCGGTCTTGCAGGGGCTGGTTTCTCCCCACACTGCAAAAAGTGTGGTGTTAAATTAACACCAGTGGTGTTGTCTTATATAGAGATACCAAGCCCAGTGTTACGTTTTAACACCACACGTATTAGATTTAACACCTTGGGGGTTAAAAATAATGCATTTATTCCAATTGAGGAATAAAAACTAACACCCATGGTGTTAAATTTTAACACCAGACTTGGAATGTAAGACAACACCAAGGGTGTTAATTTAACACCACAGTTTTTGCAGTGCACTTGAACACTTGCACCTTGGAGTATGTCCTATGGGTCTTCTAATGACATGTGAACGCGTTTGTTTTCCTGTATAAAATCAGGTGTTTCAGAAGCGAGAGGATGGCCGCGTTTCATTTGACGCAGATTTCGACGAATTCGCCCGTGGATTTGGCGAAGTTTCCGGCGATTACTGGCTGGGTAACTACGCCCTGCGGAACATGACCAACCCCGAGTTTGGCCGATTTGAGCTGCGTGTGGACCTATGGGACTGGAACGAAAACCACCGCTACGCTGTCTACCAGGATTTCAGTGTGACTGGGGAAGATTTCACTCTGAATATCGGCGAATATTCTGGAGATGCTGGTAAGTTTCTTCTGATTTATTTTCTTTGTCATCGCAAGATGATGGCATAAAGGGCCTTACTTGCCTTAAAATGCATAGTTCCGACCTGTCAATCAAGCCGAATCCGCCGACCAATCACAACAGAGCTAGCAGACGGCGCCCATAGGTCAAAGTGATGCAATCATCACACAATCACGCGATTTTCTGCCCATACAGTTTGTATGTTGTATGCGCCAGTGACCGGGTGAATTTTGGTTTCAATGTAGGGCGATTTGCTGTTCAAAGGTAGGCAAGCGCATTTTTATGAATATAAATTATGTCATCCCTGCAATACTAGCTCTTCGCTCAGTGTGTGCTACGGTAACTGTCGACCCTAAAACACAAATACCTTTGAGTTTTTTTCCAATGAATCTGTGCTTTCCATGCCGAGTCCCGTTGCTTTGTACGTTGTGTCGCCATTTTTTTTGCGGTGGCTTGTGAGCACATAGCAACAATATCTAAGGGGCGGGGTTAACTGGGCAATCTCGGAACTATGCATTACTATCGACGGCAAGAAAAATGCTTAATTGACAAATATCAAATTAGCACTGTCAGCTTAGCCTTGTTTCAGACGCTAAGCCACTTACTGTATTACGTCACGCGTTTTTTCATTTGCAAATTTTATCACAAAAGAAAGCAATAAGACCCTCGTTTTCAATGACAATAATATTTGAAATTCCTCAACACGTCGTTCTTTTCATTAGGTATATACATCTTATCCGCAGGTGATTCTCTGAGCTTCCACAACGGTCTGGGTTTTACCACGCGAGATCACGACGTGGACGGGGCGTCGGGAGGCAACTGCGCCGTGTGGCTTTACAGCGGCTGGTGGTACAACTACTGCCACCGTGTCAATCTGAATGGTCACTACAAAAACAAAGTGGACGCCACTACGGGGCTCCAGGAGGACCAGGGTTTGCAGTGGTTTGCTTGGAAGGGCAACCAGTACTCACTCAAGAAGACGGAAATGAAGTTTAGACCAATCCCGGCCTTTGCAACCCTTACAGAAATGCCCCATGGAATTCCAGTGCAGAAATATTCACATAATTGGCCACCATGGTAAATTGGCCACCATGTAGCATGGGATGTTTTACCATGGGGTATTTCCCATGGGTTTTATTCCCACGGTTTTTTCCCATGTGGTTTCAGAACTCGTTTGGGAAATTTCCCATGCTCACAATGCTTTATATTTTCCCATGCAGTGCATGGGAAGCGAATGGTAACAAAGAAAAAAAATGTGTGCGCACAGCCATTTTAAAAAACCACCTTCAGTTGTTAATTTCTCACAAAAAATACATCTTAGACAAAAATAAACTCATGTGGTGTTTGTTACCATTATTATTGAGTAAGGTTTTCCTTGTCAATTCATGAAATAACATTTTGGGTCACTGCAGAGCAAATTATGTAGCGATGTGATATCATCTTGTTGTTTAATTTGATGAATTGTTTTATATTCAGGATTTTATTTGATCAGGTCAACTCCAAACTTGGCACAGATGTATTGCGACATCTTAACTGCAGTATTTTTTTAAATGTCAGATTGTACTGTAGCAAAAAGTGTCTATGATTGGAGCCATACACTTGAACATACACAGAACCCCTATAGGTTTTCCTTAGTCACCGTCTTAATATCCTTGAGTTTGTCTACCATCGTCCAACTGATCTTCACGTATTCTGGAAATTAAAAAGATAAAGTATCGCAAGGTTACAGATTTTAAACCAGGTGTCCCGATCTCAGATGTTCCGCGTGCTCAGATGTTCCGATGACCAAATATGGTAGCTTACGTCACGGAACGTCATGCGCACAGCATACGTAATTATACCAGTTTAGGTGAAGTGCTGAGTTGATCAGCAGAATTCGCGCCATGTACGTAGGCGCGCAGATGTACAGGGCTGCGTTCCACATACGCAAACGTTGCCAACGTTCGCCACTGGTTACAATGCTTGTATGCACTCGTCTACGGAAAGCCGGGTACACATTCGCAAGGGGACAGTTTTACTTTTACACCGGGACATGTGAGCACGCGGAACATCTGAGATCGTACACGCAACGTGCTGAACTGTTCCGTGACGTCATCGGAACATCTGAGCACGCGGAACATCTGAGACCGTGACACCGGTATGCAGGATTTGCAATGTCCTGAAATTTTTAGTAACCATTTGACCGGAAAAACTTTAATCAAAATGTAAGTTAGAAGTAGTTCCAACTGCCCAATGCAATGATTCTGCAATCATTTTATAAGAAAATGCTAATAACAGATGAATTTAATTGAATGTGTGTGCGCACACATTTGGTTTTTACTTATACCATGGTTTTATGGCTCTGCACAATTTCGTGAAAGCATGGACATGGATGAGGTACAGTGTACTGAGCGGACTTATACGCAGGTTGGTTTTTATCATAATATTTGGGGGCGGTCGGGTTGGCGTACGGGTTCTTTCCTCGCCTTTCACCTCTGGGGTCCCGGGTTCGAATCCGGGGCGTGTATGTGGATTGGGTTTGCAGTCCCTACTTGACCGCGTGGGTTTTCCCCTGGGGCATTTCTCTGGGGGTTTTCCTCCCACTTCTAAAACTGCAACTCCTTCTTCGTCATCTCAAGTTGATAATATAGTATAGTTAAAGCTAAAACCGTATAGTTGATGGCATAAAGGGCCTTGGTTGCCGAAGATGCCATAAAATATACAACAACAACAACAACAACAACATCATAATATTTATCCTTAATAAGCACACGTGGAAATAAAATGCCCTTTTTAAACGTTTTCCATCTATCTTTAAGAAATTATATCTCACTGTCATATGTACTAGTATGTTAAATAGCGAAACACTTTTCATTCACCAAATGTGACACCATGGGAATCACATGGGACATTTTTATAAGGGTGATATCTAGGCTGCTTTCGAGCGCTCGTCCCTAGTGCTCCCAGGTGGTGGAAACGTTACGTCACACACATGCTTACACACGCTTTCGGGCGAGCACCATGGAGCACCATGGAGCACCTGGTGCCGCGCTCGAAAGCAGCCCTAATCAATGGATGCGGCAACGCCCTCTAAATTTGAAGCCATCGTACGCCATCTTAGTACACCAAATGCAATGCCTTGCCTAGACTGGTCATACTGTCTACATGTGTTAAGTGGAATGCAGACTGGTGACGCATGGACCAGGGAGCAGTCTAGGCAAAGCATTTTTTTGGGAGTACTATGGCGGCCGGCGCGTGGCTTCAATACTCAAATAGCCAGCTGCCATTGCATACTTAATCTAGTGTATAGATATCAATAGTCCCGACCGCCGTGGCATAATAGACTACTAAAGTGTGACGTCAGTTCCCAGGGTAACTGGATCATAAACATTGCAGGAAAACAGTTCGTGTAGACCCAAAGGGGGCGTGTTCACGTTAGTAAAACATTCCAGTGACAGGTGGTACAAAATAAGGTGGGGCGAGAGTAATTATAAACATGATGCTTGTTCTCTTTATGTGTAACCTATTAAATGCCATTGGTTTAACCGAGATCGATTTCTTTGTGAAAATTTGAATTATTCTCATTTTTAAAAATGAGAATGGTACGTAAAGGAGCGTGACCACATCACATTTTTCCAATGGGTATTGAGATATTGATACCATATAATTTGTCATATTTTACCATTCTGAAATTTCGCGCTCTCAATCCATATATTTTCAAGGATATCATTTAAAAAAATACACCGATGTTTTGTAAACTAATTATCTGGTTACATAAAGCAGTGCCCAGTTGCGTCACCATGCAACACCGAGATAAAAAAAGGGGTCTATATAGTGAAAACCGGAGGGAGTATACCAACTGTGCTCAGCTGGTATCTGCCCGGTGAGTCAGAGTTCTCGGGTTCGAATCCCGATAAGTCTTTACGAGTTTTCTCTTATCCCAAGTTTGGTTGTTTCATTTCATTGGTGATTAGTCACCATACCAGATGTTGCGTTCGTTATAAAGCAGTGCAGTAATTACACCGACCTTTTTTGTTTCCGCATGCATCCAAATTGGAGATTGCATTTTTTTTCCCTCGTTTTCTTCACATGAATAGTCTTTTGAGGATGTATTTTATATGATTCTTAGGTTAAAACGAAATCTATTTTCTGGAAAAAATCTGAACATGTAGGCTACCTTTAAGAAACAAAAGACATTGTTCTAAAGAAGTCCAACTAGTATACAAAACGACATATCACCAACTGAAAAACGGATACGAACTTCACAAAGAATGGCAATTGCAGGGATGCTTTGAATAGGGTCGCTGCATTTTGTCCAAAAACTGGGGGAAATGACGTTTTCGTATTGCCCTGAGAATAAACATATAATCGTGTTTAAGGGAAAACCAATATTTAAGTCTAACAACCCCCCCCCCCCCCCCCCCCCCCAATCCCACACACCCACACGCAAAAATAACACATTTGGAGTAAATGATGGCATTGACACAACTGGATGTTTATTTTAGACAATTTCAAACTTGATAACCTGTGTGAGGCGATGGTAAACATTTTGAATGTTAAATATACCGTTTTGGAATCTTATTATGACCTTTATCTATTATACATGCAGTTGGATCTTTTTAACAGGAGGTCCTTGGACCTTGCAGATTACATTTTATAAACAGAGTATACAGACAATGCTTTTATTATCAAGATTATTTTTTTTTTTACTGGATCATTTTAATAGTTTTATACTTATCTACAGGTAAGTGAACTGGATTTTATATTTTTGTCGAAAGAGCGAAGATGAGACCTTTTTGGGAAAATTCAAACTGCGTACTTCTTTATTTTCTCTACAAACAACCATTTAGTTTTCTAGTTGGATTCAGAATGCTTTTAGTCTTTCACAGAGGTTAATTCAGCCTAGATTACATATCTTGCTCCATAGACTTTGCACCATAGACCTGGCTCTCGTGGAAACAGTTTTTATTTCACGCACCCTCAATCGTTTCTGTAAAATGTTAACTGCTGATTGGGATGGCGCCAGGCTATTTTCGAACGCGCGGTTGGAACGCACATCCCAAAGTCATCAATTTACATTATATATCTATTCACGCGTTTGAACGGTTCAATCGTGTCCCCTGAATCAGAGTGCAAACTGTCGATTGGAAAGGTTCCAAACCTCGATCGAGGCTTGAAACGCATAAGTAGTCTGAGACCTTTCCAATCAGCAGTTTGCACTCTATAGAACTGAGTCAGGGGACACGATTGAACCGTTCAAACGCGTGTATAGGGTCTATAGAACTGATTCAGAGGGAAAAGTAGTTTCCTCGTGAACAAGGTCTGGTAATGCATAGTTCCGATTTTGCCCAGTTAACCCCGCCCCCTTGGACATTGTTGCTATGGCTCACACGCTATCGTCAAAAATGGCGACACACAACGCACAAAGCAATGGGACTTTCAACGGAAAGCACAGATTCATTGAAGAAAACTCAAAGGTATTCATGTTTCAGGGTCAACAGTTATCTTAGAACACACTGAGTAAAGGGCCAGTAATACAGGGATATCATATCATCACGAAATATAGCTTTCGTACCTTTGAACAACGAAACGACCGGCGACCGGCCTTGAAACCAAAAATTCACCCGGATCGTCGCATACAACACTGTACAAATTGTATGGGGCCGGCAGAACATATCGCGTGATCATGTTGTTGTGAGCGTACAGTGCACTTTGACCTATGTGGGTGACATCTGCTAGCTCTGTTGTGATTGGTCGGCGGGTTCGGTTGATGGACAGGTCGGAACTATGCATTAAGGTCGATTGGTTAATTGTCAGTATTTTATGGATAGGTAACCGGAGCCCGGCGTAGTTTCATCTCGGTGCCTTTCAGTGAGTAGTGTCTCCCTTGGTATCCATGAGCATCGTACGAGCTCCATGTCACCCCTTGGTCTTGGCCCGGGGACAGAGCCCCGTACGGTCCCACAGGGAGAAGGTACGGCCCGTTGGGATCGGCCAACAGGCAGTAGTTGAACCACCATCCACCCTGCATCCAGACGGCACAGTTACCGCCACTGGCCCGGTCGTTGTCATTGTCGCGAGTTGTGAAGTCCATGCCGTTGTGGTACTCCAAGGGGTTACCTGTTGGATTGAGAAGGGTAAAGGTGGGCATTTGAGTATTAAGCGCACAAATTTGCTTCTAAAGCACAAAATGTGTTTGCTTTGTAAAAATGGGTCACCGTAGCCAAAATTGTACATCAATTTGTATTCATAGCAACAGTCTAGAACGGTCAATAAATATCCCATATGATTTTGGCGGGCAACCCTGCTCATGCCTTGGACGTTGTTTGGTTAAATAAGCGTAGTTGGTCTTTTACAGAACGCGCGTTCGCTTTGATTCAGTTACTGCGACATATTGCAGGTGTGCAAATGTTCTTTGGGCGTTTACTTAAATAGTGTCCAAAATTAACTCGTTGCACTCGTTTCATTAGGTGCAAAAGGTGCTGCTTTTGTGCCCCAATATAGACCTAAAGGGGTCAAATTTGTGCCACGAATTACGCAGCTCCATGCCTTTGCTATGGAGCTGCGTATTTCGTGGCACGAATTTGGCCTCACGCGCGCATTTACGAGCCTGTGCCTTTAAAATAAAAATCGGAACAGTTTTACTCGCCGAATGTTCTGAAAAAAATTGTGGTATGTTTGGGAAAAAGCCTTTAGGATTCTGTCCCCATCTTTAATATAGGAAGTTCATATATAGTCGTCCAAACGGGGACAGAATCCGAAATTAAGACAGCCGAGTAAATTTGAAAATTGAAAACTACCTGCTGTTGACGACTCGATGTAACCATCGACAGTCAGCGTGTATCGGGGTCCGCGTACTGTAAACGTCTCATACTGCGCAAAGGCGATGCCGTCGGCCCAATCTAAGATGTCTACTCGCATCTCCACGTTGCCACTGGTAAGCAGCACTAGGTTATCGTTACCCAACCAGAACTCGTTGGTCAATCCGCCGAATCCTCGACGATACTCGTCCCAGGTGCGATTAAACCTTTCCGATCCGTCCGTGCGACGCTGAAACACCTGGAAGTCATCAAAGGTAGGAACGAAATAACTCGGACTTGCATCGTTTCATATCCGTAACTACTATAGGCAAACTTAGTTTATCGATTGTCATCATGCAGTGGGCGGTCCTAATTATGCAGATTATGCAACTAACTCGTTTTGCAGATATCAACGGAAATCGTTCATTGGTTGAACCAATAGACCCTTTGCGCGGCGGCCATGACAGGAGCAGGTTTTCATATTTAAATGATGTGCAATAGATCCACAAAGTGCCTATAGTCGTGCGTATATGTGGTGACAATGTGGCTGCCTCCCGTTATGGCCGCCCATGTAAAGGAACTATAGTCGGGATTGGATCGGTCAAAACAGTGAGTATTTTGCGTGTACTTATAGTCTTTTCCCCAAATAACAACGAACATTTATTGTCTCTTAAATTTTATAAAATAAATATGGACATAATTGTCCATTGTATCGAATTCATTCCCGCCTCCCGGCGGTCCCTGAATCATGATCCCTAAAAATAATCACTTATTAATTTTATAAAATTGTGTGAATATATACTTACAATCCAGCCGCCTCCATCAGATACCTTGCTCTGGTCGCAGTAAACCTGCAAGGGATCGGTGCTTTCGGGATAGCTGGGGTAGATGTTGTACAATCCACTCTCTATGAAACCTCCGTCTAGCAAAGCCCGACAGTCTAGGGAAAAAAATCATATAGAAATCTCTGTAATCATGGTTATCTATAATCACAAATTTGTTGCAGCGATTGTAATCTGCCAGCAATTAAAGGTAGAACACATGATTGGTATGATCTCGGAAATCAGAAATGTTCACATATTTACACACATGATGATGGTAGAAAACTTCCTCTGAAATGGTTTTGTCTAAAGTGCTATATTCTTTGAAAAATGAGTAAAACAATAAATTTTTGTCTTATGAGACGAAAATTTACTTGGCCCCAAAACCACTTCGCTCAAAAGCCACTTCGCCCAAATGCCCCTTCGCCCAAAAACCACTTATACACAGGCCGTAGTTCAGGGCGAAGTTTTTGTTTGTACTGTTTTCTCAAAAGTTGGACGAAGTACGGAGCTGACTTTTACTCAGGTTGGTTTTAATCATGCATATCTTCAATCACACGGGGGGGTGAAACCATTTGTAACGGTTTACCAATCATGTGTTCTACCTTTAAGGAATATAAGAGCGGTGACTTACGACTGAAATTTGGTACCTTGTGGAGACATGGGTTCTATGGCGCACAAAGGGTTGTAAAGGTCTCCACAGGGTAATTCTAAAGGTCTCCACAAGTATGGCTCTGGTTAGTGTTGTGGATTTTAGGGAAAATTGAGGGCTTTCTAAATTATTATGGTCGAGCCCGCCGCTAGATTATGAATTTTGGCAATTAGGGACGAAATTTGGGCTCCGAACAAAATTTCTGCTTCGTACGGGAGGCGCCTGTCGAAAACTTTAAGCAAATTCTAGCCTTGCGTTGGGGGAACAAAGCCATGTCTCCACAAGGATGTGGGAACGGGAAAGCGGCAACTAAAGTTATTAACCCTCTGCATCCTAAATTATTTTCATCAGATGCAAAGGGTACTGCTTTTGGGGCCTCCGGGACTTATAGGCGCAAGGCGTTAAAGTATAGTAGGTATTTGTTGTGTATTTTACAAATTGGTGGATTTTAAACTAGCTGGTACTTAAAGGGCCCCTTTTTATCAATGAAATCTATGCTTTACAACCACTCTACCCAGTTAAAGTCATAAAAATCCTATTTGGATATTGCTTTGGGGGTTAAAACAAAGGTTTTTAGTTTTTATGCTAATGCGAATATGCATATTCATGACCAAGGTGGCAAACACAGGAAAATCACATTCAACTGTGCACAAAAGATTCCACTTTTTTTTAAAAATTTTCCTGAAACTTTTGTAATCAATGGCTGTATGAGTTTGTTTTACATGTTGCCTGCTGTAAGCCATGACAAAACTGGGGGTAGAAACTGCAGCAATTTGCCACAAGTCCAACTTGAAGTCTTATGTTTTTTCTTAACTTTTCCCTTTATGTGATGCACTCAAAACAGCGCCCTCTGTCTGTGATGTATTGCAGTGAAATCTTCAAAGTTGAAAAAGGCCACCTTTTATTGATTTTACATCTAAACGAACAATAGTATGTCTTGCTTAACAAGTAATCCGTCATTATGAAGCAAAGCTTAGGCACAAAGTTGTTTAGCATGTCACAGGCCCTTTAATAAATCGATAATATGGGAATGACTGCCTTGCATATCCACTTACCTACGGGGAAAGTGACTTCTGGTGCGCGTGCCGTGGTCGGTATCACGGGCTCTTTGGCGTTGTCTAGAAGCTCATTGATGTTGTCCAGGCGATTCTGCACCCATCTAGCGGCCTTTATCTTCTCAGTTGGCCCTTCGTACTGGCCCAACTTTACGGCCGCTTCGATCAGAGTATACACCTCCCTGGTCACCCTCTCGTTTAGGCCATCGGGCCCCGTCAGGTCTTTTTCCTCCACACTGTCAACTTTAGCGCGACAACACACCACGCCGACGGCCAACAGAAACAGCAAAGAAAGCTTCATTTTGGTGTCTCGGTCTCTGCAGGACAATCTGAACTGGACCCAAATCGTGGACTGGAATTTGAGGCACTATACACTGGTTTTATACTTGACGAAAAGGTTGGACTGAGATAACAGGATCCCGGCGAAGGTCGATATTACCGACCTTGTTTTAAAGATAACTAAACTTAAGTTGTTTCCTGTTTATTTCTACACCAGGGACTCTTTTATCTGCTGACACGTGTCGCTAATCTTTATCCCAAGGTAGCGCATCAGGTTGTTTTAATACGCTTATCACACCACGGTAAACAAATAGTTCTATGTGCGTCGCTTTGGCCTTATCTCACGCAATCCAAAGTCATAACACCATTGTTTCCAGATATTCTTTCCCCATTTTTATTTCCATCGCAATAAATCACAATACCAAATTGTCACTTAGTTATTTGTTTGCAATGCATTATGTCCAAAGTACGGGATCGAATCGTCCGGGTGTTTTAATGTGATAGAATGCCAAGAATTTCCAAGTCGGCAAGTAACATATTTTTCCCAATTTGCGATACATTACAGTATTTTTAATAATGGTAGAATATAGCGCTTATATATACCCTACAGGGTACTCCTGGCGCTGTTGCCATTATTACTGCTGCCATTAGGAAATCACCAGAATCATTTCGCTTCAACAATTATGCACAGGTTGTATTGTTGCAAGTACTGTGACGTACGACACCCCTCGACGTGGCTTATCTCTTCGTGCGGGGGTGCAGCTAAGGTCTGTGCCCTCCGTGTGCTCCCCATTAGAAATTCGAAAATGGGTATTTTTCAAAATTTGACAACATTTTAGAGAAATAATGCACCCCTGGAAAAATGTGTGCACCCCCAGGTGCCCCCTCAGATGTCTCACCCTAGTTACGCCGCTGATTGTTATCTTCAAGTCAACGGACTTTTTATTCTGTAGTGTGAAAGGACAACAAATTTGCTGCACGATTTGTGAGTTTGGTGCACCTCATGTGCGTCCTTGGGTATATTGGTTCCTGGTATGCTCCGGATGCACCTGTTTCAGTACTGTTTATCAACTGATTATGTACCTTGAAAATTAACCTTGGTTATATGTTATCGCTTCCCCCAAGCTGTGAAATAAACACATTGTTGTTGACTGGTAAAAAGTACACTGCAAAAATCGGGTGTTAAATTTGATTGTTTCCCAGTAGCTATTCAAATATTTTAACACCAACTCTGGTGTACTTTTTACACCAAGAGCCGGTGTTATTTTGTAATGCAATTGGTGTCACTTGATTCCCTTTTGGTGTTAATACTGAAGACACTACAAAGGTTAAAACGTTTCACTGTAAAACGTCTTGATGGATGAGGACATTAATTTACTGCTTTTCTTCTTTCAATTTACTCGCATTAGGAAAATTGGCAAAATGCCATCGTCCTCATCATGCGCCTGTATTCTTTTTTTCTTCACATCCTCATAAGGAGTAACCGGATGATCTCGTAAGGAAAACCACTGCAGATAGTATAGCCATACGTACAACGTGGTGATTACGGTTTGCATGCACAAACGTAAAAGAATGATCAGAAACGCCTGTAGCCAATCAAATAGCTGGATTTCCGCGCATGCTCTCTTAGCATTATTTTTTAACACCAGAAAAATTTACACCACGATTGGAATATCTTGGTGTTACTTTAAAACCAAAAGAATCACGTCAAGTTTTACACCAGGTTGGTGTCAGAAATTTAACACCAGAGTTTTTGCAGTGTATTGTTTGTATCATCATTTTGTGGGAGTTCATCGCAAATTTCATTACGAAGGATTCTACCTAGCGTCTTCCATTGACTCTTGTATATTTTCAAGACGTAGCAACGGCGGACGGCCGGAGCCACTCAATCTACCACCGAAAAGTAAAAAATTAATCGTCTTGGTTTAAATCGTATACGTGAAATGTTGGAATTGCGCAAGAAAAACCAACATACGCCTACAGTGCGTTTCATTAAAAATCCATTAAAATGCCATTTTTGAAAGTAAAAATGTTTTAGACGACTACTAAAAGTTTACTTACCTGTTTGAGTCGAAGTACACCCTGTTTGGCCAACGATGTCGAAATAAGGCTAACATAGACCTTGGAAATGTAAGTTCCAGCGTTTGTGTTGCGCGTAAATCGTCCTTATATTGAAGGCCAAAATTGATTTCCGTTTTAGAGATTTGTTGCGCCTATCTATTTCCGCCATATTTCCTAAATTGATGACATCAGCCTCATTGCACTTCCAAAGGTACTCTCTACCGTCGCCCCCCCCACCCCCCCCCCCCCCACCCCCACCCCGCCCCACCCACACCCCCACCCCACCCACACCCCCACCCCACCCCACCCCACCCCACCCACACCCCCACCCCACCCCACCCCACCCCACCCACACCCCAAAAACGAACGCAGTTGTATTCGATGAGCTTTCTCGAGTCAACTCCGACAGGGAGATGATCCTGAAAGGTAGTCAGGGTCCTCGGGGATATGCAGGCGCGGAACCAGGGGGGTGGGGTTTTGAGGGTAAACCCCCCCCCCCCCCCCCCCCCCCCTCCCCCCTCCCCCCTGCTCTTAAAAAAAAAATAATAATAAAATATTTTAATAAATAAATTGACAAATAAATGTTTACAAAAATGAAAAATCTTGTCAAAGTATGTTATTGTTAATATTATACGTCCATTTTTACGCAAGAAAAAGATGTCCATGTACTTTATATATATGTATATATATATATAACAAAATCTGACGGGCCGAAACCCAACCCCCCTGGAAAAATTCCTTTCTTCCTCCATACTTCCGTCAGAAAATTCATTTCTTTTCTATTTATACCTCATGTGAGACGAGAAAAGGACAAAAACAGGTCAAATGTTTCCAATGGTGAACAGTGGCTATATAGGTCGTTGTGTGAACCTTGCTGTTCGATTTATTTTAAACTCCGCTAATCAGCTTGATTAGGATCAAATTATATGCACAAATGTAATATCCTTCAAATGTGGTTGAAAACAATAATTATACACGTCTGGTGTAAGCCGTATTAAAGGCCTATCGATTTAGAGGCTATCAAACTAGCATCTGAACCAAGTTTGATGTATGAATTACGAGCTGTAAACAAATAAAAAAGTTCACAGTATCTAGGTCTCGACAATAAAGTGTCGAAGTTCAATAATTATCACCGTGCTAAACATCGGTCAGAATCAATCAAGCCGAAAGAGAAAATAAAACACGCGTGTCGGAACTGAAACTGAGTTCGGGTCGAGTGTCGGACCAGCACTGTGTGCTGGCGCTCGGTGGCCACGAAAAAACCCCAGCCATTGGAGGAAACGTGGGTGCATCCAGGGCACTCGACAGGGGTGCACTCCCCCGGTCCGAATTCCGATTGAAGTGGGAAAATGGGGTGGGCGGGATTGTACAGCAAAGTTGACACGATTGACCGAGAGTGAGCTACTGAAGCGAACGTGGCGTTTATATAGCCAGTTGTTATGTAATTCTATTGTGTTCAGTGTGAATACACTGGCACCTGTCGTTCTAAAACGAAAAGAAATTCCACTGGATCTGCCCCTGATATGGATAGGGAGGCGATGATGACAGTCTTGTAAAAAGCTAAACGATCGCACCTACCTATGGTCAGTCTTTCAGACAGCCGTATCTATAGGCAGTTTGAATATTAGCCAAAATGATCCAGTAACACTCTTCTTGACCAATAACTGGTTTTAGGAGGGTCGAGGGGGGTGGGGGCGGGGGATGTAGGGGCGCATTTCTGGAAACGCCCCAAGAAGTTCGGATGTTGGCAAGGGCGCCCTCTCTCACAGTTATAGGGCGGCTAAAATAGTCAGCTCCCCGATGCAATGTTACTGTACTCTATATGCAGTTGCAAGGAACCGTACACCGCACAGATATCGTTGGACTAACGTCAATTTTTACATGCATTATTTTATTAAATCGCAATTTCTTCCGCCGTTTGTTCCGGTTTAAACGTTTAATATTTTATCTTGTACGAACCTATTATAAAAGATATTACCCTTACTGCTTACTGGCCGGTCTTTTGTGAAATGCTATATTATTTTATTGAGGTCGCCTCTTTTTAATATTTTTTAGCATGTTTAGTCATGACCTACCCCTAGAACTATGGGGGACTGTATCCCCCATAGGTTATGTTGTTTTTTTCCAATATGGCGGCGCCTGAACTTTAAGATCGGACCGATACGGTTTAAGCTAGCGCAATAATCCGCTCCCCAATCGCCACCAAACTCCGTCTGATAGTTCTTGAGACACTCACCTTGCGTGTGTCTACGGAATTTCGGTACCATTTGTCCATTAAATTCTCCGAAAATAATGTTGGAAAATGAACGGGAACATGTGCGATGCATGTGGATGCATGATCGAGGCATTCGGTGCGATGCATGTGGATGCATCGCACATGTTCCCGTTCATTTTCCAACATTATTTTCGGAGAATTTAATGGACAAATGGTACCGAAATTCCGTAGACACACGCAAGGTGAGTGTCTCAAGAACTATCAGACGGAGTTTGGTGGCGATTGGGGAGCGGATTATTGCGCTAGCTTAAACCGTATCGGTCCGATCTTAAAGTTCAGGCGCCGCCATATTGGAAAAAAACAACATAACCTATGGGGGATACAGTCCCCCATAGTTCTAGGGGTAGTCATGACCCATTGTTGTACATGTTGTAGGCCTACTTTAATACATGACTTACTTAGACTGTAGTGTTAGGACATCCATGGAGGAAGACATCTCATGATATAGGCCTAGTTCATTTGATTTATGCACCTTTCAATTGTTTCCCCCCCCCCCCCCCCCCCCCCGGGCTACCCCACCTAAGAGGTGGGGATTGTCACTTTTTGCGTGACAAAATCCCCACCCCTGGGGCAACATTTAGCTGACAAAAATCCCCACCCTCGGGTGCAAAACATGCGCACAAAATGCACAGAAATAATTGGAGCAAGCCGGACATGGGTTTGGGGTGTATCTCGAGTGATCTCTGGGAGGGGTGGTTATCATATTGAGGGGTTTATCCTTCTGTAGAGCTTGCTAAGCTCACGTGATAGCCAATCCAGATCAGTGAGGAACAACTGCATTATACCGTGATTCGAGACCGCCAGTTGGCTTCATTATTCATAGCTCAATTGGTAGGACGTCTGCACGTTGAGCAGATGGTCCGCGGTTCGAATCCCGGTGGAGCCAAGTTGCTTTTCACTGCATCCATATTTCCCAAACTCATTGACATTTGTATAGACCGTATTGAATAGCTGCCATCTTGTGGGGCACCTTTGTTACTTAACAATGTAAGTGCAATATGTGCAACCATACATGTCTTTAAGGAACAAAGAAACTGCCCCACAAGATGGCGGCTATTCGATACGGTCTATAGGATTTGATATTGTTAAATGGTGACCGGTGAACAGTGGTAATAGCGAAATAATGAGAGGTAGAATTATTTCTTTGCAACATAAAGTGATTGAAATTGATATTTTTGCTCACTTTCAGAAGAATTTGACCAAGACGAACTGATTCAAGATGTCTGAAAGGAAGGTTCTTAATGTAAGTACATACAGTAGGCTATAAAGCCCCTATGCAAACATCAGCAGCCGAATCCTTACGCACTGTGTAAGCCCGCTTGCGCAACATTCCCGTGATAATTACATGCAAGCCTATGGGGCTTATGCCATTTTTAAAAGTTACGCAATTAAAAGCTACGCAATTATTTGTGAAATCGGCTGCAGATTCCTTTCACCTTGGTTTTAATACAGCTATATTATAGATGTCGTGACTCCTGACACGGTTAAAAACCCTCCTGGATTTTCAATTAACAACCTCGGAGATTTATAGATGTGGCTGAAGTCAGGAGATCAACCTACTCTCCATTGGCTGTGGTTAGGCGTTTATCGATAGTCCAGGACATGAGCTAACACGCCTGTTGTCCGTGGTCTGTGGCACGCTTCTCCAGCGTAAACAGCGATCTCACGTGTTTATCTTTTTCTTTATTTTTATTAATTAAGAAAAACATCAGGTGATCATCGCACTTGACACAAGGCGTTCATACCGCTGAAGGTAATTTGCATAAACTCGTCCACGTGAGGTCGCTGTTTACGCTGGAGAAGCGCGCCACAGGCGTGTACATTTAATAGCTCAGGACAATCGATGAACGCCTAACCAAGGCTAACTCTCTTGTGTCTTCTTTAAAATCCGGGAAAGTTGGCAACTAGCTGCGATATGTTATCGGGAATGAAAACGATTAAGACCAAAGAAATCTTGTACGCAAAATGTTTTAAGAACAGTGCTTTTACTGATATCAGTGTCATTGTTAATTTACAGCTAATAAACCCAATTGTTTATAATGCTTATTTTCCACAGAAATACTACCCACCGGACTTTGATCCGGATAAGGTGCCTAAACTGCGTATGACGCGCGAGCGGCAGTACACAGTTCGTACAATGGCACCATTCAACATGAGGTATGTTTCAACACATTCAATGTTGTGTCACTGAATTAAGAGGAAAATATCCATAATCTGCAGCTAGTGATGTTTCTGAGGGTCCCTTGTCATTAGAAAAGAACTAATTAAAAAATGTACCCATTAGCTTAAAATTAAATGTAACAAAAATCGCATCTTGTGAGTTCCGTTGCCAGGGTAATTGGGTCTAAAAATTTGTCACTAAAAATGCCAGACTAATTAAAAAATTCCTGCGTTTGTCAAATTACCTTTGTTTATTGATAATTTTATTGTTATTTTTATTCCAAGGTGTAAGACATGTGGTGATTACATCTATCAAGGAAAGAAGTTTAATGCCAAGACAGAAAACGTCCAGGATGAGTCATATCTAGGACTCCGCATCTACCGATTCTACATCAAGTGTCCCAAGTGCATATCAGAAATAAGCTTCAAGGTGCGGTGTTAAGCCATGGACATGCTAAGATGTTATATGTTGTCTTGTCTTGTACAAATGATTTTCGTGAACAATATTCACATATCTTCATTTTCATGTTCGTTGTTAAGGGGCCGTTTTCACGATCTTACGAATTGGACAAGGGGGTTGAAGGCCGCGTAGGACTTTACATGCACTGTCAAATGTTGACATTCCATGGTACTGACAGAACAATTTTGATACGTACTATTTTAGAGGGAGGGAGGTCTCTTGAAAAACTTGGTATGACTTAAATTTTTTTTTTAGGGATGGCCCTTGATTGAAACAATATGCACGCTTCATTAATTAACGATGATTAACGGATCTACATCATGTACATCGAACAAAGCAATTCCCCCAATTTAAGTCTCTCTTCTCATTGCCTTCAGACGGACCCTGCAAACGAAGACTACGCTTTGGAACACGGCGCCACCAGGCTGTTTGAAGCAGCCAAGATGTTTCGCAAGGCTGAAGAACAAGAGAAACAAGACAGGGAGGACGAGGAGGCGAACAATCCCATGAAGATCCTGGAGAATAGAACCAAGGTGTGATGTACAACCAGTAATGCTGTAACGAAGTCCGCAAGTTCGGGTTCGGTTCGGAAAAAGTTCGGAAATGTCTTCGCGAACATTTGTTCGGTTCGGGTTCGGCAAGTATTGCCGGCGTTGTGGGTTCTGGTTGAAAGTGATTACGCACGTGCAGCTAGCTTTCTTTATAAATGTCGGATCTGATTTGGCACAAGAATTGCTTTGTATAGTGCATATGACGTTCGCCAGTTAAACACGAAGCGCTTTTGCAAGCATAAGCAGTAATTTCGAGTGGGTTTTTGACATTCAGGAAGCCAGCTCTCTTTTACATTTACAGTTAATGTGAAATCCAAAGTGAAACACTCCTGAACAGCCGAACTGAGTGAAATGTTCGGTTCGGTCCGGAAGTGCCAAGTTCGGTAAAATCCCATTTGGTTCGTCTGTTCGGTCACAGCATTAACAACCAGGCCTTGACATTATATGACCGTTACATAGGGTGCGCATTTGTTTGGTAGTCGCGATGCAGTCTAACGATTAATCAGTTTACGCATTCAAATATTAATGTAGTGTGTCCAGATGACATTTTTGACCCTCCCATTTTTTCCAATGGGTGTTGAGATTTTGATACTATATTATTTGTCATTTTTTTCACATTACCTTCTAAAATTTCGCGCTTTCAATCCATATATTTTCACGGATATCGCTTAAAACCCACTGATGTTTTGTAAAGTAATTTATCCAGTTAAAGTAGTGCAGTGAATACACCAAACGCTTTGCCTCCATATCCAAATTGAGATTGCCAATTTTCTGTTTTCTTCCCATGGATAGTATTTTGGGGAGGTATTTCACATGATCGTTAGGTGAAAACGAAATCTATTTTCTGGATAAAAATAAATGGGCTTCTTTAACCTGTACTTTGACAGCCATCTAATATACAATTATAGTTTCAATATTTGAAACATTTCCAATCTTATTTTGACAATGTTACTCCATAACCAGGATTCTAAGCTTGAGATGGAGATTTTGGAGAATCTTGAGGAATTACGAGAGTTGAACACGAGGAAGGTTGACATCGATTACTCTGCGATTCTTAGACGGAAAGCTGAGGCTGACACCAAAATGTTGCGTAAACAGGAGGAAGAGGACGAGGCGTTCGTGGTGTGAGTCGGACCTTGCATATCTTGTTATTTGCTTTGTCTTAAGGTGAATTTACATTGAACCTTTACGCACGTAAATGTGACGCGCGTCGCTTTGAGAAAAAGCACTTTGAAGGGAATTTGAAGTGAAACAATGAAGAGAAAATCACTGAATCATACACTTTTTGCTCCAGTTATTTCTGAAGGTTTCAGTCTGCCTTTCACTCCAAATTCCCTTCACGTTGCCTTTTTGGAAGTCGAAGTACGTCAAATTTCCATGCAAAAAAAGCTTAGTGTTAATCTACCCTTAAAGGTAGGGACAACACTTGTTTGAAGTTATCGACGAAATGAATCAAAAATTCTACCGATGTATTGCCCGGTGCATAAACCTAAATGAGAATCAGAGAATTTTCAACTTAGGCTACCCAATTAATTTCGATGATAAACTCTGCAACTAATGCAACTATGTGCTGCGCCATATTTGAAATTTCGAAAGGGATAATGACGTCAACCATGCAACGATTGTATGGATGAAGTCAAGATTGATGCCTTGTTTCCCGACTTTCATACGACGTGAAGTATGTAACAATCTGTTGTGTCCTGACTCACGCCCTCCCAAGTCCGAGCGCCGAACTGCAAAAGATGGCGACTTACATGAAGCGTACAGAGTTAGGCAACCCTTTGCAAGTGTTGTCCCTTCCTTTAAGGAGACAATTTGTCATGTGAAATCCAACCGCAATAATAAGAGCACTGACAGTGAAACGTGTTGGTTGAAACTTTTCAGGAAGCTGTTTGGCAAACAAGATGGAGGTCGGATAAAGCGACTTGAGGATGATTCGGATGATGAAGAGGGGGCGTTTTCATCCAAGGAAGTTAAAAGGCCGTCGGATGTCTTGACGAGTGTGAGTTCCTTGCTCTAGTCTTATGCAGAGTTCAGGCTGAGAACGTGTGTTTAACAGAAATGTGCCCTGTGATTATTTTGAAGGAATGTGCCCTTTGTAAAAGTAATACATTATGGCCTAGTGGTCTAGTATGTTAAATCAAGTTTAATTCTTTGGCTGGGCAAGAAGTTTTTCCCTCCTAATGAAATCTTGCCACTTAAGACTTTGGGTAGAGTTCATTATTAATGTTTTACATTTTCCAAGTATTTTAAGTTCATTTTAGGTAAAAAGTAAATAACTAATTTTGTCTATCTTTCAGGATGACAAACCTCAAACAAAGAAACCTAGGTTCGGGGAATCGTCAGGTTCAAAGTTCAGCTCCAAGTCGGCCCTAAGTGGACTTGTGAAAGTGAAAAATTCTGGCTTAAAGTCAGCAAGGCCAAAGGCCATGACGTCTTCTTCGGTCTCGGCTAAGACCGAAGTGAATAAAAGACAAGAGTCTTCAGCGTCTGTAGCGAGCGAACTTGGGGATAAGACAACGACTGTTGAGAATACAGAAACCCTGTCATCCCAACCTGTTGTTACCCAATCAGATTCATCGGAGAGTGTTCAGAACTCGGGCTGTCCACCTACTAAGCATGAACATGATCAAAATGATCACGACGTCAACATCCCGGACTCGGAGAATGAGAGGATTCAACTGAGTATTCAGGAGGGTCTTGTGAAGAGAGAGATAGCCCAGACTGGGCCTGCAGCGAGACCCAAGGCCAAGTCAGTTGGTCTGAGTCTCCTTGGGTGGTATGAAGTCAGTGACGATAGCGATGGGTCTAGCGAATAATAGATGGGGGTTAAATTCCAGTCAAGGAATAAATTGCAAGTTAAAGGAGCATGTCCAGATCACATTTTCCCCATGGGTGTTGTATGAGATTTTTTTCTCTAAAATTTGGCACTCTCAATCCGTATATTTTCAAGGATATCGTCAAAATCCACCAGTTTTGTAAACTAATTTATCCAGTTACATAAAGCAATGCAGTGATTACGCTAAACCTTTTTGCTTCCACATCCAAACTGGAGATTGCAATTTTCCTGTTTTCTTCCCATGTATTTGTGAGAACGAAATCCATTTTCTAGAAAAATCTGAACACACTCCTTTAAGTAAAAATGAACAAGGTGAAATATATTGTTGCAGGGCAGGGAATTTGTGGAAGCCATGGCTTCTGTTGCCTTTTTTTTTATAAAATCCTCCCATAGAATTTTTTTTCTTTTTTTTTAATGGGAGAGACTTTTGCATATGGGTCATTCCATGAAGTTGAGAAACAAAGTGTGACATTTCCACAAAAATGGTCAATAAGAGAGCAATGAATCACCATTTATATAACGATGTAGCATAATGTGGTGGCTAACACTGTTTGGGGGTAATTTGGGAGTCTTCAGTGTTGACAAAGTGCCGCCATTCTGAATTATTGGACAAAGTGGTGGTTGTGGATGTAACTTGGAAACCAATACAGTTCAACTGCTTTCACTCCAAATGTTTTCATGTTGAATATGAAATTAACACGGTTCTCAAACTAAACAATCCTTTTTAATTTGAATTTGAAGGATTCTAGCTTAAATTTCTTTGTGATTCAAGAAGATATGCTAAAAAGCACCAAATGTCACACCTACATTTGAACAAAATTCTACTTAGTTGACATATAAATTTAAATCCATGAGGATTGTGTTACAAGTAATGAATGTTTTAAATTTCTCTCATCCAACAGCTTGAATTTCTGAATAGTATCGATTCATGGGGTTATCAAGAGCAAAAGTAAAAATGGTTGTGGATGTAACACGGAAACCGTGTTCCTCAACTTCATGGAATGACCCATATATACACTTGGGAGTGAAGAAATTCCTGCCAGTTATACACCAATCCGGTAACTAAGATCTCCTCCCTGCATATCCGCCATAGCTGGGGGGCGTCCAGTGCATGGGCTGTGCGTTTTGTGTTGCTGTTAGAACGAAAAGCGCTCATCCATTACATGCACGAAAGAGCCTCCTTCGCGTATACGCGACGCGCCCGCCTTCGCGCGCACACAACCCTACAAAGACGCGCAACTTGTTCGAAGTAAACAAATGCAGCTTCAGCAACAACAAAAACATACAGTTCATTCAGTGGACGCCCCCCAGCTATGGCGGATGTACAGGGAAGACGACCTTATTACCGGATTGGTGTATACAACTTATACACATTAACATAAGTACAAGTAACACCAATTTTAAAGATGTAAAGCTGTTTATTATTTAACAGGCCTCAAAATATGACAAGACATGTTTTGACTTTGAAAAACAAAACTTCAACAAACACAAGGGTCTTTGCATCAGACAGTGCGGAACTGCTTACATTTAATTTAAAGGCACAGGCTCGTCAATGCGCGTGAGGCCAAATTCGTGCCGCGAAATACGCAGCTCCATAGCAAAGGCATGAAGCTGCGTGCATTGCTGACAAGCCTGTGCCTTTAAGTAAAATAGGGACCGACTTTAAATATTAAAGAGAATGCTTAGCCAGACTATAAACCCTCTGCACCTGCGGCCATGACAGTGGCAGGTTTTCATATTTAAATGTGACATTAGATCCACAAGGTGCCTACTTGATATTATATTAACAGTGCCCTTACTATAGCAAAGTTTGACTGTATAGACCATATCAAATAGCTGCCATCTTGTAGGGCAACAATGTGCAATCATGCTTGACCTCGCGGAACAAAAAAAAAATTGCCCGATAAGATGGTATCTATTCGATACGGTCTAAACCGAATAAGGAAATAAATTATTCACCAAAAAGCATGTTCCTTGAATCATTTCAGTAAAATGTAACCTGCTAATTAGGAAGGTACCAGACTAACTACATGTTCCAACAAGCCATATTACTAAACCACATACATACAATGAAATACCTAACATGATTACGAAACCTCCATAGAATCCACTACAGTATCGATGATGTCGTACTCAAGTGGTGTGACGGTCTTTGTAAGAACACCGGTTGTGCCGCGCTTGTAGCGGTAATCACCTTGCCTGTGGAGTAAGGGTTGATACAAAGGTCACAAAATATGAATATTCATAAAAGAATCATTTGCATAACATGTAACTTGAATAACACATATTAGCTTTTCGTAGGGCACAGTTTTCAGAGTGAATCCGAAATAACTATTTTTGACTTTGTGACCTTACTGCAATGGTTAAATCAGGTTTATAAAAAAATGTTGTGTACAAAACTGAATATATTCAAATAAAATGGCACCCTCTGCTTTTGTTCTGAGCTTCTGATATCCCTCACAGTACAAAGTCAAAGGCCCATGGACTTGTAAGGACTTGTAAGGCCTACCTGACTCCCTTGACGTTTGCCATGTCGTACGGCCGCAGGTAGTCCACTTTGCCCTTTTTGATAACACACAGGTCCACGTTGGTTCCGGAGCCAAGATCATTGAAGATACCAGCTGCGACGGCGTCTCGAACCAGTTGTTTAGCGTCTTCCTCCTAAAAGGGAATTCAAGCAAGATCAAGTTAGGCTACATTCACACCGAGCTTTTTCACGCATACATTTAACGTGCATCAATGTGAGAAAGCAGCGTGGAGGGAAATGACACGCTGAAACCTCAGAATCGACCTCGGTGTTTTGTTCATTCTGTAATTTTCAGTGCATCCTTTTACTCCAAATTTCCCCAAAGTGACACACGTCATTTTCCCCCCTTTTCACTAATGTTACAAGTCGGGCTAAAAGAATATACATGTATTATCAAAATGATTATTTTTATGAGTGTTTGCAGGGCCCCAATGGAAACCAGTTTTAGTTTCCATTTGGGCTAAATAAAAGTCAAATATTCACAGTACCTCCAAGTTCGGTTTGTATCTGTCCTCGAAGAAGGCCATAGCAGCCAGGGATCCAGACCCCATCGTGGCAAACGGCAGTTTATTAGAGGATCCGTGGGGGTAAATGTTGTACAGATGAGGGCCGTTGACATCCACTCCGCCCAGTACTAATGCAGCGCCGATGTGTCCCTGGTACCTAGAGCAATACACAAATATTTAGACTCTTAAAGGCTCACTGTATCATTTGCAATGACCCCAAAAGTGAATTAACGAGTTGACGGGGACAACCTTACTCAACAATTAAATGTTCCCACCCGAGATGATATTTTACTAATGCAGCGCCGATATGTCCCTGGTACCTAATGCATTCAGGACACGAAGGTTTAGACTTTTTAAAAATCTGAAACTTTCCCTAATCATCTTTTCTTTTTCTTTCTTCTTGTAAGCGCCTTGCATCCTCAGGTAATTTGGCGCTATATAAGTACAGTTATTTCTCTATTTTATCCAATAGGGCGACACTTTTTGTGTAGAGAGTCATATAAGGGCGACGCGGTTGGTTAGGGCGACAATTTGGCGTAACCCCAATATTTTGGAGGTCAAAAACCATTTTCTTTAGGTCAAAAACCATCTTTTTAAAATCGAGAACCATCTCTCTTAGGTATGGAACCATTTTTGGAAGCTTTGGGTACAGAAATTTGGTGTCCAATCGATGTCTTCTAGCCGAAATTTCGGTGGTCGTTTGGGAAAGTTTTACCGGTGGGTTGCCCCTTTGCAGCATTAAGAAGAATTATTATTATTATTATTATTAACTTTTTGACAATTTTTCTAAAATAATGGCATATATCTAAAGAAGAATGTTAGTAAAGTAGCCTGCTGAAGTTTTAGCTACCAGTACTTTAAGATCATAAAGTACGTACACATGAAATGCCGACTTTTTAGACCTCCCCCACCCCCACGCATATTTCGTGACGTCACCCATATGCTTAAACGTTGGGTGTACGCATTGGCTCCAACCCCTCCTCCCCCCTCTGTGTGTACGTACTTTATGGATGGCCCCTTTGCGTTAGATAAATTCTTAAACACCGGTAAGTGTGCACATTCATTTTCTTTTCTACATAAGAATGGACTGTTTTTTTTGGTTTTTGTTTTTTGTATGTCTCACCTAAATAGCTTTTGTTTGAGCATTCGGTTGGCAGTAACGACACGCGCCTCTCTGCCTGTGGACAAACTGTGGAGCTCGAGATTGGAGGAGATTAATTGTGTAGTGACCTCGGTGTCGGCGGCCGTTCCAGCCCCGCAACAGCTACGGAGTAAACAAGAGAAGGCACAATGTCAACGATGCCGTACTGTACAGGCTGTGGGTTCAATGGTGCATGTGTCCTTGGCAAGACACTTTGCTGTGAATTGCCTCTCTCCACTCAGGAGTACATGGGTACCTGGGAGGGAAGCAACGACGTAACAACCCGATTTCCAAAAGGAGTTCATACGAAAGAAGGACTTACTAAATGTTTGGGGCCAGATAATGGATTTTGGAACAGTTCTTGTCGGCAACAATTGTGTCTTCGGTTGCTCTGGTGTCTGCACCAAGAATGACGCCATCCTACGGAAACAATTGATCAACAAGTAGTTAAAAGTTATGTTCTTCTTGATCTGGGCGGTAAAAACACCATTAAGATTGATGTAAGATTTCAATAAGTTTGCTTTCCATACCTTAAAGATAAGGCCAGCAATCGTTGTTCCTGTTTTCACTCCTTTGGGGGCTTTCAATCCATTCTTTTCAAGGAGGGCATTTCTGCACAAGAAACAAGATATTTATTTAAAATTCAAGAAATAATTTCTTTAAACCCAACTATGTAGGCCTAGGTTGGCCTATTCCAAATATGTTCAGTGCATGCAGTTCATCGCAAATGAGACATTGTGTTGGCTACAATCCTGATTTCAGTGTAAATACCGGACACCCTCGCCACTATTTTGTCCTGGTAATATGGCCTATGACATGATAATGCCCCAGAAAGTGTAAATTTGAAAAGGAAACATGATTTTCGCAATGAGAAAATATCAAGTTTTTCTTTGAAAACATTTATAATTTTTATGTCATGCTCCATATAGACTCACTTGACTTAGTGCATGGAGTCTCAACTGACGAGGGTGCCCGGCAAGGCCCAAGGGTGTATGGTAAATTTTTCCCTGAATTTTTTAACTGAATAGGCCTATTTCTCCCTCCGAAATTTAGGTTTTTTATATCACTTTAGATTAATTAGATTGATTAATATGTCAAAATAAAGGAAATCAATGACGTCCAGGTAAGTTTACATCCCCCACTCAGCCAGGAACGGCTCATAATAATCTGCAGATATTGGGCTAGCTAGGGCGATTTTGTTCGAAACGACTTTGTGTAACATGTGTATTTAATATTTATTAAATGGGAAAGGGGGCGAACGGACAATGTTTTTACCTGTCATCCAAAACAACGACAATTTAAGTGAATAAACATGTACATCGAAACGCACTAAAGCAATAAATCCACACCAAGAATACAAAAATCCCACAAACCGTCTTGAATTTTCAAAGACAAATCCGCCGGGTTGACGTTCAGCGATCAACGGAGCGGCCATGTTGAATAAAACTGTTCAGTCATCCCTGTTCAATAGAGGGCGCTACATTACGTCATGGCGGCGGCCTTACACTGCACGTGCTCTGGCAACAACAGAACCTAAACCGCGAAAAACAAATGGAACACGTGCACGTGGACCAAAAGTTATAGTGTAACCGTTTGGGAGTCAGCAACTGAGCAAGCACTATAGAATGGAGGAATTCAACTTGAAGGTAAGTGTTAAGTTTTCTCAAAAATAGACCAACTATTCAAAACTCAACCTTTAGTTTCACTTGGTCTTGGAGTCGGACCATCGACCACGCCACGCACGGTACGGCGTCATCGGCAATCGTCTCTTGCACAGGTTAGTGCCTGTGGTATACTATACTGAAATAGTAATGATGGGAAATAATTATGTTTATTGGTCGCCACTTATTCTGAATATTCTCCTTAGAATTACCATGGAATGACCAAAATGTGTTATATATTTTAAAGGGAAGTGATTTTAGGAGTGAAAAGGGTCGGTGAAAAACATTCAACAATTTCCATAGACTTAACACACGGTGTCTTAGTGGCGACCAGTGAACGAAATTTATACCTACGAACCTTTTTTCTTTCTTTCGCTATGACCGAATTTGGGCGGTCTGTTATTTTTGTCGTTCATGGATTTGCTATCCGATATGCATGTCCGAACGTGTGAAGTGCGCCACCAACAAACTGCTAGGCATGGATTTACCCGTAACGAGTACCTGTTTTCTCGGAACGTGTTCCCGCTGTTCGGGCGCGAGAACGAGACCGCCCGAACGCGACCAAGGTTTTATTGACTAAAATTTCATGTTTGTGAAAGTACATATCCCTGAGATTGTGTACAAAACCTGGAGAAGTTCGCCTAAAAATTTGTCTTAATAAATTTGATATGCGCTGGAGAGTGTCGTCCACACGACCACACATAAAACGCAGGATTCGGTCGTGATTTAGTGGCACTTAATAGACCGGGCGGTCACGAAGTACTTAGCACCGTAGGGACCGCTTAAATCTCCCTTACCGCGTTAACAAAAAGGCCCAACATGACTGTAGGGTTCAATGCCCCGTCAGCAAAGAGTTAGAAATGGCCTTATGTCCTGTTTGCTCAATCAATGCATTGAGTTGCCATGTTTGATGTTTTTAACCAATGCATCCTATTTCTGCCGTTTAAATGCGAATCTTAGTAAACCACGCGGTTCTTGGCTCCATCAAGAAAGCACACATGTAAGATCATGTGACGTCATTAGCACTAAAGCTTATTAGTCCGTTCGTAATCTTTATTAGGTCACATATTTTTGATCGTCGTGGTAGAATAGGCAGCTCATTAAATTGGCTTAATTACTTTTCGTACACTACATTTACGAGGCAAATGGCGGTGGATGGTTGGTTGATGCGCGTGCCCATTGTAACCTCTGATTGGTCTATTGTGCGCCTGTCCTCCCAGCTGCCCATGTCACTTAGAGCATATTTCCTACCTCCATGCTTAGAGCGCCTTTCATCCACCCGTTGCCCTTTGAACTCTGACGGCGCGACTGCTGACTTCGCTAGTGACGTAGCGCTCAGGACGCGCCGGCTGCGAGCCATGTGTCTGCAACGTGTGCTACTTCTCAACTCACTCGGGCCAGGAGGGGGGATAAACTCGTTCATTTGCCTGCTGATTCCTCGAGCTGGTTAAAACATGGTTAAAATAAGGACCGGCAAAAAACCACTGCCCCAAAAATTTCACCCGTTGATGCACGCTGGTTTACAAAAAGTATCACCCGACAGTGTTCGCGTTTAGCCAAGGAGTATATAGGTATATCACATCCTAGTTTGGACGGACGAAGCTTTCTCGTCTTGCAAGCTCGAAAACGAAATCGGCAATTTTTCATCTCGGCTCATCATACACAACGCAGATCCTACGATAGTTAATCGTTGTCAAGCAAAGTCACGGATATCTATGGCAACGGGAAGAGCAACATTGGCGGCGACTACACAACGTTGCAGGTGACTGTTTTTCCCTGCCAGGAATCGATCCTATACAAGTTGACAATTAACGCCAAGTTATAGCACACGGTAGTTCAGTCATCCAGTTGTTACGTCGACACTTGCATTGGTCAGCCATCAACGTCCACCTGTGGAATTGCATAACATGGAGTTATAATGCACAGTGTCCAGCCGTGGACACAAGGTCGAGTCTGGTGCCGTGGCCTTATAACAAGAAGACACAACGTTGAATAGTTGAGACGGCCTCTGGATCCCCGACGGATAATAATGAGTCACACGTGACACGTTGATTACCTTGAGTCGGTTTGTTTGTTTGTTTGGATAACCCGAAGTTCAGTTTCGATGTGAATAATTATTCATATCAAATTTCCAAAGTGGGAAGTGGATGGTCTAACGTGGAAGGGAAGTAGCATGCGGCCCACGCCTAGACAGGATGATCGCTTTGAAGACGGGAGAATGCTGGTAATGTCTCCGTTCTACTTTGCTATATCATTATCATGCCTATCTACCTTAACATTTAATTTTATAAGTACATATGTATTCCTTTTTGGAAGCATTGATAAACTCACCTTTTATGATACAGACATCAATTAAAATAATCTCCATTTGTCAAAATTTGCTAACTCATCACCAGAACCGGAAAATTAACAAATTCCTGGTAAATCTAAACTACTATGCCTAACTCAACTGAAAATCTGTTTTAACTCCGAATTTCGAGCCATGCTCTGATAAAAACAGTGGCCTGAGTAGATTTCTGGATTGTTATCTTTTCGTTGGGTGCTCAAAAAGCAATATCTCTCTAGTCTACGATTACGAATATTGTTGGAAGCTCTGAAAACGAAAGGTATAGTGGCAGAAGTTGTAGAGATAACACTAGTCCTTAACGCTTTGGGCCAGGGGGAATGATCCTGGAAAATATTAAAATGGACACGTATACATTGTATATCTAGACTTTGACAATTAAATGCAGGCATATAAATTTTATCGGCGGATTCAAAACACTCTTTAAGTTATTATGTTGTGAGTAAGATGTATTTAGTTTACAATTACATCTTTAAAAGACATTCGGCAAAGATTCGTTTCAAGAATCTTCAAGGGAAAATGAGTCAGTTCGTAAAAACCCGTTGCCCGATTCACATTTACAATTAGGTCCTACATTGTGTCAGATTTTGACAGGATTACAATGCAGCCATGACGCGATTTCCATAATCCCTTTGCTTATTCACCTCATCATGAGTTCATTTACCGGCGTGTTGTCGTTAATACCTCATCAACCAAACATTACTATAATTGTCTCCTTCCTATTTCTATTTCCTGACGGTCACGCATACAGAATCAAGTAACATCGCCCATGCAGGTAGTCGGTTATAATTTAGTCAACGAGCCAAAACCCTCAAATTGCCGCGCATTGTAGCAGTCATACCTTGCTGTGATCCACAGGAAATTTAGGCTCACATCAGCACATTTCCAGAAACAAAGCCCCCGGGAGGCGAGGGCCCACAACCCCGGCCTAAAACGGGTTCATACTGCTCCAATGGATTCTAGTGTGCATGCCCGGTCGTTTAGGGCGCCCTGTTTATTTATTGTCTTGCTGCGTGCTTTGATTTATGAACGCGCCAGTGGCGTGGCCTTCTTTTCTTTTACTATAGCATTTTTATATCTTCTCTTGTTTCTTATTTTACAAATCGTGAACGTGGATAGATTTCTAATCCGGTTAGGACCTACATTTTACCCTATTCCACACACCACTGTCCAAAAGTGCGCTCCAACTTGCAAGACTTTGAGCTCGTAAATTTGAGTTTGTCCTGCTTCATGCACACACACACAATTACAAACAGGCATACTGCACATTCTCTAAACTGCTTGTTGTCTATAATAGAAATTTCGAATTTCCAGTTTCGGGGGTTTAATGTAACCTCGCCCCAAGTGTTTCCCGCGGGGTCTGCATGCTCAGTGGACCTCCCCACGACGCTAAATGCTCCTGCGTGACATTTGTGATTTTTGCATGCTTAGATTTCTATATCCGTATTCCGTTCATAAAAGTGTAAAAAAGCTGTACTTTACAGCAAATTTGTGGCAGCCGAACGCCATCGGTATACCCATGGAGGGTATACCATGCCGCCAAAGTAATATATTCCATGGGTGCCGAATTTTACATTCTTGCAAAACCATTCCTTTGACGAAATGACAGTCACAGGTCGTGTAGACTCACGTTTTATGTTTGTATGGGGCGAAGTTCGGCGAACGATAAACTTCAGGAAAGAGTGCCGATCCCAGAAGACTTTACGATTATTGAACTCAGACCTCTGTCAGACTCCATGCGCAATATTTGGGCATCGCGATTCTGTGACTTTAAAAATGTAATAGAATGTAAATAATAACATAATGTAGTTGCCATACAGTGGGTTCGCAGTAGGCTACTGTTGTTCGTTTATGGCATTCTCGATCACACGTGCGAAGTTGTCAAAAACAGTCAACTAAACTGACCTAAATTCTGTCATACAATAAAGGACAGTCTTAAACAAACTTGTAAAAAGAATACATGTACTACATGTATCTCAGATCAATAACCTCACAGTGTATTTCATTTCTATCAATTGATAGAGCATCTGCCCGGTGAGTCAGAGGTATCGGGTTCGAATCCCGATAAGGCTTTTCCTAAGTTTGATTAACTCTTCGGCAAGAGTTCCGCTTATTTGAAACCACTTTATACAATTTGATACCATTTCTATCACACGAGTAGGGTTTTCACCGACAACTTTTCGGCAAGAGTTCGGTCTATTTGAAATGATACAGTCGCCTTTTAAGACCAGGGCCCCACGTAACTAGTGCACCTCGTACCGATGATATACCACGACGCGACGGGGTAGCCGATCGCGGTGGCATTCGGTTCGCCTTTTGCACTCTTCTTTAGAGCAATAGCCCGACCTTGGCCGTTCTAGCTCGATCATTTATAAGGTAAAACGATCCGGACAATGACAGCGGGAATGCCGGGTTTCGCTGGTTTGACATGGCCGGGTCGTCGGCACAAAATTTGTTGGCGTCGCCTGCAAGGATAGGCTACCTTCAGCACCTCCAGTGTTCTTTGATAGCTACGTCGTCAAAATTGAAATAGCGCCAAGAGCAAAACAAAATTTAATTCTTCCAATGGTTCGGATTTCTGCCAAGAATTACACTTATCTTAATTGTTTTAATGACAATCTTTCTTTGCCTACAACTACAGTGAAATTTCGACAAGACAATCTTCAATCCCGTTCGGTAATCGGTCAGATGTGAAGGGGCGGGAAGCTATTGCCACTGGCTTCGTGCGTGCGCGATCATTACATAATAGGTACCATTATAAATGGTACGCGTACGGGAAACGTAGTATGCGGCTCGGAAAAATCGGGTGGTTGTATCACAATTTTGCGTGTTTATTCAAGAAATGAGCGCATGTGCACTGTACATGAGCATATTGATGTGAAATTCTCATTGTTTCAAATTAATACCCACGCAAAAATATTGATATATAATGTGGATATACACAAACTCACAATGTACAAATGTCATTCGGTAATTATACGATTGTTCCTAAATAATTTGATCGAGACAAGAGCGGATTATCCAACCCAAGGCCTTGTCTGGAACCGAGTACACCGACAACACCGACAACCCAACACGTGGCAGTATACAGTAGTCTGCAGACGACGCCACTAGCCTACTACGTGGATTATACCATATCACTATTATCAGTGATTTATGCTACTGTTCTTGTTTCGTTAACCCCTTGATCCTGGACAACAAAACACGACGTGCGTTGGAAAGAGTCCTCAAATTTTGCCACCGAAAGGGCGCTCTAAGTTGCACATTCGTAAGGGGCACTTTGCAAAGGGCACTTTCATTACAAAATCAAAAGTCTGGTAAGAAAGAATGCAAAGGGTAGCAAAACCAGGAGTGCAGGATCAACTAAAATTTGAGCCCTGGAATGTACCAAGGTAATTTTGATACATGCTGAACGAAATGACTTCAGTTTTATTTGTAATTTAACATGGGTTTTGGGTCCTGAGTGACGTAACGAGTCACGATGCGTTGATGACGTCATGGGCAATGGCATGCTAGGCATTTGGAATGAAGTTTCGTTAACTTCGATCCTTTTATACAGGTGTTCGTCATCTGTGTAGTTTGTGCTTGCCGGCTTCTCCTATATATAGACCGTATCGAATAGCTGCCATCTTGTAGGGTAGTTTCTTTGTTCCTTGGGGATATGCATGGTTGCTCATTTTGTGTTAACATTGTTCACCAGTTAAAATGACAAAAGTTGTCCTTCAAGATGGCAGTTATTCGACACCTTCTATAAAATGATCAATCCGTCTACCTATCGTCTTCCATATATTATGTGCAATGTCAAGCCACGGCCAACGAATACGGACACGGCTATATATTCATGCCTAGGCCTATAATTATAATACCCGGACTTTGGGCAACAACGCACCGCAGGGCGCGGTTGACATGTCAAAATGCCACAGCCAATAAACGGGCCTAATCGATAGAAACAAACAATTTTGGCTTAGTTTTATACTGGGCATGAGGTATCCCAATCCCATCCCGTTCTCGTATGGTAATCGCGGGTGACGTGTACCGTTTGGATACGAAATTTGGGGTGAAACACGGGTCATCGTCACAACTTCACCTTTTGGGGCTTCGTGTATAGGTCATACGTTCATTCAACAACAAACTGAAACTGGTCTATATAATGTTTAGTGAAATGTACAAATGTAATTCCATAAATAATTAAATTAAATAACTAATAACTTTGCTCGAGCTGGACAACAAATACAATATATGATTTCTGTCTCCAAAGATATTATTACGTGCACCTATTGAAAATAGGTGTAGGCCTATACGTATAATAGGTTCACCGTACTTATGTCGAAAACCCAGATATTTTTTTGTCCAAGCCGTATTTCAACCGTTTCACAATTATTCCGTTTTTGACATTATCATAAACTTTACAAACTGGAAAATGTCAATTCATCAAAAGCTTGCATCCATGGCAAATTGCTGAATGTGATATTCTATAATAAAAATGATAAAAAAAGGAAAGGTGTTTTTCTTGATATCGTTGCGATGAAAATACAATGTAGCCTACGTTGGTTGCTGTCTCGATAACACAGCCATCTACTTTTCAGTTATGCCTTTGTTGTGGACACTTTATGAGTGAATATATGCATTTTTTTGGCAGTCGTCTTGTCTTTAAAACGGCTTTATCAAAAAATTCGTATTCCCAGGAGATTTCGGATCTGCCAAGTCGCAAATCCGATAGTGCTACTGTTTACTTTAGAGCTTTGTCATAACATTACGTCTCCATTATGGTTGTTAATAACATCTCCATCCCCTGATATTAAACCGAGATCTGGATTCCTCATTATTCCAGCTCAAAGGATTTCCCAATGTGATTTGATTCGATTTGGCCCCTAGCTGGCCTTACCTGGCACTGTGAAAGCCCGAGTCAAGCCCGGGTCAACTTCGCTGTCTCGTCTCGTGGGCTAAATTCCGCCGGGACCCAAAATATTATCGTCCCATAAACCGCAAGCTGGAGTCGTGTTTCGGCGCGTGCAGAATTATTGGTTACTCAGATAACGAAATAATTCAGATATAATCTTATCGAAACCACTTGAGCTTCGAAATAAGGCCACTTAGCGCGATAATATATATACTTTAAAGAGACAAGTTTGAACCAAGATCTAATTACAAGGCCTTTTTCCAAATCTCGGCTTCGTCTCCGTCTCCGGCTCCGTCTCCATTCCGCCATCTTGAAGCCGCATACCAAACTTCGGCTCGGCTTCAATTTGAGGCTTCGTTTTGGCCCAAATGAGGCTCCAAAACGAAGTCAACTAAAGAGGTGACTTCGGCCGGCTTCGTGACGTCATGAACTGGAAAATCACGTGACAGCAACAAAAACTTCGTGAACTTTTGCAAGTTTGCTAAACTTTGCCGCCGACAGAACTCGTCTGCTAGCGCCCCAAAAAAGCCGGTGAAAAAGAGTGGTAGGCCTAACGGTTTTTGGTTTGGCTTCGCTAAAGTGAAGCCGGAGAGTGGAGCCGGAGCCGCATGAAGCCGGAGCCTGGAGCCTGAAGACGGAGTCGAGATTTGGAAGACGGCTCCGATAAAGTTCATAAGAAGACTTACTTGCCACTTCGACTCAGGACGTAATAATTATATTTCACTCGAAATAGTGGGATAAAAAGTAGAGCTCGAAAACTAGACAATCTCTCCCCAGCCGTGTCCGCATTGAACTTTACCGAGACGACGGGCCTACCACTGCACTGTGCGATATTTGCCACGAATTTCGAACGATTAGGTACGACTTGGTGAGATTACCAGAGACAGTCTAAGTTATATGGACTCTAAACAATCGTACCTAATCGTTGGAAATTCGTGGCAAAAATCGCACAGTGGGAGGCCTGCTTTATGCTTGCGGATGAGTTAGTTAGGTATGACTGTCTACATGTAGGTAAGTCTGTGCATTTTTAAATTAAGGTAGTATATGAACCAGGCCTGGGTTGTAGTCGAGTCCATCACAATTAGTCCTCACAAGTCCCTGGGTCTTAATTCAAGTCACAAGCTATTCAAATGAACTCCAACAAAGGCATTCTTTTGTGCGTGTTCATTCTTTGCTTCTTGTTACTGGACTTGTGTGGGACTTGTCACGGATTTTATCGGCTCTGGACTTGATAGACTTGTGATGGACTATAGACTACAACCCTGGTATGAACATTTAGTAGAGGAAATAACTTTTACTACCAGAATTAGCTTTTACCATAAAAAGTCAAGAAATATATGAATTTGGGTATAACAGCTAGTTAAAGTGTTACACCGTACCGGTACCAATGAACATTTGTCTAGTCTTTCAAGTGTAATCTTTCCCATCCTTGCCCTTGATACCCTACTGACTGATGCCTGAATGATTCATTTGACACGAGGTTTTGAGCGACAAGTTCAAATTCTTTACTTCAAGTTCAAAGGGGTTTCACTCAGCTGTTTACCGTAAGTCATGATACTATAACCACAAAACCAGCAGGATTTTTCTCAAAACAAAGAGTAGTAGAGACACTATATACCCTTTAAAAAAAGGTCAGTGTTTTTAGCAATCAGCCACTACTCTCTCAGTTTCAGAGCTTTCAACAATATGTTTGAGCACTCATACATTAAAATTGATACAATGGGCATTAAAACAAACCAGTACTTCCGTACAACAAATAAACTAGAAACTCTCCAGAAATCCACTCTTTGTATGATAGGGTATTGGATGGCAAATGTGAGAAATAAGGCTGTTGGAAGTGATTTTTGTCCATGAAACTTGATAGTGTTTTCACTCCAACTACAGTTGAAGTCAGAAGTTTATAGGCTACATACATGTACACCACTACCATCATCACCCAAAATGGTAAACAGGCCTACCCGAACCATTGCAAGGTGAGCAAGCTATACTGCAAGCACGTGAGAAATTCCACAAAATCACGACTTTAGTCAAGAATGTTACAAAAATGGTGACAACGCAAGTTTAAGCACACCAGTTTTAACACAGTTGTATGTAAACCTCTGACTACAACTGTACATAGTAAAACAATCTTCATTGCTAAATTTAAAAATACAATCTGACAATTTATCTGTGGTCTTTATTTTCCTTCTTTAGGTATATGTGGCTCCTTGGACTAATTGTTTTGCTACACATGTTGCTACTTAGTGCTGCCATACACACAACAATAGTTCCTCAGAATGATTCATCGTCAGGTATAAACATAAAGTTTTTTTCCAACTTGATCATAACTATAGATTTTCTAGAAATATATCTGTTGGGCGAGACAATCATAACTGCTAATGTAACTTTTCTTGTGCTTTCAGTGTGTGAGCCTAAAGGTAGAATAATTATAGGTATGTTAAGAATTAACTTACCTGTCAATTCAAATAGGTTTAATAAAACAATGCTAGTTGGAAACTATCTGAATATGATTGTGCATATTTTGTTTTTAAAAATTATCATCTTTTTTTTACAACTTACAGCATTGGTTACGGGTAAATTAAGAGAGCAACATATTTCAGATGTGCTGAAAACGACGGGATCTCTCAACTTTAGTTCCCCCGCCACCCAAAACTCAAACCTGACCAGCACATCACAGAACAGAACTAGTAATCCTAGTGTTGCACAAAGAACTTCAAACAAAAATGCTTCAAGTGAGGGAAACAGTCAAGTAGACACATCAGACGAAAGGCCATGGCAGACTGAAAAGGAAAATCAAACAAGGACCCGATTTAATAAAAGTCAAAATGCATCTGCATCAGAAATTTTGGAAAGGAGAGGAAATAGCACAGGAGTGTTGGAGAACTCGAGGGTTTCTTATCCAGACACAAACTCTTCGTCGGAGAGTACGGGAAGCTTCCAAACAGCCACAGGCTTGCCCCAAGTCTTACCCATCCCCGCACCAAAGTCTGAAAAACCAGACTCGGACACGTATACTCTGAGTTCTACAGCAACTGCCCAACCTCAGGATGTACATGTAAATAATACCTTAGATTACGCAAAAGTCATCGGGATGTTTTCCTCGAGCGGAGACGGCACTGATTTTGTCCCGTTAAGAGAAGATATCCAGTCCACACACCGTTCGCCACCGCCCCTTACGACAGAAATTATGCAGTTCACCGTGACTGAGGAGTTTACGGAACTCCTAGCCGTCGCGCAGCAAGCTTGGGCTCAACTACCTGCTGAAGTCATGGACACGGAATTGGGGGAGTTTTTAAAACTGTACAGTACATTTCCTTATATAGAGCTAGAATCGGGACCAGTCAGAATATGGGTAAGTACTCTTAAAGTGGCAGTTATGCAAATTCCTATAATGGTGTGTCTCTTTGTGCTTGCACCCCTTTAAACTGCATTGTCACATTCGTATGCTCACTTTAATTCCTGGGTTATTCTACTTATAATAAACCTTTTGCGTATTTGGATTCGCAAAGCCTAATGGGATTGGATGCCAAATAATAACAGTGAAGTGTCCGTAAACCTATATGAGGCAGAGGACAACCCAAATATTTTATTTCACTCATTTTTAAGAAAATCACAAAGAGTTTAGATCTTTCGGCATTTTTGTCTTTAAAACTTATCAAGAAAAAAAGATGGCAAATGGAAGAAATCATTTCAAAGCATAGTTCCGACCTGTCAATCAAGCCGAACCTGCGACCAATCACAACAGAGCTAGCAGACGGCGCCCACATAGGTCAAAGTGATGCAATCATCACACAAATCACGCGATTTTCTGCCCATACAGTTTGTATGTTGTACGCGCCAGTGACCGGGTGAATTTTGGTTTCAATGTCGGGCGATTCGCTGTTCAAAGGTAGGAAAGCGCATTTTTATGAAATATATGTCATCCCTGTATCACTAGCCTTTCGCTCAGTGTGTGCTACGGTAACTGTCGACCCTAAAACATAAATACTTTTGAGTTTTCTCTAATGAATCTGTGCTTTCCATGCCGAGTCCTGTTGCTTTGTACGTTAATGTCGCCATTTTTTTGCAATGGCTTGTGAGCACATAGCAACAATATCTAAGGGGCGGGGTTAACTGGGCAATCTCGGAACTATGCATTCCCCTTGTAGTGGCAAATAGTCGGAGTACACAGGCTTACAGTGTGGCATTCATGCTGTACCGTATGGTGCGAGTTGCATTGGGCATGCTGCTCTAATTTAAAGTTGAAGATGCAAACTTCAACAAATGGATCCTCAGAATGTTTTGCCTCATCAAGCAGCAACACAATGACCAAACAGCCGGACCCAACTCAGAAAACAGACCACTGTTTGACCCAATCCTCCCCCAGTGTGGGGGCAAGTTGTTTCACTCTCAGCTCTCCATGGCTGGACTCTTCAGCATAAGGTCCTTGACCTAAGAATAACCCTGGTGGGACTTTGTCTTTTGGGTAAAACAATCATAAAATGGCTGAAGTGGACCAGAAAATAAGGTCTGATGACACACTCGTCCAGATCTAGGCACTGCAAAAATGGTATAACCCATGTAATTTGCCATTCCTAGGATTGCTTGTTTAAGAAGTTCATGATTTATGTCATGTAGGTCCCCAATGTTTGGTGTATTATAATTAGACTGTTGAAACCTTTAAACTATTTCTGCCTTCTGCGTGGAATTGGGTTAAAGTACTCCTGGCTTGGGAGTTTATTTATTTATTTATTTATTTATTTATTCGCCATATCCAACAGCGGAAATTACAGGAATGGGATCAATACACATAAATATTAAAATAACTATCGGTAAAAACTCTGTATACATAAATAAAGCATTCAAAGCATTCCAAACAAAACATTAAGTAGACAAAAATAAATTTAAAAAAAGATTATAAAAATGAATGAAAAGAACCGGCAAGAACTAAAAAAATAAGTTATAGAATAAAAATAAATAAAGCATTAAAAACGAATAAAAAGTTGATTTTAAAAAAAAAATTTAAAAATTTAAAAAAACCCTCCCTTACAAAAGTCCAATGGTAACGCACCACCATACACATGATTTGTAGAAAGAAGAAATGCTCCACCAGACCAGAACATTTTGCCAACATTTCGCCAACATTTCAAAGGACACTGCTGGTTTGTGGTTATACATGACTTACGGTAAACGGCTGAGTGAAACCCCTTTGAACTTGAAGTAAGGAATTTGAACTTGTGTCAAATGAATCACACTGATCTGTCATGGCCGCCAGTGCAGAAGCTCTATAGTTTCCTACTGTCAATGTCATTCAACCCCTCCCAGACCTGTATTTTTATCTGTCTTTTCCTCCTTGCCCCCTACCTGTATTTAAGTTCTTTTATAAATCTTCATATTTAGCACCATTCATCCCAGTAAAGGCATGCACAGATGACATTGCCACCTAGACTTGTATTTAATTGGTTCACTCCCATAGGAATGACACTATACCCCAGTCTCTTGAAATAGATCGGCCCAGCCACGCTCTAGTCTTGGCAAAAAGATCTATTAGATTGTCAACATGTGACCTGTTGGCTTTGCTGTTCTTTAATGGGATTGTGTCTACTGTCTCGAGTTAACAACCCTTTTCGTTCCTTTCCTTTTCAGCGTCTTAAAGGCCCCCCAGGCCCTCCAGGACCCCCTGGAAGTCCCGGTTTGATAGTGAGTGGCAAGTAACTGACCTTTAGGTCACGACCTTTGACCTCTGCAAATATATTACTAATCCCAATTGGGCTAATACAAGTTTAAACTGTTCTCAAGTTACAACTACGCTTTGATCAGCAGCAGCAAGAATTGTATTGGTGAGGTTATTAGGGTTGAATTACTTGATGTTGGTACTGTAACTGAATGTTAATGTGGCTGAAATGTTTAAACCAAGAGAAAATCTAACATTTTTTCTTAATTTTTTAGCAGAAAAGGAATTCCATGGAGACCATGGCTTCAATTTCTCTCAGACCCAGCCCCGAAATATTGCCCCTTTCTTATTTATGGATAACAGAAAACAAAATAATTAAAGGCACAGGCTCGTCAGCAATGCGCTCGCCAAATTCATGCCACGAAATACTCAGCTCCATGCCTTTGCTATGGAGCTGCGTATTTCGTGGCACCAATTTGGCGCGTGCATTGCTGACGAGCCTCTGCCTAAATTTAAGCCCAGAAACCAGAGAGTGTGGCTTTCTTGCCTCCATGGTTTACATGAAATTCCTTTCCTGTTTTAGGGAGGATTTTCCTGCGGTTTCAAACTTTTATGTCATCAATTTCATTTTGAGTTAAAGGCACAGGCTCGTCAGCAATGCGCGCCTGCCAAATGTGTGCCACGCAATACGCAGCTCCATAGCAAAGGCATGGAGCTGCGTGTTTCGAGCACGAATTTGGCGGGCGCGCATTGCTGACGAGCCTGTGCCTTTAAAGTTAGAAAGATCAGGTTGAAATGTTGATTCAGCCAACCACGTGCTTTAGGGTATAAGCTTACAACCTTGTCTTGTTGAAAACCTGAAAATTACTTCTCGTTTAGTAATCTTCAGTTTTGATCTTAAATATTTTGATCTTAAAGATTGAATTTGTGCTTTTTATTCCACCATGCAGGGCTTTCCAGGACCACGGGGATGGAGGGGACAACCTGGAGAAAAAGGGGAACAGGTCTGGTCTTCTCAGTGTTTTAATATTAAAGTACATCCTACCTTTTTTTTAAAAGTCAGACTTGATCCCAAAATTTCACAAACTGCTTTAGCAGAAGACTGCAGAGGAACTGCATTATTACACGTTTGTTTTTAGCAGAGTATTGCCATCCTTTGCTTAAAAATATAACTTGGGAAGATTTCTAAGTTATTTATTTGTGATACATGTCAGAGGTTTTTATTGTCTCTAACCATTCCTACCTCCATGCTCTAACTAACACCCTTATACACGCTTCCTTGACAATCCCAAATGCACAATGCTTTAAACAATGAACAATAAGTTCTTTGTTTGTTAGAAGGCTCACAGCAGCACACACCTGCACTTAGGAAACATGCATTCATAAAGAAACCTGTGTTTCGTTATCGAAAAGAATTTGTGCACACATGTTTAATCTAGCTAATGCATTCTTGCTTCTTAATATAGACGAATCAGCACTCGACAACCTAATCACATGATTCTATTTACATGTTCGGTTTTCAGGGTCTGCCAGGATCTACAGGTACGAAAGGTCAAAGAGGCCCACGTGGAAATCAGGTGAGACCTATTTTTGTATTCACCCTTATTTTAAGCTCACCATTATTTTTGTCTTTGCAAAAATTGACAGAATTGTCTGCCTTCTGGAAGAAAGAAACCTGCGCAAATATATATAGTAACACTGAGGGCCGGCCCAATGTTACTCTCTTTTCCTGTGAACATCGAAGACTGCAGGTACGAAGATCGCAACGTGCGGTAGATGAGCTCAGGCGCAGCAACTGGCAAGAATTTGCGATGCGCAGTAATGTGGCATAAGCTAGCTGAGAAGAGTTTTACCCACAGGCAGTACCTGTTACTATATAATTGAGTTCAGTTAAACCAATCAAGGGACCACAAAATGTGGCCAGAATAAACAGGTGGCCATTATATAAACATGTAACAGGCACATGTATAGGTATGTACGAACATTCTAAAACAAACCATTTGATTGTGTATAAACTGACAAGGGACTAAACAAATGTGGCCCCTTAAGATTTGGCTGTACTTGGGTTGAAATTTCCTCAGGACAAAAATTCCAGTGTTTAACATGGTAACTGTCTTTGAATTGAAGCCAGACTGTGTGGGACCACCCTGATTGACCATAACAAGGCTGGCACTGCAGCTAACCTTGTACTGGAGTTGTACCCCCTAGGCAATGACATAACACTAGGGAGTGCTGGAAGTGTTGGGGTTTATTTAATGGCTCCTAAAAATAACAAAAGTTGTGTCTGCATTGGACTTGTGGTCTTGTTTTTTTGGGAGGTTTTACCGAGATGATGGTAGAATGAAAAATGGCTAAATTTTACTGCTGTCCGCATTTGGACTTTTTCAAGTTTTTGACGCGGGAAAATTTTAACCGAGACCGTGGGAGAGCATGCGCAGTGTCCCTTCGCAGTTTGACCTTCACGGCCCGGATGTACGCTTCCAGAGTGCTTTTACCGACTCGCTGTGTCCGTATTGGACTTTACGTCTCGGGAAAAGTTACCAGGGAACTTTTCCTGGGCAGCAGTTGGCCAGGAAAAGTAACTGCTGGACTCAGGAAGAAGTTATAGAGAGGAAAACTTCCCAGGCTGTCCGCACTGGATTAAAAATGGGAAAATACCCATCGTCTCGGTAAGTTTTTCCAAAAAAAGTCCACTGCGGACAGGCCTTTAAAAACCATGTTAAACAAAAAAATCATTTTAACTGAAACCCAACATCAATTCCCTTCAAAAGTATAACTGTAACAGAATTTACCAGGTTTAAGATGCTTAACTCAAACTTGTAACTCTTTCCCAGCTGTTAAAATTTGGAAATTTGTGCTTCACAATGAAAAATAACAAAACATTTCGCTTATTGTTTTCAGGGGTTTACAGGGGAGCCTGGTGGGATTGGTTTGTTTGGCTTAGTCGGAATTAAGGTACGTTGGATATCGACCAAATTCATAATCAGAAATTATTTGTAATCGTTTTCTTAATAATTGGAAAGTATACTGAGCAACAAAAAAAACACAAATTTTCAGTTTAATCAAAATTTTGTGTGTGTTTTAACATTGAGATATTTAAATTTAAGCTTCTGCGTGCTGAAAATTCCCACTCTCAGATTGACTGCTTTTTCCATCAAAAAATTGAGAAAATCTTTTTATTTCTTTTGTTGCTCAGTATGCAAGCAATATTTAGACACTGCATCAACAAAATTAATTTTTTTTCAATAATGATAAATTGGCTTATAAAATAGTTCCCCGCCCCATATTTTGTAATTTTCTGCTAGATTAGGTGACGCCTTTTGATCCAAGTCTGATTTTCTTTTTAGGGAATGAGAGGCGACTCGGGAAAACACGGTCACAATCCAGAGCAAGGACAGAAGGTGAGGCTTAACAGTTTATGCCAAAGTGCCTTGCTTAGGGACACATGCACCCATTGGCCAGCCCAGCCCAGTTTGGGGAAATCTGGTTAAATGAGGCACAACTAGGCATCAGGCACAGTAACCAAAAAATGTAAAATAAAAATACAAATATTGGGGAGGAAGTTTTTTGTTGGTTATTTTGTCGCCAATTGCGATCTTTTTTCTCGCTTGATGAGTTTTTATTGAGACCAGTATTTCCATGACTTGATGAACTTGACAACAGAACTCCATCGAAGTGCAAAAAAGACAGTAAAAAGAGGAACTTTTTCTCTTTTGTTAAATATTCATAAAACATTAAAAACCGCAATTTTAGCCTCTGCCAAGTTCCATCTCATATTTCTCCTGTACCTAAAAAAATAATAGAAAAAAAGGTTCTTTTTTTATAACAACTTTTATCGCACCACACTTGGAAATAAATTGCCACCCACTGTGTGTTCATAACCCGCCTCGTGCCCACCGGGTAGTACATGCAATCTAACATGCCCTACTTCTCAGTTTACCGTTTCGCGGGAACAACTTTAGTCACAGCAAGCCCCTCATTCTAGATCCCGCAGATACCCTGGGCTTAGTTGGACTCCTAATAATTCCACTCAGTGGCACACTCCGGGATTTGGTGCCTCGCCTACAAAGTCCCAGATTGGTTCCCTGTGACCTTTGACCTCCCAGTGCCAAGTCGACCACAGCTGTGTGACATATTTAGATCCAATTCTGCCTATTTATGATATCATATAGCCATCCATTAATTCACTCTTGTAACATAATGTGATCTGTTCTGGCAAAATTAGTCAGATGCCGCTCAGTCTGGACTGACTTTTTGCGACCATAAGCAAAAATCAGTGGTGGATCCGGTATCCAGACCCATTAAAATGTAAATATAATTGACATTTGTCGGGCAGTACCTGGGTACCACCCAGTATTTCTATTGCATTTTCATATTTTAACGATCCTTGATAATCTGCTGATTTCTGGACAGCCCAAAATAGGAATTGAAATTAGGACATGGCACTTTCTCCGGTGTTATCAATGACTTTCGGGTCATTTCAAGGGATATTAAGTTCAGTATACCCTGGCCCTAAAAACCTTGACTTTCCCCCAGCATGCCCGCTGTTTGGGTTTATCCGAAACACCATAGGTGGGAAATGAAGTATTAGCAGATCTTAAATAATTGGTTGATTTATATACAGGTTTCTGTTTTCTTTACTTTTTCAAACTTTAATCAGGAATTATTTCCATCTGGTTTGTTTCCTTTTTCTCATAGGGGGAACTCGGAATGCCTGGGGAAATGGGAGCAGCAGGCCCACCTGGGCAAAAGGTAGCAAGTTTGTTTGTGTTTTGTGTGTTTTGTGTTTTGGTCATTCCATAAAAACTGGACACTTCTGGAATTGATTAAAATACCGAGCTTTAGAGAACATTTACCCTCGTAAACCATATCGAATAGCTGCCATCTTGTAGGGCAGTTTCTTTGTTCCTTGAGGACATGCATGGTTGCACATTTCTGCTGCCCAATTTAAACAACAAAAGTTGCCCTACAATATGGCAGCTATTCAGTATGGTCTATAAACAGTATATCGTCTTGTGAATCAAATAACACCTTTACCATTGATTACCATTGATTACACCAAAACACAACAAGAACAATTCAACAAACTGATGTAATCTTCTAAATGTGTGATACTCTCTAAATGCAAAAGAGTGAAAAACTCACTCTTCAAAAGAGTGACTCTCTTATAAAACCACTCGGAAACAGTGAAAATCACTCTAAAATGAGTGAAATTCTGTAAAAAGAGTGGCAATCACTCTAAAAAGAGTGGGAAAAAAACACTCAAAGGAGGAGCCATATGGAGGACAGCTCTTTTTCGAGCTGTCTTTTATATGGCTCCTTTGTGGAGTGGTTTTCCCACTCTTTTTGGAGTGATTGCCACTCTTTTTACAGCATTTCACTCATTTTAGAGTGATTTTCACTGTTTCCGAGTGGTTTTATAAGGGTGTCACTCTTTTAAAGAGTGAGTTTTTCACTCTTTTGCATTTAGAGAGTATTTTGAAACTTTTATTGAAGATTATATTGTTATTTTAATCATAATGTAATTTGAATTGATAAAGTATAGGTTCTACAGGGTGGGTAAAAACAAGCGGCTATACCTTTTTATACCAAAACTCAAATTATTTTGACAGGGTGACATCGGCAACATCGGCTCTCCTGGTTCCCAAGGAAACCCTGTAAGTTAAACTTTGTTAAACTTTTAAAAGTTTAACAAATCCTAAACTTTATTTTTGTCAATTGAAAGTTGATTTTGTACCTGCTAATGTTTTATCAGTTCCCATTAAAGGCAATTACCAAATAGATCCTTTGCACCGGCGGCCATGACGGGAAAGGTTTTCATATTTAAATGATTAGACAATAGATCCACAAAATGCCTCCTTTCATGATGCAAGGTGACAATGAGACTGTCCCCTGTCATGGCCGCCAGTGCAAAGGGTCTATTGGCTTTGCTGTCATTTTCAAAACTATATTTATTGTTAAACTCAAAAAACACTTCAGATATTTATTGGTTTGTGTTTATGGATTCTGAGAAAAACAAGACAAACAACATGGTTCCTTGTCTGGTTCCCTGACCTGACTTAATACCAACTTTGGGGATTGAACCTGTTTATGTGTACCAAAAGTGAAAATATTGCTTGCAAATTGTGCAAACAGAATTTAATCAATAACAATATAATGAAATTTAATGTGTTTTTTACAGGGTGATACAGGACCTGGAGGTTTACAAGGACTAAAAGGATTTGAAGGACCAACAGTAAGGATTATAATTTTATTCCTGGGATGAAAGTTTTATTTCCTTTAACAAAAGGCAATTTAAACACCCAGAAGTATATATTTAATCATACTTAATAATTGGGGCAAGCCGGGCAGGGGGCGTATCTTAATTGATCTCTGGGAGGGGTGGTTATTTCTCTGTAGGGCTTGCTAAGCTCACGTGATAGCCAATCCTAATCAGTGAGGAATAACTGCACTACCGTGATGGATACCGGCGCATTACAAATATTCATTATTATTATTATTATTATTACCGTGATTCGGGACCACAGTTGGCTTCATAGCTCAATTGGTAGGGCTTCTGCACGTTAAGCAGAAGGTCCGCAGTTCGAATCCCAGTGGAACCAAGTTGCTTTTCACTGCATCCAGATTTCCCAAACTCATATGGACATTTGTCCACAATTGTGTAGAAGTATATATTGGCAGAATTCTGGTCAAAACGGAATGTTTCAATGTTTCTCTGTTTTAGGGTCCTCCAGGCAAACCCGGCTCAACTGGACCATCAGGATCCCAGGTAAACTTCCCACAACTCAAATTTGCATTTTTATTCAAAAAATTGGAACTCAAGTTAGTTCTTATAACACTGGGTAGAATCCCCTTTTATGAACAAATGCTCTGGGATCTTTTAAGTGAATTACAAAACACACTAGACCAAGAGCTTTACATCCCATCCGAAGGATGAAGCAGTTGGAGTTAAGCATCTTAATAGTTTCGAACTCACAACGTTAGGGTGTTTCTACTTGCAGTTTGTAAGTCAGTCAGTGACCTAAACCTTTTGCCGTTGTGTTTTTCCTCTCTGCAGGGTGACAAAGGTCCGCCTGGTCTTGTTGGACCACTAGGGGAAGATGGGGTTAAGGTAAGATACTGTAGAGTCATGGTGCAAAATGGTGTGATTTTGAAATGTTGACGTTTAGCTGAAGTTCCATAAGGCATCCAAGTCTGTCATTACTGTGTTTAATAACTGTGTTTAACTCGAAGGTCGGGTTTGGGCGGTCTGTTCTTGCCCAAATGACGGGAACACAAACCAAAAACACTGCACTTGGAACAGGATCACACACTACCTATCCATCGAGAAAAAGTTACCCGGGTCAAGAACAGACCGCCCAAACTCTACAAAAATGTTAAATGAAGATTTCTTTTAAATACCTTTTTAAAAATTAACAGGGGTTATGTCTAAAAGAAAATTAGAAAGAGAGTATTCTTTTTCAATTTGTACAGGGTCCTACTGGAGAAACTGGGCACGAAGGCAGAAGAGGTTTTTCGGTAAGTCATAAAAATCAATCTTGCAAAATAGAAAATCTGTCTTAAGCCCGGTTCATACTTCACGCGAAAGCAAACGCAAACGCGAATCTCACGTCAATGTGACGTCAAACATTTCGCGGCGAACATTCGCGCAAGTTGAAACCAGTTCAACTTTTTGCGAATTCGCTGCGCGAAACAATCGTTGTGACGTCAAATTCGCATTCGCGTTCGCGTTCGCATGAAGTATGAACCGGGCTTAAGGCTAACGCCTTTAAGGTTAATAACCACACACTACATTTTGGTGAAACTCGCACAAAGTTCAGGGTGTAATTTTCTCCATAAAAGTCAACGAAGTGTCAACACATTTGGGTCATTCTATAAATTTGGGGTCCAATTTTTCTGTCCCCTGTTACGTCTGACATCTTGTAAAATGTTGTATTTTGTAAATTCAGGACATATTCTTTAAATGCTTTCTATTTCAAAGAGTGATTACATAAAGTACAATTCATAAAAATATGTTTTGAAGGCATGTTTAATAATACTTGTTTGGCAAATGGAAGTATGTCAGGTGTAACAGGGACAGGAAAATGTCACACGTTGGACCCCAAATTTATAAAATGACCCATTTGCAAACCAACAAAAAAAAAAGGAAATATTTATGCCCACTTTAAGTCAGAATTAAAGTTATTTCTTTGCCTTTGTACGTATTTTTCATTGCATAGGGTTTTCCTGGATCGCGTGGTAACCCTGGTCAACCTGGGACTGATGGCACGCCGGTGAGTAGATATATAGATCTATAATTGTCACATTATTTAAATATGAAAACCTGCTCCCTGTCATGGCCGCCGGTGAAAACCATCTATACTTTAACATACAAGCACTCCTTTTTTGTCTAATTCTATTCCAGGGAACTCATGGCACTGTGGGAAGGCAGGGCACTCCTGGAGATTCGGTAAGCTATTTTTAGGGGCTATCAACAATAAGGAGGAAAATCACATAATATTCACGCAGAAACACCTTAGTACCTGAATCAGTTCTATAAAACTTCCGATTGAGGAAAATAAACAAAGAAATATTTAGAATGTCTGTCGGAGTGTATTTTTCCCTTGTTCACTGTTTTATAGACTGTATCGGATACCTGCCATCTTGTCATTTAAAATTAGTCAACAATGTAAGCACAAAATGTGCAACCATGGATGCCCTTAAGGAACAAAGAAACAAACTGCCCTACAAGATGGCAGCTATTCGATACGGTCCATATAGTGATGTGTGTATTAGGTTCGAAACCACCTGTATGTCACACTTCGACACTTTGTTAATACTTAAAGGCACAGGCTCGTCAGCAATGCGTGCACACCAAATTCGTGCCACGAAATATGCAGCTCCATGCCTTTGCTATGGAGCTGCGTATTTCGTGACACAAATTTTGCGCGCGCTCATTGCTGACGAGCCTGTGCCTTTTCTGGAATTTTTGGTGATTGTTTGGACTGTTTTGGTTCACAGGGCTTCCCAGGACCACTGGGTCTATCAGGCGAGCCAGGGCCCCATGGACCTATAGTAAGTACACAAAGTTTATACGTCATAACCCTGTCGAATAAAAGACAGGGCCTGTCTTTTATTTTTTCTTGATTTTAATCGACTGGCATTAATCCTCGACGGATTTTTACGTTCTTGGTACTAAATGAAAGCTGATAACTTTTTTATTCTAGAAAAATAGCAATTTAACTTTAAAACAAAAATTGAAGCTCAAATTGGCCTAAAATCGGACAATGCAACTTTAACTTGCTGTGTAGGTACTTAGGTAATCCCCGCATCTCCCTACATTCCCTCCGCCCCCTCCCCCATGCCTCCACCCACTCCCCACCCCACTCCCCACCTCCACCCCACCCCTTGTCCTATGTGTCTGCACAAATCGTTTCCCTGCTAATAAAATAAAGTGTGATTTTATCTCCCTTGTTTTGGAATGTACTTACAGGGCTCAGAAGGTGACCCCGGATCTCCTGGGCCAAAAGGTGAAAAGGTGACACAAGCCTTCATCAATTATCCTCTTTAATCGTTAAAACTAAAAAAAACTTGACTAGTTGTTAGTTTCAGCCAAACTTATACAGGTAGTAAATGTAGGCTGTGCTGAGAATGTTTTTTTTATTTTATTTCACTGTTGACAGGAATGATTGACTTTATTTGTGACTTTAACTTTTTATTCTTGTAGTCCAATGGATTTTTGTCAGGGTCAGATGCACTTTTGATCTGGACCAAATACGCTTTGACCTAGGTCAGAGCCCTGTTCATTTGTATTAGATACACTTTTGATCTGGATCAGATACACTTTTGATCTGGATCAGATACACTTTTGATCTGGATCAGATACACTTTCAATTTGGTACAGATACCCTTTTGATCTGGATCAGATACCCTTTTGATCTGCTTCAGATACACCCATTCAATCCGAGTCAGATACCTTTTTGATCTCAGTCAGGTACATTATTGACGTGTGTCAGATTTTTGAGTTTCATGATTGCATAATAAAAAATCTCTTTTTTGTAATCACATCTGTCAGGGTAGTCGTGGCAACAGAGGTATCCAGGGTGACCAGGGTGATCCAGGAACCAAGGTACATTTATTTGTTTTTCACTAAAACCACTTCATTTTACTTCATCTTAGATTCTATCTTTTCTGAGCCATAGATTTCATCCACAATTGCTCAGATGGTGTCAAGATCTGGATCAGATACACTTTCAATCTGGATCAGATACACTTTTGATCTGCTTCAGCTACCCATCCTTTCCGAGGAAGGAAACTGCTATAACACCAACATGATTCTATTTTTAGAAATAGACCCAATTTCAGCTCTTTCTGTTGGCAACTATCAGAAACAAACGATTTACATAGGCTGTTTTGAGAATCTTTTATTTTTTCAACCATAAACTTGCACTAGGGAGAACCGGGAGAAACAGGACTGAAGGGGGAATCTGGCGATATTGGATCAAAGGTAAATAAGGTTGCAGGTTTTAAAGCTCCTTGGTATAAAAAGAATCATTAGTTTTTGCTTCTGTTTTGCTTTTATTGAGCAAAGAAACTGGGTTGTGATTTGAACCTTGGCATCTAATCAACGTACCTGCCATTTCGGATGCCATTCTTATGTACTAGTATAGACCCTTTGCACAGGCGGCCATGAAAGAGGGCAGTCACATTGTCAACGTGTGTCATGCACCAGTAGGCACTTTGTACATATATCGTACATATATATGAAAACCTGCTCCCTGTAATGGCCAATGATGCAAAGGGTCTATGTAGAGAAATGCAAAATTTTTGTCATGCAACATTCAGTAAAGAAAAATACTTCTTAAGAAAACTTTTAAGACCCATTAACTTCAGGAGACCACTGTCTATCACTGTTAGTTGTTTTGTCTTTTATTGTCAGGGTTTAAGGGGCGATAAAGGACCACCCGGTGCTGTTGGGGATACTGGGCAGAGGGTAAGTTTCACATGGGAACAGTTTGTATTTTATTTTATATATTTTGTTGAGTCACCCATTCTTGATAAGGGCTACCAAAATTGTGTGCAGAGAAACCAGCCCCTCAAACTAAACAAAACTTGTTCCGAGTCGACTGGGAGCAGAAGTGAAGTCGAGTTCAATGCGTCCTAATTCCCATATCAACTTACCAAGAGGGGCGGTCGGGTTGGCGTACGGGTTCTTTACTCGCCTTTCACCTCTGGGGTCCCGGGTTCGAATCCGGGGCGTGTATGTGGATTGGGTTTGCAGTCCCTACTTGACCGCGTGGGTTTTCCCCTGGGGCATTTCTCTGGGGGTTTTCCTCCCACTTCTAAAACTGCAACTCCTTCTTCGTCATCTCAAGTTGATAATATAGTATAGTTAAAGCTAAAACCATATAGTTTATGGCATAAAGGGCCTTAGTTGCCGAAGATGCCATAAAATATACAACAACAACAACAACAACTTACCAAGATAAGAAGAATGACCCTTCCTAAGACACGTCTTAGTGCTTTGTGAAAGACACGCGTGTCATGGTGAGTCATGCGTAATCTCAGTAACAACTTACCAAGAAATTGATTGTACCTTTGTCATTTTGCCCTTCCCCTACCTACCACCTACCCCCATCCCCAATCTTTTACAGGGTCCCGTAGGAGATCAAGGCCTCATTGGTCGATCTGCACCGGATGGACTAAAGGTAATTCTAGACTATGTTTCTTGAGTACTTTGGGTGAAAAACATGTTGCAGACTGCCAGGATAAAATAAAATAAATTTTTAATTGTTGTTTTTCTCAACAGTTATTTTTAAAATTCCTAAATTGACAAATTTTCACATCTGGTAACTTGAAGTTTATTTCAAAGGGAATTGAATCCTCTTACGCAAAATGCAAGAGAAAACTTATCAGTAGTAAAAAATGTGGAAAAAGATGAAGAGATATGCCAACACAATAACAGTTTTATTTGAAGTCTTCAAGAACATTCTTTTGACAAATTTGCACATGAATATTTTTAAACCCACGCTTCTCTCCGAAGGATTACAAATAATAGTCTAAAATATGCAGTATCTGCCATCATAGACATTGCTTCTTAATAAGCCAAGATCATTGCTATTCCAAACATTTTTACCCCTTGTCTTCGATGTTTTAGGGACCTCCAGGTCAGCCGGGGCGTGGTGGTGTGCCGGGACCCAAAGGGTTAATGGTATGTAGGGGAATCAGTTCTTGCCTTTAGACTCTTTAGTTAAAGTGATTCACTTTTAATAATTGTGTATCTGGGGTTCCAGGTTTGGCTTTAAAATTCTAAATTTTTACTCTTTTTTGTCCAATATTTTATAGCAAACAGGCTTCATAAAAATACTTTCGGAAAACGTTACTGTGTTATTCACAGCTTTACTTAATTTTCTTTCACATTAAAATCTCTAAAAATAGCAATATGTACCAGGGCCGGATCCAGGATTTTGAAAAAGGGGGGGGTGAAATTTTTAAGCATGAAATGCTCATGACAATGAAATAGCGAGCGCGTAGCGCGAAACCCTGACGGCTTCTAGATGGATTCTAGATGCTCTGTGGTGCGATCTGAGGCAATTTTTAACTACTTTAAGCAGGAAAAGTGTGCACAAAAAGTAAAATTTTTTTTTAAAAGGGGGGTCGTGCGCCCCCCACGCCCCCTTGGATCCGCCCCTGTGTACCCTCAGATAAATGTGATTTTACGTTTACAAAGTTTACCGAGGCAATTTTGAAAAGGTAATACAAAAAATGTTGTATGGCCAATAGGTCATGGGGTATTTTTAGTTTTGTATTGCGACAAGAAAATAATGTAATTGGAACATGGATTGTATTTTGTGTGTGTGTGGGTCAAAAAATGATTTATCTATTTCGTCTTTGTGTTGTTTTTCCAACAGGGCGACCAAGGCGAACCAGGGCCACCTGGAAAATTAGGAAAACGTGTAAGATTTCTCTTCAGCTTTTGCAGAATAATTGGTTAAACAAAGTCTAATCAGATGACATTTGATATCATTTACCTGAAAATTAGAAATTTAAACTTTTTCACTAAAATGGCGGTCTCTAGCGAGTTACAAAATAATATGTGCACCAATTTCATTGCCGCATTTAAAATACGAACACTGCAGTTTAATCCATCATTTTCACAATTTTGATGATGCACTCTCAGTTTGTAAATAAATTTGTTTCAGGGAAGGGATGGAAAGCCTGGTGCCAATGGGAAAACTGGGAGATCTGGTCGACGAGTAAGTACATCTGATTGACTCTAGTTTTGCAATGTATATGTTTGTTTGATTTGACTATTTTAAAAAAAATTGAAAAACCTATTTTTGGTGGTAATATTTTGACAGTGAACATGGCAGATAGAGGAGATCAGTATAATTATACAACTCTCCTCTTGTGTTTTTGGCAGGGTCCTCGAGGTGACATTGGACCCCCAGGGCGACCAGGTGAGAGGGTATGTTGACCGAAATTTCCTTTTTATAAATTAATTTTGTCAAAAGGAATCTCCACCCCCTCAATTCGTTGAAAAACTTTTATTTCCTTTTGTGAAAAGTTGCTGAATTTTTATCTTTTTTTTTTATCATGGCACTTACTGCAATAAAACAAGTTGTGTTGAAATGTTTTGGTTGATAGTCTAACACCGTGTTTACACTCGAACCGGCAAAGGTGGATACAGACCCAGCATTTTTATTGCGACCACAAAAACTGAACATTTGCCGCGTTTACACTACACCTCGATCCGGCTTCAACTCGCCTTCAGAAACCGCAAAAGTCACCACTAGTTGTAACTGCAGCGCATCCGTGAGTTGTGAGGTGTTGCGGAACTGGTGCCAGATTGGTCAATTAAATCCACCACACGGTGGGCACCGCCCCAAGGACACTCAAATTGCCGAATCTGTATTCTGGTAGCGTTTACACTACAAGCGACCTTGACAATTGCGGGGTTCAACCCTGCAATTGCGGGGTTCAACCCTACCCCAAAGGTGACTTGAAAAGGGCGAATCAGACCCGGGTCTGATCCGCTTTTTTCATTGCACCTTTTGCGTTTACACTTAGTGCCTACCCGGCTTCAACTCGCCTTTTTGGAAATTGCGGAGTTCGATTCGGCAAAGGCGAATCGAGTGTAAATGGGCCTTAAATAAACTTCCGTGGCATTTCTTTTTCTCAAGGGTGAAAGTGGATTGCCTGGAGCTGACGGTCAATTAGGAGAACAAGGCCAACAGGTATGGACAAATTGTACAGTGTATTAATATCAATGTTACTAGGAATCATAAAAACTTAAGCTTGAATCGGGAATCATTCTAGCAGGCTAAATCCAATGCTGCTTAGAGAAAAAAGGCATCATGCCTCACAGATTGAAAGTTTCAAAATTTGAATTTTTGTCTTGAAGATGGTCCATGTAAAGTGATAAATATAAGATGCGGTACTGCGTTGTGTGCCATGCCACAAGTCTGATTGACACTTGAGCTTAAGACTTATCTTGTTTTACAGGGTGACGTCGGTGAAGCAGGCAGTCAAGGTGTGTCTGGTGTTAAAGGAGCTAATGTAAGTATGCAAGTGACAAATTCTCACTTCTTAAATATACCGAGCAACAAAAGAAATGCAAATCCACTTTTTGATTGAAAAGCGCAGTCAGTCCGAGAGTGGACATTTTTAGCATACACAAACCTTTATGCAGTCATGCATAAGGAAGCTGTTATGTGAATATTTCTATGTCAACTTAATTACAAAAGAAGTTCTCAATAAACTGTGCGTTTCTTTTGTTGCTCAGTGTAAAATGAAACATTTTATTTATTTATTTATTCCATTTATTTACCCAGGGTGTGCCCAAACAGTTTACAAAAACTGGTTTCAATTGGGGCCCTGCAAACACACATAAAACAAAAATGTTATTTATCATAATAATCCCACTAAACAAATTACATATTCATCTGCTGTCTCACGATGCGGTCAGCAATGGGGATCGCAACATTTCGACCGAAACCCCCAAATCGTCTTCAGGGTTGTAACAGAGAGAGCTTAAATAAAATTTTCATCTTTTCTGCTCTTGTGGAAACTCACCCAAATAGTAAATGCGGTAAGATCTGTGAATCTACTGATGCAAAATATCAGCTAATAAGTTTTTGTTTTGTTTTTGTTTTTTGTTTTTTTAGGGTCTTGAAGGTCTACAGGGCTCAATGGGACTGCCCGGACTCCCAGGCCAGCAGGTGGGGTATGATCCCAAGGATTTTGGTCCTTAAAGAATTCTTGTACTAAATCTTATTCAGTTAATATCTTAAATTTCTCATTATGTTTGGCAGTTTACACAATTGTACCGGTACTTGTATGCAAAATGGAGAGAAAAGTTGGGTTTTTAGGAGAAATGTCGGGGAGTATACCACTGTGCACCATAGCTCAGCTGGTAGATTATCTGCCTGGTGTATCTTCTTCTGTATCCCTAGTCTTAGCGTTTTTTAATTTGAGTGGAAGTGCCCCAAAGAAAATGTATTTTGATGGCAACATTTGAGACGTGGTTTTGTAGAACATACAAGAATGCAGCTGGCCTTAATTTCAAACCACAAAAGTCACTTTTAATTTGCTATTTTCTTGAGTTAGTGTTAACTCTTGTCCTCAATGTGTTCAGTGTGACTTAGGCCAAGGTGATGTAAACATCCCAAGATACCAATAGATTTGTTTCTAACTATTGTGTGTGGTGCTTTACAGGGTCCTAAAGGTCCACCGGGCAGGCAAGGTGATTCTGGTCCAACTGGTCTGCCGGTAAGCCATTCGCATGTGTCCATTGACTTACTCATTACTCCCGCAGCAAATCTTTGGTCTTTAATGTGGGGTAGCGGCCTTAACGTTTGGACACTCATTTAAGCTTGTTTATTTTATATTATAGGGTCATCCTGGAAGTCAAGGAGATGTTGGGGCTCCCGGTGCCGAAGGACCGCAAGTAAGTTAGATTCTTGCAGAAAAACAAATGAACAAAAATGTTTCAGTAGTTTCAATTGGCATTTTTATTTTGAGCCATTTCTGTCAGTGACGCGAGTCCAAATCAAGTCATTTCCACTAATGACTTGTGTCTTAGTGAATAATAATAATAATATAATAATAACGAAGTATTTAAAAAACGCCTTCCATGTCACAAAGACATCACAAAGCGCTGTACATAAAATACACAAATTTAAGAACCTAAAAAACAATCAAGTTAAAAACTAACAATAAAGTGATAAAAAATGTTGCTTAAAAAGATATGTTTTCAAACTAGTTTTAAAGCTTTCAAAAGTATCAGCTGATCGAATTGATGGTAATAGCCTATTCCACAAACGGGGGCCATAAATTGCGAAAGATCGATCACCATAATATTTAGTCATGCCAAGAGGATGCTGTAAACAAAACACACCAGTTGTTGTTGATCGCAGAGTCCGAATACTTAATTTAACACTTAGTCATTAACACTGAAGTCATTTCCACAAGTAACTTGATTCAGGTCAGAAAATTGACTCGAGCCAACTGGATGTGATAGATTTAAATCTTTACGGCGTGGAAATTGTAGATAAGAAAACAATTAAGATAAAATAAAGTTTTAAAAAAAGTCAGAACATTTTAACTGGCTTTTTGACCTTGAATGTTTTCCCTAAATTTTCTTGGAAAATTACACTTTCATTCTTTAATTTATTGCCCTTTTCCTTCCCAGGGTCCTCCGGGAGAGCCAGGGACAGAGGGTGATCAAGGCCATCCAGTACGTACTCTGACATTCAGGTTTTGTTTTACTCTATGTTAACAAGAATGTTTTACTTGAATAAACCATATCGATCATGACATCATCTTGTAGGGCAGAACGTCGTTCCTTAAGGGCATGCATGGGTACTCATTTTGTAGTTACATTCTTGACGAGTTTAAAAAACAAAATGTGCCCCAGAAGATGGCAGCTATTCGATGTAGTCCATGAGATAGACCATCCTAACCCACATTTTACAATTTCTTTGTTTTATGCAAAATTCAACCAGCTTTTTATGATCATTTTGCTGGTGACTTTTCAGGGTCAAGATGGAGAGAATGGTGAACTCGGTTCCCAGGGGCCTCCAGTAAGTCTGTTTTCCCCATTTTGAACAAGCCATTTGTTGTTTGTTTTTTAATTTTAATAATGTTTCTTTTTCTAGAAGTGAGTTTATGAGTCTTTCCTTTAAAATGGAAGCCAAAGTGTGAAATTTTAATGCCTTTGTAAAAAAATGGATTGCCAAGGCTTGCAAATTTTGTTAAAGAAATTTCTGTGCAATTTCTAAATAGTGTAGAATATTTAAAATAATTTACAAAGAATGAGACATGTCTTAATATCATAGCTTTGCTAACATTTGAGAAAATGTGGTGTTTTTTTTGCAGGGTACTCAAGGAATTCGTGGGGTCGCTGGGGAAAACGGTTTGTCTGGACCAGAGGTGAGTTTGACTGGCTGAGTGATATCTACAAAAGAAGAAAAAATGACGCAAAAATCGGGCCAAAATGGTTGAACTATTGTTCAATAACCATTGTTGTTTGGGCTTGTTTATACAAGTAGTCTGCCTCTCTTTTCACTTTTCTAATTGTGCCATTATTTTTTTTAACAAAACCTAGAAATGGGATTCCCTTGAAAGAAGATCAAGTTTTACACTTTTTGTTTTTGTTCTGCATAAATTGAGTAATAACATCTTTTGTAATTCATGGCATTTCTTTTTCAATTGCTTAAGGGATCCAAGGGGCTTGTTGGTTTAAAAGGACAAGACGGTGAACGCGGTCCTGTAGTAAGTACATTCTTTACTCCAATATCTCTAAAATAACATTCTTTTTTTCCAAGGAAAAATTGACTTTCTTCACCTTCCACCTCTGTGGCCCTGGTTCGAATCCCGCCCTGGTCAGTATGTGGATTGGGTTCTCAGTCCCTGCTTGATCCCGTGGGTTTTCCCCTATACAGAATTGTGTCGGGGTTTTCCTCCCACCTCTAAAACTGAGCATTTCTTCATCGTCTTCTCTTCACAGGTTTCTTCAGGCTTACGAGCTACAGTGTCTCAGGTACTTTTGAGGAATCCTTGGTTTCAATACCAGAAAGAATTCATAATAATAACGTTTCTGTTCCCTGTGCAGGGTCCATCGGGAATCCCGGGGCTGTCTGGTTCGCAAGGACAAAAAGGAGCAAAGGTGAAAAGAAAATGTTCTCTTTAAGATTGTCTACAAACATTTTTTTTAAAGCGTCTGCCTTGACTAATACCCACATAATGGTGAGGACTATTTACTGTAGTTTAATTACAAGACACTTTTTCTCCACTACAGGGTGATCTTGGATTGCAAGGCAAGGAAGGGGAAATCGGCAGAGAGGGCAAAGAGGTTAGTTGCATAAAAAACAAATCATTTTAAACTATTTTGACTCTCACAATTTCTGTTTTATTCGCCTTTATATCCTACTTTGTAAGGGCTCAAATCTCTCTCCAAACATACTTATGTTCGTCACCATTGAATTTCTACTTATATACAGGGCCAACTTGGGCATAGGGGATCCGAAGGACCAAAAGGCTACAAAGGGTTAAAGGTAAAAATTAATTTAGTCTAAAGTGAGTGGAAAAAAAGTGGAAAGTATTGTCATAACAATGCAAAAGGAATCATAATACAAAAACGTTATGCTATTTTTCAGGCAACACTGTAGTTGCTATACTTTTAGACATTCGTTAACAGTTTCGCAGTGTGTAAAATTTCTAGTCCAATACACTAAATTTTGCACTTTTTTTTATCTTAGTATGTTTTATTTTTTGGTCTAATTCCCCTTTAAAGTGTGTTCTTAGTAAAATCAAATTTCTGTCCGTCCTCTCATATACTTTTTCTGAATTGTAATAAAGGCTTGATTGTGTTCACACTCTTAATTTAACAGATAAGATATTCATTTTAGGTCAGATTTCACCATAACAGACATGAATTAGCAATTTTTATTTTGTTTTATCCAAAGGGTGAACCCGGACAGCAGGGCCCGGCAGGAGACAGGGGAGAAATAGGCCATCAGGTGGGTATTGGATTTGGGAAATGCCAACATTTTTGGAATTAATTTGAATTCCACTTGGATTCGATTCCATTTTTTTAAACAAAAGTTGACCCTAAAATTAAACAAATATCTTGCAAAGCTGATACAAAAAACAGTGCCAAATGCCTGGAATTTTGTAATTTCTGCATTTATTAACATTCTAAATCGCCGGGTACTTCCCAAAATCACCAAGTTAATGAGAATTAATACCCTCAAAAAAACAAGCCAATCAGCCAAGCAAACAAATCTGAATCAATGGACTGAAAGAATATGGGGTGAGGGAAAATCAGATGGTTCTCTTCGGGATTCGACCCCGAGACCTCCGACTCACTGGACAGATTGACCAAGACCCATGGAGTTGTAAGGACTTGCAGGGCCTTGTGTCGGCCTTTGAATGAGTAGGGAGCTTGCCATTGCACGATGGGAAAGTGAAATACTCAGAAATGACGTCATGCATGTCTACTGTTTGTTCTCTTCCAAATTTCACAACTGGATTTGGGGTGTTTTGGTGTTGTGTAGGGAATGGCTATGTGACTTGGACCAAGGACGTCAGACAATGCTTTTTTAGGTCACATGACTGATTACGCGTCATCATGAAAATAGGAATAGATTTGAGTAGCACAGGAAATTTTGTTGCGGTCAGCTCTTTTCTCCTCGTGTAGTATCTCTTTGCGTCGTCCAATTGAAAGCTTCCAATATGTTTATTTTCACACAGGGTGACTCCGGTTCGCCCGGCCAGCTGGGCCATGAAGGTCCTCCAGGTACCCCAGGGACCCCAGGGAAGCGAGGATCAAGAGGCACCAAAGGGGCTACGGGATCAAAGGTTAGGCTTTCACCAAATAGATGCAACATTTGTCAGTTCTACTTGTTGTTGTTCTGTAGTCATATGTAGCTTTTAGGCAGTCCTTCAGATTCGACATGTGCTATGTGAAAAATTGCACACCTAATTCATCTTCAGCTTAAGTGACCTTTTGTACTTGTAAGGCTGGTTCATACTTCATGTGAAAGCATACGCGAACACAAATCTGACGTAAATCTGACGCCAAACATTTCGCGGCATACATTCACACATGTTGAAACCATTTCAATTGGACTCGAACTCGCAGTGTTCATTTACGAGTCAAGTGCTCTAACCATTACGCCACATTTCTTCCTAAATAATAGAACCTAATTGTTAATGTCTTTTTTTGACAGGGTGATGCTGGTGTGAGGGGTTTCAAGGGAGCTAAGGGACCCAGAGGCCCACGGGGCATGCAAGGTGTGTCTGGCTCACAGGGTGATAGGGGAGACAAGGGAACACAGGTAAGCAATTACCATGGCAACATTTCGGTATAGCAGAAAACGACAAGAAAAAAAACATTGTAACGGATGCCAAAGTATTGCCATAATTGTTTATTATGTTAGAGTAGATACTAAATTACCTATTCATCAAAAAATTACGCTTGGTTTGCATTCCCATGGCGAGATATTTGAACTCAAAATTGCCGACCGTTTCTGCCCAATTTATGAAAACCTTTCACTAATTGACCGTTAGCGGCGCTGTACAGATTCTGGAAATTGTTGTCGTGATACCGGAGAAAACAAGCAAACTGGTACCCGGCTGAGCGCATGGCATTGCTGGTGACCCACATGTATCATGTGCATTACGATACACACGCTTTCATCGCGATCGATCGATCGTGCTTGCGTGTGATTGTGATCGAGCTGCATGCCGCTTGCAAATCACGGGATTCTTTCATATTTTGTAGCGTTTTAGCCAGGATTTCTCCCGAAAATGCCCAGATCGTGTGTACTCGGGGGTTGCACGAGAAATTCTGCAATGGCATCAAAACACCACATGAATTTATTTCTGTTCAAAATTGCACTTTCTGTGTGAAAATAACAACTGATGAAGGTGATTTTTAAAAATGTGTGTTAAAAAAAATGAGTGTGAAATTTTAAATTCTTCTTTAGATATGCTATATGCCCTTATTCCAAGAATTTGCAAAAAGTTCTTGCAAAAATGAAATACTGGGCTTTTAAGGTTGGATAGACTTAAAAGCTTAGAGCTGTAACATCCACCTATATAATGTCACGCTGATTAATAGCCCTCTGGATTGAAAGGCTAAATTCTTTGCTTGACCAATTATTTTATTTTGAATAATCCAGGGAACGGCTGGAGTACCAGGGGTCGAGGGGCAGGAGGGCCCAGTTGGACCAACTGTAAGTACATTATGAATTTATTTATTTAATTAATTAATGAATTTATTTGCTAATTAGTAGATTTGCTTATAATTGAAACAAATTGTATCCCTTGTGTGATTCATACAGCTCCGATGCTTTGTGTGTGATGTGGAGACAAATAACAAAATGTATGTTTTACAAAATGTGCAGTGTTTTACCATTCCGTTTGTGGATTCAGTAATCGAGGAACATATGTGATATTTTTGTCTCCAGGGCAATGAAGGTGCAACAGGGATCAGTGGGCCCAAGGGATACCCCGGAAAACAGGTACATTGCAGAAAATTCCACTTTTACCTGTTGCTTTCTCCCCTAATCAGTGGGGATCCAGCCTTACGAAAATACAGTAACAGACCCTTTGCATGGGCGGCCATGACGGGGGGCAGTCACTTTGTCACTGTGCATCATGCACAGGTAAGCACTTTGTGGATCTATTGTCACATCGTTTAAATATGAAAACCTGCCCCTGTCATCGCAGCCAGTGAAGAGGTCTATATAAAGGGGGGTTCTATCTGACCCCCTGATCTTCAAGAACTCCATTGTATTCTTGTATTTTAATGAAGTTGGATCTGCCACTGAAGATTTTACTGTGAGATATGTGCCTTAAAGTCCTCTCAATCCTAAAAAGCCTTTCATCATGTCTATTTGCAGGGTTCTTCTGGAGATAAGGGAAACACGGGTCGGCACGGCGATCCTGGTACTATTGTGAGTATAATCTCCGTGCCTGTGCAAATTACTCTTATCAATGTTTCTAAAATATCAGTTACTGTTCAGTAAATTCTCAACAGTCCAAATTCTGTCCATTCCTCAGCGGCGTCGCTAGACTTTTTAAAGTGGGGGCACAACATATTAGGTGAGGGGGCACTCAAAGCAGCTTACACATACAGTTGTACAAACCTCAAGTCTCATTTGGGGAGCACAGGGGGGAGGGGGAGCATGACACTTTTGGGGGGTTTCACATGCCCCTTGGCCCCCCTGCCTAAGTTATTTATGAATGGAATAAAGGCAATTTGGAACTCTTTTTCAAGGAATTGTGATTTTAAAAGGTTTATTTTGTGATTTGTCCACAGGGACCACATGGGCCTCCAGGAGATAAAGGTGATCCTGGCGATTCAGGGCAGCAGGTACAAATTATTTCTGTCTTGATCACACATAGATCTTGGAAGGAGTGGTTTCCTTCCTTTGATTATAAATTAACACTGTATGATGCTTGAGGGGTTTCATGGTGAGGTAATTATAAAGCTGAAGATTTTAGGGTACACCATGCATTCAGAATCTCTTTTGGGATAAGAACCGGTTGGTTTCCCGACATTTCAGACAGAGTGCTCTACCTGCCTTCAGAAGAACAAAACTCTAAAACATGAACCCATATTTGAGGCATAATCCGTGCAACACAAGCAAGTTCAAGAGCAACCCTCTGTCTTACAGTTTAATCTCATTTTTTGTCTTTGTTCCAATTTAGGGCGACGTCGGAGCTCAAGGACTAATGGGTCCTTATGGCACATCTGGTGTCCTGGTGAGTTTTATGGCGCCCTGTATTGTTTGATGTGAAATGTCATGCAGTTACCTTCAATTTTGTCAAACTGTCAGTCTTATATGCCCAACACGATATGTATAGGGGCAGAAAGAGGTATAGGGGTAGTATAAAAAAAATCTGTCACATATCGTGACAGGGATTTTTCTCTACTGCCGCTATACCGCAACACACTTCCCTTTTGTTAATGCACTGCCCTGCCCCCCTAAAAGCTTAAAGGAATTCCTTTAAAATTCCTTGGATGTTTGAGACACAATGGGGGAACAATGGTAGGGGGATACCCTCTGTCACATATCATGCTGCATAAGAAACATAATTGTTCGTAAGACCTTTGTATTACAAGGCATTTCTTGTTTACTTTTAACTAAAGCAAAGGCTTTTATAATGATGTTCAGATTACATTTTCGTGTTCATAACTAGTAATTTTAATCTTGTTTTATTTTGATCCTGTTTTAATCCTGCAGGGTCACCATGGCCAGCCTGGTTCACTTGGCAGTCTTGGATTGGCTGGGGTGTCGGGAATTCCGGGCAAACCGGGCGAAAAAGGGAAATCAGGATTGGATGGAAAAACGGTAATCTACGGCGTTTGTGTGTCGGAGTTTGATTTAAGTTTGAAGTCTTCAAGAGCAAGTCTCAATTTAAGTCTCAAGTCATTGCATTAATATCTTGGTTTATAAATAAAAAAAATTCAGCTTGATTTGAAATTTGACCCCTTCTGGCTAAATGTTTCAGATGTCGTGTAGTTTGGGCCTAGTTTTACGACCAGTTCTAAAAATCAGCAGTTTAATCCAAGATAATTGAAATATGAAATAACAATTGAGGTTCCAGACGATACTCGCAAATTCCAGGCGGTGCATGTGTACTGTCCAGAATGTCCATTATATTTTTGCATTTTAATGGGCCAGGATCCAATTGCAATTACTCGGCCCACTGGCTCAGACTGCGCGACATCCGACATGACAACAACGGGGCACAGATTGTGAGTAATATTTGATCTTGAAATCAAATAGAAAATCTTAAGCCCCTCTTGTACTTTTGCCAAATTGTGTTTCCCCTTGCAGGGCCCTCCCGGACCAGCGGGTACCCCAGGCAAGGAAGGACGAGAAGGACAAGAGGTAAAGAATGACACATTACAGGGGTGGATTGCAATAAAGAAAGTTAAGATGTCTTATCTATTAGAACGTCTTAACTAAGACACAACTGGTCAATTTTGTCTTGCAATAAAAGTTTTTGTGCCATAGTCTTGAAAAAATTTAAGACGTGGAATTTAGCTAGGACATATGATGTATGTTTAAACTTTAACTGGTTAAATTGCAATCCACCGCATCAGGATTGTAAAACTGTTTCCAATGCGTAATCTTTATGTGTGATTAAGAATGTGTGTTACGAAAACCAACCTGTGTAGGTCAGCTCAGTACTTCATTTCTTTTTTGTTTAAAACTAGATTTATTAGTTTGGCTTTTTATTGCTTGCAGGGATTAATTGGTTCATCAGGATTGTCTGGAACCCCGGGTCCCCCAGGAGAAAAGGTATGATGAAGACTAAACTGCCTCCTGACCAACATTGCAGCCTGAAACGGCTTTATTTCAGGCCTTCTGTAGACTTGATGTCAAGTCTGTAACTAGACCAGCGTAGTCGCGAATGGACTGGGAATAAGTCTAATTGACCTCTAGTTACAGACTTGAGAAACCTGTTTCCGTTTTGTACACGGTCTATGGAGTTTGCTACCAGAATTGGACGTAGAGAGCTGATTGGTCGAAACGCAGGACTACATTAATATTCATGTTACTCCTCTGACTTGTTCTATGGCAACTGCGTGATTATATATTACTCGCCATGAATGCATCAATGTTGGCGCGAATACAGGTTTCTCAAGTCTCTAGACAGGTACTATTCATAACAACGACTGTTGCGTGTGGGAATTATAGGCCTCAGACGGACCAAATACGACTGTCTAGAGACTTGACCTCAAGTCTAGGCCTTCTGTGGAGCGCTAGCAAAAAGAATGCTTACATTCTGCTGGCTACAATAGTATCCAGACTACCAGACTAAATGTTTGTTGCTATGTAATGTGACTGGGTGCACTTTATCTTTTTCAGGGCAATCCAGGTACTGATGGCACCCCCGGACGTCAAGGTCCTCGCGGAATGCTGGTAATTCAGGAAAATTCACTTTTTTTTGATCGAAGCATTTGTAGCACATTCAACTGTATGTTGTTCACCTTAGTCCCTGCTGTGGAATGTTTATTAATTTTAACAACATGGATCAGTTCAGAAGAATATATATTACACTAACAACAAAAATATTGCAGAATGTTTGACAGAAACAGCCTGAACTTCAGTTTATGTATTTGTTTGTTTACGAATTCACTCACAGGGTCCAGTTGGGCCACCTGGTTTGCATGGGGAACGAGGATTATCTGGCGAAAAGGTAAGGATTGTTAATAATAATAATAATATTATTACAATTTATTACATATTACAATTTGTAATTTAAAGGTGGTTACCATTAGGCTGGGTTCACACTAAGCTTTTTCACGCGTAAATTTTGACGTGTGTCAAAAAAAAAAGCGGTTTGGAGGGTAATTGGAGTACCTCATTTCATATCAAATTCCCTCAAAGCAATGCACTACGCATTTATGCATGATAATCCAGCCTTATAGAAAGACCCCAATTTATTTGAAGATTTGACAATTTTATAAAGACGAGAAACCAAATTCTTAAGTTATTTTACAGTGACATACATGTATGTCTGAGATTTTTATAGAATGACTGTTGTGTTTTGCAGGGTCCTCAGGGTATCACCGGCCAGGGTGGATTGTCAGGGCCTACTGGAGATGCAGGGTTGCCCGGCCCACAGGGACCACCCGGCTTGGCTGGTTCATATGGTGCTCAGGTAGGACAAACTGGGGTTAATAATCCACAAATATGTCGCAAGGGTGCCGTGTGGCACAACAGCAAAGAGCACTGTTCAAAGACTTTCGACCCTTTGCACACTGCATCATACATGAGTAGGTGCTTTATAGATCTATTGTCACGTCATTTAAATATGAAAACCCAGTCCCTAACATGGCTGCTAGTGAAAAGGGTTTAATATGTAAATATTTTAAAATGTGAAAAGTGCTATTTTCACATTCTGATAGGTCTAATTATTCATAAACAGTTCAAATGAAATGGAAATTTTCAGACCCGGCTCAACAATTTTTATGATGGAGAAAATCTAGAGTTTTCTGTGTATAATTAACTAAAATAGCAATTGTTTTATGTATTTGAAATGTTCTTCACCTGTGTTTTGGTGCTTATTCATTTCAGAACCATGGGAAATTTTATCAATGAGTTTTCTGTGCATTCTTTCCCATTCCAGGGGGAATATGGCGACCTTGGACAACCTGGCTTCAATGGTTTCAAGGGAAGTAAGGTAAATGACTCATCAATTAATTCATTGAGTTTGTTAATATTTTGTAACTTTGGTTAAAAATCATCATTGTAGCTAGCCATTTGGCTTGAGTTTTTACACCCAAACTATCCTAATACTAGTCTCAACTTATTCTAATGGCTTGTCTAAGTTTGGCCTGTCTCGACAATAGTTGGGTCTGCTCTAACATATTGTTGGGAAAGCCTAAACAAGAAGTTGAGACTGTTGGCGTAGTTCGGGTGTTAATTGAAATACATGTACGTGGAGGCAGCAAACAAACCACCAGTCGTTTTCACGAAACTTTATGCAATTGCGCAAGTCCACTTACGCCATTTCTTGCGCAATAATTTATGGCGTAAATTAAGTGGACTTGTGCAATGGCATAAAGTTTCGTGAAATCGGCTGCAGTTTTTTTACATGGTGCGTGTACCCTTAAACAAGGTACTTTGCCACGCATTGCTTCTCTCCACCCAGGAGCAAAATGGGTAGCTGAGAGGGCAGCGAAAGTTGATGTGTTTGATTAGCCGTTGAGCGCCTAAGGCAGCCGGGGCTGTATACTCCCTAGGGAGCTGAGATGGTATTTGGAGTGATTTAATGGAGCCCTATGATCAGGGTGATGATAATGTAGGCGCCTTGATCGGGATTCCCCGGATAAGTGCGTGGTATAAATCCATATCATTATTATGTCACGTTTGAGCCTAAAGTACACATGCTCAATATGACGTAGACAATGGACAAGGACTGGTTTGTTAGCTGTCACCAAGCGTCTCAAACGTCTCACATTACGGGGTGAATGGGTCTATAAGATTTGAACATTCCAGAAATTGTAAACGTTTGGGCTAATTTGTGTCTTTTTATCTGTATGCTAGGGATACCAAGGAGACCCTGGCTATGAAGGCCCCATTGGACCACCTGGTTACCACGGTGATGAGGTGAATAGTTTTTATGAAATCAAGATTGTGATTTTGAATATTTTTGAATTTTTGGACTGTCACAGCTTTTTCTTAGAATGGTAAATTGGCCATATAGTGAACTAACCATAGCCACTAACGGTTTTCTCTACCTCCATTGTGCAGGGCATTCCAGGCATTCAGGGTCCCCAGGGCTTTCCAGGAATGATCGGAGGCATTGGAGATTTCGGAGACAGGGTAAGTGCAGTACTTCATTGCATAGATTAAACTTAAGCCTGCTGCGCACCTTTGTGATTTACCAGCCAACCGGACACTGGACCATCGGCTGCGGAAACGAATCAAACAAGTTTCATATGGAACAGTCGTTTGTGTATGATCGGACCGGCCTGAAAATTCAGCCAATTTGGGCCAATAGGCCGGTAACTTGCAAAGGTGGCGGTTGGCTTTACTGACTTGCTAAGCCACTTGCTAAGCCACTTGCTAAGCCACTTGCTAAGCCACTTGCTAAGCCACTTGCTAAGCCACTTGCTAAGCCACTTGCTAAGCCACTTGCTAAGCCACTTGCTAAGCCACTTGCTAAGCCACTTGCTAAGCCACTTGCTAAGCCACTTGCTAAGCCACTTGCTAAGCCACTTGCTAAGCCACTTGCTAAGCCACTTGATGGCCTTAAATACAACACTGATTATTTTGAACAAACAAATTGAATTTCTTTTTCCTCCTACAGGGTCTAAAAGGAGATTCAGGACCAAAGGGCCCACAGGTAATGCAGCTCTCGTTGTTATCAGCAATGTTTCTCCATAAAAATCTTATTTTCTAAGCTTGGCTGTTGGTTTTGGATATATAATATGCAAAGACGTAATGGATCAGACTGCTACTTTAATATGGAAATATTGAAGAATTTGATTAATATCAACATAAATGGATATGAAATCAAGAAATTGTTGAAAACTTTGCGATATTACACTTGCTTCCATTTTTTTTAAATTTTGTTTTCTTTATTATTTAACAGGGTGAAACAGGTCCTCCGGTAAGTCAACTTCTAGATTATTTAATTAAAATATTGGAGATGTGTTTGAATTTTTGAAATATTGATTTTATTAAAACATTGAATGAGAAAATGAATTTTCTTTTGTTAAGGGGTTACAGTTTAAATTTTTGTTTTGTGTGATTGTTTTTCAGGGATCTCCAGGTATACCGGTAAGTTGGGTCACACTTTTGTTTCTTTTTAAACAAAGTCATTGTTTATACTTGAAATAAATTTGATTATGTCATCGGAACAAAATGTATGAATTTAATATTTTTGATCAGAGAATAGAGCTTCTGCACCGGCGGCCATGACAGGGGGCAGGTTTTCTTATTCAAATGATGTGACAATGGAAGCACAAAGCACCTACTCATGCTTGACACAAAGTGAGAATGTGACTGTCCCCTGTTATGGCCGCCGTGCAAAGGCTCTATAGGTCATTTGATGTGCTGTGAACAAAGTGAATTTCAGTTTTAATATTCATATATTATGGATAATTTCATCGATCTATCAGTTGACAGTATTGAATCCCAGCAAATTGTATTTGATATCTTGAATTTAGTTTCAGAAAATGTTTCCACTGAACGACGCAGAGAGCGTGCACAATCTTATTCATCACTTCTTCAGCGTCCCAAGACGAAAAGATGTGGGGGTGAGTTTGCTAACATCGGCATTTTCATACAATTTATTTGTATAAATAGGTCCAAAACCAATTTTTTTTTTACCTATCGTTTGTTGAGAATGTAGGAGTTACACTTCTACAAGGGATGCTTGAGAAACATGTGTTTCAAATCAAATAACTTGAACATGCGAAGCATTACAACCCTTTAGTTTTTGAAATGTACGTCTGAATTGCGCTTTTGTATACGTGTGTTAATGTTGCGGGTTATGCTCTATATTTTTGCTAACATTTCTAACGGTTGTGTTTGTGTGAATGCACTGCTTTTACCATGTACGTGTAGTTGATGTCAAATTAACTGTGACTGTTGCATTGGCAGGATATGGACATCTTCTACATGATGAAATATCTGGTCAAGTACATTGATAACATCAAGCACCCGCTGGGGACCAAGGATATGCCATGTCGGACATGTAGAGACCTGATAGGATGTCATAAGGACATCAGTGAAGGTGGGTTGGTGGAGTGGATGGCATTTCTTTACTATCATTACCCCTGATCATAGGGCTTCATTAAATCACTCCATATACCATCTCAGCTCCCTGGGGGAGTATACAGCCCCGGCTGCCTATTAGGTGCATCAACGTTCACTATCCTCTCAGATACCCATTTACTCCTGGGTGGAGAGAAGCAATGTGTGGCAGAATACTTTGCTCAATGGCACATGCCCCATGGATGGACTGGGATTTGGAACTAACCCATGTTTTAAATACAATCCACTACACCGCTCCGCCACAGTACTCCATATAAGTACTTTAAAAGGCCCAAGTATTTGTAAAGTCAAAACAAAGTGATTGCCTTCAAACCACATTTAACTGATGTACACATTTTAATGTACAAAGATTTTGGGATTCTCTGCTGTGTAACTTATATTAGGCAACACTTTCTTGATGTACTCAACTCTACATTCTTGTGATTTTAGGTTTGTTCTGGATCGATCCTGATATGGGGTGTTCATCAGATGCCATTGAGGTGCATTGTGAATACACAGAGCTTGGAGCTAAATCATGCATCATTCCACCAGATTCATCCTTGGTAAGTTTATCTGGAGATTCAAATTAAACTATGTAGAGTGCTGTGGTCAAGTGTGGAATGCCCCAATCAAACTGTTGATGTGGTTGTGTTCCTTGGCCAGGCAGCCACCTAGTTGAAGTGAAATGGTTCTGGTGATTTCCTGATGGCAGTGGTAATAATGGCAACAGCGCCAGGAGTACCCTGTAGGGGGAATGCCACAATCTAAGTGCTCATAGGGTTGTGTGCAGAGGCAGATCCAGCCTCATTAAAATACAGGAATACAGTGGAATTCAGGGGGGTCAGACCCCCTGAAATCCATTGTATTCCTGTATTTTAATGAGGCTGGATCTGCCATTGGTGTGCCTTTGCCAGGCAGCCACCTAGTTGAAGTGAAATGGTTCTGGTGATTTCCTGATGGCAGTGGTAATAATGGCAACAGCGCCAGGAGTACCCTGTAGGGGGAATGCCACAATCCTAGTGCTGATAGGGTTGTGTGCCTTGGCCAGGTAGCCACCTAGTTGAAGCGAAATGGTTCTGGTGATTCCCTGATGGCAGTGGTAATAATCATTAATGCCAACAGCATCAGGAGTACCCTAGAGGGGTAGATATGTTCGCTATACAAGAATCCACCATTATTATTAAAATATGCACATTTCATAACTTTCTTCATCTGCAGTTTGGCTTTCCTTTGATCAAATTCTTCTAATCTTGGAGTGCCATGGCCGAGCGGGCTAGTAAGTCGTACCCAAGACTTTGGTTAAATCTTCAGGTCGTAGGTTCGAAACCAGGCCTACTCGCGTCCATGGTGCGTGTGTGCCCTTGGGCAACGCACTTTGCCATGCGTTGGCAGTGAAAGAAGATGTGTTTGATTAGCTCATGAGCGCCTAACAGGTTGCTAGGGCTGCATGAGAGGGCTTAAATATGGAATTTTATCAAGAGCCCAATGACCAGGGGTAGTAATAATAATGTAAGAGCTCTTTGAGCATGGATACATGCGCCATATAAATTTAAATTATTATTATTATTATTATAATCTTTCTCAAAATCAGCTCAAGTTTGGCCTGACGTTGCCCCAGATTAAATTCCTACATCTACTCAGTTCCGAAGCCAGTCAAGTAATTACAATCTACTGTTTCAACGTGTCGGTGTGGGCGTCGCCGAGTGACGATTTGACCAATAGCGTCAGCTTCGTGGGTTGGAATGGCGCCATCTTCCAACGCGGCGGTGATCGGCAGCCAAATATTATTAAAGATGGATGCAAGGTGAATCCTATTATTTTGGCATCATAGACATGATAATCGCTTAAAGACAGATTACATGATTGGAAAAACAGGAACAACATCATTACTACAGAATGATGTTAATAAACTGCCTTGTAGAAATTTCAGCCTCAAAGATGCAGTAATACTTTAGAAAACCTTAAAAATCCATGCATGTTTGTTTTTTAAAGCATCTTCAGTTGGCAATTTCTCCAACAAAGGTACCATTTTACACAGAAAAAAATCATATGGTGTTTGTTACCATTGCTATCAACACTTTAAGTCAGGTTTTTCTTGTCAACTTGTGAAGTAAAATTGTGGGTAACTGCAAATGATGTATTGGGGCTTTAAACATGTTATCATTATTATCTCTCAGAATCCGGAGGCAAGGTGGAAGAAATCAATCTTCAGTTTCAAGACACAAGACGTCCAGTTGTTACCCATCGTTAAGGTAGTCATTAACCCTGCGGTTCATAGAACAGAGATTGGTGTTACGGACTTTAAGATTGACGCTGGTGATTTATGCTTCGATTGAAACAAATCTGTCTTTTCTTCCTCACGATTTATTGCTTTGAATTCTGCATACAAAAATTCTTCACCAAAATATGTTCTCTGTGTCTTTACGTGATGTCTATTGGAAATGCCTTTTGGGACTATGGGACTAAAGGCCTTTCGCATTGGACTTTTTTGGGAAACCTTACCAAGACAGCCTGGGATGTTTTCCTCTCAGTAACTTTTCCCGAGTCCAGCGGTTACTTTTTCTGGCCAACTGCTGCCCAGGGAACTTTTCCCTGTGCATGCTCGGTCTCGGTAAATTTTCCCGTATCAAAAAAGTCCAAATGCAGACAGCAGTAAAATTAAGCCATTTTTCATTAAGCCATTTTTCATCTCGGTAAAACCTGCCGAAAAACAAGTCCAATGCGAAAACATATAAATTAACTGATTATTATTATTATAATATTTTTTTTATGTATCAAATAATTTAGTTGGATTTATTAAAACCGTAATTAATATGGATTTCTTTTTTAACATTGATGCTATTTTCTTGCCCGATATATTATTGTAACTCTATTTTCTTTATTTTCTTTATTTTTTCTTTATTTTTTTTACAAGGAACAATTCCTTATTCCTGATAGTTTAGTGATTGATTTGTGGAAAGTAAAATTTGAAACTTTGAAGTCGCCTTTTTATGTGATTTAATGAGTGGATTGCATTATCTACCTCTTGTTGTTACCATGCTGCATGCCCAAACAAAAAGTTGTTGCTATATTTTTGCAGTATTGTAGTTGGAAATTTCCCAAATGATTATTCGAGATTATTCGTACCATGAACATTATACCAAGAAAACTACCTAGAAAATTAGTCTACTCCAAACACTGCCATTGTTGCTTTTGTGAAATAGTAATGTAAAGTGTGCCCTCTTTTTCCAGCATTTTGCGGCTGTAATCACTAAAATAAGACTTCAGTTCTGGCAGCAATACCGCACTAACGACTCAAAATATATTTTTCCATCTTAAATTTTTTGCCAAAAAATAGATTTTTAAGCTGTAAATAGCCAATTAAGCTAGAAATAGTTTTAGCTAATAATGTAAATTATACGTGAAGTTCATGTCGTTTTTCAGACTTTTATAAATCAAAATAGGATGGGATTTCTTTAACGCCTTGTAGGTTGAAATCCGTTTTAGCTACTTTATCAGGATCAAATTTAAATAACAGCTCGATGGTGCTATTAAATTTAACTTTAATATTTTGTTATTCCTGGGCTTTTTTGTGGTTTTTTTTGTGTGCAGTTTTTACAGAATTGTTGTACTTGGGGTGTGGGGGGGGAGACCTGGGATTAATTATAAAGCCTGTTTAATTTATGAATGTAAAATTTATCATTTTGATAGAAAACTGAGGGACGTAGCTAGTGTTCCCCGCAGCTGAATCTTAGATGAATGTGATTTTTAGGGTTAGTCATTAGGTGCGTTCCGACAATCATTGTTAACTTACTTTAACCTTTTGAAACACAGATTGTTTTGGAACACTATTGTTTTGGGCGGTCACTAGCGACCGCCCTGTGCATTCAAGGGTTAAAGTAAGTCGTTGGTAGTGGGCTCTCGTGAGGAAGCTCGTAAGTAGTGACCGTGTGGACGTACTTACAAGTTACCAAAAACGATTTACCCGCAAGAAATCTTATGAGTAGCGTGCTACTTACAAGCGCCCGTCGTTAGTATATGGGTCGTGGGCATGCTTTCGCGCCGTTGTACTTGTTAAAGCATTGTGTGGACACGCATCGTTGGTAGTGGGATAAATTCTTTTTGTCGACGTTAAGTTTACCTTTGAAGGTATTGCCCGTCTGAACATACCTAAAGTTTAAATATGGTTATATCAGGTCACTTGAAATTTAAAAACTCTGCTTGACATATTTTATGTTTTGAAACACCGGATACAGGTATGCAAGAAGTACCAAGTACTAATTTGTCTATTCTTGCACCTTGGTATCCTCACCATAGAATCTTCAAACATCATAGTCTTAAGTTTCTTTATTTCATTTCTTTGGGTTTGTAGCTAAGCTGTAAAATATTAGCAGAATTGTTTATTGTCTCAAAACTGCATTATATCTAAATAGTCAATAGATTTATTTCATGATGAGCTTAGCAAAATTCTGTTTAGAGCTTAGTATTTTAAGTTTTTATAAGCTTGAGAGACATTTCAAATGGTGCTTTAAAAGATGGGTAATAAAATATAAATATTTAATTTGTTGTGCATTTGTTTGGGGCATTAGGTTCAATGTGGTCTTAATAATCCTTGCCTTTAAAGGTAGTCTACTTGTTTGGTAATTACCCCCCCCCCCCCACCCCCCAAAGAAAAATCTACTTGTTATCAAGATGGTAATGGTAGTAATCATCCTGTGAAATTATTTCGTCTGAAGTGCCCCCATTCATGAGAAAAATGACAAAACTATTTGAATGTAGGCGATCTTTGGAGCCATTCATTCATGCACAAAAGCCGTATTTGGATTTTTCAGGTTTTCTAAACTATTACTGCAGCTATGTGGCTGAAATTATTACAAGGTAGTTTTCTCGACCTATGCTTTTAATTACCAGTGGAAATCATGCCGTTTTTAACAGTTTACCAAACAAGTATACTACCTTTAATTTTAATCCTTTTAAGTGTAGAGTTTCAGAAATGATTATACTGGACCCCTGTAGCAACAGTTATCCACTTGTGTACTTAGACACTCGGTGCAGAACTGAAAATACTACATTAATTCCTGGATGACCTTCAGCTATTACAAGTTATTACATTTCCTATGATTTCACCATAAAATCCACAAATTTAATAGCCCTTTTGAGGTGATGAGTCGCATATATAGATCCTACCCCAGCCTTCTTCAGTCCAGTATGTGTGAAATGTGTGTATACAGTTTCCTTTTGTTAACTGCCTTTATCTGTCATAGTTCTGTAGCATTTTAACTTGTAAGTAGTTGGTATGCGATACATAAATAAATGTCATCACTAGATTTGCGTATGTTTGTATTATCTTAATTGATGTTTGTTATAAACGCCAGGAACATGCTCAACACAACAGAACATGATGCAGAAAGAATTGAGAAGTTGATCACGGGCTGAACAATTCCTAAGTGTTTCCTCACAAAATCTTAAATTTTTCCCACTCAAAATTTTGGGTTTTTCCATCGCATCTGCACATTCTAAAGCCAGATGAGTCATTTTAAAGAAAGAAAAAAATTATGATCAACTTCTCAACTCTTACCAGCCAGACACCCAAAAAGTGAGTCAATAATCCAATGCACCTGTCCTAGGCTGGATCCAAATTAGTAGCTTTGGCTGCGGCTGCGGCTGCGGCTGTTGCTATGTTGTTTCTAAGGACTTACATTGTCCGCCCATAGCAACAGCATAGCCGCAGCCAAAGCCACTAATAAGCCAGTTGCGTGATAGATTTGCATAAATCCTAGAGTCCTGCCTCTGCGCTATGGCGCTCGCATAATAAGAGAGTACTGCACCAGACTACCAGGCCGTTGGCAACGGTTGCCAAGTGGCAAGGGGGTGCACGCTAGAACATGTTAGCCGGCGCGAAAGTCTGTACGGTACCTGGAATACCTCGCACAGTACTCTATGCATTTTGAAGCTGGACCATCCGAAATTACATGTTGAAATTGCATGTTAAAACATGTACTCGCCATGAAGTTTCGTCAAAATAACGAGTTAGAACGTCTTGTTTGACTCGAAATGAACGTTAACTTTGAAAGCTGGATTGTTCCCAATCTGTGCATGATCAATTCAAGAAAAGAGTAACGATTTCGGGTTATGAGACCGGTTCAAAGTTGCCGATTGAACGTCGAACCCGAACGAAGGGAGACGTATACACTTTACAGCAAACTTGACTTGAAATAGGGGAAATAAGATGACATGCAGCTAGTAAATCTTGCCACAATATGATAAAAAATTAATATCGCCGTTGATTGTTTAATATCCATTCGACGGAACTTCGTCAGAAATTGGCGAGTTTTGCTGTTTCAGATCGCCGTTCAACGCGACAGCGAGCGACTCTCGTTTTGCGTACATGACCGGCATATTCCGAAGCCCAAGTAAAATCGCGAGAAATACATCAACGTACGCGACTTAATTAAGTGGAGATATAAATACCGTACACCCTCGCCACTAATTCTTTCTAATATTACATGATATTATGCCCCCATAAAGTTTAAATTTGGTTAGGAAACGTGATTTGGTTTAATAGGAAACATGAATTTTGCGTGTGTGGACCGGGAAAAATGGAAATGCGAAAATTATGCGATGCCTACTAAATATACCAAAATAAAAAGGTCGATCGTATCCCGGTTCGTGTTTGCTAGACAGATTTGTGAAACTGAGGACTGTTAGGAGATATAATTGTTTGTCTTTGTTTAAAATTTTATTCTAATCGAAGTGTGTTACGGGTGCTGTTTGTCGCCCACAAATTAGAGCCTGCCCTTTTTTCCCATCTCAATTTTTAGTGGTGAATTCCGTATTCCGCACGGATAGACAAACTCAACAACGTATAACACAACAACCGCTCGGTCAAGTTTTTGCAGCCAAAGTATTTCTAAAATCTGTTGTAACTTGTATGTAGCTAGATAATCATTTTAATTCATAATTGAATTACTTTTGATTTTACCCAAGTTGCTGCGAGACGTCGATCATTTGCGGAAACAAACAGGCATGACCTTTTCTTTTCAAAAAATTCGGAAGGTGTATTTGAAATCGTATGCCGGTCTTGTACGCAAAACGAGAGTCGCTCGCTGTTATGTTGAACGCGCGTTTTGGAACAGTAAAACTCGCCAATTTCTGACGATGTTCCGTCAAATGGATAAACAATCAACGGCGCTATTAATTTTATCATATTGGCAAGATTTACAATCTGCATGTCATCTTATTTCCCCTATTTCAAGTCAAATTTGGTGTCTAGTGTATACGTCTCCCTTCGTTCGGGTTCGTGACGTTAAATCGGCAGCTTCAAACCAGTCTTATAACCCGAAATCGTTACTCTTTTTTTTGAATTTATCATGCACAGATTGGGAACGATCCAGCTTTCAAAGTTAACGTCTATTTCGAGTCAAACAAGACGTTCTAACTCGTTATTTTGACGAAATTTCATGGCGAGTACATGTTTTAACATGCAATTTCAACATGTAATTTCGGATGGTCCAGCTTCAAAATGCATAGAGTACTGTGCGAGGTATTCCAGGTACCGTACAGACTTTCGCGCCGGCTAACATGTTCTAGCGTGCACCCCCTTGCCACTTGGCAACCGTTGCCAACGGCCTGGTAGTCTGGTGCAGTACTCTCTTATTATGCGAGCGCCATAGCGCAGAGGCAGGACTCTAGGATTTATGCAAATCTATCACGCAACTGGCTTATTCGGATCCAGCCTCACTTCGTGCACCTGTCACCCCTGCAAACGATGAAGTGCGCCACCAACAGTCAACTTGCACTAGGCCAGCGTACTCAGTTTAGTTCATCAACGTTCAACATGCATACATACATTGCTAGCTGCATGCGCTAGCATAATATTAGCAGAATTATATCGGCGGTTTTTCATTGATTGCCACGCCACGGTTCTGTCAAAATAACTGTCAAAATGGAGTAAATAAAGAACATTTGTTTTCGGATGACGGACATGGCTGACGTTTACGACATTGTGCCTCCGCTGCCCCCGAGGTACCGCTTCAGGGACCTTGTGTTGGGCGAGCATTACGGGGAAGAAGAAGGCAGGTAGGCAAATGAATTCCGTCTGTCCGGTCCGTTGTTTGTAGATCGCATAATTGTTAAATTACCGTAATTTCAAATCGAATATTATTGGCATAAAACATTTTGTCACACTTATTGGTTTTGTCACACTTAGGCCATGCATGGAGGAAGAAACACATGTAATGTAGGCCACGTACAATTTTCGCAGGGACAAAACACATTCTTAAAAAAAAAAATTGGTTTCAAGGATTCATTCATTTTGCCTTCAATTTAAAAAAAAATTCCTCGCTGGACTTGCAAATAAGTGAAAACTAAATAATTATACGCCAAATGAATTATAGTAGGCCTACCCTTTTTAATGCAAAGCTGCTCTCCCGTTTTTTTTTTTTCAACGACTGAACCTATGACATGCATGATGTGAAAGTCACTTACACTTGGGCTGACCATAATGCAGAAGCATTAATAGCACCAATTGCATACATGTGCATACTCGATACAGGGGCGGATCCAGGAATTTTTCCAGGGGGTGGTTTCGGCCCGTCAGATTTTGTTATATATATATATACATATGTATGCAATCTATCACTTGTACATTGCTAAGTGATGCACTTACCTTATGATGGGGAAGACTTGTATATATATATTTTTTTTTAAGAGCAGAGGGGGGGGGGGGGGGGGGGGGGGGGTTTGACCCCCAAAACCCTCCCCCTGGATCCGCGCCTGCGATACTTGATCAAAATCATCCAAATGTAACTCATGACCAAATCAAAATCAGTCTGTTCTGGGCAGGAAAAATGTATCATAAAGTTGTGCACATGTACGCAGTTCGTACTGGTTTGTGCAGAAGAAATAACGTGGCTGTCCAAGCATGTCGATTCACAACTGTTTTACATATCGTCAAAAACCACCGAAGTTTTGTAAACTAATATATCTGAAGCGTAAAGCAGGGTGTTGAACGCACCGCCATATGCGTCCGCATAAAAATTGCTGATGATGCATTTTTGTCCCTATGTGGTTCCAAGAACCTCAGCGCAGTGTTCCCAGAACCCCAGTGCAGTGTACTAACACAATATGTGGTTGGGTACCAGCCTCTTCCATGTCTGAACGAGCTCGTTACTTGTTAATGTGAGTTCAAAAATAGGTCATTTCTAGAAGTCTTTTTCTTTTGAAATACTAATCCTGTGCATTTGGATATTTTGCATGGAGGTTCCAATGTGAGTAGAAATTATGCTACAGCTATTAGCACTGTGAAAAATAGTCGGAAAAGCAAATTTCCAGAAAATCTGAACACGCTCCTTTTTTTTTTTTTAATTCCTTTTTTTATTAAAAAAAAAGGAACACACATAACCCAGGTTATCAGTCCTTTTACGGACCACATACAGGGTAAAACTTGCAAAACAAGATACATGTACATCCACCATGGAGCTATAGCTCCATGCATACACATAGTTACAAAGTATGAAAATATAAAAAAATACTAGTTAAAATTAATTTGATGTAGGCCTATGTGAAAAAATAGAAAATAAAAAAAATATTTGGGGAATTTCTATGGGTCAACAAAATGTAATAATCTTAAATCAACAAAATGTAATCTCCTCTGCAACCTCTGAGAACTGAGATACCGGGGAAAACTGATACCGTAGTTTTGTGCCACGTACTAGACTTACAACATAGCTGTTTTTTTCAATTTGCTAAAAAGCACCATGAATTCCCTAGTGGTGGCAGTAATGATCAATCGTCTCTACAGATCCTGCTTGCAGACTGTCTCCAAATGTCAAGCTTGGGTTGGCTAAATTAGTTTTTGTGTCCAAGCAACACAATGTTCCCGTCAAACTCTGATCGGTTACGTGTTCAGCATCGGACTCATTTTTACACGATCAGCTCAAAATTGAAACTTGTCTGTCCGTAAATGAATAGTGTGATGTTTTTCAAGTGACATGGTTTGGCTTTTCGTTGTCATTTTTCTTTGATTGCCTGTATTGTAGTTTGCATAATCTTGATCGTTGTTGACAGGAAGATTCAGTGACACAGCTCCCTTTCTTGCATATTATTAATTTTAGGCCACAATTCTGCTCGATTGTCATTATTTTCTGGAAGTAAGATCATTTGTTAAATGTATACAGAAGATGTTTTTAGAGCCGTCTAAAGTAGTACTTTTGGTATTTTTTCCGTATACATTGAACAAAAATTTAACGGAAATTACCTCCTAGAATCAACAGATAATCTAATTTTAAGATATACTTCCAACTTGCACTTTTGTCGGAAATGTTGCTTTACTGTAGAAAAATCATTTTCTCCTTTAAAAATTGCATTAAGTTAGTGCACAAGACAACCATTTCTGCGCGCGCGTAGCGCCCTCTGTTTTTGCGCTTACGTACGGACCGCTCGCGCCGTAATTTTGTGCATTACTTTATGCAGTAATTTTATCATTTATTTATCTCAAAAATGCAACATTTGCGACAAAAGTGCAAGTGGGAAGTATATATCTTAAAATTGGATGATCTGTTGATTCCAGGGGGTAATTTCATTCAAATCTACTGTACTTTTGCGTACAGTACACATAAAACCTTAAAATTTCCTAAAATTTGCGAAAATGTTTTTGTTGTTATAAATGCCATCCAGTGTTTACAAACAAGGAACAGACTCTTGCAAGTCGAAAAATGCTTAAAGTAGGCTCATGCCTTTTGTAGTAAGTACTTGATTCCATTTTTCACACAAAGAAATACTTTGCAATGATTTTGGGCCATTTTAATAAGACCTTAAATTTACTCTTGAAGGGAAAAAAGCCACCCTTGGCCTCACATTTCTTGAGTAATGCAGCGCTCATCAGCCATCACAAATGCAGCAGCTGCCAAAACATTCCAATCCTCTTTGATGGCTGTCAATGTTTACGATGTCTAAGATATATGGGAAGATGTTTCCAAGGAGCATGTACATCCAGCAATTTTGGGTCAATAGATAATTGCTTTCAGATTATCAGTTAATTTGATTAAATGCCGTGGCACTGAATCACCAGACCCCAAGTTCAAGGATTTGCTTATTTACTTAATTGGTTTATTATACCTAATTCTAGACCTAGCGACTGTATTTATTTAGGACAGGTCTATTTAAAAAAAATAATAATAATTTTAAAAAAAAAAATTCTTGTACATTATTGCAAATTTATTAAATTTTTGATATAGATCTTAAATAGCAAACCAAGAAAGTTCTCTAAAATTCTAAAATTTATCTTTAGATGCCAAATTTTTTTTCTCCGGCGAATAAGCTTAAACTTTAAAGGCAGTATACATCATTGGTAATCTCGAACTGTTCACAGATTTACGCCTAACTTACACAATATAAACATGATGACCGTAGAAAACTTCCCTTGAAATGGTTTTTTCTGAAGTGCTATAGTCTTTGAGAAATGAGTAAAACAATTAGTTTTCGTCTCATGAAAATTCAATTTGCCCAAAACCATTTCGCCCAAGTGCCATTTCGCCCTAAACCACTTCGCCCGAGTGCCATTTCGCCCCAAATTACTTCGTCCAAACACTACATCGCCCAAATGCCACTTCGCCTCAAAACCACTTCATGCACAGGCCTTGGTTCAGGGCGAAGTGGTTTTGAGGCGAAATCACTGCAAACCCTTTTTTGACTTTTCTAAAAAGTTAGACGAAGTACGGGGCTGGTTTTTGCTCAGGTTGGTTTTAATCATGCATATTTTCAATCAAACAGGGGGATAAAACTATTTGTAACAGTTTACCAATCATGTATACTATCTTTAACAACCAGTATTATGATTTTGGTAAAATGCAAAACTCCAAATGCGGGGTCCTAAGGGGTTTGGGGTGTACAAGTATTCAGAAATTCCTTGTCTAAGGCAGGTGTCGCATAGCAAATTCTTGAAGTTTTGTCATGCTGCCAAAGTTTCAAAATTGTACCGTTGCTCATAGCTGCATACCCAGCATGATGTAAAGATACATGCACGTCAGGCATCTATGAATTATTAATTTAATTCATAACCCTGTGGTTCCGTTCTGACATAACTCATTCTTTTATCATTCCTGAATGCTGCTGAATGGGATATGTGACAATTGTGTTGCCTTCGGATCAATCCGTTGCATTATGAATGACCCACAGGTGTAGCCTAGGCCTCCTTTTTCCCCCCTCAAACCACTGACTGAAATGGAATGAAATTTACATTTTAAATAAAATGTATTTATAAGGGAATTGATGAAGTCCTCGATCGAGATTGAATATATCAAAATTGCAATGACATTTACTTGGAAATCTAAAGCAATTCACTAACTCTGCTGGGATTGTGCGGTTTCAGCATCGGGCAGACATTGTATGGACTTTGGCTGAAGCATGGAAATTTTTTGGCATTCGTAGAAATTAAATTGTTACTTTGAATTATAATTTATGGTTAAGAATCTCAACCAAAGCACCTTGGAAATAGCCAAAATAACTTAAAGGTAAAATGCACACAAAATTCAAATGGCTCAGCCTGTCCGATAATGCTTAAATCTGGGAGAAAAGATCTCATTTTAAATACATTGTAATACTGCTAATTATTTCTGTTCTTGGTACTTTAGAGCGATCCCCAGATGTATGAGAAAATGTTTCATTGTATTCCCAAAAGTTTGATGGATTAAGCACGATTTAATATGATTTTTCACTCATCCTAAGGAATTAAAGTTAATTAATATGTTGACATCAGGGACAATTGCATCAGGGAGAATGAATATTAATTATTTTGACCTGACCCACCCGACGTGACTTGGTTAGCACTATATAGACCGTATCGAATAGCCGCCATTTCGTGGGGCAGTTTCTTTGTTCCTTGAGACATGATGCATGAGACATATTGTGCTTCCATTGTTGAACGGTTTAAGTAACAAAAGGTGCCCCACGAAATGGCGGCTATTCCTTACAGTCTATACTTAGTGCTTCCCCGAGACACTATGAAAAAAACTTCATAGCGTTCTCAGGTGGGACTCGAACACACGACATCCTGCATACCAGGCAGACGTCTAAATACAAAATACAATCTACATAGCCAATATTACATAAAGTCTTTCAGAAGAGAGGAGGAGCATGGGAAATGTATTGACAATTTATGAAATAGACGAGACAGACATGTTTTACATTGTACATTTCTGCGCAGCATCAGCGATATCTCCAATTACACCACAATGGTGTTTACAAATTTTCCAAGTACAAATTGTATTCTGCTGAGCTGATTGTCAATGCATAAACGTATTCATAGAATTTGTTTGAATCTGTGCACGTCCTAAGTTACTTTGTGTAATGGACACTGTAGATGAATAAGAATCTAAGCTGCATGCCCACTCATCCCAGATCCAGTAGTTGTCAGATTATGTTTCAAGACACGACCTCCTCTCAAGGGCGATTGATGTATGACAAGATAATGCACAATACAGCCGATCCATACAGGTTCAGCTTGAGTATAGTGCTCTTTGTAAGTGGACTGAAAAGGCCAGGATCTGTCGCCATGCAGCATTTGAATTTGTACTCGTGTACCCGGGACAAGAGCAATCGATGTTTGAAGCCGTGCAAAGGGCAAGCGATATCGTCTGTTTTCTCTGTGGAAATGGTGCATCATTTCAAAAGGAACAAGACAAACTGCATCGTCTGCACGTAGTGCGTGTCGTTGCAGTGATTGCCAGTGGTATTGAGCAGAATCCAAAATGAGCAAAATTTTAGACAATAATTTTTCGTAGCCACGAAGTGCATTGCATGGATAATCCAAGTGTGACCTTTGCAAGAATAGACTCTTTGCATGGCGGCCATTTTAGGGGCCAATCACATTGTCACTGTAATGTCATGCATATGTGTAGGCGCATTTCTGTAATAAATTTAAATTATATGAAAACTTGCCCGGGACATACATGTACCGGTATAGGTTAACTTTTTGACAGAACCTTTATTACCTCATAGTGTGAACAAAGTAGTGTGGTTGCTGTTGTTCTTTAGGTGAATGCTAGGAAAAGCAGAGAGCCTATAAACTTTCCTGGATTTTGCAATACATCTATAAATCTCTGAGGTTGTTAACAGACAATCCAGGACGATTTTAATCTATGTCATGAGTCATTTTCGAGGAAATATGTTACAAAATCCGGGAGGTTTGGCAGCTCTGGAGAAGGTCCACATTTTCTTGAGTTCACCTCTCACCATAAAAAATCATGCCTTCAGGCGTTCGGCCCTCTCCCCCTAGCCCTCCGTCCACCGTCCCCTCCCCTGCCCCACTCTATCCAGGTTGCTCTGCAGCTGTAGCCAGCATTTACCAAATTACTTGCGTCAAGCCTACGAACACGCACTGTCATCCTCCATTTAAACTATGCACATGGATTTAATCAATTCTCATTTAGCGTTAGCGCAGCAGGGTGGAACAGGAATAGGCTTGACACTTGTGCTCTTTGTTAAGACCAAGCCTTCATTAGGGGACTCAGCTGTATATTTTGTTGAGAACTTTGGCCCAGGGGCTTTGAAGGTGTTCCATGGTCTCTGCTTTGAATTATGCACATTTTGGATTACCGTAAATGGACGAATAATTGACAACAGACGCATATTTCAATAATGTGAAAGTATAAAAGGCATTTCTATTCAGTACATGTATGTCCATATTTTCAAAACATTTTGCCTAGCAAAAAGAAAGACTTATAATTTTTTTAAAATCCCATTTTGGTTTGTGTTTGGGTGGAATGACATGAGCCAAATGGAAACATCATACTCAAGATGTGGATATATCTGAAGTTAGGGAAATAGGTGCTGCTTTTACAGAAATATCAGAATAACTATGTAAAAATCCCTTACATAATGATATTTTTAAAAATTATTACACAAGGATATGTTCTGTTTCATGTTTTACTAAAAGTACTTTCCACTAATTGCCTAAATACAAGACTCTATTGGGGCAAATCCAGAGAGATGCTAATATAAGATTAGATGCTTGAGACAGGGGTGTGAAATTTCAAATTTTTAGCTGATTTCAGATTTGTTTTTTTAATGTGTCAAAATTTAATTTCAGCTTTTTTTCTCCCAACATTTCTGCTTTTTAACCCATGCGTAAGCGTTGATTTTATTTTCCACTTTCTACAGTATGGTACTTGCCACTTGCTAGCGAACGCCATGTGCAAGCCAACATTCAGTACACAATTTCATTCTCGAAGCCATAAAATGCACTTACTGGGGACATTAATTCATCAAGATGTCAGTGCAACTTAAGTAGGCCCCCCCCGGACCCCACGCCGTTAGGGCTTCGGGCTTCGCGCTCGCAAATTCAGCTTCACGGCTGTAGTTTTATATTTTTTCAGATTTTTTTGGGGTTCTCCACTCACACCCCTGTTGAGATGTGGTCTTCATTTTGCTGTCTAGACAGAACAGGTGCAACCCGCCTATGCCACGTGCTTCTTGAATCCGAATCACATAATGCTCTCTTGTAGCTAAAAATGTCTTGATGATCACGATGGTAACATTAAAATAATGTTGGCCCTATATATGTGTTGCCCCCCCCCCCCCCCCCCCCCCCCACCCCCATTTTGTCTAGATAATTTGGGTCAGCATAATTAAGACCACATTGTCCTTCAAAATGATTATTTGATGTAGGGGAGCTCATACAAGCCCCTTGACCTTTGTATTTTCAGTCTTGTGGGTGGGTGCCCTCTAAAACATATACACTGATGATAAATTGGAGTAATTTATAGAGGCAGTGTTTCAGAAAAGTTTAGGGATTTTTTTCTAGTGATGGTATGGCTATTCTGACATTGCTAATAGGTGATACTCACAATAAGTTAGGAATATTGGTATGTTGTCAATTTTGGGTTTTTTTCTTTAAATGACTGTTTTTCACCTATTCCTGTGACAAGGTGTGTCTGTCATACAGATACAATAGTCTCATTATATACAAAATCATTCAAGCGGAATGCTGTACCCACAATAAAATATCTGCGTACACCCCACAATATCCCTAACTTATTGTGAGTCTAGTGTACATACATATATTTTTTTCTTGAGAAAATGACCACACATCTTGCATAGTGATTTCGCACTGTTGTTTACACTGTCTTTCATTTATTACCAAAAAGGTTTTTCATAGTAATTTAGCATATTTTTGTTTTCTGATGCATATAAGCTTTAATGTTGAATATCCAGCAATGCCATTTTAGTCTAAACGTGGGCGTGAGTCCCTTGAGGATAAAGGCAGTTCCCGCTTTGTGTGTGAGATGTTTACAGTATAGCAAAGTAAAATGCAGTGTGTATAATAATATATTCATCTAAATCCCCCGAGTGCTCTTCAGCGATTGTATCTGCAAGCATATGCTAACAAGTGAAGAAGATGCTCAGTGTTTATTTGCATAGGCGCAATATTTGGAGGCACTTCAATAGTAGAAAAGTAGAAAGTCGCTATAAATAACATGTTGAGATCCTTAAAATGTGTTCATGTTTTACTGGTACAGTGTAGTTTGTTATAATGGATAAATAGTTACTTTCTATACCCATCAAAAACAAAAATAATAATAATTGCAACTGCCAATATTTTGTAAATTAGCCACCACGGAGCAGCGAAATTACACACAATTCATGTGAAGCATTGTACATTACATCTGCAACAATCATTGTCTGAGGCTTGTGACCTTATTGGGTCTGCCAGACATACATGTGTGCTTCGTAACGTTTATGAAATTGAGCTAAATGTTTTTTTTTTGGGTCGAGTATAAGTTAATAATTATGTCGATTCATGAGTGATGCTTGCTGTACCGTAGGGCAATGTTCATTGTGATGGTGTTTGATATGCCAACTTTCCATTTTTAATATAATACGCAAACCTTCAAGGTTTATTTTTATTTTCTTCCCCCCTCAAAACTGGACCATATCCCTCAAAATCTGACATAATGCCTCTAGTATTCTGCTAAACTAAGTCCATTAAAATCAGGCCAAACCTAGTGTGGGGGTTTAATGAAATGCCAGGTTCATATAGCTTGGATATTCTTTGCATTAAATGCTTCTTTTTTGTGATACTGACAAACAAATTTACAAATGTGACTCAAATTCTCAGTCACTAATTGTAAACAATTTTATTTAATTTTATCTCCTGTCCTATGTTACAAATCACTAACCCTCAAATGACCAAAAGCCACTAAATATTTTAAAACTGAAAACAATGGTGATGTGGACAATTTTTCTATCAGTCGATACGTGCCGTAATTAGCCAAAAGGGACTAAATTTGCTGAGTAATATTCCCCATCTCCGCTTCCTTCTCCCATCCCCGCCACATCAAGCCAAATCACCATGGCACACCGCTGTGATGACACGACCAAAGCGCGCACACCGCTACCGCGGGTCGGCCATGCATACCTAATGTCCTCTTTAGGGAACAATTTGTGGTGTTACCAAGGCAACACCAGAGATGAGTCAAATGCATCCATTGACACTCGGTTAGTCGTCGCACCCACATGAAGTGATACAAGTATTGACAATGCCGTTCATACAATGCCATTCATTTCACCTGTCATTATGAATTTCATCACAATTCATCATCATCAACAGTTCTTTATTCAGGTTAAGAATTATTTTATCTTGTCCTGAGTTGTGTCCATGTTCATAATGCCAAACATTTATCACAATAACAATACTAGAATTGCACCCCAACTGGTTTTTACACTTCAACCCCAACAGTCATGAATATTTCATAATTTTACAGACTCAATGGCCCAGAGGATTAGGCCAAACAAAATAAATGGTGCGTTTACGGTAACGGCCTAAAAAAAATCTAGGTAGGTAGGAAAATAATTTTATTTTGTCATTTATTTTTACATTTCAGTTTATGCATTTGCATGTTGTTTTGCAATGTTTGAAACTCACTATTAACACTATTAACCATGTTCATGTACAAGTGTAGAAAATGTTGTGTCCGTTGGAAATTATTGCAAATAGTGCTCGTTTAAAATTATCAACTTGAAAATTGGCAATAAAAAGTTTGAGGTCGGTAATTTGGCCTAAAAAATTCCAGGTAGGTCGGGTTACCGTAAACACACCATTTATTTTGTTTGGCATCAGGATGAATTGTTGCAAAAAGGTGTGAAATTATCTGAAAAGTCAAGTTTTAATAACATGATGAAAATTCTATACTCCACACATTCAGTCAAATGGCTAATAACAACATAAGTTAAAATATCCATTCTTCCCATCAGCTTTAAGCCTAATTAATTCTCAAGTTGCATAATGAATGTATGGTGCATGCAAATGAAGCCAATTTGCAATTATTGTTAGTCTAGTCACAGTCATCAATTGGAAAAAGCTGTAGAGGTTAATTGCATACAATACAGTTGTAGCTGTGCAACCAAGGCCATTCTTGTCATTATTTTTACCCAAGGGTAGTCTTTTCTTGACAAGGCAAGGTAATTGCTATTCTTACTCATATGGACATTAATTATGCATTCTCTGTACGTGTTGTGCAATTAGGGGTTTATATTAATGAGCAACGCTTAAATAAATTTAAAGGTAGAGTCGGGTATTGAGGTTTTTCCCCCACATGCTTTTTGGACGTCTGTGTTCAAATCGCGCGGATATCATGCGCCTTCCACGCATTTTTACATTCTAGCGAGCATTACATGTATTATATCATACTTTGTATTCTAGACATCGACAACCCTGTGAAAAATGCCGTTTTTATACGGCCGTTTTTGCGCCTTGCCTAGACTTGCCCAGGTCTGATTACCCGTGTTTGGTCTGTGCCCTCTGGACTGGTGGCCTGTCAAATCTCTTTTCGTCTGTCTCAGGAGACAGAGGAAACAGAAGAAAACAGATTGGCCAGGCCTCCAGTCCGGAGGGCGCGCTACGCGTTGCAGACCGAGCACGGGTGGTCAGACTTGGTCAAGTCTACATCTTGAATTATTAGCGGACCGCCAAGAATTTAAAGTAATTGTTCGATAACTAAACTATGCTCGATTTTTGTTCGTTGATATCTCACTTGAAAGCGAATAACTTTTATGTTTCTGAAAAAAAAATTATTAAAAAAACTTTTATTTTTTGAGGTGCCACACCTAAAACACACGGACTGTATATCTTTAAAGATATTTCATTTATTTTGAGGCCTTTGTACAGACATATAATATTGATCACAAAGTCTCCCCAGAAATGTGGAGATGCAGACTCATAAATTACTCTCCGAGTCTCAAAATAATTAACAGATCCTTGTACATGCCCACAGCATTTTTATGTATTCATTCTCTGTTTTCAAGTAACCATTTTCAAAGTCCTTTCATCCCTGATGGCACGTGTCTTCTTGTGCAAGTCAAATTTATCATTAGTCTTGACGACAAAGTGGGCCAACTCCAATTAGTTGCTATGGCAACATCTATTATAAATAGGCTTGCTTGATACAACGCTACCCTGGACAGTGCACTGCCGAAGCTGATTGTAAAGATCAGGTTGTCTCGGAGAAATAATACAGAAACATTGACAATTGACATTAATGAGAAAACCATTCAGCCATGATGTATAATGGTTTTTGCATTAAGATGTGCTACTGTCTTGTGTACAAGCTAGTATGACCACCTTTTCAGTCATGTTTGCATTGTATGTTCATTAATATCTCAACACTTGGTGTAGTGGAGTGTAGAATAAATAGTGGGTTGTATAGTATTGCCCTTATCAATGTTGACAGAAACACTTTACAACCAAAATGACTCTGAATGATAAAGACCATATTACCAGGAGTGCCAAAAACTATGCAAATGAAGGTGCCCAAAACTATGCTATTGAGAAGGCGTGGTTATATGCGCATCCCGGCTCCGTGAGTTCTGTGGTTGGGAATCTTTTGATCCGGGAACCGACTACCTCCAATTCAGTTTGCTTTCTTCAGGGTTTAAAATATCACAAAACAAACAATACAACTTTTGTGCATTAAAAATGTCATACATTTGTAAATTATACTCTGAACAAAATACCATTCCATATGTTGTATAATTTCTCTAGCATCGAACGTGGGAGTCATTAAATTACCAGGGTACGTGTAATGCCATTTTTTGTCATGTATATTGGGAATCAACAGAGGGCTCACTTTCCAGCACCGTGGTGTTGAACTGTTTTGTAACAGCTTTTTCTGCCAACAGAGGGCAGTATTTGAAGCATCCATAAAGTGGCATCTCCCCCGGTTACGATCAACTCGTCCCATAATCTGATTTAATGGATGCACAGCTGCTGCGTGCTAGCCATCTGAGTAATCAGATTGTCCATTCTGTTCAGAATCTTGTATGCCGCAATCGCTCAGGCCAAATCATTCTCGGCATCTGGCTCTCTCTCTATTCCCTCAGGACTTTTAAATTAAAGGTGCACATTGGCATTAATTTTCAGACTGTAAGAATTGTGTTTTCTGTGGGTACATTCCAGAACATTTAAAAACCGATTGTATCAATTTCCATTCATCCAAAATTTTACTTTAGTTAAAGGCAAATTCTCGTCAATGCGTGCGTGAGGCCAAATTCGTGCCACGAAATACAAGTACGCAACTCCCTAGCAAAGGCATGGAGCTGCGTATTTCGTGGCACGAATTTGGCCTCGCACGCGCATTGACGAGCCTATGCCTTTAACATGAAAACCTTGCTTAAAATATCGATAGCAAGAATGTGCTGACGTGGACATCTAGGAACTGTTGTCTTGTTCCCAACTTTATTCAATTAAAAGTGAATAGGTCACAAGTCCGCATACATTCTTAGCGCGCCGATGAAAAGTCATCGGTTGCTATGTACGCGCAGTGAAGAACAATGGGTTTGTGTGTCATCCTGCTCCAACTCATAAAATATAACACCACATGATTTGTTTGCTTCTCTTCAAAATTATACCTTTCTGCTTGAAATTAACAAGTGAAGGTAGTTAAAAAAATGACAATGCATGCTCATTATTATTACTTAAAGCGGGCCTCCCACTGTGCGATTTTTGCCACGAATTTCCAACGATTAGGTACGATTTGGTACGATTGTGTATAGAGTCTATTGACAGTTTCTAGTAATCTCACCAAATCGTACCTAATCGTTGGAAATTCGTGGCAAAAATCACACAGTGGGAGGCCCGCTTAACACTTTAAGGTTTTCTGTAACATTTCTGCTGTACAGTGTGTGTATTTTGGAATCTCTATCCTTAGACCAATACAGACCAATACAGAATGATGCTCCAAACCTATTAGCTCACACACCCAACCTGGAAACCCAAGTGTTTTAATGCAATTGTGATAAATGAGTTACTCGGTGCAGGCTTTCTCTCGCTTGCCATCTTAGGGAAGGCCATTTGTAGTGCGCCCATCAGGTGTAAAGTCCACACTCCACTGCCATTTGGGGGAGAGGTTTCGCTACATGCAAGCTGGTTTAGGCTATCGCTTTCTCAGGTCATTTTTCTTGTTAATGTCCCACTTGGAATGATCTTAAGCACCTGTTCATCATTTTGTTTCTTGCTGTCTTGACAGCTTTCCCTCTTTAAGTTTCTTGAGGAACATCTGAGTCATTCACATTAGTCATTATTAAGGCATGGTTAGTCTTTAAGATCGCACTGTACCTTTTGCAATAACCTGAAACCATACGTGCCTTGGAAAATGATACTCAAAGTGATTGAAATTTATGTCTTGCCATGGGACACTAATTCTACTAGGCCTGTGCATTTTCGAATAATTAAGTATATTCAAAATTAAGTTTTTCAATTGAATATTCGATATTCGATCCGTGAGCTATTTCAATAATTAAATGGGCGGGAGACATTATGCAAATTGAAATGTGAGGTCTATGGTTGGGTACACTTTTTGCATAAATTAATTTTGCATAAACCATAAGTCCCATGTTGCAACTTGCACACTGGAAATGTAACATCAAAGAAAGCAGCCTTCCGAACTGGATGATATGTTTAATTTGGCCTGGGCTGGTTTGAACATAACAAAAAGGTCATGCCGAATATTCGATTCGGTAATTCGAATATTCGTTTGGCACACCGCTAAATTCTACCTGAGATGATAGTTTTTTAGAAGACGTAGAACTTAGCAATTTTAGCTCTTATTTAAGCAAATCCTCGAGTAGACTTGCGTTTACAATAAAGTGACAAGCAAGAATTCATCCATACAAAACTAAGAGAAGATTTTGGTTATTAGGGAAAACTTGAGGGATTATACATGTACCACTGTGCTACATAGCCTTGCTGGTTGAGAATTTGCTCTCCGAGGTCTGTGGTTCAAATCCTAGTAAAAGCCATCATATCATTTTTCCCTCAACCCACATTTAATTTGCTCTGTGGTGAAGAGGCATCAGACCAAATACGTGTATGTATGCATAGTAAACATTTGCTTCAAGTATTCTTTTAATCTGCCATGATTTCTGATTTAATTAACATTTTGTTTCGACCATATGGCTGAAAATCAAATTTCATGACAGTGTTTATTTTTCATTTGGTTGAACAAATATTTAACTTTGCAAGTTAATTCTAAATCTACATTTGTGATTAGATTGTGTGTTCTGTTCACGTTCATTGTGCAGAAATTGTTGTAACTCTATTTTACAAGCATGTAACTCCAACAAAATAAAACTACTCGGGCGCGGATCCAGAGGGGGGTTTTGGGGGTCAGAACCCCTCCGTGCTCCGACACCAACAAATATAATGTAATGCATTTTTTATCCGTAACAAGCTGACATAAAAATCTGACAGGCAAAACCCCTCCCTGGTGGCAAAACCCCCTCCTGGAAAAATTCCTGGAGCCGCCCCTGCTACTTACATACATAGTAATAATACATGTACAAAATGTATTTTACGTATCTCGTAATCTCATTATTACATGCAATGGCTTCGAAACCGATTGGTTAAAAAAAAAAAAATATCTTTTTGAGTATTTTAAATAATACCAGCAAAATCACACAGTCTAAAACTACGCATATTTGCATAATGTATTCACATAATGTATTCACAATAGTACATTACTGATCTCAATGCACACCTTTTATACCTTTTAGTTTTACTCATTCTAATATTTCAAGGCTCAAAAAAGTAAAAGAAAACAGTGGATTCTGGGGCAATTGCCGCCTGAATCTATTGTACTCCTGTATTTTAATGAGACTACATGTATATGTAGCTAGCCCGATATTTGCTGGGACATGTAGGCCTACAAGGATTTTGAGAGAAAACAGACACTCGGATTTGTAGGCTTATGCTTTGGTTAAGTTGGCCTTTTAAACATCCAATGGGCGCGGTCTGCAAACTGATTAAAATGTAAAGCGTCATGTGAATATTTGATTCCCCAGGCTTACTGAACTTTTGTCCCTGCATTGTGCATTTCACGTTAGAGTAGGTGACAGGTGTCGCATGCAGTGGGGAGCATGGCGTGAGTGTCTGTGTGTGTGTGTCTGCTGCACGTTGTGTCCAGGAGATCATGTGATAACAATATTACTGGTTTTCAGAGCTTGCAGAGCCTGGGGAAATACTCGTGATAATTTCTTGTAGTCTGTGGCTTTCGCCTCAGAAAAAGGAGATGTGTACGACATGGAGCTGTGTTATTGGGCAGGGGTGACGTGTATGCATGGTCCAAGAGTTGGCAAAAGCCATCGATTTCAGATCTTGAAGACATCGCTTATTCTGCATAGTATATAGGGGCTGGACAAAACAGGAAGCGTCATGGCTTCAGGCAGAAAGCTGGAGACACAGTGCACCCCGAGTCTTTAAGAAGTCTTGCGTGCATTTGAGGCCCCTGAGCTAATGACATGTCTCTCTAGTCCAGTATGTCAATGCAGTCGCAGAGAAGTAATCCAACATTATTTTGACTGTGCCCAGGCCGTACTTCGCTCGTAACCACCGATGCGTGAACCAGGTGTACTGACTGTCGTTTTTGATGGATCGTAAAGAAATGATAGATGGCAAACTGCAGGAAAATTGTAACGACGCCAGTGGGCAGTGGTAGACATTAGATAGCGCTGACTACTGCCAGCGAAATAATGTATTGAACCTAAAATGCCTTGGAAATATTGAGACCTTTGCAAGTAAATGTAGTTGGAGCTGTCTTTTCTTCATTTCCTCACGTTAACAGTTGTAGCACGTCATCTGCGTGTAAAGCAGTCTGTTGCAATCAGCTGTACAATTGTTCAGTCGTGATGAATCAGATGCAGCGAGAAAGGAATTATTGATTACATATATTCAGAGGCTGCGTGGAGTGTGCCAAGGCTAAGTCAATACTAGGATGAAATACATCGGGTTTGGGAGGCATATGACAGTTTCAACGATATAATGCCGCACGTTCTGATGGCACTGCTTAATAATGTACGTACATATACGTTTATGTCTTCTCAAGGATAATGGACCTTATCAATGCAAGACGGCAGGGGACACTACCCGGTACGATCTTGGCTCCTTATTTTGTGTGACTTGTCGTCGTATAAGAATAAGCATCTCTGGTTGTGATGGCTCGTTGTTTCCGTGTAATAATTTTGAAGACGAATCATCTCTGCAAACTGCAGGACAATCGTGTGTTCACCTGAGTTATCAATTGAAAGTGCAAATGAAGATGTGCACTATTTGTCATTCAGAAATACTGAACATTTTTGATTAGCTGTGACGTTTGTTTGTCATTTTTGAGACAAAGACTGGATAGTTTTGTGACAGTAATTCACGATGACATCTGATTGTTTTATCAACGGAGGATATTAAGATAAGATATTATTAAAATATGGCAGGGGAGTCGCACTACAGCAAGATGGTGAAGGTCTCACCACTTCACCGTGGACAGGACTACAATCGACAGAAATCGGAGCAAGAGTAAGTGTGCAACATTTCGTACAATGGCTTTTTTGTTATGGACATTTTGGATGATTTGTTTTTGTAAAGGATCAGATTTAAAGCTGATGTAAGCATGCAGTGACATCATTTGAGAGAGGTCTATTGGAAATTGTTCACAAAAGTTTTTTTTAATTAATTATTTTGGAGCTCTCCATAGTTTCATTGTCTTTTTTAATCAAGTTTTTAAAAATCACTTAATGTAGTTTCAGAAAAAGATATTTGCATCAATTTATAAACATTGAACATTGTCACATTTTTCGTGCCCCAGGGTGGGGATTTTGACCCATTGAAATAAACATTTCATGTGCATAAATAGCAAGGCATGCATGTTTTGCACCGGAGGGAGGGGATCTTTGTCACCTAAATTTTGCCCAAGGGGTGGGGATTTTGTAACGCAAAAAGTGACAATCTCCACCACTTAGGTAGGGCGGGTGGGGGGCGGGAGGTGAACAATTGATAGGTGCATCTACAAAATGTAATCTCAGTTCCGGTTACTATCATAACTAGTTCATCAATTTTTCATCTTATTTCTCGCCCATTCTGCCGCTCAAACTTCAGAAGCTGGGGTAGATGATGAAGTATTGTGTTTATTAATTTACGGAGTTCTGCACTTTTGACGCACACGACCGTAGCAATTCCTAGTATCCCACAAACTCACGAAATCGCTGACAGATACGGTTCATTACAATTCAAAGAGTGTTCATTTTAAAATCACCCAAGCCATACATTTTGAAACAAGGTGATGAAAGCGAAATTACAGCTGGGGATGTGTTGTGTATGGGATGGGTGATGTGGATTCCGGATACTGTGCTCACGGAAGGAGGCAGCACAAGAAAATGTATATAGTTGTCGGTAACCTTCATGTCTTCATAGTTTACAAGAATGATTACAATAAATAGCCACATTTTCCATCTGTCTTCAAGTTGATTTACGACACAACTGATCAGTACTCATCCTGGGGATATCGTGCATGGGATGGTTAGTGTTTCAGACTTGGTGCTCACGGAACGAGACTTTTCAAGGAAATGTACATCAATGCCCTATGTGCATCTTCATAGTATAGACTTGTATACATGAGTGTAGCCACATTTTCCATCTGTCTTCAAGTTCAATTACGACACAACTGAACATCTACTCGGCCTCCAACTCGGAATTATTGGAATTCTGCAGAGTCTGGGTGTATTGCGAGAAGCTACATGTACGTACATGTACCACATGCCTTGTAATTGCTACTTGTACATTTAGCTCGGCATTAGGGATGTAAACAATCTAAACATGAGCCGTGAACGTACTTCATCTAATTTTTCTCGGTGAGTTTATTTTACTAAGATTAGTGTGCAGTTCTTTTAACTCTTTAAGATTAGTCTTGCCTCATATGTGTCTCAGTAATAGTTTGGCTTGTTAATACATGTACCATTCTGTTGTTGTTGAGCCCAATGTGCTGGGGTGCTTTTGAATATATGGCATCAGCACCAGAGATTCCCGGTATGATTGCCTGATGCCAGTTTAAAATGCACCAGATGGTGGCACCAAGTGCTCTTAACCTTCGCATCGTCATTGAGACATGTAGCTTATACATGTACCGGTAGGTGTGTTGCCTGGCACATAAATACATGTACATAGCGCAATAAAACAAAAAATTACAAGGAAAGGGGAAACCATAAAGCTGTTATTTCCAAGTGGATTTTTGTTTTGTTTTGTGATGCTTAGCTATAATCCTCGAGTTCCTCCAGTAATGTTATTCTGCGTCGCAAACCAGATTGAAATGGCATGGCCCTGATGAGGAATTGATTTCTCGTTACAAACTGAGCCGAAAGGGAAAGGATGCTCTCAGAATGGACAGCTGGGAAATTGGATTTTACTTCTGCCCTGGGCAAAACAACCAAGTGTGCATAATGTGTCCTTAAAACTACAGAGAGCTATCTGTACACAGGGGGTTTGCATGTGGCAAAACCGGTCGATTTTAAAGGGTTTTCTTGGGGCTATTTCTTATGTAAATTATAGAATATAGTGCATTGTATTCTACCTGTTTAATTCCACAGGTACATTATAGGCTCAAATTCAGGCCGCGCCATAATGCATGTGTCCTTGGGCATACCGGTAGTTTGTCTCTCTATACCCATGAGCACATGGAATTTTACAGAAAATGTTTTTAAGAATATTTTATAATTATTCTTTTTTTCTTTTTCTTTTAGGGTGCGGGTGGAGTTCTTTGTCAATGAACAGTCATTCAAGGAACGGTTACAGCTCTACTTCATCAAGAACAAAAGATCAAGTAAGTTTCCTTTGCCTTTTAAAAGGAGACATTTTCAAAACTTTTCTTGAAAGTGGATATAATAAGCGAGCTTGCAGTTTAGACATAGTTGTAGATTTTTAAAATAAACTCAATAAAAATATACAAGCAAAATCAATGGTGATCAAAATGAGTTGTCTCTAAATCTAATCAGAAAGTAGTAAAGGTCAACACTAACTTTTAGAATACTGAACAACTTTGAACAGTGAAAGAGATCATTTCTGATTTTTGTGTGTTTTTTTTGATAAGCTGTGCAGCAAATGCAAGCCTATACTCGCAGTTTCCGTCTGTCCAAGCCATGGCAGCTTCCCTGTTCTATTGTTCTGCTCATAACCCCACTTTTCTTTTCGTTGTCAAAGTTTCCCCAAGTTTTCACTTTTCCAAAAAGGAGGTAGAAGTGCCCCCTCCTGCATATGTATCTATCAGTTGAACCTCTCTTGTGGCTGGTATTTGATCTCCTTTGGGCATTATTTCCTTCCTGTCGGACTTGACCGGTTGCCAGTGATTTGCCAGAGACACTCCAGTTTGACATTAGAAGGATCCTCGAATTTCCATAAAGGTTCCCTAGATACAGTTGATGATGGTTGGAAATCTGGCCCTAAATGGATGATACTCGGCTTGGGGGATGAGGTATTTTGGCCCAAGGGGATTGATAATGCTTCTTGTAGGCTGCTATATGATCTCTTCAAGAGTCTAACTCCGAAGTAAGGGCATATTTTTTTTCATAACATTTTTGGTCACATATTTGCAAAATCTGTTCAATGTAGCTTAAGTTTACAACACTAGGGGCGTGTTTGTTTCGGACGAATTCGCCGATCCCGAGATCTGCGCAGATGGTTCAGCTAGATCCAACTATGCAAAGCGCTGAACCATCTGCGCAGATCGGGGTCGGCGGATTCGTCCGAAACAAACACGCCCTATGGCACTTGGGCGAAGTGGTTCAGGACAAAGTAGTCCAGGGCGAAATGGTTTTGGGGCGAATTAAATTTACGTCTCACGAGACGAAAAATAATTGTTTTGCTCATTTCTCAAAGACTATAGCACTTCAAACAAAACCATTTCAGGGGAAGTTTTCTGCCGTCATCATGTTTATATCGTGTAAGTTATGTGTAAATCTGTGAACATTTCTGATTCTTCGAGATACCAATCGTATGTACTGCCTTTAAAGGTCCTGTAGATGATCTGTTTTTGAGCGATTCTGCGAATAAAACCATTATAAATCAAAAGAAAGACATCAACAAACTCATCCGAAGAAATTTCAGCTTTGTCAAATGTAACACGTTTAAAAAAACCATGAAAATCCATATGCGTTTTCCTGGTCTTGGCGGGGTGTTTCAAATATTCGTTCTCAGTTGATCGGGTATTATGTGGCTTGCGTCATGCACTCTGTGGCGCACATCATATACTGCGCGCGTCTGCGCGCGCTCCATAAAAATGCATCGCGTTGGAACACGCACGCGGAGTACACAGCGCCCATGCATTTTGGACCGCGTAGATGCGAACCAAAAATAAGTAAATCGTTTGCAAACGATCTAAATAATTTCATCTTCACGGATTATTTTCTGGTAAAATTATATCATTTTGAGCGGAAACCTTTCATTGGGTAGTTGCTATTAATTCAATCTTTACTTTCAGAACTTTTCCCCTGTAAACTCGTCGAATACTTTTTGGGGTCATTGCAAATGATCCACTGGGCCTTTAAGTCGTCAGTTGTGTGTGCTTAAATGTTCTGAACCTGCAGTAAAAAGTAGCTATAAGATACACTATGTTCCATTTTTATTGAGTGGCAAATGTGTAATAAACGCAAACCTCAAAAAAATACAGCTGAAATTTTAAGCAGAGTATAGAGTTCGAACATAGTTTGAAAATATCTTTGATAGGAATGCAGCTCCATGCCTTTGCTATGGAGCTGCGTATTTCGTGGCACGAATTTGCCGCGAGCGCATTGCTGACGAGCCTGTGTCTTTAACATGTTTAATATATTGAGATTTCACTGTTTGCATACACCCATGTACCTTCCATATCAAGCAACTTGGAAAGAAATAGGTAATTTCTGATACTTTCCAGTCGTCCCGATCCCTGCTGAATCAAGAACAGCACTTGGATCACCAGTCACATCCTGCATTTCAAATCTCTAAAGCTGAACAAACAACTGACAAAATATTATCAAAACATTCTACTCTGAAGCAAGGCTCTTAGTAATTTCATCTTTTCCTGCATAATGCCCCTGCCTCTGGGGTTATTCTTCTATTTTGTCACTTTGATTGTCAAGTCAGGACAAAATCCTTCATTTCCCCGCAGTATTTTTTTGTAGCTTCTTGGTTGTGATTGGCCAGTGGTCTTCAGTTCGTCCCATCCCTATGGCGATGTGACACCTCGTGTGCCAGAGCCACAGTGCACCAATGCACCCATCATTTTATAGCTTATACAATTCCAAGTAAAAAACTCTCTGACATTAGTGGGAGATAATCGAACCAACATGCTTGTCCATTGCCAGATTTAAAGAATATTAGATTTGCACAAAGTACAAACAAGACGTGTTTTGCATCTAGAAATTTCCTCAGAGATTTGGCAGAGAAATGATTTGCATGATTTTGTCCTGTATTGAGAAAATGTAAAAATAGTGATCTGAATGCTGGACTTCATATTTAAAAGATCTTTTGGGATTAAAGTTTTGCATTTTGAGCATTATGCAAAAATACAAGCAGGGCTGGAAATTCACGGAGGCCTCTGTTGCCCCTGGTCTTGGCCTTAGTACCCTTTTGCAATTTTCCCATAGACTTTTTCATTTTCCAATGGAAGTGCCCTTTGTAGGAATCTTGATATAAAGTCAAATGACAATGGGAAATATTGAATTAAACAGAGTTGAATAAACTTAAAAGGCTTTTAGCAGTGTCCAGATTACTTTCTTATAGACCTTTTTCATAGTGCGTCCATCTTTGTCTTGTTCCGTTGTTGTCATTGTGATGCACACAATAAATAATTTCAACACGGGACCAAACTGTTTTTCCTGCAAGTCTCGCTTTGGCTACGAAAAGGGAAAATGACCGTATCGTGATAAAGGTCTATAGCATGGACCTTGTCTGATCTGAAGAGAAAACAAAGAACAAGGAACCCACATTTTTTTTCTTGTTATAACATATTTTTTCTTGTTAGTGCTTTTATTATTATTATTTTTTCCATGCAGGTGTTCGTATTCGTCTTTTTAATCTCACCATAAAAATGATCTCATGTCTTCTGTATGGCATCCGTGTTCTCCTCGATACGTCACCCGAAACTGCAGGACTCTACAGGTAAAAGCCAAACTAAATTTTAGAATGTCTTTCATTTTTGGTGACGGCACAAGAATATTTGTTTAGATGAGAAACAAGAAATCTCTGGCTCAAACTTTTTCTGAGGATTCTTACAAAGTGTCTTTTACAATGTAGCTCATAAGGCCAAGAAAAAAATACCTGTGTTTCCTATTACATCAGCAAAATATTCAGGGTGGGTAGGTGGAAAATATCTTTTTATTTTGCTCTAATTTTTTTCAGCTGAAAATATTAGGGTGGGATGACAGTCAGTATTGTTTTTTTTAACACTTAACATTGCAAATATATAAGAGTGAGCCACTTTTGCATGCTTTGAAGGGGTAAAAAAATAAAGACGATGTACACAAAATTTAGATTTTAGGTAGGCACAATAAGTTTTTATTTTTTATTGATTTTTGAGCAAAAAGATGTAGGTTCTGCATGATTTTCTAGGTTGGGGCAGGTAATAGCAAACACGCCTATTTTTTTCTTGGCCTAAGCCTAAAGAAACTCATAAAGAGGAAATGATGATTACGATGAAGTAGGAAGAAAACCCCTACAGGTGTATAAACTCTTTGCACTGACGGCCATGTTAGATGGCAGCTTTTATTATAAATGTAAATGAGTGATAATACACATGTGTGATGCATGATGACAATGTAATTGCCCCCTAAGATGGTCGCTGTGTGAAGGGTGTATAGAGAAAACTGATGGAATGGACAGGATTCGAACCAGGGCCACAGAAGTGGAGCCCAAGGATGGCGACATTACGCCAAACTACATGTACATGTACATGTACATGTAATTCCCCAAATGACACTGTGACGCAGTTTATTTTCCTTTTTTCCTCCACACTCGACTAAGCAGATGTTTATTATTCCACATCATGATGGCAATATTCTAACCTTGGATTCAGCTATTACTGAATTCAGCTTCCAAACATAATTGCTTGTCAGTCAAGGACACAACTTCTTGTATTTGGAAACATGCTTGCATTTTAATCACGCACTTTAAAGGTGCAAATGCCAAGCAACTCTTTGCATATTTGAATCATGTTTCATGTCAAGCCATGCATCTGTACGTATAATAACGCTGCTTGATCAAGGAGGAACGAAAATATCAACCTGCATATGACGAGTTTCATCGACAAATATCAAAAAATCAATTAGTGGTCCTAAACATTTGTCAAATAGATTATTGGCAAACTGTGTTATATCTCATAAAAAAAACTGCTTTACTTATTGTAGTGCTTAGTGGCAATACAAAATGGCAGTTTCTCTCCACTCTTCATATTGTTTTTTATTTTACCTTATTTATCCCCGGATTTATCCAGGGTTGCCAATCATTTTTTAGAACCTGAATCTCCTTAATTAATTGAGGCCTCTAGGGTTACTTAGAAAATGAATATTGTTTAGTTTTAGTGGTGGGTGAAACCCCTTATGTACACTAGTGTATAGGCCCTAAGGGGAATTAACCAACAGAATCAAGCAGGGACTGAGAACCCAATCCACATACTGACCTGGATGGGATTCGAACCAGGGCCACAGAGGTGGAAGGCAAGAAAAGTACTGCTACACTAATTCAATCCCCATAACACTACTTAATCATCCAAAATCAATATGATTGTTCACACGCCCTTGGGGGATAGGGGTGGGGGGGGAGGGGGGAGGGGGTGCGGTTAAGGGAGAAACCGTATTTGGATCTGAGTGAAAAGCTGGGAATGTTTAATGACGATGATTCTTATTCACTGTCACGTAGATTGGACGTAATTGCCACAAGTGTTGTGCGCTGGCATGCTTGTTTGAATTGAATGAATATTGGGAACAACAGCGGCGGAAGTGGGGGTGCCAGGGTGCCATTGGCACCCCCACTTTTTCAGTGTTATTATTTTGTTTCTTTCAACATGTATTTTCTCCAAATTAATTCTTAAGGAAAATAGAAGAATAAACATCCATCTAATTATACCGGTAATTGGATACATATTACTAATGCCAGCATATTCCTTTGTATTTCTGTATTTAAATGAGTGATAATACACTAGCCCCACTAAATCATGTCTGTGATCAGGGGGCGTGGGTGTGCTTCCTAAAAAATAATAATAAATAAAAATAAAAAACCCTATCCGTTTTTTTAAATTATCGATAACTTTCACACCGTTGGGGTATCTGCCTCATATGACATCACACTTTTGCCTGCTTAAAGTGGTTAAATATTGGCCGAGATCGCACCACAGTGCATCTAGAATCAAACATTTACCTAGGCCCTTCAGCGGGCCCCGGACCCCACGCTGTTAGGGCTTCCTGCTACGTGCACGCCATTTCATTGCCTTCACCATTTAATGCTTAAACATTTAACGCACCACACCCTTGAAAAATCCTGGATCCTTGCCTGGTGATTGGTCAAACAAAAGGTGGGACTTAATGGTCGGCATATCAATGATTGGTTATGCTGCCTGATGTCTCACAACATAGCATCCCCCCCCCCCCCCCCACTTTGAAAAACGTTCCGCTGCCGTTGATTGGGAATAAGGACTCGACGGCTATTCATGCATAATGATGATGGTCACATAGTTGGGGGTTAATTACAAAACAAGAGAAACTCCTGATTGGAAATTCTTATCAACTGATTCAAGGATCCCACACCATAAGAAAACCTTATTTTTCTTCTCCGTAATTTGGTGATGGGAAAGGCAAATTGTCGTCATCAAAACTTTAAAAAAATGTAAAAACTGTGTTTGGGTTGAGCACTGAATGTAAATTTACTTGTGCAACTACAGCATATGTACATATGATTAACTGAAAAATATGACAATTACACTTTACCAAACAAGTCTCCAAAAATTATAGCTGAGATGGACAACCAAACATGAGATAAAAAAAATCATATGGCTCTCATTGAGATTAGAACCCGAGACCTCTGATACAGTGGACAGATGCTCTACCAACTGAGCTGTGAGGCAGAGTTTACTCCCTCAGGCTTTCCTATGAACCCATTTTTTTCTCCCAGTGTTTGATACATGGGTATGCAACTATAAACACATTTTTGATCACACTAAACCTTAATTTTTGAACATTTATAAGTCATTGATTTTTTGACATTTTCAAGCTCCGATTTCCACTTTAAATACCCGCAGCTGATGCGGTGGAATTAAATTTCCTGCTACATAATTGAGTTTGGCTTTGAATGTGGTTAACACTCATTAGGTATTCCCTGAGGTCCAAATCATATTATGCACCCCTGTACGCAGTGTATGAGCTGCCAATTCCTGCTGTGTGTGCATTATCTATTCACGCGGTGAAATCATACAGCATGTGTTTGAAAGGGAATAGACAGCCGAAGTGTGACGTGCGTTGCCATGGCAATTGGATCTAAACTATCATGGCCGTCGGGAAAAGTACCATTGGAAAAGCACTGGGACGTGGTTGAGTGATTTTTAGTTTAGATTCAATTGCCTAGGCAACCAACAAAAGGTGACGTATTCACTTCGGCAGTCTATACTGCAAAATTGTGTACTACATGTACATGTACATTGTCGATATCAAAATTCTTTCTAGATATGAAAAAAAAAAGTGAAACATGTTCTCGTGATGCCTTTGGCATCAGAAAATAGAATTGGGTCTTTCTACAGTAATGGAGTACATTTGAAAAATAGTCAACAATTCCTTTCAGATGTCTTTAGTTTATCTAAAAATTTAAGAAATTTCCTCAGGAGATAACTTTTGCCCAAAAAGGTAAGGAATTGCTGCCACAACATATATTTTTGAAAAGCTAGTGTACAAATTTCCCCTGTACGTATGTATGTAACGTGGACAGACCAATTGTGACATTTTTTTCTGTCTTTGTTACATACGTATAAGGGAAAATTTGTTCACAGGGTTTTCACAAAATGTTTGTCGTAGGACTATTTTTCTTATTTTTTGGTGAAAAAGTTATTTTCTCAGTTTAGCTGCATTATTTAAAGATAAAATTAAGACATTTGAAGTTAACTGGGACCTAAGATCTTGCATGTCACAGAAATGTACCCCATTACTGTGGAAAGACCCAATTACCATTTTAGGGTGTATTCAAACTGAGCCTTGTTGCGCATAAATGTGATGCGCATCGCTTTGAGAAAAAGCGGCATGGAGGGATTTTGGAGTGAAATGATGTTATGACTCACCGAAAACCACAATCAGTTTGGACAGAAAATGTTTTGGGGATTCTGTAGTTTTCACAGCGTCATGTCACTTTAAATTCCATCCGCGCTGTTTTTTTTCTCAAAGTGATGCGCATCGCAATTACGCGCTAAAAGGCTGAATCCACTTTAACAACAAGGCCGTGATAAAACACTTTCCAACTAGCACTCATCAAGGCATTAAGCAATTATGGAGCCAGACAGCTGGCAATTAAGTAATTATTGACTAATCGTATAATTGCATAAATAAAGGATTCGGGTGAAAACCATGTGACTAGGCTTTTGAGTGTTGCTACAGTGCATGTACGAACATGCAGTGCACCTACATGTACACTGCAAAAACTGCGGTGTTAAATTAACACCAGTGGTGTTGTCTTATATACATGTAGATACCAAGTCTGGTGTTGAAATTTAACACCATGGGTGTTAGTTTTTATTGGAATAAATGCATTATTTTTAACACCCTAGTTGTTAAAACTAATACTTGTGGTGTTAAAACTTAACACCAGGTTTGGTATCTATATAATACAACACCACTGGTGTTAATTTAACAGCACAGTTTTTGCAGTGTAATTATAATATATCAAGGAATTGTATGCAAATTTTGCTTACCACGGTGAGAGAGGTTTAGAAACACATTTCGTACGTTGAATTTAATCTTGCTTTTTTTATCAACAGGCCCGTTGCAAATGAAACAACAGACTTAACAAATGCTGCCCCGCCCCCAATATAGTAAGTAAATAAATTGTAGTCAACGATATTTTTTGAATGGATATTTAGCTCAGACAATACGTAGTCTCTACTTTTTAAAACTAATATTGTCTGATTTTCTTTTTTTTCAGCTGTACTACTGAAATTAACTACATGAAAGAAATCAATTGGTAAGTTGGGTTAAAGTTGCACTGTCCGTGTTTGGGTGAAAGGATTAAACAAGTTAATTCTCACAAGCGAACGAATTTAGAAAGCCTACGTGTCTCTGTAACGAAAATAAAAAACTACAAGATACAAGCCTTTTTCTTGAAACGGACTTTAAATTTCTGCGGTGTACCGTGGCCCAGCGGTTAGGGCCATCAACTCGCAATCATGGGTGAAAACTTGGAGTTGCGGGTTCGAATCCGGCTGCGGTACCTGTGCCCTTGGGCAAGGCACTTAACCACACTTGCTCCATCCTTCGGAAGGGATGAAAAGCCATTGGTCCAGTGTGTTAGGTAATGGTAACGCACTCTAAAGATCCCAGAGCATTCTTTCGTGAAGAGCAAGGGGATATTCCCCGGTGTCTCTGGTCATTTCTAATTCGAATTCTCCATAGGTTTCCTCACGCTTGCGAGTGACAGTGCAATGAGCACTATTGAGGAATCCTTGGTATGAATACCAGAAAGAAATAATAATAATAGTATGTACATAGTATGTGTACAATGTACACACGTACGCGCACATTCACATTTACGTCATAACCCTGTCAAATAAAGTTTTTAAACGACTGGCGTTAATCCTTGACGGATTTTTACGTTCTTGGTACCAAATAAAAGCTGATAACTTTTTCTATTTTAGAAAAATACATGTAGCAATTTAACTTTTTTTTTAAAATGTTGATGCTCAAATCGGCCTAAAATCGGACAGTGCAACTTTAATGATCTTATATTTGTTGTTTTTAATGATAAATGTATCTACATTAGCCAGTTTGTTTACGGCCCGAGGGTCCAAGCCATGGCAGCTTCCTTGTTCTAGCGTTCTGGTTATAACCCTACTTTTCTTTTCGTTGTCAAAGTTTCCCAATTTTCTAAAGTTTTCACTTTTTCCAAAAAGGAGGTAGAAGTGGCCCCTCCTGCATATGTATCTATCAGTTGAACCTCTCTTGTGGCTGGTATTTGATCTCCTTTGGGCATTATTTCCTTCCTGTCGGACTTGACCGGTTGCCAGTGATTTGCCAGAGACACTCCAGTTTGACATTAGAAGGATCCTCAAATTTCCATAAAGGTTCCCTAGATATTTTTCACTATACGCAAGTTTCACTGTATATTGAAATGTATGTAGCTGTATATATATTATTAGTTATCCCACGAGCGCGAGTGAAATACGGCATTATGTACATGTAGTGCGTCTGCGTCCCATATCCCACGAGGCCGAAGGCCGAGTGGGATATGGGACGCAGACGCACTACATTATGCCGTATTTCCACGAGCGCGAGTGGGATAACGAATTTATCTTCAAGCAAACTTGACGCACTAATAACACGCGCACTCTGCGCGAGATTAAAGTATACTCTGCGCATATGCGTAGGGACGCAGTTATCTTGGAATACCATGGCGCATTACGCAGAGTGCAATATGAGAATCAAAAGAGTATTATGAAACATTATCACACTGTTGTTGCCATGGATCCACCAATCAAAACCACGGATTCAAGTTTGCTTGAAGATAAATATATATATCATTTTTCAATCTCGTCCCATATTTGGTTATTTCATTTCCATGGTGATAAGGCACCATACCAAATATTGTATGTGTTTTATCTCAGGAATGCAATCTTTTGGGTGAACCGTAACCCTGTTCTCTGGATCATCCAGATCACCATTGCTATTATATCACTGAGCCAGGCATTACTGCTGCTTTTTCTTCAGAACAAGGTAAACAAACATTTCATATCTTTTTATGATGTACCTTTTTAACAGTTCTAAGACTAGAAATGTCTGTGAAACCTACAATCCTGGCCAAAATGGTTGGGCCACCCCCCCCCCCGCACCCCTGATCAATGTTGTTAGCCCGCGCTGGAGCACAGACCGCGCAAAAAACAAACAACATTGAATGGGGGCCGGGGGACCCAGCGAGTTTTGGCCAGACTTGTATAGGGTATAGGGATGTGCTACCTGCAGTGTCAAATATGAGGAAAAATGCATTGTTAGTTTCTATTGTCAGCTATTGGGTTTTGTTTTTTAATGTATATACGGTATGTATGCGTCTTTTTTTTTCCCGCCAAGACTTGATATTATACGCAAGAATTATACCTACCATTGAATCGCGTGTAATGTCAAGACAGCTATATAATTAAGACCCAGCCTAATCACGTACTGGTGCATATTTACAATAATGCTCACGTCTTGAGATTTCACCCCAGTTGTCTAGATGCTCCACTCCTGATGAGATTTTGGATCGTGAAACTTTATCCTATTTAATTTCCTCCATATGCTAAAAGCAGCAAGGATTAAAATGCATGTAGAAGATCAGATTTCCAACTTAAAAGCATTCATATGTGAGTGCATTTTAAAGTGCCATAAAGGTTGGATTCACTGCGCATTACTTATGGTTAACCACGAACATTGTATGAAACTGTTGTAGTTGGTTTGAAATCAAAGAATTGTAAATTAGTGGTTGATATCAGATAACATTTTGCTCATTAATATGGAATTTTAAACAACGCTGAATGCCGCAATGGGGCGACATTTCGGGAACACTCTCACCGGGGACCACCGAAATTTCGGCAAGAGTCCCTCAAAATGACACCTTATTTTTTTACCCAAAGCTTCCAAAAATTGTTGCAGACCGAAGAGAAACAGCTCCAGTCCCGATAAAAATGGTTCTCGACCTAAAAAAAACAGTTTTTTGACCTAAAAAATTGAATTTTAAACTCAAAAATATTAGGGCGACACCAAAATGTCGCCCTATTGAGCAGGTCGCCCTAATATAGTTTTTTTACACACGATTTGTCGCCCTATTCTAGCATTGATAGTAATTTACTTTAGCATTTACCAGTTGACGCCGGAGGCCGTGTAAACACGCCAAGATTTCCCCATCGGTGTAGCGGAGGACTAGTAAACACGTTTAGGGGAAAATCGTTTGTTACTGCGTTTGACATCTACAATGGCAGTAATTTCCGAGAGAAATGGCCAATAAAGTTGATAACAAAGCGACATTGTGGTGTACAATGACGGTGCATCGAAATAACAACAATACTTTACCGCGCATGGTTAATGAGTTCAGTTATTTTCTGCCCTCCATGTTTCAACTTTAAATAAACCCGCGCCTACATACAGCAATGTATGAAATAATACCGGCGTTAACTGGTTAAAACTGAGAACCTACAATAATGAAATGATCCTTGAAAAAACCTTAAAAACCAAAATTGTCTGGCGTTGATTTAGTGATTAGATCCCTTTTCGGGAACCCAGTGTGAAATGTTTTCAAGTCTTTTGTGGCATTCATGTTTTCTTATATTTATTTTAATAAATTTTTTGTTTATTTATTTATTTATTTTTTTCATTGCAGGGAAACCTACTGCAGCAAGTTCTAAATGTACATTTTCTTGTGGAGTTACTCAACACAGTACCGTTTGTGGTCACGGTAAATTCATTATATTTTTTCGGAAAATACATTATTTTGAAAAAGCTTTAATAATACAAAATAACAATTGCTAATGACTATTTACACCAAGTCACAGTTTATGGTTACAGTTTACAGTTTATGGTTACCTGTAGATATTGTATTTTGTATGGATCTGCAGCCTGTTTCACGTTTCCTTACGCACTGCGTAAGCCCGCTTGTGCAACTTTTTATCGTGTAAAGCCCGCCGCACACGTGAGGTCGTTTGCTGAGCAAACGGTCATTCGTGGCCGTTTGCTCAGCACTTGGCTCACGTGTTCGTGAAATTTTGCTGCGTTTTTTGCCTCGCTAGGCCGTGAGCAAAAAATCTAACGTGTTTGATTTCTTTTGCCTCGCGTGGCCAAAATAAATTGCGCAAGCTATGCAATTTTTTGTGAAATCGGTTGCATAAATTGTAAACTAAAACAATTGTTAACGTGCTTTTTAGAATAAAAGTGAAAAAGTGGGTTTTCCATTAAAATTGTTGAATTGGTACTGTACCAAATTTATAAATTTGAATAACTTGCCTGCACAGGATGCAGATAACAATTAATAATGGTTGCCTGTGTAATCTAGTTCAGAGGATGAACAAATATATTGATTAATGCATGTAATATTTACCCTCGCTCTGGGCAGGAAAAAAAATCTATATTTTGCTTCAGTGGAATGTTGTGGGTTGTATTCTACGTTGTTTGCCAAGCACTGTGTCATTATTTGATTTTTAGGCTTGCTGGTATACCTGATCATGCAGTGTAGGGTGTGCATGTTGACATGTGCCTGAGCTGTTCGATTGGCTTGTAATTACCTTTTCCAGGGACGATGGTTGTAAATAGCCTGATTAATAACTAATGGCACAACTTTCTTTGTCTCTCATAGGATATTTCAATGCAACAATATTTATTACTATGCAGGGCAATTACAGTAAAATTCTCCGACAACCTGGTATCTAGAATTTTAAATTTAAAATTGACGCGCAAAATTGAAAGTCAATGGTTACTTTTTCCATATCACGTCTAGTGCGAGAATTGCAGTAAACTTTCCCCTTGTCGTGTGGTTATTTTTACTTGCCAACTTACTAATTAATTGGTTTTCCACCCTGTCTATCACAGAATACTTCAGTGTAACATTTATCCCATGCAAGGCAATTACAATCAAATGCCCTGACAGGCTACCATCCAAAATTCTAAATTTAAAGGTTACTGAGACTTGAATGTTTTTTGGTTTTTTTTGTTAAAACCTTTTAAGAAACCTTCCTGTCTGGTTTTTACGAGCCAACTTCTGAATTTTTCACTCCAACTTCCAGATCTTTTGGTCGCCTCTGCGCAACCTCTTCATTCCAGTTTTTCTCAACTGTTGGCTTGCCAAACACCTCCTGCAAAATTTATTTGTGAGTATATCAGAAACAAGAGTTATGTAGCCGTAGAAAATGACAAGTAATGACAAAGAGCCTTGCTCAGGGGCACAAATTCTTTGTTTTAGTGACTGTTGTGTTTTTGAATATACCATATCGAATAGCCGCCATCTTGTGGGGCAGTTTCTTCGTTCCTTGAGGACATGCATAGTTGCACATATTGTGCTTACCTTGTTAAACGGTTTAAGTAACAAAAGGTGCCCCACAAGATGGCAGCTATTCGATACGGTCTATAGGCAATGCAACATGACTCAAGTACTTTAATAGGATTTGCTTGGGAATTGATGGGAAGCAAAATTTATAAAATGATAAATTTGTAACCTGGACTGCGTTGCAAACATGCAAACATTTCACACCGATGCATTCACAACAGCACTAGAACCAGTGGCGAACATTGGCAATGCTTGCGTAAGTGGAACACAGTCTTGGAAATGCATCTATGTTTGCCAGTATGTTAACATTTCTTAACTTTACAATTTGTTTGTAATCTTAAATTGTTTTTGTATTTTTTAGAATGACCTTCATCGAGTGATGCAAAAGTCGCACTCTGCCTTATCACAACAGTTAATGATTCTGCTGTGCACTGTCCTGTGCCTGATTTTCACAAGGTACATTGTAATGTATCCCCCTATGCATAATCAAACTTTGATAATAAGACCACTGTTCGTGCAACATTGTGCTTTAACAAGGCATTCCACTGTTCTTCATTGCTTTCATTCTTAATACAACCTAACAAGGTTCCTGTTAGTCTGCAAAGTCCCAGGTACCGTGGCCGAGTGGTTTGGGTCACTGGCTCGCAATACTCGTGTGAAAACCTGGGGTTGCGGGTTCGATACCCGGCTGGGGTACCTGTGCCCTTGCGCAAGGCACTTAAACATACTTGCTCCATCCTTCGGAGGGATGTAAAGCCAGTGTGTTAGGCAACGCACTTTAAAGATCATAGAGTATTCTTTTGTGAAGAGCAAGGGGATTCCCCTGTGTCTCTGGCCGTTTCTAATTCATCGTCTTCTTCTCATGGGTTTCCTCACGCTTGCGAGCGACAGTGCAATGGGCACTTTTGAGGAATCCTTGGTTTCAGTACTAGAAAGAAGTAATAATAATAATAATAATAACTGAAGAGGTTTGACTTTCCTTTTGCTACTGGGACCATTACAACTGACTCCAAAGTGCCGTCCCACTCCCCCTCCCCCTCTCCATTGTGTAAGCTGCTTTGGGGGAATTAGTGTGTCCCTCTTTCAGATTGCTTTGGAAAAACTGGCAACATCGCTGCAGGCAAATTGTCTTGGAAAATTCAGAGTATATTATCATTGGAAATTTAGAGTATATCTTATTATTATTATTATTATTATTAAGTTGACAAGACAAGACACGACACGATACAACATGACACAACCCCAAATGAATGTAGCAATTAAATGAATGGTCCAGAATAGAAGTCAAACATGCTTCTTTCTCTCCTTGTAGCTGGATGGGCATTCACCATTTGGAGCGCGGAGACGGCAACGGGATGCTACTATTCCATGCACTGTACTTCACCATCGTTACTTTCTCAACAGTCGGTTACGGTGACATCCATGTTGATATCTGGCCTTCGCAACTCTTCATTATGTTAATGATCGCTGCTGTCCTGGTGGTTCTACCAGTACAAGTAAGGACAAAAAAAGACAACTCCACAAAGAAAAAGAAAAAAACGTTTTGGCCCTAATACAGCATGTTTCTATTAAAGACATTGCCAATTTTGGAAATGCTTTGGTACATGTACTGTTATCCATTCAGTTAAAACAGCCTCAAGCGCTTATTTGCCAATGTGCATTAACAGCAAATGAAGGTTTTTTGCCGATGCGCGCAACGATATTTTGGTAGTAGAAATAGCTGATAACACTTTTTAGTGCAGCGTATTATTTCAACTGCCGCCATGAGGATTCTTCCTTATCATGTGGATTGATTCCTATTTTCCTCTTTTGTCATTGTTCCCTGCTCACATCCCTGACATCCATCTTGTACTGTGTCTTAAACCCCAACAGTTGGAAGGTCTAGCCTATCTCCTTGTGGAACGGCAGAAACAGGGCGGCACCTACAGTCGACATCGTGCCGAGTCTGGCAAACACGTAGTGGTCTGTGCCACGGTGCTTCAGTATGACCTCATCACCGACTTCTTGAATGAATTCTACGCTCATAGCTTGCTGCATGTAAGTTGAGTTGATAGAGATTGATGAAGGAGAGAAATGGGCGGAGCCACAATCAAGAATTGAATCAAGAATTTGTCAGGACTACAGAAAATTACAATGACATAATCAAAGAGAGAGAGACAAAATAAAAATATGAAAGGACAATGAGAGGAAACATTGGGTGGGGGGATGCCTTATATCTCTCTCTTTGTCTTTACTTTTTTTTACGATTTTTAGAAGAGGCACCAATGAGTATATTCATTATTTACTGAAATTAATATTTTCCAATTGGCTACCATTGATGTTCCATTTCTTGTCGTGCCCCCCGTGTACACATGTATGACTGTATAGACCGTATCCTTGAGGACATGCATGGTTGCACATATTGTGCTTCCATTGTTGAACGGTTTAAGTAACAAAAGGTGCCCCACGAAATGGCGGCTATTCATTACGGTCTATACTCCTGCATAATCCATGTCTCTCTAATGTGCTAAGAAAAACCTTTTTGTTGATTTGCATAATACAGGGTCACTTTGTTGTGTTGGTCTCTCCTTGTGAGTTGGACAACTCCCTCAGGGCCCTGCTTCAAGTTCCCTTGTGGGCCCAAAGGGTCATCTACATCCAGGGATCAGTCTTAAAGGATCAAGACCTTATCAGATGCAGGTACGACCAACAAATAAACAACACAAACACCAAATCAAGTATGTAAGCATCAGTTGTTCCGTAGAGAACTTCTTGAGGTAGACTATATTTACCAGAATTGGTAATGTCCTATATTTACCAGAATGTTTATGCGCTTGGGAGTTTATGCCTTTGTATACCCTTAAAGAATATTCTCCTGAAACTAATGACGTTCATTATAATGTCATTTAAATCTTTTATCAGAATCAACATCGCCCAGGCCTGCTTCATTCTCTCTCCACGAAATGTCATGGATAGGTCCGAGGCAGTAAGTACCCTCGTTTTGTAAATTTACTTTGGAAATTAGGCTCTTGTAGTTTAGTTTTAAATATCAAAGTAATATTAGACAGAACTTCACAAACTGTGTTGTAGGACTGCACAATTTTCCCTCTTTTACCTTCTCAAATGATAACTGGACCTTGTGGGCCCAGTTTCATGTAGCCATTCAGTAAAGAATATAATGAATGTTTGTGCTTTGCCAAAATTAGCAGATTACAAATCAACATTGATACAAATGACATAACATTTTAGCTATTAACAATTTTGTTCGACCAGCGATGTACAAATTATACACCAAATCACGATTCAACCAATAAATTATCAGCAAAACACCACATGGCATTTTCTATACTTCTATACTTAGTGTTTATCTTCACAAAATATCCGTTATGCTTGCCACGTACTGCAAAAGAGGAATGGATTTATCAATATTTAAATACATACACTTGTGATGCACTGCACCATGCACCTGCCTTTAAATAGAGAGATCTCCGGTGTTATGAATATTGCATATACAGGCAGTACTAGCGACAATAATTGAATTTTAGTTGTTTTTATAGGTATTGTATTTTTGCATTTAAATTAGGAATTATTTTATTTCACACTTTTGTCCTCATCCCATATTTGGTTGTTTCATTTCCACGGTGATTAGGCACCATACCAAATATTGCGTTCATTACTTTGCTCATCTGTGCAACCATGCAACATCGAGATAAAACTTAGGGAAAATGCTGAGAATATACCTCCGTGCCTCATCTAGTAGAGCATCTGCCCAGTTTGCCAGAGGTCTCGGGTTCAAATCTAAAAAACCTGTGTACAAATTTCCAATATACGCTCGTAACTGGGACTGACACTTGTGTTACATTTTTTTAGGCCATACCGGTTAGGAGCGTATATTGGAAATTTGTACACTGGGTTTTTAGAAAAGCATGTTGCCACACTATTTGTAACCCTTTTTGGGCCTAAGTTATCTCTTCAGAACAACTGAAACTTATTTCTTTTATTTTGAGACCAGACAAAGGTATTTTCTGGAAAATATGGTCTGTCTTGCCAAAATGCCCCGTTTACCTTGGGAAGACTCAATTACATTAATGATTGCAGTGTGGCACTTGTCAGCCACAAGACACTACATTCTTCTGCCAGAATCTTGGCTTTTTATGAATCTTTTCATCGGCTGAACCGGCCCATCTTACGCCCTTCCGATCTATCTCTCTTCCCCTCTTCTCTCAGGCTTTGGCATTGAGTAAGGGTCTTTGCGCATGCATTGACCCCTCTCATAAAAAGCACAGTCGCACTTCACTGAACACACTCAGAGACAGAATAGTAAGCACTCAGACTCTGTGGTAGCTTTTTGTGCTGTGGTCTCTCCTCTTCTGTGTCTTGATTGGGGGTACTCGGTCATTTTAGGCTCTTTCAAGCACTTGAAGTGAGGATGTTGAAGTTGTAGTAGGATGTGCAAATTCAACTAGTTTATTATTTAAAAAATCAAATTATTTTATGGAACAAAGGATCAGGCGTGGATCCAGAGGGGGGTTTTTGGGGGTCAAAACCCCTCCCTGCTCTGACACCAAAAATTATAATGTAATGCATTTTTTGTGTGTCCGCCTGATATAAAAAATCTGACGGGCAAAACCCCTCCCTGGTGGCAAAACCCCCTCCTAAAAAAAATTCCTGGATCAGCCTCTTAGGATATATTTGTTTAGAATGACTTTAGTAAAAATTGTTGATTTGGAGACCAGTTTGTGTATATCCCTAAAATAATTGTATTTTTTTCTTTGCCATGCCTGAGAGAGGGATTGAGAGATTGGTCTGTCAACCAGCCACCCTAATTATTCATATTGCCACATTTTATCTGTTGCAATCTGGGCACCAGACTCTGTAATCTTGTGCACAATTTTGATTCCGTTGTAATCTCTTGATATTTAAACTTCATTTACCGGTAATTCCTTTCCAAACTAAAAACCGATAGCAATGTTATTGTGCAAATGAGTACCCCCAATGCAATAGTATGTGACTTGGTGTTTCTAATTTAATAGATGGTAGTTTGTACCCAGCGACACTTATTTTATTTGAAAAATGCTCACTTATGGCGCATAAATTTTCACTTATGGCACAATTTTTGTTCTCCCCTCCCCGTCTCTATTCCCCCAGCCTCGTGTTTTGTCCTGTCCAATTTACTTATTTCTTTCCCCTTATATGCCCCATCTTCTATGCTTATTTTTTTGAATGCCTCAACAAATTCAATCTTTCACTTTAATTTGCCAGTTCCAAAATTATTATTTAATGATGTTGTGTTGTGAATTTCATTTATTTTTCTCCTTTTTGTTTAATAATGCTCCATGTGAATTCAACAGTGGTTAGGATGAAGCATTCTGTAATAATGCTTTGTACCATTTATGGCATGAAATGAAGCTTTTTAGATGACAGAAATATATACATTTTTGTTCTTCTTTTCTCCAGGACCAGCAAACAATCTTACGGACCTGGTCTGTCAAAGACTTTGCTCCCAACGTTCCTCTTTATGTTCAGGTTCTGAAACCAGAAAATAAATTTCACGTGCAGTTTGCAGGTAATTTAGATGTCGGCCCTTGGTGAAAAGGATTTATTTTGCAAAGGCCCATCTACACGATATTTGTTGGCCAACCTGGACCAACATGAAGTTGGAGCTTGTTGGGCAGTACATGATGTGCTCGACCGTGTGAACCAAGATGTTCCAGCATATCTTGACCGTAGTTGGTTGCTGCCTTCATGTGACAGGTGTTCTAATCTGCTATTGGCCCGTTTTTCCAACCAGCTCCAACAAAGTGGAGCGATAGGAACATGTTCATACATGTTCCAACTAGTTGGATGTTGTTGGATGCTGTCTGGAGTGATGTCCACACCATCCAACGTTTGGTCGGCCGACATCGTCAAACACGTGTTGGACTTTGTTGGCCAACAAATTGTGGCTCGTGTAAGGTGCCTTAAGACCGAGTCAAAACTGCATTTTAACAGCTGGTTAAGCCAAATACATATTTTCATACACTATACTCCTCTCATATAGCTCTGAATGTATTTTTATTCTCTCTATTAATCAAAATTTTAGCCGTGTTTGTGACAATTAGTGATTTTGTTTCCATAACGACATACAGTTTGAACCTCCAGTGACTATACTAAATCCCTCAAAATCAGTTTCAGAAGATTTGATAATATGAATTGATTTTGTTGTCCCTCTCCAGATCATGTGGTCTGTGAAGATGAGTTCAAATATGCCTTGTTGGCAAACAACTGCCTGTGTCCTGGTACATCAACATTCGTCACGTTACTCATACACACATCCAGGGGACAGTAAGTACAAAGAAATTTAGGAAATTTCTTCCTTTCCTCTGTTGGGCAATTCCGGAAATTGAGGTCTGCATTTCAGAGATTTGAGGGCTTGTAGTGCTTCACATATACAAGTTGTTTGATTTTAAACGCATGTTCTTGAAGCATCCTTTGTGGAAGAGTAACGGAAAAAACTGATTGTAAGAGTGATATGTTAAACAAAAACCTTGGTTTGGACGTATTCATTGAGTACGTCTTAAACTGAAGATTTTTTTTTTATAGTGGAATTGCCAGGCAATGAGGTATACCAAATCAAGCTCGGTGACAGTCGATTCTTTAGAGAGTACGAAGGGAAGAGCTTGTTTTATTGGTCTAACTTGTCGTATCTTTTCAGGGAGGGCTGTGATTCGCATTCACAGTGGCAACGGACTTACGGTCGTTGCTCGGGCAATGAGGTATACCACATCAAGCTCGGTGATAGTCGATTCTTTGGAGAGTATGAAGGAAAGGGCTTCACCTTTGCTTCGTTTCATGCCCACAAAAAGTAGGTTAACTGTTGCTGTGTGTTCCTTACACATTTGTGACGAACTCTGCGATATTGAGTCGGTTCTTGCTTAGCCTGGCCGAGTGTTTTTTCCACCATAATCGGGGGCAGATCCAGCTCAGTAAAATATGAACATGAAAATTCCTGTCAGTACTTGGATAGCGCCTGGAATTTCCAGGTACCGTGCAGAATTTCCATTGTGTGTTCATATTTTAATGAGCCGGGATCTGCCACTGATTTCTAGATGGTCGCAAAAACTCTTTTTCACAGTGCGTGCCACAATTATCTTTTCCTGGAAATTGTTATAGTGTGATTTGACTATGGGTCGTTCAGTCGGTGAGCAGTTTGCAGCAGGTGTGTATTGATTATGAATTATTGAACTCTTTGTTCTCAAGATACGGGGTATCCCTGATTGGCATTCAGAAACTGGAGGAGTCCGCCAACATACAACTCAACCCTGGACCTCGTCACATTATGCGAGCTACAGATACATGCTTCTATCTGAACATCACAAAGGAAGAGAATTCCGCATTCATCCTACGCCATCCGCGAGAAGAACGCGATAAAGAGAAACTAGACAGCAGTAAATCGACCAATTATGTGCCTCCAGACAATGGCGGCATGAATAGAGTGGAGAGCGCGATCGCTAGCGTGGGCACGTTAGCGTTGGAGCTTCATCATATGGGCGGGAAGGCCGGTTCACCCCCGGCCTCAGCCGCTACGAGTCCTGCTAAGGCCAGGGAGAGCTTCTTATCACCAGATGGCAGTGAGTCAACTGGTTGTTAGTTTAACAATCTCTCTTGCATGTAGCTTAAATGTTGTCACCCTCTTTCCAGAGAAATCTGCAAAAGTGAAATTCCAATAATACAATCTGACTCAATGCTTAATTTAAAAATCCTAGTAAGAAGCCATTCCTCTGAGTATAGCAAACGATGTACAACTCTGCTTAATTTTAAAAAGTGCTTAACTCCAAATTGGAGCCGGTTCGCTTGATGTTCAGTGTACGATACAGAAAACATGGTAAATACTACCCCTCTGAATTTCAATGCTTTTTTGTGTGGACAATTAAATTGAATTTGAATTTATTGTATTCCAGTCCTTACGGAAAGAGCCCAATGCATAGTTCCGATTTTGCCAAGTTAACCCCACCCCCTTGGATATGTTGCTATGCCTCACACGCTATCCCTCAAAATGTCCACACACACTGCACAAATCAATGGGACTTTCAACGGAAAGCACAGATTCATTGGAGTAAACTCAAAGGTATTCATGTTTCAGGGTCGACAGTTATCATAGAACACACTGAGTAAAGGGCCAGTAATACAGGGATGTCATATTATGAAATACGTGCTTTCTTACCTTTGAACAGCGAAACACCTGGCCTTGAAACCAAAAATTCACCCGGATCACCGCATACAACACTGTACAAACTGTATGTTGTTGTGAGGCAATGCACTTTGACCTATGTGGGCGATGTCCGCTAGTTCTGTTGTGATTGGTCGGTGGGTTCGGCTTGATTGACAGGTCGGAACTATGCATTGTGTCCAAGTTTAGGATTGCATGAAGAACCGCTATATAACAGTGTCAGACTCTGTTGGGATTTGAATGCATTTATTGGGGCACAGACTTGAACCATTTTACCATGTCGTTTGTTACTAGACTGTTTGCTGTTCATTTGTTTCCATTTGTCTCTTTCTCCATCACGTCCACCACATCACTACCATTATCATCACCGTAACGATAATCACGGATGGCATGGATACCATTCCACTACCATCATCATCATCATGGGATGCCTTTTCTTTGTCATGGATACCACTTTCTTCAATACTACCACCTTTTGTTACTCTTTGTGGACACCATTTTCACCACCACCACCGTCATCGTCACGGTGCACCGCTTTCATCACCACCAATATCACCATGGATGCTACTCATTGTACTACCTCCGTCCTCACCTTTTTGTTTTTACTCCTCGTGGACACCATTTTCACCACCACCTCCTACCACACATAGCTTGCCCATTTCTCCTGCATTCCGCCTCTCCGATCCATTCCCCTGTAGGCCGCAAGTCACTCGACCTACCCACAACCTCTGGCATGGATCGTAACCATCTCATGCCCCCTGCTGGGGAAGAAGGCGGTATGGCACCGGGGGATAACGGTTTCGTCATGCCTAGTAACGCTCGCAGCAACCGACGGCCGTCCATTATGCCCGTCCTTGAGATGATGTCATCCGATCCGGAAGACGAACAGCCACGCGATGAGAAGCCGCTTCATGCTCAGAAGCAGGTCGATTTCGTTGACACGGAGGATGTCCAGCTTTGGGATGAAGAGGACCCGTAAGTTGAAAACGTCTTAAACAGTTTGCATTAAGTATAAGAAACGGTTGTATTTGCTTAATAGGAGCCAAAATACCCTATTAAGGACAATTCTCTCTTAGCCCCTAAATCAGTTTAATAGACCATATCAAATAGCTGCCATCTTGTAGGGCAACTTTTGATATTTAAATTGGCCGACAATGTAAGCAAAAAATGTGCAACCATGCATGTCCTTCGGGAACAAAGAAACTGCCCTACAAGATGGCAGCTATTCGTTACAGTCCGTAAAGTTTACACCAGATTAGAAATGTGTGAGACTTTTTATGCATTTCAATCCTTATCTTGACAACGAGATTTGGATCGCATACAAAGCTGGCACCTTTCCAATCAGTAGTTTCGATCTATTGAACTGAGTCAGGGGACACGACTGAACCGTCTTTCTGCATGAAAAAGTCTATTACAGGAGCTAAATGTTAGCCTACAAGAAAAGATTGAGACTTACTTAAGCATCTGCATGCTAGGAGATGCTACTTATGCCAATATGTTAAGCAAATTCTGCCTCCGAAATACACTCTTTGCTTTGCTTACTTCTCAGTAGTATCCACAGTATAGTATTTCAAAATGATTGGTAACCTAAGATGTTTGGAGAACGAGTTAAACCTTATGATGATAAATAATTAAAATAAAGGTGCTGCGGTTGAATGAGTGAAGCATTGGAGGTTTTAGTTGTAATTAAGACAAATGCATGAATCTTTGCAAGGAATGCATAGTTCTGACCTGTCAATCAACCGAACCCGCCGACCAATCACAACAGGGCTAGCAGACAGCGCCCACATAGGTCAAAGTGCATTGCCTCACAAACCAACATCACGCGATTTTCTGCCCATACGTTGTATGCGGTGTTCGGGATGAATTTTTTTGTTTCAAGGCCGGGCGATTCGCTGTTCAAAGGTGAGAAAGCGAATTGTTATGAATATATGACATCTCTGTATCACTGGCCTTTTACTAAGTGCGTGTTACAGTAACATTCGACACTGAAACATGAATACCTTTGAGTTTTCTCCAATGAATCTGTGCTTTCCGTTGAAAGTCCCATTGGTTTGTACAGTGTGTGTGGACATTTTGACGATAGCGTGTGAGGCATAGCAACAATATCCAAGGGGGAGGGGGGGGGTTAATTGGGCAATCTCGGAACTATGCATTGGTGCTCTTTGTGAATTTGTTCATGTTTTTCTTTTCCTTTTTATTTGGTGGAGTTCATTAGCGGTGTCTATTTATAAAAAATTACATCATAGCACTCATTAATTTATTTTAATAAAATCTTGCTCATTTGGTGCAGATTCTATTTCCAAATTAACCAGTGCATGATGGTGAGGGTTTGTACAGGAATGTATCTATTGGACTGTTCCATTTCCTGTGCATGCTAATAATAGTGACCAACTGCTAGCCAGCATGAGTGGAGGAAGGATGTAAGGGATATCTATGGGCGTGTTTGTTTCGGACGAATCCACCGATCCCGATCTGCACAGATGGTTCAGCGCTATGCATAGTTGAATCTAGCTGAACCATCTGCGCAGATCTCGGGATCGGCGGATTCGTCCGAAACAAACACGCCCTAAATCATATTGTGAATAAAATGAATTATTCATGATCATATTATGAATGCAATGAATTATTCATGTATCTTTTGGGCTATTCCATTTCCTGTGCATACTAATAGTGACCAACTGCTAGCCAGCATGAGTGGAGTGAGGATGTAAGGGATATATCTTCTTACTATGGAACCATCATCAATATTTCTTTATGTCGTCGGGAGACTATCATACCAAAGCATGTTGATCACGATATGTTGATCACCTGTCTGTCAGTTGCTTTCATTTCCCACCCTACCCCTTCCCTCTCCCAACCCATTACATCATGTCACATCAGGAGAATTTTTTTCATGTATCTCGCACTATAGACTGTATCGAATGGCTGCCATCTTGTGGGCAGCAATTTTGCAACTATGTGCGTGTCCTCAGTTAACAAAGAAACTGCCCTACAAGATATGGCAGCTATTTGATACGGTCTACTTTGTATAAATTGGGAGTATTTCCACTTCTCTATGTCCATCTTTGAAAATATAAATAAAACTATCAATACATGGGAAAAATTGTGGCCTTGAGGGAGAGGGCTGGGAGGGGGAAGCATAGCAGAGAGGCCCTATCCTTTGCAAGTACGCCAGTGTTCTGATTGGATGAGCCTGGCACCACGGACAATTTGATTTGTGGTTTCAGAATCTCAGCAAATTTTTGCCAAGTGCACTACACCCAGTCATGTTTGCCATTGCATGCTTTTGCCTGATAACTCCTGACGTCACATAAATGTCTTAACCCAACGATCCGTTGACTGTTCGTAACCCTTGCCTGTTCCATTCCTATCCTCTAAAATGCCTACCCATCAGTGAAAAATTGGGAGCCATCTTGAATGCTGTTCAATCGTAAGGGAATGTTGTCAGTGTTGTTGGCTTGCTAGCCTTCATTGTTTTTGTAACTGGACTGGTACATGTAGATTGGGTGCAAAATTACGTACGATTCCATATGGGTCTTTCCATTTGGGTCTTTACCTTTGTCTGGTCTCAAAATAAAAGAAATAAGTCTCAGTTGTTCTGAAGAGATAACTTAGGCCCAAAAAGGGTTACAAATAGTGTGACAACATGCCTTTCTTAAAACCCTGTGTACGAATTTCCAATATACGCTCGTAACTGGAACGGACACTAGTGTTACATTTTAGGCCATCCGGTTTCGAGCGTATATTGGAAATTTGTTAATAATAAGTTCAGAACAACTGAAACTTATTTCTTTTATTTTGAGACCAGACAAAGGTATTTTCTGGAAAATATGGTCTGTGTTGCCAAAATGCCATCTTTACCGTGGAAAGACTCATATCAGAGATGTCTATTACATGGATGTGACATAGAATAAATGCCAAAAAGATCTTGAATATAGAGACGAATTTCACATTGGCCTGTCCTGTGCACTTCCGCATTGAAACCGAGGCTCTTCGTGTCAAGTCGGCAGTATTGTACAGTGACTGTGTACGTATGGGTGCTTTTCTGCGTGGCATTTAGGAGTGATCGTGCGATCACGTGCGTACATTAGTTCACTTCAGTTGCTTAACACGAAGAGCCTCATTATCAAACCCAGAAGTGTGCAGACCGGTCTCAAATTGGTTAATTTGGGATCCGTCTATTCGCTAGCAGAGTGTGATGTCAATTTCTGCGTAGACGCGCTCATTTCTTTGACAATGGTTCTCGCTACTTGCATGGCAATGCGTTTCTCCATTAGTTTTGCACAGAAGCCACAAGGGGAACATTTTCTGTCAAGTTTTTTTGTTACAACCATCACAAAATAAGGAGGCAGATAGTGTATCGCTATAAGAGTAGGTGTGAGCAAACCATTGCAAGTCATTATATTGTCCTTATTTTTTTAATATTTTCTTCAAAAAGAATAATAGTAAAATACACTGCGCAAACACAATGGATATAAAATGTGATCATGAACCAGTAACCATAGTTACTGTCCAGCGCCGCAGTGTGACGTCATGACTCCGCCAGTGAATAGTAATAAGCATAGCCAGTCTAGTTATGAATGCACATACACATTGTTTGACAGAGTGCACACACTGTTTACACACATTATGCTCATTCACTTCACTATTAAACACTGCTTTTTTATTGTTTCAGTGCCCATATGGTCATATGAGTCTTCTGACTCATGTCTTGCAGACATTTCATTTCTTTATTTAGTTATCAAACCCTAGAGGCGGACCCAGGAAGGGGGTGAATGAGATGGATAGATTCAGGTTTTTAGAAAACGGGCCAAGGTTTTGTCAATTGTAAATTGCTTCTCGAATGTTACCAGTAGTTTTGCAAAAAGTGTCTATCACAAGTAATATAAAATCGTGAGTAGCCACCATTACTTTGGTCACAAGTACAGGAATGTTATGGTTGCAGTAAAGATTAAGACCAGGAAATTGTTGTGGATTTGTAAAAAAATTAATTGGGGACTAGCGGCAGATTTGCGGATCTAAAATTCCAAGTAATTTCATCCCTTCCTCTGGTTCCGCCCCTGCTCGTCTGGCCAATTGAGTTATTCCTTATGCAGTTTATTTTCAAGGGTGCCACACCAGTTGAAAATGAATGCAGTTGAATTTTCTTTGCGCATTTAAAATTGTGAACCAAAATATGAATACACACAACTGTTTGCAAACTGCTGACTTTGAAGAAGATCCTGCTAGGATAGGAACGTGAGGCCACTAATTTTACAGTCCAAAATATTTATGAGAACTGGAAATTCGCAACTTCTTTCAATCTGCAGGCATCTTAACATCTGCATTAGGAATTGCTCCGTTGGACATTCTTTTGCATCATAGTCATAATCATCTGTAACAGTTCTCACAGCATCTTGACTCACACTGCATCTTGAGACAAACTGATGCTCCCTTTGCCTGCAGTATTTTATTTTATTCAAAAATCCTAATTGTAGGATGAAGATTGTGAAATGAGATTCATTCAGTTTGAAATAGGACTCTTTAGTTGCAAGAGTTTTTGTTTCTTGTCAAATTTGTTGATCTGTAAAATATTTATGTATGTATAAATTAATATAAATTAATAGTTCAATCAAAGGTTGCAGAGATACACAAAGGCACTGATCTCTATGCAACCTGTTTGTCACCTATCAGTGCCAGACTCACCCCAAATCTTACCCTTCACCCCCAGGTGGACCAAAGGGGAACCCCCATCCTTGCCTTACATTGGGTACACCCCTGCCCTGTGCCACCTCCTAGCGAAACCCAAGAAAGTCTGCTGCTTAGAGCTCGACCAGGTAGGAGCAAAATCATTTCCTGACTGTTGGTTACATACTAACCCTAAAATGTCCCTCAATCCTTCAAAATCGCTCAAAATTTGCCTGTATGCTACATGTATGCTAAAGAGGTCTGCCTCCCTAATTCCTCCAATACGACACACTGCTCACAGTGGCTTTATAGCAATGACTACTTCTGTCCTACAAGCCGCTGCCAGCAGCTGGGCAAGCTCGCAACATATCCCCTTCGATCACATGTGTACATTTGTTGAAAGGGACTTCTTTTTCTATCAATTCCTGTGACTGAAGGATACATATAAACCTGTCCTTGGATAAAAAAATTGTCACAGACTTTGAAAAAAATTCCATACCGCAAGAGTTAATCCTTAGGCTTTTCAGCAGAGGTGATCAAGTTGGTTGGATTATCCACATCAAATCCAGCACAGTTCACTTTTTCCCTCAAATTTGCTGAAATTTTGGCCCATAATTATTCAGATTACAGGAAAGATAATTTCAAATTCCTAAACATGCATATTTGGAATCACTAATTTCTGAATCCAATGGAATCATTTTATCTTTACCAACAGCCCTGCGAGCACTGCAGTTACAGACATGCCGCTGAGTACAATTGGCCAAACAATAGCATCATCATTGCTGCAGAATACGCTGCAGTGGCCATGATCAACTTTGTAGTACCGCTTCGTGCTCACTGGCGACCCAAACACACCCTCAAACCAATTGTCATCCTGCTTGAAAAGAGGTAAGATTCACGTCATTACCCCTGGCCATTGGTCTTCTTAATTTAAACTTCTCAGCTCCCTGAGGAGTAAAGAAGCCTGAGATCATGATCTAATCAAACACAGCACCCCTTCACTACCGTTACAGGTCTCCATTTATTTAAGGGGAATTGGGACAGTTATAGCAAAGTGATTTTCACAATGGCATATGCACCATAGGCTTATGCACCATAGGCATATGCACCATAGGCATATGCACCATAGGCATATGCACCATAGGCATATGCACCATAGGCATATGCACCATAGGCATATGCACCATAGGCATGGCCTAGATTTGAACCCACGACCTACAACATTAACCAGAGGCATGAGTTTGACACACCAGACAGATTGACCATATTGAATAACTGAAGGGAACATGATAATTTGTGGCACAAGTTATCCACGGAGCATGTGGTATAATCACCATGGTGCTTAATCACCATAGGGAAAACCTAAGGGAGTATACCAACTGTGCCTTATAGCTCAGCTGGTAGAGCATCTGTCCGTTGAGTCAAAGGTCTCGGGTTTGAATCCCGATAAGGCCCTTACAATTTTTCTCTCATCCAAAGTTTGGTTGGCACAAGTTATGAAAGTATTTCAGTGTATTACGACGTTTTACAATGACTTTATGAAATTGCCGATGATTTTCGCCCAACATTTAAAAGAGGAAGTTGTTGATATCTGCCATTTTTTCGTTAACAGGCCAGACACCAATTTCTTGGACTGTGTTCTCTCTTTCCCAATGGTTTACTACATGATCGGCACCATCGAAAAGTAAGTATCATGTCAAACATATAGCTTTGACCATCTTAAGATCATATTTATTCCATTTAATTTCCCAGATTTTTTCCAACCAGTTGTTTAAAACTAGTTGCCATTGGGACCGTGCAAATATTAATAAAATGAGTATACCGACCAATAAAAGAAACGCACATTTTCAGTTTAATCAAAATTTGAAAATTCCTTTTTTAATTAAGTTTTAAAATATTCAGATGACAGCTTCATTATGCCTGACTTTACAAAGCTTCTGTGTGCTGAAGATTTCCAGTCTCAGATTTACTGTTTTGTTTTTTTTCGATCAAAAAGTGGAGAAAGTTTTTGTATTTCCTTTGTTGCTCGGTAGACAATGAAAATGAAAAACTAAATAACTTGATGATTTGTTTGCAGTTATGACGACGTGCTGAGGGCAGGAATCTTACAAGCTGACACCGTGGTCGTTGTAGACAAGGAGAGTTCAAAACTGGCTGATGAAGATTACATGGCAGACGCTAATCAGATAGTAGCTGTACAGACACTCTTCAAGTAAGCGTCGGCTTTTCATGTTTAAAAATTGTAGAATACGTGGAAAACGTTAATAATATATAATATTATCCCACGAGTGTGATGAAAATTACATGGCAGACGCTAATCAGATAGTAGCTGTACAGACGCTCTTCAAGTCAGCGTCGGCTTTTCATGTTTAAAAATTGTAGAATACGTGGAAAACGTTAATAATATATAATATTATCCCACGAGTGTGATGAAAATTACATGGCAGACGCTAATCAGATAGTAGCTGTACCAACGCTCTTCAAGTAAGCGTCGGCTTTTCATGTTTAAAAATTGTAGAATACGTGGAAAACTTGAATAATATATAATATCCCACGAGCGTGATGAAGATTACATGGCAGATGCTAATAAGATAGTAGCTGTACAGACGCTCTTCAAGTAAGCGTCGGCTTTTCATGTTTAAAAATAAATTAGTAGAAAACATGAACAAGCAAGCGGGCTTGCCCAGTGCAAAGGATTCGTGCAATCGGCTGCAGATTCTTGAGTGTACATACATATTGTGAGGTCATAGCCATTCCTAATGATGAAACGAAAAATGGATGAACATACACAACGGATGAACATGCACAAAAATGCCATTGTTGTTAAAGCATTTAACAGTCACCGACTCTTAGTATGGCTTCAGGTACTATTGATAGCTTTACGGCGACGTCACGACTTCTACCATTTTGGGTGCCATTTAACAATCATGACCCACGTGGCCCGAGTGCTAAGAGCAAGAAAAGTGCTTAACCTTGCTTTATGTTGTGGTGCAACGGCTGTTGTATCGAGAAAGATAAAAACTGTTTTTCTTCAGGCTAAATCGTGATCAAGTAAAAACACTTTTGTTTTTTCACAAGCCGAGTACATGCTCAATAATTTAAACGTATTGCAACGCGCGCGGCTGGTGACACCCAAACATTCCTGGATGTTGCACGTGGTCGAAAGCTATCAATAGGCTGGTTATATGGGAAATAGGTGAAGTTGCTTATAAAGTTGAGGTTTGCAATCCAAGCTACTAATTTTATTTATATGCACAGGCTTTTTCCACACGTGAGCATCATCACTGAGTTGACACATCCCTCCAACATGCGCTTCATGCAGTTTAGAGCCAAAGACGCCTACGCACTCAAAACGGCTGTCAAGGAAAAGGTACATCTTAATAATAGTCTGTGCTTCTATAGCATATTCCATGTCTGGTAATTAACATCTCAATGTGCTTTATAAATATCACGGAGTGCCTGAAAGTCCCTATTGTGCGCCAAGAGAAATTTGTAGAGTAAATCCGTTCCAATTTTGCAATGACATATGTTGTAAGCAAACATCTTTTTTTTTTAACTGCAGAAAGAGAAGGAGAAAGGCTCCAACATAGCCTACATGTTCAGACTGCCGTTTTCTGCAGGGAATGTTTTCAGCGCCAGTATGTTAGATACATTACTCTACCAGGTTAGACCACAGTATTATGATCATGAAACAGCTGTAGGATTAACAGTCAGTGTGTGAGTTTTAATTTCTGTGCATTGTTGTAGGTTCAAGTCCCATCCCACCCAGCCTGTTCATAGTGTGTGTGTGCATGTCCTTTAGGCAAGGTACTTTGCCATAAATTGCCTCTCTCCACCCTCCACCCATGAGGAAATGGGTACCTGTGAGGGTAGTGAAAGCTGATGTGTTTGATTAGTCCCTGTGCGCATAAGCTGCACGGGACTGCATACTCCCCAGGGAGTTGAGAAGGATTAAGGAATGATATTACAGAGCCCAATGACCAGGGGTAATAATGTGACGGTGCCTTGAGCATCTTTAGGAAAGATATGTGTCTGTGTGATATAAATGTTTTTTTTCTTCATATTGTCATCTAAAAATATTTTGTCTGTAATAAAGATTCTTAATCTTTTCCTCCATAATTTTGGTCCCTCGTAGTCGTACGTCAAGACCTACATGATAAGTTTTACACGTCTCCTCCTGGGTTTGGATCAAGCTCCCGGCTCGGGCTACCTGTGTGAGTTAAGAATCACAGCAGAGGATATGTGGATTCGAACCTACGGCCGCCTGTACCAAAAGCTATGCTCTACAACCCATGAGATCCCCATCGGTGTCTATAGGACGCACAGCCAGTCGGACAATAAGTCCGAGGTGGGTGGCATGAAAAACTCGCATCACATGAAAAGAAACATGAAGAGTTTCATCGAAAAATGCAATAAACGCCATATCCAAATAATTAAGATAATGGTGTCAGTACATTCTCGATTGGTGGTCCTATACATTCGTCGAATAGATTATTGGCAAACTGTGTTATATCCCACAAAAAAACTGGTTTACTTATTGGAATTTGCCATTGATTGTAGTGCTTAGTTGTAATACAAAATGACAGTTTTCTCAAAATGCCACAAATGGATATATTGCGTTTTGCGATGAAACTCTTCATATTTATTTCAAAATGTTTTTATGCATAAAGCATCAACCTGGTTCATTCTACTGTTGTGCAGAAGGATGCCATTTATTGGCTGCTTTTAATTTACCATATAACATACAAAACAATGACGCATACTTTGTGACATTTTTGGTGTCCCTGTTGCGTACATTATATGGGATTTTGTTAGAAAAAGTTTGTTGTCACACCGTTTGTTACCGTTCTTATGACTGAAGTTATCTCCTTAACTAACTAAAGATATTTATTTTATTTTGAGAGAAGATAATAGCCACTGTCCAGAAACCTTGATCGCCAGTACTGTAAACAGTCTGTCTGTATCTCTAGTTGTCTGTGACCATTGACGGTTTGCTAGAGGTCTCGGGTTCCAATCCGGATGAGGACCATATCATTTTTCTCTCATCCCGTGTTTGGTTGTATCTCTAGTTGTCTGTGACCATTGATGGTTTGCTAGAGGTCTCGGGTTCCAATCCAAATGAGGACCATATGACTTTTCTCTCATCCCATGTTTGGTTGTATCTCTAGTTGTCTGTGACCATTGATGACGATGATAATTCCTCCTTGGGACAGTCTGAGGAGCGTAAGGAGATTGCCAGTATCATCAGAATGAAGATGAAGAAGCTTGATCTACCAGCTGAGGAATATGGTACGTTGACAACGGGAAATGAGTGCTCAAAAAGTAAACTTAAAGTTGTTGGATTTTTTGCAAGGCACGATGTCAGAACTTTCTAATTAGAGTAGTGTGGCTCTGTGAAGAGCTAGGCCCTTTTCGAAATCTCGGCTTCGTCTCCGTCTCCATTCCGCCATCTTGAAGCCGCACACCAAACTTTGGCTCGGCTTCAGGCTTCATTTTGAGGCTCCAAAACGAAGTCAACTGTTAGCGCTTAAAAAAAGCCGGTGAAAAAGAGTGGTAGGCCTACTTGGCTCGACTAGTGTTCCAAACGGTTTTTGGTTTGGCTTCGCTAAAGTGAAGCCGGAGGCAGTTGGAGCCGAAGCCGGAGCCTGGAGCCTGAAGACGGAGTTGAGATTTGGAAAAGGGCCCTGGTTGGTTTCTCAATGTTTCAACTAATGTGGTCTAGCGAAGTTTCCTTATCTTTAATTGTTTTTCCCCCCACCCATTTTCAACAGACAGCGAAGTGAGTGACAAGAGAAACAAGCTGTCCTACGTCCTGATCAACCCCAGTTTTGATCTCAAGTTGGAGATGGATGACATCATGTGAGTAGCTTTAACCGGCAAAAGTCAAAGTTTACTATCTGATGGAAATCGTAAATCGCAGCCGTTGAAGAATTCTGCAAATCAGTGGCGAATAATTTCGCAGTGTTTTTATTTTGTCGCACATAATAACATTTTGGTTCTGTTTTGCAGATACTCTGCTGACTTCCATCGTAGTTAAGGGCTCTTAGAAGACCCATTTTGTTTTAAACCTGATTAAGCCTGCATGGGATGAGCTGGCCTCTGGAGTCTTGCGTCTCCAGGCAGAGTAGCACACCCTGCCGCAGTGGCCCTTACCGATGCTGTTGTAGTTAGCCTTGCTACAAGGGGTTGCCATACATGCTGCTTACTACAACAATATTAAATCTTTTAGACTCCTTGATTTTTCAGTCGGAGTGTATACTAATTACTTGCATTTCTTTCTTTGAACTTATTCTTATTTTTGTCCTTGGTAGTTTCATAATCAAGCCTGCCGGAGGGCCCAAGACACCATCCCCGATGCCACCACGACGTAAATTCAGCAGCCGACGTAAACCCAAGAGGACTGAGCAACGAGCTGAGCCACAGGGTAGCAATATAGATACCAAGCTATAGCCCTGATCGTCAAAAGGCAGCGAAAACTAGAACGAGTTTATGCAAGGGGAATTAGGTTGGCGTAGCGGTACAATCCTCGCCTTCCACCTCAGTGGCCCTGGTTCAGATCCCATCCCAGACCTTGCTTGATTCCGTGGTTTTTCCCCTGTAGGGGTTTTCCTCCCACCTCTAAAACTGAGCATTTCTTCACCGTCTTCTCTTCACAGGTTTCTTCAGGCTTACGAGCTACAGTGCCTCAGGCACTTTTGAGGAATCCTTGGTTTAAGGGCCAGAAAATAAATAAGAAAGCAGAAAGCTGATTATGCTTAGTTGAGGTGGCTTTTCAGAGGTGCACACGAGGAAATGTGACCAAGTCTTTCTCAGAGTGTGAAGCCTTGATGGGAAACTGCCTTATATGTCATTTTCTCAGAGGATTACCGAAAATGACATCCAAAAGTGTGACGATAGCCGAGGTTGGTAAAAACAGCTAGGAATCCGATTTATGCCGAGCTCTAAAACTTTCAGATGCTTTGGACGTCGTCAGAGGGTTATTTCTAGGAATGCAAGTAAGATTGCCCGGATGTCTTTCCTGGAGGTCAGTGAAATCTACTCTTGATAAAATGTACGATGATGATGATGCCATGAAGTACCAAGGCTCCGTGGACCAACTGTTCCTAATGCAAAGCCTTGATTGATTCTACAAGTTGTGGGTTACAGCTCAGACTCTGCCCATGGCGTGTGTGTCCTTGAGCTTGCCACTTTACCATCAATTGCTTCTGTCTACTTTGGAGTAAATGGGTACCTGCAAGCATAGCGAAGGTACAGGCTGTTGGGGCTGTGTACTCCCCAGGGAGAAGGTTTAATGAAAAATACACGAATTAAATAATGAGAAATAATGTGGAGTGCTGCAGTATCTGCACCTTCTGCGGTATAAGCTGTATAAAATTCAGTTTATTAGAATCATGTTTTCAATTTAGCAGTACTGAAAAGCTGATTTTTGTCACAAGATGTCGACTTTGATTGGTGCAGATTAAAAGCAGCTTTAACGTTGAGGAATTGCTGAAAAATGCAGCAAAGTTAGTATGCGCGTGAACCAAGAACGGTCTTTGTAGCTCCACTGGTAGACTATCTGACCAGTGTAACAAAGGTCTCGGGTTCGAATCCTGATGAGGATCTTACATTTGAACAAGGTAGGGTGTGATATTTGTGTTCACTTATCATTGGACCATTTTGTCCAAGCGCATTGATTGTAGTGGTTAGAAATTCTGATTTCACGCTTCGCCTTTGTGCACCGTGTCATTGCAAGGTGTGCTTTACGTCCAGCAGGTATAAGATTTTTAAGGTTGTATATAATGTGTAATGCACAGCATGGCTTTATGGGCTGAAAACCAAGTGCGGTATTAAAAATATTTCACAATCACGATAAAAAAGCCGATTTGTAAATCTTTCACATTTTTATTTTCAGGGCTGGTCCTTGAGTAAACATAGAGAACACAAACTAGTAAAGATAAGATTAGCTTTGAATTTTTTAAATCCGTTGTTGGCCTGATCGCCGTGTGTGTTGCAGGGCCGTGGATTTGTTACATTGAAGTGACGCTGAGGTTGGGACATAAGATGTTCGTATGATTGCCCTCGATGTTTGGATATATTAAGTCACAATCATTTTTTCATCACCTTGGTTTAATATATTTATTTGTAAATAGTCAAAGTTTTAATATATGTTATCGGGTTGGCAAATATAGCTATATGGAAGCAGCTGTGGTTTTTTCTTTTTATTCTGCAATTTGGTTATTAAACACTTTGATTTTAAATTTTTCAAAAAGCTTTCAGGATCTCAAATATGATGCGATTTTCATTGTGCAATGTTTTCAACTCAGCGTATTTATTCAATCATGTTGGAGTATTCTCAAAAGAATTTTGTTTCTGTTTAATAATAAAAATTAATTATTTGGTTGTAGATATTATTTGGAATGTATATGCATTCATCAAAATGCATGGTTGTGCAATGGATATTCTCTTTGACTTTTAAAAGCATAGAACGTTGGACATTGGTGCCCTTCCTTGAAGGTAGAACACATGATTGGTAAACCGTTACAAATAGTTTTATGATTGAAAATATGCATGATTAAAACCAACCTGAGTAAAAGTCAGCTCCGTACTTCGTCTAACTTTTGAGAAAACCGTCAAAAACTGTGTTGTTATCACTTAGCCCTGGACCACGGCCTGCACAGGAAGTGGTTTGGGGGCGAAGTGGCATTTGGATAAAGTGTTGTTTGGGCAAACTGGTTTTTGGACTAAGTGGCTTTAGGGTGAAGTGGTTTGGGGGCGAAGTGAATTAATTGTTTCACTCATTTCTCAAAGACTATAGCACTTCAGACAACCATTACAGGGAAAGTTTTCTACCGACATGTTTATATTGTGTAAGTTAGGTGTAAATCTGTGACCATTTTTTATTTTCGAGATACCAAGATGTATGCAGGAGGTCGTGGGTTCGAGTCCCACCCGAGTCCCTATGAAGTTTTTCATAGTGTCACGGGTAAGCACTGAGTATACAGTGTTAATAATTACGTCGGGTAAGGGCAAAAAACAACCTTACTTAACATTCAATTTCCCCGACGCAAGTCTAAATCAATTTCATACCAATCATGTGTTCTACCTTTAATTGAAAAGAACATAGAGAAATCCTCGTATAAACTATTCATTCATGTTTCTTTCATTATGTTCACTGAAAAATTATATTTATTGAATTGTAATTTGGAGTTGCTTAACCTTTTCCAATGTCATTTATCAGCACTACTTGTCCCAATATTTATGTTTATAGAGCTTCTGCACCGGCGGCCATGACAGGGGGCATGTTTTCTTATTTAAATGATGTGACAATGGAACCACAAAGCACCTACTCATGCTTGACACACAGTGACAATGTGACTGTCCCCTGTCATGGCCGCCATGCAAAGGCTCTATAGCATGTTTGGGTGGAACTTGAACCCATGACCACTTGTGTTCCAGAGCAGTTGTCTCAACTCACTTGATCACTGAGTCATTGTTGATTGGCCAGTTGGAGTCATGTGACTTAGAGAATCTACAAGTCATGTCGTCTTTGTATGTAATGGGTTGAATGCTTGTATTTGTGAAGCCGTTACTTGCCATCTACCTTGTTGTAAGATAGTTTGTATCCTTTATGTGCTGTTTTATTTTATCTTTGTTCAATGCAATTATGTACAAGCAAGCAAAAGTAGGGATTTTTGTATGATGTTCATTATTGGTTGGTTCAACTTATTCATTGAAGGCAAGTCTCCCTTCCTCCAACAAGGAGCAAATAATAATAAAAATTCATTTAATAATTATCACATTGACTTAAAAAAAAGACAATACTATTCCACTATTCATTAAATTCTACTGGAAAAACCTTGCCATAAATAATTAACTGTTTATATCTCATAAGGATTGTAATATTTGCAAAGTAAAACGATTCTAACTTTACTCACAACTGCAAAATACATCAAGGACAGTTTGTTTTTTGAACGTCTAATTCATAGAAAGAAAGTTTATTTATTGTTAGAAGTGCAATGTACAATAATTTTTGTATTTTCTTTTTCTAATGCTATGTTTGTAAATTATAACTTGGCTGGCTACAAAAAGCAGTTGCAGCGCCAAAGGAGAATAGCTTCTTAACCCTCACAGATGCACTGCCTAAACAATTGCATGGAGGCTCCAAGGAGAGACTCCGGAAGGCACTATGTACAACGCGTAAATAACACTGTTTGGCAGACACAATCTTTTCTAAAATGGCCTAAATAAACTCCTAAAATAAAGTTCGGAAGGTCAAGTTTGACTGACGATTTCTCTCGTGTTACTAAATCATTTCCCTTGAATTTTGTATCATTGGAAAGCCCTGTTATTCCTCTTTACAGTGATGTGTCATTTGTTATGATTAATCAATTGGGGGATGTGCAGTATAGCGGAATACAGGGGTGGGTTTTACTGCTATTGTCATGCAGTGCATTCCCCTTTTGTGATGGGAATGTGTCAATGCACTTTTTGACAATAGCAGTGAATTTTCGGACATTTCACTTTCCACCCACCCCTGTATTCCGCTATACTGCACATCCCCCAATTGATTAATCATAACAAATGACACATCACTGTAAAGAGGAATAACGGGGCTTTCTAATGATGCCAAATTCAAGGGAAATTATTTAGTAACGATATAAATCGTCAGTCAAACTTGACTTTCCGAACCTTTTTTGAGGAGTTCAGATGAAAAGAGGTCCCCTTTGCAGCTCCGAGGGTTAATCATTATGGTCCCAAATTAACTACGTTTATATATCGAGTCAAGGTACATAGAATGATGTAAATATTGAGGCACTTTAAAAGCTGTCTACATTACAAAGGAAACACGCCGACTAGAATATTAATCATTGTATAAAAAGACTATCTTTTATTCTAAATTTACAACATCAATGAACATGACACTGTTAATATATATATGAGCAAGTTCGGGTGGGTGACCAGATTTTATATATACGTCCGTGCGGGCGACATATAAAAGCAAGTCGACTATAGTTAACTAGACTAACCTACCCCCGAGGCTTGGTTCCTCTAGTCAGACTAGCTAGTCAAACCACGCAGCGTTCGAGTGACATCTAGATCGACTATGGTTAGTCTAGTTAACTATAGTCTCCCGCCTAAACTCACTCGAATGCTGCGTGGTTTGGGTTTGACCACTAGCTAGTCTGACTAGAGGAGCCAAGCCCCGGGGGTAGGTTAGTCTAGTTAACTATATAGTTGCCCGCCTGAACTTGCTCAATGTTGTGCCCCGATTCAGACTGACGATTGTCTCTTTAATATCTGAAAGTATTACTACACTAATGATTGATTACTAGAGGACCTAAGGACAAAGACATAGTCCATTGTTGTTTGAGCCCTCGTTAAACACTTCATTCATTGCACATTTGTGATTAAAAGAAATGTATTTAATTATTGAAAATTAATAAAATTTGACATGTTGTCAAATGATTACATTTTCCTGAGTTTTACGAAATATCTCTTAAGGCAGCATTTCCACCTGCCATAAATTTGCCTTTTTTTTCAGAAGTGCTGAATCAAACAAGCTAGATCTAGTGTAAATAGAGCTATTGCACCAGCGACCATGACAATAGATTAACTAAGTGACTACTCGTGCTTGACGTACTGTGACTGCCCTCTGTCATGGCCGCCGTGCAAAGGCTCTATAGGTCATACATGATTTGATGTACAGTTAAGGTGCTCATTGGTTACCCTTCAAACAGGAGTTGTTAACTTTAGTGCATGTTTGGTCTACAGGAAAAACTTATCTAATCCATCTGATTTCAGCAAAACAGCAATATTTCCATGCTTGATACTGCTAAAGAGACTAGCCATGTTGACAAGTTCTCAAAAAGCAAAGCCACCTGTTGGAAAGATACAAGTAACATTGTTCACAGTGTCATATTAATGCAACAAAAACGGCATATTGTATCGCAAGATAACAGACCAGAATTCTAAGTACATTAGTTTGCTTCTGGTTCCACTGGAAGCAATGTACAAACCAAAGGTAGCGCATGCCTGTGTGACATAGCACTTACCAATCGTATTGTCGCATTTAAATGAGGAAACCTGTCCCCTAACATGGACGCCAGTGATTGAAAAGGATTTAAAGGTAATTTTCTCACCTGAAACTTCAACTTCAGACCCCGTCATGTAACTGCTTAGGTTTGATGCCAGGAATAGGCAGACGTTAGCAATTTCAGAAGGTTCTCCTTGCCTCTTGAGAGGAATCAACTGCACCAACTGAACATAAAGAAAGAAAGCACCGAGTTGGTTTTACTTAAAGTGATAAATGTTTACTTAACGGCTCTTTCCAAACTGGGTGGGGAGTAGGGGAAACAGCAGAGGGGGTTATTTCTGGTCCATTTTCCTTTTCTCAGTTTTTCAGAATGACAGAAATGTACCAAGTTGGTTTACTCAAACTGTTCAAATGGTTACTTAACAGCTCTTTCCAAAGGGGGTGGGGTGGAGGCGGGCCAAAGCACAAACTACTAGAAGATCTAAAAAGGTCCATATTGCTTTTCTTGTTTCTTACCTGCTCGATCAAAGGCTCTGGGACGAAGCTCGTCATTGGTGACTTGATAAATCCTGGAACGACGACATTACACCGAATGCCAAATCTGTGGTAAATAAATATTACAAATAATTGAAAATGCCAGGTCTAAATAAAAATCTCATCAATATGTGTTTGTCATTAGTTTCTGTACCTTGCTAGTTCTTTAGCAGTTGTCTTCGTAAAGCCAATAACGCCGGCCTTGGATGCTGCATAATGACACTGGCCAATGTTACCGTACTGCAGGAACAAAATTACAAAAGACAGTCTTCAATCCAATATGTTTTTATATTAGCTCAAGACTGTTCCCGTTCAGTATGATTTCCATAAGGTCCAAGATGACCTGTTTAAACAAAGTGATTTTCACAGTAACGAATTGTGACATTTTCTGTTTCTGGGAAAACCAACTTGATTGAATGTGGTTGGGATAAGTTGACAACTACATCCACACATGTCTCCCAAACAGCCCTAGAAGTGCAGGAGCTCACAAAGCACTTCAGGTAGAGTGGCACACACTGCCTCAGTGGCTCTTGCAGGGCCTAGGGCTGGTGCAGTCAGCCTTGTCACATAAGGTGGTCATACATGTTACTGATCTTATAGTATAATAATTTGCTTATTTATAAGCGTATACTTTCATGACTGCTAACCCTGGGAATGCCTAAGATTTGAAATTAAACTGTCACCTTCCCAACTATACTTGAAATGTTGACTATAACGCCCTCTGTAGTTTTGTGTTGAACCATAGCTTGGCTCACAGCTTGGGTGACAAGGAACGTTCCCTGCAGTAAAGAAACAAATCAAGAGTGTTTAACAAACAGGTTCAATCAGTGTTTAGAAAAAATACTATTTGTGACCTTTTTTAAACAAAGTTGTTCATCACAGTAGTCTGGTGCATTGCACTCAAGAGTAGAGACCCATTTAATTCTACAGGATATGAGCTCAAATTCAGGCTGTGCCATGGTGCATGTGCTCCTGAGCAAGGCACTTTGCCATAAATTGCTCAAGAAGCAACTGGGTGCCTGCAAAGGGAGTGAAGGTGTTGTAATTGATTAGCTCATGATCGCCTTTAGAATGCTGATGAAAGTCAGCCTGTTTTTTCCCTTCAACTTTTACCTTTAAATTGACATCAATGACCTCATCAAAAGTTTCTGCTGACAATTTCAACAATGTTTTATCCTTTGTGATTCCCGCCGAGTTAACCAGCACGCTCGGAGGTTGTTGGAACAGACCAATCACATTCTTCACCAGACTCTGTACTGCATCTTTATCCGTGACATTAAGGGCTAAGGCGTGATGTGACTGGGAGCCCGAGGGGAAGTCGGTGCCAGTCGCGATGTTTTCCACGGTTTCCTTGGCTCCGCTTTCATTGATGTCTGCTGCCACCACACTGGCTCCATGTCGCGCGAAAACCTCGCACACTGCACGGCCTATGCCACTTCCACCACCTATGACAGGCATACAATACGGTTACATTATGCAGCAGCTAAATTGAAATTAACCCCCACCCAAAAATAATTGACTGCTTCAGAGTATGTATATAAAAGATATGAACAGATGAATGAAACCAGCAGCCGATTTCACGAAAAATGTTGTAGCTTGCGCAACTTTTGAAAATGGCATAAGCCCCATAGGCTTGCGTGTAATTATCACAGGAATGTTGCACAGCTTACGCAATAAAAAGCTGCACAAGCGGGCTTACGCATAGCCCTATTCTGTGGCCAAATAGCCTGCATAGTATTTGGCCAAAGAATGGGGCTAGCTTAATACGCAGTGCGTGGTAAGGGTATTTTCTAAGAAAAAGATTTGTTCACTCCTACATTGTTGGTTTTCAAATCAAATCTACACTTGCTAAGACTTGATAAATAATTTCAAGGAAATATAGTAATCGTCAACAAGTTCTTAATTCTTAATTCTTAACACCCCCCTCCCCGCAAACCAATTTCCGTTCCGCCCCTAAATTTCTGAGCAGTGCCGTATAGTTTTATACGTGCAGTACAGTGCGGTGTAATTTTGTATGTATGCATGGGGTGATACTATATACCGGAAAACACCGGAAAACACCGGAAAATACCGGAAAACACCGGAAAACTCACCGGAAAACACCGGAAAACACCGGAAAACATACTAAATACCGGAAAACACTAAATACCGGAAAACACCGAAAAACACCGGAAAACATACTAAATACCGGAAAACACACTAAATACCGGAAAACACCGGAAAACACACTAAATACCGGAAAACACCGGAAAACATACTAAATACCGGAAAACACACTAAATACCGGAAAACACCCGAAAGCACTTAATAACACCACCCCCACTACCTGCAGAAAACACCATAAAATACTGTTTTCCGGTGTTTTCCGGTATTTAGTATGTTTTCCGGTATTTAGTATGTTTTCCGGTGTTTTCTGGTGTTTTCCGGTGTTTTCCGGTAAATAGTACTACCGTATGCATGCAGGCTGCAGCGCGGCGCATGTGCAGCAGGTTCCAACAAACTGTTTTCGGGTGACAGTCATATTTATTTATAGTCATGGACAATTAGAATGTTTTTAAGCTTGCAGTAGTTTTCATCTGACATTTTCCCGACGTAAAAGCAGCAAAATAACACGATTTTTACCCGTAACAAGAGCCACTTTCCCACAAAGTTGTAAGCCGGTCGCGGTTGACATTTTGTCGTCTGCTAAATAACCTTTGACCTAAATTAACCAATGGCCAATCAGCGTTCTCCAAGATGATGTCAGATGCCAAAATTAGAAAGTCTTGTTCCCTGAATGTAGAAGTGTATTAGTAATTATAACACTATAAAGAGGCAGACTAATAAAAAAAACGGCGATGTTTGATTGCGCAATCACATATTGTTCTGTGTCGAGTCGTATTTATAGGCTTTCTGCAAGGGATTTCTGTCAATAAAAATGATCCAATCCAGTGTAATTCGTTTCATAAATCACCAGACATCAAGACAAATTGTATTATTTTCTTCAAATATGCCGAAAATGACCAAAATTTTCCACCAAATGTCTGCCGGTGCGAGAGCCAGTTCCCAGTGTATGGTGAGTTTACCCATGAGTTTACTAACACATATTTTCCCCCATTTGTTTAAAATCTTATAAAACATTTAGTTGATTTTTAGAAATTGTCTAAAAGTTTGACCAAACTACAGAACCCTCATCCTTACACTATTTTATGAAACACACCACTGACTAGTGCTGGTTAAGTTAAAAATTGAATTGATAAAATATGTAGGATTTCACAAAATGCTAATTTTTTTATTTATTTAATGGGTTTTAATAATATAAACTTAAATTCGCAGCCCATAGGCTGAATTGCATAAAGCTTACAAATATAAGTGTCTTCCATCATCAAGATACAAATACTGGGTGGCTCTATATTGGCAGTCAACGGCTAGAGACACCAGGGAATCCCCTAACTCTTCACAAAAGAGTGTTGTTACACAACACACGTACTGGACCAACGGCTTTACATCCTTTCCGAAGGATAAAGCAAGTGTGTTTAAGTGCCTTAATTGCTAAAACTAAGGCACAGGTAACCCAGCCGGGTATCGAACCCACAACCCCAAGTTTTCACCTAAACCACTTGGCCTAGGTACCCCACATTTATTTACATATCATATTGAAATGATTTCAATATTTCAATTATTCCCAAGGTCGTTGGTCTTGGCAACCACTCAATGCCTGATACACGACACAGCATTGGCATGGCAACCATTGACAGACTTTGTAAACATCTCGATACCAACTGGAGTAGAGACCGGGAGTGCATGGGTGATATCGCCGTAGCAACTTTAGATGGCCATCTACAGCTTATTCTCCTGAAGCCACGCCTCCTTATGAATATTAATGGCAGGAGTGTTGTCAAGACAGGTATTTATGCTAATTTTGTAAAGATTTTATTACATTTTTATTATAATGCAGAACATTTTTTTGTGTAATGAGTCCACTGTTTTTGCAAGTAATTGGTTTTCAATTGAAATATTTATTACAAACCGTAAACAAATTGTGAAGACGAAATTTTGTATCTAACAACCATTTAAGATCTTGTGTGTAAAAACTGTAAAACTAAATGAAAAAAATAACAAATTTTCCCTCATAAATTTAAAATATTTTTCCCACTTAAATTGTTTACATCCGAATTGATAAATTTGCACCAATTGTGAATTGCGTCATTTTTAGGACACATAAAAATGAAAAAATAGCAAAAGTTTGTATTTGTTCTTCAATACAGCAAGGAAGTACCAAGTCACACCCGCGAATATTTATCTTCTTCATGACGATCTGGACAAAACATTTGGAAAGTTCACCTTTAAAGGAGGAGGAAGTGCAAGGTAAGAAAAACAAAATGTGTCTTCTCATGACAATGTAAGATTAGTTATAAACTGTAGTGTAAATAATTGAACAATTTTTCTTTGTTTTTCAGCGGCCATAATGGAGTCAAATCTGCAATTGAAGCTTTGGGAACGAATGTAAGTATTTCACAAAAAAGTACTGATATCTTAAATTAGGCGTAAGTTGAAGTCTCCCAAAATGACGCAGTGACACTTTTATTCTTTTTTTTCGCTTTTCTTTTGGATTCCAAGCAATAAAGTCAAGTTGACATGAAGCCAAGAGGCATGTGTTTAATCGAAACACTAAAAAAAAAAACCCCCAAAAAAACTTTGGGTTAAAAGTGACGCGCGCCGCTAACAATATAGTTTTTTTTTTTTTTTTAAAGCTTTGATGTGCAGGGTTAACATAGTTTTCTTTTTTTGGCCTTATGAAGGTTATTACAACATTTAACATTTTAATAGTGAAAGCAAATTGAAACTGACTGTAATTAGTGAACAATAATATCTGATCCATCCTGTGAAATAATTTTAAATGGATAAAAAGAATTTTTTTTTCTTTCAATAATATGAAGAGACTCTTTTTGTTTTATGTGTTCAGGTTATGCCAAGATTGAGAATTGGAATTGGTCGTCCGACGCACCACGATGCAGTGACCGATTATGTCTTGAGTGCTTTCAACATCCAAGAAAAGGAGCACCTTCCCCTAATCTTAGATGAATGTGTTTCAGCACTGCTGGACTATATTATCAAGAGAAAAGAAACCTGACGTAAAACACAAATAGTGGTGATGTCGGTTGTGCAATAGGGACATTTGTAAATTGTATCTGGTGAATTGAAAACTTTGAATTAAAATTTGGGACTTTGTGTGACTGGGAATTATCATATCCCACAATGCATCATTGTCTGAAATCAGGGGAAATAAAATTGTTTTCATAAAGAAACCTTTGTATCACTTTCTAGCAATTTTTGTATCATTGATTTGTTTTAATTGTTTGACCATTTTTGTGATTTACCCCTAGAGCCGTACGGCTTATATAACTATGGATTTACCCTGAGCCTTTTTTTATGAATAAAGTTTTGAAATAGCGCCCTCCTTTGACGGGTCTCCTAATCTAAACAATAGACGATGAAAGAGGGCGCTGTACCAAAGCAAACTAGTCATGCGTCAAGTGCACAGTGGTCAAGTGCCAAAAAGTCAACAAACTGTACGGTGTGGCCTTGGCCTACGCGAAATATCAGTAAAAATCTAAGGTATTTTTAACTATATGAACAGATTATTACCACTTAATATATCAATGAGCAACTACAAATTTGCTAAATTATAAACCTTCAAAATAAGCGGAAAGAACAGGATTTTAAGGTGTTGCAGTGTGTTACCATTTTTTGTGTAGGGGCCAATAATAAAATGGGGTGTCTGCGTTGTCACTTGTTGTGTTGTGTGTGTTTAATCATGATTTTATAGGCATACGCCCCTAAAATGCTAGATTAGGGGTAGGAAGGAAATGTGCATTATCACCCAAATTAAAAAGTTGATCATTAATATTTTTCTTTAAAATTACTTATCAAGCATCTAATTAAGTGCAAATTTGATGGAAAACTTAAAATTTAGGAGTGGGAAAAATTAAAGATTTTCTTAGAAAACACTTTGGCCTATTGGCTATTGTATTTTAATTTTACTATTACTTGGGCCTATTTGTTATGTTTTGTACACAAGGTCTGAAGGCATGGTCAACTTCTCAATTCTCTTCAAGAAAATATTTCTATATTCACAGAAGTTCAGAATAAAACATGCCTCGCTCAGGGGGAAAAAATAAATGGAAATCAGCGAGCAAGTCTGACCATGCTGTCAATCCGAAACGACGTTATGCAACCACGAAGGCGGTCAGTGAGTACAGCCAACTAGTACAAGATGAGGTTCAAGCGCTGTTTGAGAAGAAGTTTGCCTTCGTGAAACAGATAAAGACTGGGGCATCGTGGGAACTCCCGTCGGTAGATAAAATCTTCAGTGCACCTGTGACGAAGGTAGGAAATGAAAGAAGATTGCAGTCTCTGTTGTCGGCTTAAAACTCGCAAATACAAGTTCCGATTTTATTTATTACTCCTAGCATAACTTTTAGCTAGTTCATTTCTAGTATAAAGCCGCCTTTTCATAGGTCCGTTTTTCGTCCGTCATGCATTTTTCATCTGTTTGCGTCTGAATCGCTCCATAAACCGATACAAATAGATGAGCGCAGCGCAAAGGCAACGCACGCAAGACGGATGAAAAACGGACCTAAGTCTCTTAAGTCTCTTAAAAGTAAGTTAAAAATTGGACAAGTTGAGGTGTTCATTGCCGAATCTTGCAGTGCAGTTCAAAATTGTAAAATGGGAAGTGTGGACAAGTTTGGAGACGTTTTGTACTAAAAGCCTTTGCTTTCAATCATGGCATGGTAGTTTGGTAGGTTGAGGACAATTTTGGGGGAAAGATGTGGGGAGGCAGGGCATCGGGGTTTTAAGTAAGTATACTCAACCAAAAAAGATCTACTGTCATCTGCCAATTTCAGTTCAATTTCCTTAAAGTTAAGTATGACAGACCTATTAGGTCACAAGCCTGGACAATTGGTGCAGGTGAAATTTACAATGCTTCACAAGAATGGTGTGAAATTTGGCTGCTCCGTGGTAGCTAATTTGTAAAATATTGGCAAGTACAAAAATGTATGTTTCTTTGTTTGTTTAGCATATTTGAAAATATTTTCAATTTTCTTAACTTTATAATGTGCACTAGGACTGGGACCCTGAGTTAAACAGACACAAAACGGAGCTGAATGATTTGAAGTCCCAGCTGAGTGACAAAGAGATCCAACAATGGCACCAGCATACGTCATTCACGCATCGGTCAGCCCTTGTTATGCCCCACCTCCGTAATAATATGTGGGCGGAGCTTTGCACCCAGGTAAGACCGCTAAGGTGTACAATGATCATAATGAGTTTATATAATGTCCCTGTGAAACATTTCATCCTATATTTGGTTGTTTCATTTAAATTGTGATTAGGCTCCATGCCCATTACTTCATTTGTTACTTTGCTCAGTTGAACACCAATGCAACACTGAGAGAAAAATAAAATTGGATTCATACGGAAAATGTGTGAGAATATACCACTGTGCCTCATAGCTCATCAGCTGGTAGAGCATCTGCCTGGTGAGTCAGAGGTCTTGGGGGGGAAACCTGAGGGAGTGTACCACTGTGCCTCACAGCTCAGCTGGTAGAGCATCTGCCCGTTGTCAGAGGCCTTGGGGAACCATAGGGAAAGTATAACACTGTGCCTCATAGCTCAGCTGGTAGAGCATATGCCCGTTGTGTCAGAGGTCTTGGGGGGACCAGAGGGAGTATACCACTGTGCCTCATAGCTCAACCAGTAGAGCATCTGCCCGGTGTGTCGGAGGTCTTGGGGGAAACCTGAAGGAGTATACCACTGTGTCTCATAGCTCAGCTGGTAGAGCATCTGCCCGGTGTGTTAGAGGTCTTGGGGGAACAAGAGGGAGTATACCACTGTGCCTCATAGCTCAGCTGGTAGAGCATCTGCCCAGGGTGTCAGAGGTCTTGGGGGAACAAGAGGGAGTATACCACTGTGTCTCATAGCTCAGCTGGTAGAGCATCTGCCCGTTGTCAGAGGCCTTGGGTGAACCATAGGGAAAGTGTAACACTGTGCCTCATAGCTTAGCTGGTAGAGCATCTGCCTGTTGTGTCAGAGGTCTTGTGGGGAACCAGAGGGAGTATACCACTGTGCCTCATAGCTCAACCAGTAGAGCATCTGCCCGGTGTGTCAGACGTCTTGGGGAAAACCTGAGGGATATACCACTGTGTCTCATAGCTCAGCTGGTAGAGCATCTGCCCGGTGTGTCAGAGGTCTCAAATTCTGATGTTGATCGTATGATTTGTTTTCCCTCATCCTATGTTTGGTTGCTTCATTTCAATGGCAATTAGACACCTCACAAAATATTTTGACAAACATGGAACTAACCACACCCCATCCAATTAAACTCTTCTCAGGCATGGTGTAAATTCTACGAGATCATCTCTACCTATGGCATTGTTCATCCAGATCAAACACACTTCAATTCGCTCCATCTCTGTGAAGCCCCGGGAGCCTTTATAACCAGTTTGAACCATTACCTTAATAGTTCTAAAGACCTGAAACACTTGACTTGGTACTGGCTGGCCACTACTTTGAACCCATATTATGAAGGTAAGTACAGTCCAACTTTGTTAATAAGAGGTCTGTGGGTCGTCAGGCATACTCAGAACCTAATGACAATAGACTTGTAAAGCCTGGTTTATACTTCACACGAAAGCGAATGCGAACGCGAAACTGACGTAAATCTGACGTCAAAATTTCGCGGCAAACATTAGCACAAGTTGAAACTAGTTCAACTTTCTGCGAATTCGTGGCGCGAAAACTTCGCTGTGACGTCAAATTTTCGTTTGCTCTCGCATGAAGTATGAACCGGGCTTAACAAATTCCAGTCAACAAGGGCCAATTTCATGGTGCTGTTAAGCACAAAAATTTGCTTGGCACAGAATTTATCTGCTTTATATTGCAAAAATGGGTTGCCAGCCATGTGTATTTACTAATATTCCGCTACCGTTTCTAAAAATACAATTTGACATACGATTTTACCTAGTAACCCATTTTACAAAGCAAAGAAATTCCGTGCTAATTAAATTGTTGTGCTTTACAGCCCTATGAAATTGGCCCCAGTGCATGCCACTACACTTTCTTGCCTTTCCATGCAATGTTTGGTTGTTTACGTTTTTTATTTTTCTCAAGGTAATGACACAGATACGATGATCGCCGATGACCGCTTTATTCTTCAGACTCGGTCCCGATGGTTCTTTGGGGATGACAATACTGGAGATCTGATGGACATAAAGAACTTGACAATGCTCAAACAGAGAGTTCAGAACACTCTGGGAACGGTGAATTTGGTAGGTTTAGTTCTTTCCAAAATCCCAAGAACTTTAGAATATATTTGAATTTCTTTGTGTATCGCAGTGTCCTCATCGTTTTGAAATGCTGGAGATCCTGCCCAATCCAAGCCACTTCGCTTGGAAGAATTTTCTATAGAGTTAATTGGAATCAATTTCATCTTTTGGAGGATTCAGTTCACATTATGATGGCTATTCTAGGAAGTTAAAGAATGTGGAAATTGCAAAAATGCCAGGAATTTGTCAGGTTTGTAAGATACTTTTCCAGTTTTTTTGCCACTTTTTAAATTTTTAAATGGAATCGAATCCAAAAGGAATCGCGATTCCTACATGGAATCGGAACCAATTAATTTTTTTTTTAGAATCGCCCAAGCCCAATAGAGCCTTTGCACGGGCGGCCATGACGGTGGCAGTCACATTGCGTCACCGTGCGTCATGCACGAGTAGGCACTTTGTGGATCTATTGTCACATCATTTCAATATGAAAACCTGCTCCCTGTCATGGCCGCCCGTGCAAAGGCTCTATAACCACCAGTTTATTTGCCGACAAACTCAACAAACTTGAGAATTTTGAATGGGTGGGGTTGATAGAAGCACTGCTTAACTTTTCCCCCTTCTTTCCCAGGTAACAGCCGATGGCAGCATCAATTGCCAAAACGATCCCTCGGAGCAAGAAACCGTCGTCTCCCAGCTGCATTATTGTGAGGTTGTCACAGCGCTGAGTATCCTTGCAACGGGAGGTTCATTCATTCTTAAGATGTTTACACTGTTTGAGCATCAGACTGCGTGTCTGCTCTATCTCTTGAACTGCACATTCCAACAGGTTAAACGCTGCTCTATTTTCATACATGTTTGCTTTTAAAAAAAATTAATTGGCCGATTCTTATACAGTACATGTCTGCTGACATCTTATCATGCTTTACAACTATCGTAAACTGCCTAAACATTGAAATAGGTTGGCGGGTGGTGCCTTCGGCAGCCAAGCCAACAAATCTTGGGAGAATCCATTTTTCTTTGGGAAAGAATGTTCTGTGTATGACACCCTTTTCATACAGGCGCTCCAGAGTCGCGACGAACTAAATTGTATTTGGAGCGACTTTAGGTTGACCCAAATAAAATATTTGTTTCATACAGGCGGACTTCCAGGCAAACTTTCACTGCACGTCCCTGCGAGTGACGCTCTTTAGTCGTTCTGACCGACTGGAACAATCGATCTTTTGACATCTGGTGAACCAAGTCGCTCCTAATTGTTGCATACGTTGATCTTTTGGCGAACTTGATTCAAATTCTGGTAATAATTTAGTTTGGCGCGACTCTGTTTTGTAACGGGTGTTACACAACACACAGGACCTACTGCTTTACATCCCGTCCAAAGTATGGAGCAATTGGGGTTAAGCGCCTTGCTCAAGGGCAAAAATACCTTGATTAGTTATGAACCCACAACCCTGGGGTATTTCGACCTGCAGTCTGCGATGGGCTGGTTGATTTTCACGCAGCAAATGCAATACTAAATTTGAAACCTTAATGCTTAATTTCACGTTTTCCTTTGTTGTGATCAGGTCAATGTTCGTAAGCCTGCCACAAGCAAAGCGGGGAATTCTGAGGTCTACGTTGTTTGCTTGGGATATGTCGGTCCTCACTGTCTCCAAGAATACATGCCGAAGTTATTGGGTCATTTTGGTAAGTTGTTATGCTGGTAATGAAACGGGTCCCTTTAACAGGTTCTTGCATGCCCCTTTATACAAGTAGAGACCATTTGTATATGCATATCTTTATTCCAGAGACGTGAAAAAAAAAGAATCTCGCTACTTTAGTTACAAATGAGGAAATCCTGATATTCACAGAAAAGAAACATGGGTCATTCTATAAATTTGGGGTCCAACGTGTGACATTTTTCTGTCCCCGTTACACCTGACGTACTGCTATTTGCCATACAAGTATCATTAAAAATGCCTTCAAACCATATTTTTATGAATTGTATTTTATGTAATCACTCTTTGAAATAGAAGGCATTTAAAGAATATGTCCTGAATTTACAAAATACAACATTTTACAAGATGTCAGATGTAACGGGGACAGAAAAAGTGGACCCCAAATTTATAGAATGACCCACATGCATACTGTTGCCTTCATCAAAAGCTGAATACTTGAATGGCACGACAATTCTAAAAACTGAGATAGTGTATCGATGCTAAGTGATCAAACATTGTTTCAAAATAATCTTTTAAAAGAATTTGCTTATGCAACTAGAAATAACTCGACTGAATCAAAAATATCCAATTCAACTTTAAAGGGGGAATCAGAGTTTGTACTGTCCGAAGACTGGGCCTCGCTAAAAGTCACGATTTATTTGAACCAGTCGATAGTCTATGAAAAAAAATACAATCCTCCTATCTTATTCGATCCATCCACTTTCTGATTCCCCCTTTAAAGGCCCAGTGTATCATTTGCAATGACCCCAAAAAGTAATCGACGAGTTGACAGGGGGAAAAGTTCTTAAAGTAAAGATTGAATTAATAGCAACTATCCAATGAAAGGTTTCCGCTCAAAATGATATAATTTTACCAGAAAATAATACGTAAAGATGAAATTAATTAGATCGTTTGCAAACGATTTACTTATTTTTGGTTCGCATCTACGCGGTCCAAAATGCATGGGTGCTGTGTACTCCGTGTGCGTGTTCCAACGCGATGCATTTTTATGGATCGCGCAGACACGCAGTATATGATGTGCGCCACAGAGTGCATGACGCAAGCCACATAGTACCCGATCAACTGAGAACGAATATTTGAAACACCCCGCCAAGACCAGGAAAACGCATATGGATTTTCATGTTTTTTTTAAATGTGGTACATTTTACAAAGCTGAAATTTCTTCGGATGAGTTTGTTGATGTCTTTCTTTTGATTTATAATGGTTTTATTCGCAGAATCGCTCAAAAACAGATCATCTACAGGGCCTTTAAGTAAGCCTGGCAGAATTTGAAGACTTTTTTTTTGTGTCATAGCAATTTACTGCTTTATTTTATTGACGGCTGGTTAACTTGTAGGCCCATCAGAAAGCCCAGAAGCCCTGTTTGCAACATCAGACATTCCCTCAACATTCCATAAACAACTCTGCTTCTGCGCTAACATCTTCAAGAAATACCAAATGGATGCCATATCAGAGAACATATGGCTGTATCCTCAGATGTCTGGGCAAGAGCGCCACCGCTTGATGCAAGTCAGAGAGTGCTGTCGGCAGGCCTATGTGGAGCGTTTTGCCGTCCGAAGTATTCGAAAAGCCGACAAGATCTGTTCTGATGACTCTAAGGTGAGCATTGTGACAGTCAAAATCAGGGCTCAAATTCTTAGCGCTGCTTAACAGCTGATTTTGTGCTAACGGAGCCGTTGGCTGTTTCGTGGAGACCATAACCATAAGCAAAGCAAAACATCTGGGGCCAATTTCATAAAGCTGTTATGCAGAAAAATTTGCTTAATCAAAAATTTGTTTGCTTTATAAAATGGGTTTTCAGTCAAAATCTTATATGATGTGTATTACAACTGCTATTCTTGCTAAAAACACAAGTTGACATACAATTTTGACTACAGCCGGGATGTAGTAGCAATATTAGCACAACTTTTGTGCTACAGTAAGCTAATGCTAAAGCAGCACCATGAAATTAGTTGAAGTCGTGACGAGTACAATTTGCATTATCTTGTATGCACATTGTCTGTGAAACTGTATTGTATGCACATCCTCTGGAAATTACTTGAAGTATCAAGTGGTCAAACATGCTTCTCAGTGGTTTTTACGGTATATAACTTAATTTTATTCTTTTCAAGACAAGAGACTTTCGTCCTTCTGTTGGCATGTTTACCAAGACAGCATCCAAGAGACTCCATGGTACATTCATGGAGAGGCAGATACTAGACCATGGACCGTGGCAACTACGACTCAACGCGGACTACCAGCAAATTGACCAAGACTTGGCGGGGTCAGAGGTCATAGTGCATACTCTACAGGTATAGTCCTGGGACCAATTTCATGGCGCTCTTCAGAACAAAAATTTGCCTAGCACATAATTTATTTGCTTTGTAAAAATGTGTTACCACCCAAAAATTGTTTGTCTGCTTGCGTTTTTAGCAACAGTGGCGGAATACTAGTAAAAGCACATCACATGCAAATTCATGAAAATAAATTCTGTGCGAAGCAAATTTTTCTGCTTAGCAGAGCTATGAAATTGTACATTGTAGGTATGATTTTGCTATTCCACCAGTACAAACACACTTCATTCACTCACTCACTCTACCACATAGATATATTTCTCTATTTTATCCAATGGGGCGACACTTTGTGTGTAGAGAGCCCTATTAGGGTGACCCACTCTATTAGGGCTACAATTTGGTGTAGCCCCAATATTTTGGAAGTCAAAATCCATTTTAGGTCAAAATCCATCTTTTTCAAATCGAGAACCATTTTTATTAGGTCTAGAAGCATTTTTATTAGGTGTGGAAACATTTTTGGAACCTCCGGTTTACAGAAATTTGGTGTCCAATCGATGTCTTTTAGCCGAAATTTCGGTGGTAGTTTGGCAAAGTCATACTGGTGGGTTGCCCCTTTGTAGCATTAAGAGATATTATTATTATTATTATTATTTCCTTATTATAACCTTACTGGGCAGTCCCAATTGCTCGACCCAGGATGCTCTCGGGCGGCCACGTGGTCTTGACCAGCCAGGTGCTGGAGGGATTTTACCTCTGCAGTTAATAGCGATATTAAGTGCCTTCCTTGCAGGGGTATTATCAGCAAGACGGGCAACATGGCTGAAGAAGGGCATCTCTGCGGTGACAAACTAGACTCTGTGTTGGTGATATGTGTCAGATCTGTAGAGAACTGGAAGAATGCAGGTCCTATAGATTGCTAAGAGTCACATTCTGTCCCCAATCTGTGTATTTTCAGAACAACTGTGAACTAACGCCTGCAGACATAGCCACATGGGACGTGACAGTAGGCAAGAGGCTGACTGCAATTCACAGCTCTTCATTCTGTGTTGCTGAGGTTCTGGATGATTGGAACTTAGCTAGGACAAATGTTCCCGTAAGTTTTGTACATAAATATTATATAAAATAGTTGCAACGTCGCTAATCATTTTGCTGTGCTGTTTTTTCATCATCTCAATGGTAATAACAACAGAAAGATTCTATATTGTGCAGAAATCCACCAAGCGTGGTGGTCACAAAAGTTAAGATGAGTTTGATGCGTTCTAATTCCCGTACCAACATCCAAGATAAGAAGAGTGACCCTTCCTAAGACATGTCTTAGCGCTTTGTGAAATCGGCCCTAGGGCAGTCACATCATTACCCCATTGGGGATTAATAGCATTCCTCAAATGAACCTTCTCAGCTTCCTGGGGAGTATACAGCCCTGGCTGCCTTTTATGTTAGGCGCTCATGAGCTAATTACAGGTACCCATTTGGTCGTGGGTGAAGAATTATGGCAATTCATGGCAAAGTGCCTTGCTCAAGGGCACACTCTATGGCATGGCCTAGATTCAAACGTACAACCCGTAGAATTAAACAGATTTTGAGTACAATGCACCACATAAGGATTTTTGTTCTGTTTTGCAGCCTGAAATCCAGCGTCAAGGCCATGAAGTGACATCATCAAGCCGTTGTGATCAGGCTCTCGTTGACTCGATGATGGCTGATTTGGCTAACTTACACAAGGTACTAGACTTTTGGTGTTAAAACATTTTTGGGGGCATTTAGGGATTAAAAGTATGTTTGGCCAGTTTTAAACATGTCCTGGGCGCTGATAATGGCCCGAGCCGCCCAGGACCCTAGCCGGTTTTAAACGGATTGTTTAAGACTGGCCAAACCTACTTTTAATCCCATTCATAAATACCTTTTTTGTGTAAATCGGTAAAAGTCACCAAAGTAAGCTTTTCGTTTTGTCATGTTTTGCATAAATTCACTTTCTACCGCGTTCGTATGAACTGCTAGCTGTGCATCGAGTTGTTTTTGTTCGATCACGCGCGTTACGCGTAATGCAAGCGTGTTGTACGTGTGTTGTACATTGTGCACGCACACGACCCGGTACTTGTCACAGTGCACAATTTGCTTTCGGGAGCGTGCAGTTTGTGTGTGCATGTGTGTGTTCCATACGCACTGATGCAGGTGCGGGCGCGGCCGTGAGCCAGGCTCAAAAGTGTTTAAGACTGACTGGGCATTTATCTTTTGTTTAAAACTGCCCACGTCATGTGCTTTCAGCCAAAAGGGATGCGTAAACTGTCTAAGGTATATTTATGAATTATGACTATCCCAATTGTAACTCTCTATCATGCCAGCCAAATTTAAAACAAAAAACCCCAAAACCTTGACAATTCATCTTCTCAGTTCTTTGCTCTTCTTAACTGTTTCCTTCCGGTTCTTATTGGCAGGTTGCAAGAGGTGAAAGCATCAGATGCGTATGTCTGCTATCCGACTCCCAACACGATGACACATTCTTGCAGCTTCTCAACAGCACTGGACACTGGAGTCTTGAGGTAGGTCAAACGGAATATCTTAAAGATTAAAGATCTGCATCAGTTCTTATGGAAAAGTTTACTCAAAGTGATTAAAGCAATTGTATGAAACGCTCAAGATGGTAAAGAAGGCAGCAATTAAAGATTGTGAAAAATAACTGTGCACACCCATATTTTAAGTAATATGTTCGTAATGTACTTTAACAATACATGTGCAGTTGAAGTCAGAAGTATAAATACATGTACACCACTACTATCATCACCCAAAATGGTAAACAGGACTACCTGAACCATTGCATGGTGTGCAAGCTAAGTATAAATACATGTACACCACTACCATCATCACCCAAAATGGTAAACAGGACTACCTGAACCATTGTAAGGTGTGCAAGTTATGTTTTTAAGTACTGCATGCATGTGAAGAATTCCACAAAGTAAAGACTGTTACAAAAATGGTGACAACGCAAGTTTAAGCGCACCAGTTTTAACACATGGTTGCATACAGTTGTATTTAAACTTCTGACTTCAACTGTACATGGAAGCATTTCAAACATGCACAGATTTTAAAAGTTGTATTGCATCTGAACGTTCTTGGGATTAGTTTAATATGACTTCTGTTACATAAGGGTCCATGTTGCGTTGGTACAAGTTCTTTTATTTAAAGACTGGATAACTATTCATCTGGTGAAATATTTGTTGTACTGAATATGGCTCGGTGTCCCAATATAATCATGTTGTTTTCACTGACCAATCTCTCACAGATCATGAAATATTTGTCTTACCTACGCAACATGGACACCACATATGTTTATACACTACAAGTACATTTTGGAGGTCTGTAGTTTTGTTACAATATGATGTAAATACTTTTATTGTATTGTAACATGTGTTTCTTTATGAAATGAATATACTTACTAAAGTAGCTGGGCTGGAATATTGTACACAAAAATGTTGTACCCAACCTCGTGGAATGACCCATAAGGCAGTTGTTCCGGAAGTGAATACAATACAATATGCAAAGATACTCAGTCAAACAATGCAACCTTGAACATTCTCAGCTGATTTTAGTCACAATTTGTTGACCCCACTGCAGGACTGTCTTGTGTCGACCACGCCTTCTGTAGCTAGGGTGACTCTAAGGAAGAGAGGAGATGCAACAGATAACATCATGGAGGATTGTGGGATAGACTCGTCAGCACCCCTCGGCATGTTGCATCTCGGTGATCCCTCCATATTACACCAGTAAGAATTACATTGTAATGGTACATTTGGATCAATAATATCTAAATTTGGATCAATAATATCTAAATTTGGATCAATAATATCTAAATTTGGATCAATAATATCTAAATTTGGATCAATAATATCTAAATTTGGATCAATAATATCTAAATTTGGATCAATAATATCTAAATTTGGATCAATAATATCAGAATTTGGATCAATAATATCAGAATTTGGATCAATAATATCAGAATTTGGATCAATAATATCAGAATTTGTTTTCCAGATGCTGTCAAGAACTGTCAAAGTGCAAAGTTCCTGTGATGTTTTCCGACTGTTCCCCTGCAAAGGACTCATCGCTTCATAGGCAGGTTGGTCATCCTGATGAAGTGGATACCAGACTTCAGTGTGTTGCATCAGTCATACTAGCTCTTCATGTAAGTACTCTCTTTCATATTTTACATTCTTGCTGTGCCATTTGCTTATTTATTGTTTAAAACAGTTTTACAGATTTCTATTTTTAAATGTTGCCTCTTTGCAGCAGCTAGCCTTACTTGCATTGAAATCTCAAGAGCGGGGGCCAATTTCATAAAGTTGTTTAGCAGAAAAATTTGCTAAATAATAATAATAGCAGGTTTTTATATAACGCCATTCCATATAGATCATGGCGCTGTTGCCATTATTACCGCTGCCGTCAGGAAATCAACTTCAACTAGGCCGGCAGCCTGGCCAAGGCGCACAACTCTATCAGCAGTTATATTGTGGCATTCCCCATAACAGCTCCCCAGATGTCGCTTGGGTTGTGGCAATTGAGACTAAGTGTCTTGCCCACAGACATGTTGGCACAAGTGTGGCTCGAACCCATAACCCTCCGATTACGAGCACGGCTGTGTATCCACTAGACCACACATGTCTTTGCGTTATAAAATGGGTTATCAGTCAAAATCTTATGTGATGTGTATTACAATTGACTGGCGTTCTGCTATTCTTGCTAATTTTGGATTAAGCAAATGTTTCTGATAAACAGCTTCATGAAATTGGCCCTAGGACACTTATATCAAGTTTGTATATTTCTGGGCCGGAAGTCTTGACGACATTTTATATTCAACCATTTGACCGGTAATATGACCAATATAAGTACAGTGATCAGTGATATCGTTTGTCTTCTGCAAACAGGTCCTACGTGTCAACGGTTCGCTGATTATTTGTCTGCCGGAGTTGTTGACCAGATCCTTGGCTAGCCTGTTGTACGTCATCTACAAGACATTTCACCATGTAAGATGTTAACCATGCACAATTATATAATACTGGATGGCTTTGAGGGTGATATGAGAATATACCGCACGAGTCATGAAAATACGGAACGAGCCGAAGGCGAGTATACCAACTGTGCCTTTTGCTCGGCTGGTAGAGCATCTGCCTAGTGAGTCAGAGGTCTCGGGTTCGAATCTCGATAAGGCCCTTACAATTTTTCTCTCATCCCAAGTTTGGTAACTTAATTACAAACGGAGTTTCCAAATGTTTATTAAACTGCATTTTTTTTGTTGCTCGGTGTAGTTTTAACATCAGTTCCAAGTTCAAAAACTTTAACCACTGGCCAACTCGATGTTGTTTTCCTACTACGTTTTCTAGGTAACACTAGTTGATGCGGCAAGTACCCAAAGACAGAGAGGAATCTTTGTTTCTGCTAAGAAGTTTGCTGGAGTTCACCCCTGCCTTTTTGAGGTAAAGTTAAGTTTGAATCTCTTAACGCAAACAAGTCCTTTCCAATCTAATGCACACCAAACTTTGTACAGCTATGCTTAAGTCAGAACTCCTGCCTAAACTCAAATTGTACAAGATTTTACTGTAGCATTTAATATTACACTGGAGTAAAGCCCGGTTCATAGTTCACGCGAAAGCGAATGCGAACGTCAATCTGACGTCAAACCTTTCGTGGTTAACATTCGCGCAAGTTGAAACCAGTTCAACGTTTTGTGAATTCGCTGCACGAAACATTAACTGTGACGTCAAATTCGCATTCGCATTTGCATTCGCTTTCGCATGAAGTATGAATCCGGCTTTAATTGTAATCAAGACGTTTCATAATTGCATTCAAAGACAGAGATATATATATATTTTATCTCATATCTGCACAAGTATTTTAAGGTCGGGTAGATAAGCATTTGGGCCACAGAGTTTGAATATGCTTTTGTTTATTCCGGTCAACCGTGTAAGCTCTTGTATTTCCTCGTTTGTTTGTGTTACCAAACTCAACTTCAAAAGATTGCTATTTTATTTACCCCAGCACCTGTTCAAGGTTTATACAGCCATCTTAGAGATGAAGAGCAGAGGGGAATCACAAGACGTCTTGCAGTTTGTCCCTCAGTCTCATCTTTGTGGTAAGATTATACCAATGTCTTAAGTTGAGGTCATGCAGTCTCACACATTTTGGTGTTTTGAGAAATTTTGATAAAAGTGTTTTATCAACGTAAGTAACTAGTGGTGGAATCTTTGTTTTCATTTTTATCCCGTCATTACATTTTGAACGAGATAGCTTAACTCCTTGGTTAGTTTTGTCCTGTGGCTCAAATGTAGCTTGTTCACAAATGGGGTACCGTGGCCGAGTGGTTTGGGTCATTGACTCGCAATCATAGATGAAAACTTGGGGTTGCGTGTTCGAACCTCCCCCGGCTGCGGTACCTGTGCCCTTGTGCAAGGCACCCAACCACACTTGCTCCATCCTTCGGAACGGATGTAAAGCCGTTGGTCCAGTGTGTTAGGTAACAGTAACTCACTTTAAAGATCCCAGAGCATTCTTTCATCAAGAGCAAGGGATTCCCCGGTGTCTCTGGTCATTTCTAATTCTTCATGGGTTTCCTCACGCTTGTGAGTGACAGTGCAATGGGCAGGAATCCTTGGTATGAATACCAGAAAGAAATAATAATAATAAATGGCAAATCTATTTTCCAGTGGTCTTACGTTTGGGTCTTAACTTATTCCAACAAAAACACTACACTCACAATAAGTTAGGGATATTGCGGGGTGTACGCAGATTTTTTATTAAGGTTATGCATTCCGCTTGAATGATTTTGTATATGATTAGACAATTGTATCTGCATGACAGACGCACCTTGTCACAGGAATAGGTGAAAGTCATTTAAAAAATCAAAATATCTAAAATAGAAAAATCCAAAAATCTAAAATTGACAAAATACCAATATTCCTAATTTATTGTGAGTAATGTAAAGTTTCTTCTTTTCCCCCCAAGTTCAATCCACCACCTAATGTTTTCTTTCCCATGGCTGTTTTCAATGACAGAAAAGGATTTCAACAGCTCAACAACGACATTTAATGAAAAGGTCCTGCAAGCTGAGACAAGTCGACTTGTGAAAGCTGACAGACAGAGAACTGACGGCCAAACGTCGGAGCAAAACAGGTGACAACAATAAAAGAATGGTCAACTCTAAGAAGATGTAGTCTACAGAAATGACTTTCACAACAAAAGAAATGGCAAATTTTCAGTTTATTTAAAATTTCTTTTTGAATAAACGGGCTACCCCACCTAAGAGGTGGGGATTGTCACTTTTTGCGTGACAAAATCCCCACCCCTGGGGCACCATTTAGGTGACCAAAATCCCCACCCTCGGGTGCAAAACATGTGCGTCTTGTATACAAATGCACAGAAAAAAAGGGTCAAATGCCCCACCCTGGGGTGACCAAACCCCTACCTAGGGGGTGGGGCAGCCCGGGGTGGGGGAAACAATTGACGTCAACATTTTTACAGAACAGCTTCATTATGCATGACCGTATAAAGCTTGTGTGTGCTAAAAATTCACACTCTTAAAATTTGAGAAAATGTTTGCGTTTCTATTGTTGCTGCTTTATAGGCCCTATGTATCATTCGCAAGATAAAACTTTTTGCAGATTCGTAGAATAAGTGTGTAAAATATCTAAGGAAGAATGTTGGTAAACTAGCCTGAAGAAATTTTAGCTACATACAGTTGAAGTGAGAAGTATAAATACAACTGTACACAACCAAGTGTTAAAACTGGTGTGCTTGCACCATTTTTGTAACAGTCTTTACTAAAGTCTTGATTTTGTGGAATTCTCCACGTGCATGCAGTACTTAAAAACATAGCTTGTACACCTTGCAATGGTTCAGGTAGTCCTGTTTACCATTTTGGGTGATGATGGTAGTGGTGTACATGTATTTATACTTCCGACTTCAACTGTAGATGCATCAGTGCTTCAGAAAACCTTGAAAATCTGTATTTTGTGTACAAGTGAATAGTAAAAAAGTCCTGTGCACATTATTTTTTTAGAAACCCACCTTCGGTCGTCAATTTCCAACATGAAATACCATTTTTGACGGAATTAAATTCATGTGGTGTTTGTTACCATTGCTATCAACACTTTGAGTACGGTTTTTCTTGTCAACTCATGAAAAACAAAATTGGGTCATTGCAAATGATACAATGGGCCTTTAAGCCGCTTTAGGGGAATCGCCCATTAAAAAATCTAGTGACACCGCTAATTATCTGAAAGTGAAATTGGCCCATAAGCATAATCAGTGGCAGATCCAGCCTTATTACAATGCAATAGAGCCTTTGCACGGGCGGCCATGACAGGGGGTAGTCACATTGTCACCATGAGTCACTTTGTGGATCTATTTTTACATCATTCAAATATCAAAACCTGTCATGGCCACAGGTGCCAAGGTTCTGTAAGGCGCGAGGTCAAAATAGAAATGATAGATAATTGGCAATGTTCAACCCAGCCCACTTTCGCTGAACAATAGAGAGCCCATTGTGTGACTACTGGCTAATTCGCTATCACACTGCCTGAACAAGGGTGTCTAACCACAAACCCATTCATGCCCTGGGGCGCTCCCAGCTGGAGGGTCAGGCGGCTCCCTTTGAAGTCATCTGCCAGTAGCAGCCTTTTGTTCCCTTCCTGCAGGCGTCTAGTTGTAAACCTGTCAATCATCGACCAATCCAGCAAGTTGGAAACGGTTCCCTTTAAACCGCGCACACGTTTTTCTGTCAACAGAGAAACGATTTGAAGAGGGATTGACTTGAATCGTTTACCAGTCTACAGACCGTTTCTATTTTGACCTCGCGCCTAAGTGGATGGAACCTGGCGCATTTCTTTGTATTCCTGTATTCTAATGACCTGGAGCTGCCACTTATAGTCCATTATCAAAAACAGGATTTTTCAAAAAGAAGTCGTTGTGTTCCCAATGCATAGTTCCGACCTGTCAATCAAGCCGAACCCGCCGACCAATCACAACAGAGCTAGCAGACAGCGCCCAAAGTGATGCAAAGTGATGCAATCATCACAAACAATCACGTGATTTTCTGCCCATACAGTTTGTATGTTGTATGCGCCAGTGACCGGGTGAATTTTGGTTTCAATGTCGGGCGATTCGCTGTTCAAAGGTAGGAAAGCACATTTTTAGGAATATATGGCATCCCTGCATTACTAGCCCTTTGCTCAGTGTGTGCTACGTTAACTGTCAACCCTAAAACATAAATACCTTTAAGTTTTCTCCAATGAATCTGTGCTTTCCATGCCGAGTCCCGTTGCTTTGTACGTTGTGTCGCCATTTTTGTGCGATGGCTTGTGAGCACATACCAACAGTATCTAAGGGGCGGGGTTAACTGGACAATCTCGGAACTATGCATTGCCTTAAAAAATATTTTATGTATATCACTGCTCTTCAAATCACTTAATATGCAGTATTATTTTGATTTATGTGTTATTTGAGGATTGATTTGAAATTTGGAATATTAAGTTTTAGCACCACTGGACGAAGTAAATTTTTGACCAAAAATCGCATGGGTGTGTTGTTGGTAGCTTTGGAAAGGTAACAAAGAATTAAATTAAAAATTACTTTTTGACCTCTGAGTTTTACCAATTTTTAATGACAGATCTGAACCGAGTTTTAATTGTGAGGGAAGCAGTTAATATGCATTGGCAGTTTACCAGTAAAATATTTTCAAAAGGATCAAACTTCATAGATGTTTCTTGTGACATTGCGTAGTGATGAGCTATTTCATTCACCTGTTACTTTAAATTGTATTTCTATGGTTGGAATTCATTTTGCATACATTAATGATATGGATTTATGCCGCGCACTTATCCGGGGAAATCCCGATCAAGGCGCCTACATTATCATCACCCTGATCATAGGGCTCCACTAAATCACTCCATATACCATCTCAGCTCCCTGGGGAGTATACATTAGTTGTTGCTAGAGGTAGGATAAGCCCGGATAAGCTTTATAGTCATTAAGAGCAACTATTCTTTATTAAAGTATACATGATGTACATGGAATTTGAATATATTACGAAAATCCCCTGTTGTATAAGGTAACTCTGATTTTTTTACCTTTTACGCTAGCGACCAGGTACAGGTTTGCATATTTAAATCATGTAGCAATGAAACATGCTTATCCGTGTGTAAAACACGTAGACAGATCGCCCAGCTTTTGTTAATAAATTAATGTCCCACTTTTAAAACCTTAAAATAATGTCTTTAAGATTCCTTGTAACATTATGAGGGACTTCCCTACTGTCTCCATACCTCGGTACACTCTTCCCTTTTGTTAACGTACGTCTTCCTTTAAAGGAGCGTGACCAGATCACATTTTTGAAAATTTTTCCAATGGGTTTTGAGATTTTAATACCATATCCTGTCATATTTTTCTCATCACCATTTTGAAATTTCGCGCCCTCAATCCGTATATTTCCAGGGATATTAGTGAGGTTTCGTTGTGCACGGTTAGTGATTACGACTACGATTAGCCAAACCTCAAAATCGTTACCTTTCCCTGTCCGTTTTTCACTAAGGTGTAGAGGCGTGTAAACAACAAAACAACACTTGGGATATTTGTGTAAACGCCACAAGTACGCACAAATCGATGACGTAAAATTCACTAATAAATAGTCGTCGTTTTGCCTAACCGTATGCGACCGAAACCTCCCTATTGTCAAAAATCCAGCGAAGTTTAGTAAACTAATTTATCTGGTTCCATAAAGCAGTGCAGTGATTACACCAAGCTTTTTACTTCCACATCGAAATTGGGGATTGCAAATTTCCTGTTTTCCTTCCATGGGGAGGTATTTTATATATGATTGTTACCTTTAGAACGAAATCTTTTAAAAAAAATCTGGTCACGCTCCTTTAAAACCTTAAAGAATTTCCCTAGATGTTTCAGAACGATGGAAGAAGTTATCCTCCTTTCCCCTCCCCCCTTGTCACACAGTGACTCATGCTCTAATAAAGAAGTCGAAAAATGATTTAGCATGTATGTACTTGTTCTGCTTCCTGATTTTGTAGAACTTGCAAACGCCTGTTTTAAATCTAAAAATTGGTCATGGGTCGACTTCGGACTCGCTCAATCTTCAGATCTTGTCACAATTGCAAGATTGTTTCATGAGCGACTCTTTATCACATTGGCTCAGTTGCTGTTCAGAAGATTGTATTCAGGAACAAACCAGAACCAACATTGATGTAACGATACAAAACGATAACAATCGATCATCCGTTTAGCTTTGAACAGTCGAAACCTCTGTTAATTGACAATTTCAAGAACAGTAGAACGTACTGTTAGAAAACTAACTTTTGTAACGCCAATTGACAATAGAATCTGCTATAAATGGGCAGATAGATTAACAATGTATACGGCCTTTTATTCGATCGGTCACTTGTGCAGTTGATCGAGACGCGTTGCAATATTCAGCACAGTCAAACCTTAGAAAATCTGTTTTCACTCCAGTCACGGTGCTATGCCCGAATACAAAGGCATATACACCGGGTCACAAAAGTGTCGGGATGTGCGATTGACAGAATATAGATTACCGCCTCGGGATTCTTCCCCCATGGGATAACTAATGAAATAAAAGTCACCGATACATCATACAGTTTCAGCCCCAATCGTGTTTGTTTCTTCCTCCTCCATGGTGTAAACTATAGCTTAGCTTAAACGGGAAACAAAGTCCTGGAAATGGAAGGAAACTCTACTAGCTCTGTCGGACCTCGTGAGGCGGCCAAGGAGGAACAAGCGAAACAAATGGACGAAAATCAAGTCCGTGGCAACTGGTCGCACCCGCTGGATTTTGTGCTGTCGTGTCTTGGTTCTGCAGTGGGTCTCGGCAATGTGTGGCGGTTTCCGTTCCTTTGCTACAGGAATGGTGGGGGTGAGTAATTAGTAAAGCGAAACAAATGTGGACAGATGTTCATGAGCTTGGGAAATCTGGATGCAGTGGGAACAACTGCGCTACCGTGATTCATAGCTCAATTGGTATGGTAGGGCGTCTGCACGTTGAGCAGAAGGTAGCCAAGTTGCTTTCTACTGATCTACATTTCCCAAGCTCACGGACATCTGTCCACATTTGTATCGAATTTATTCACCCCGGCGGTCCTGGGTCATAACCCTAAACATATTAATCACTTATTCATAGGTCTACTTATGAAAGCAATAGACAGCCTATGTGACGTGTTGCCATGGCAATAGAGCCTTTGCACGGCAGCCATGACAGGGGGCAGTCACATTGTTACCAAGTGTCATGCATGAGTAGGTGCTCTGTGGTCTATTACATAATTTAAATAAGAAAATCTGCCCCCTGTCATGGCCGACGTATTCACATCGGCAGTCTATTGCCTATGCAACCAACAAAAGATGACTCGGCAGTCTATTGCCTAGGCAACCAACAAAAGATGACTATTCACATCGGCAGTCTCAAAGATTACTATGCACTAAACCTACTGGGACAACTCAAGTTCTAGGTCCCTAGTAAAATAATGACAAATCTTCCTCTTATTTTTGCGTTTTTATCATCAAACCAACATTCTTATATAGGTCATAACAAGGCAAATCCTGGGTGTCCGTGCGCGTGCATGGTCATATACCGGTATACCAGGCATTCCTCAGTACAGTTCATTATCAACGATCAACTATAAATGAGTGGGTAGTTGGCGGGTGAAATTGGCGGGTAGTTCGCCTGACTTTTACCGTGCACGTGGGGTTTTATGTGCCGCGTGGGTCGGCCAGAAAAGTAGCAAAATGTCGCTCACGAAAATAACGTAAACATACATTTTTTGGTTATTATTTCCATCTTTTTCAGAAACGTTTGGGCATGATTTCCGTTCACTGGTCGCCACCAGTACACCAGCCACGTAATGTCTAGCCCGATCGAATGCCTCTGGCCGGCTAGCTGCCGTCGCGCGTGACGGCGCGGCAGATCGCCATATCGAGGCATTCGGGCGTGCCGGTACGGTGCATGCAATGTCAAGTTTGCCATAGAAGGCGACTTTTTTATACATGTATCAAGCTCATCACACCCTAGTTAGATGACCTGGCGCGTTCAATAGGGCAATACGTATGCATACCGACAATACCTTCAACGGTGAAGGTATAGGAAAATATCCAATACCAGCGTACGTATTGTGCTATTGAACTCGCCCCAGATGTGTACTATGGGCTGCAATTTCATGGCGCTTTTTTAATTTTAGCAAAATAATTTTAGCACAGAATTTCTTTGCTGTGTAAAATGGGTTACCAGCTAAAATTGTATGTCAAATTGTATTTTAATAGGAACAGGAGCAAAATATCAGTAAATACACATCACATACGATTTTGGCTGGAAAGAAATTCTGTGCTAATCAAATTTTTGTGCTAAACAGCGCCATGAAATTGGCCCCTGATGATTTTTCTACAGAAAAGCAATATTTCAGACAGAAGTGCAAGTGGGAAGTATATCTTAGAATTGAGTTAAGCCCGCCGCACACCTTTGCGATTTACCGGCCCATCGGACACCGGACCATCGGATCCGGAAAAATCAAACAAGTTTGATTTGCTCCGGTCTATGGTGTGCGGTCAAACCGGCTCGAATTGTTTCAGCGCACACCCTTTCCGGTAAGTGGTCCGGTGATCCGATTATCCGGTAAATCGCAAAGGTGTGCGGCGGGCTTAAGCTATCGATTTAAATATGTAAATTTACAAAAATCTGTGTTCAATGTAAAAAAAATAATACCGATAATTTTATTAAAATACAATTAATTTAGCAACCCATACATGCCCTATACAAGGATTGACACACATAATTATGTACATATAAATGACTGATATTGCAACATTAACAATTAAATACTAATATTTAATTGTTAAGCTAATTCAAAATTCAGAATTGTAAAAGAAAAATCTTGTTTCCCCCAAATTACTGCTAATTAATGGACTCATGGTTTGCGAAGCAGTGGTTCTATCTGCCACCCCAAAGTTAAGGGTCTGGTTCCGGCTTCACTCGTCGTGTTTGGGGTTCACGACTTAATACGTCCCCTTTGCACTTCGGTGTGAGTTAAGAGCGTTGCTGGTTCCACCCGTCGCGTTTGGGGTTCACGACTTAATACGTCCCCCAATTTAAATAAAGTCTGATTCAATGAGAACACTATATCTACTTGTGATAGTGCATTTATTGCCAGAAAGTCTTACTTTTAAGAAGATAAATAATGAAATTGAGTTTGACATGCATTATTAATTACATTGTTCAATGTCATTGCAACATGAAAATTTTATAAATTTTGGACTCTAAAATGGTTTGAGAAGCAATATGTTTCAGAGTGATTTCAATGCCAGCTTTCACAATTTGTTTTTGGAAATGGTTCAGTACACATAGTCAGCAAAATGGGTGGAAAAGAATGGCAGAAAAGAGGTAAAAGTTGATTAAAAAGGGGGTCACAAAATGGATAAAAAGGGGTGAATTGAAGTAGGGGGGGGGGGGGAGGGGTGTGCAGGACTGGGATGGGCAAAAAAATGTTTTACCTCAAAAATATCAGCTTATTCCATTTCAGTGACCCTTAAATTTAAAACATTTATTTATACACCAAAAGCAGCCTAAAAGAGGACAAAATGAAGGAGTTATGGCCACTGTAGCTAAAATGGATTGTTCAGTTTTTTTTGCCAGAGCACTCTGGATTTCGCATTTTTTAAAGAAATGGTGTCAGCACACATAATGTCATCAAAGTAGGGTACGATGAGCTTGTTCTGGAAACATGACAGACCTAAATTTGCCCACTGCTACTAGTGAAGGAAATTGTTGAATGTGTGTCACTCTAAATTCACTTCCCTTTAAAACTTAAAACCACTTTTTAGTGGTTTAATATTGAGTAATATTTAGGAGAACACACTACTCACAATAAATTAGGGATGCAGATTGTATTGAGGGTATGTATTCCACTTGAATGATTTTGTATATGATTAGAAAATTGTATCTGCATGACAGACGCACCTTGTCACAGGAATAGGTGAAAACAGTCATTTGAAGAAAAAACAATTCCAAAATTGACAACGCATACCAATATCCCTAACTTATTGTGAGTATCTCTCTAAATGTAAAAGTGAAAAATTCTCTCTTCAAAAGAGTGGATCCCCTGTAAAAAGCACTTAAAAAGAGTGAAAATAACAGAAAATCCTCTAAATAGAGTGGAAATCACTCCAAAAAAAGAGCCTTATGGGACAACTCTTTTTCTTTTTTTTGAGTTATTTCCACTCTATTTATTATTATTATTATTATTATTATTATTATTATTTCTTTCTGGTATTCATACCAAGGATTCTGTAATAGTGCTCATTGCACTGTCACTCGCAAGCGTGGGGAAACCCATGAAGAATTAGAATTAGAAATGGCCAGAGACACCGGGGAATCCCCTTGCTCTTCACGAAAGAATGCTCTGGGATCTTTAGGAGTGCGTTACCATTACCTAACACACTTAGAGTGATTTAGAGGATTTTCTGTTATTTTTAGTCGAGTGGTTTTCACCCTTTTGGAGTGCTTTTATATGGGATTCACTCTTTTGAAGAGTGAGTTTTTCACTCTTTTACATTTAGAGAGTAGTATTAGTAGAGACTAGTGAACGGAGGTCTTCCCCAAACATACATAATGGCATAATTATTTTTCCTTAACAGGTGCCTTTCTGATTCCTTATTTCGTGAGCCTGATCCTTGCTGGTATCCCCCTGTTCCTCATTGAGGTTGCTTTTGGCCAATACTGCAGTTTGGGAATCTTCACTTGTTGGAGAGCTGTGCCTATCCTGAAAGGTAAAATGCTGTCCTTGATATAAATGGTATTAAATAGCTGCCATGGGTGTATGGGTTTACGGTAGCATTATGTGAATCTCCTTTGTGTGTGGTTCTTAAAAGAACGTGCTCTGTTCATCTTCAGGAGTAATGCCGGACTCGTAATAATAATAATAATGGTGGATACTTATATAGCGCTCATGTCCACCCCACTGGGGTGCTCATGGCGCTGTTGCCATTATTACCGCTGCCATCAGGAAATCACCAGAACCATTTCGCTTCAACTAGGTGGCAGCCTGGCCAAGGCGCACAACCCTATCAGCAGTTAGATTAACAGCTCCCCAAATATCGCTTGGGTTATGTGATGCAGGGCTATAATAGTACTGGTTGAGGGCATTCAGTGTACAATGTGTTGGGTTGATGAGGAGTGGTTGTGCTGGGATCCTAATCCTGTGGTTGACTGTGGTGTGCTGCCATCTTGTTGCTGGGCATTTAAATTAGACATTTAAATTGGACATTTAAATTCAAAATTGGGCATTCAAATTTAACATTTAAATTGGGCAATCAAATTGGGCATTTGAAATGGACATTTAAATTGGACATTTAAATTGGGCATTTAAATTGGGCATTTAAAGTGGACATTTAAAGTGGACATTTAAAGTGGACATTTAAAGTCAAAATTGGGCATTCAAATTCAACATTTAAATTGGGCATTTAAATTGGGCATTTAAAGTGGACATTTAAAGTGGACATTTAAAGTCAAAATTGGGCATTCAAATTCAACATTTAAATTGGGCATTTAAATTGGATATTGGGCATCCGGGCATTTAAATTGGGCATTCAAATTGGGCATTCAAATTGGACATTCAAATTGGGCATTCAAATTGGGCAAATTGGACTACTGTAATAGTCTGTTGGCAGGCATTTCTCAGGAACAGCTTGGAAGACTTCAAATCGTCCAAAACAATGCTGCCCGCCTGGTCACAAGGACCCCAAGACGTGCCCACATATCACCAATCCTCGAGGACTTGCATTGGCTACCTGTTCAGGCCAGGGTCAACTACAAGATTCTCCTTCTGACTTTTAAGTCCCTTTGTGGACTTGCACCCGAGTATCTGTGCGAACTGATCGCCCGCCATATACCTGGTCGGTCACTAAGATCATCGAGTGGCCCAGTGAGGCTCAAGGAACCGCGCTATCTCTTGGAGTCTCTTGGTGGCAGGGCCTTCTCCTGTGTCGCTCCAAGGTTGTGGAACCAGCTGCTCTCATGTGACATCGATTGTATAAATGCCAATAAACTCCTGCATTTCCGCACTGAACTAAAAACAACATTGTTCAGGTCAAGCTTCATGGAGTAACTTTCTTCAGCGCATCTGAACAGTTTTTCACTGGAAATTGCGCTTTACAAATGACAATTTCATTCATTCATTTAAATTGGGCATTCAAATTGGGCATTGAAATTGGACATTGAAATTGGACATTCAAATTCGGCATTTAAAAAAGAAACTGCCCTACAAAATGGCAGCTATTTGATACGGTCTATTACTGTATTCCATTTTCATAGCATGACTCTGGTGTATCCATGTTACAAGAGCATGTTTTCTAAAGGTAGTCTTTCTCGCTTGCTCTCCATAGGCATAAGCTATAGCCAGGTCATCTCAGGTTTGTACCTGACAACAACCTACGGCGTTATCATCACCTACACATTCTATTATTTCTTCGTTTCTTTCACATCGGAGCTTCCCTGGAAAGGTTGCGGTAAACCTTGGAACACTCTCATGTGCAGGTCAGTTATGACACTTTGCAAAAATTGGGGCCCATCCATAAAGCACGTTACTAATACGCAGAAAATGCAAACTTTTTAGCCCCTCCCCCGTAAGCATTTGTTTGCAAAAATTGTGACGTCATCCATTGACTTTAACATTGGCATATGCATTGGCTCTGACCACCCCTCCCCCACCTCCGTGCGTACGTACTTTATGGATGGCCCCATTGATGTGGATTGGTCGGTTGCAGCATTGACAAATTTAAATTAAACATCCTTTCGTTATATTTAACAGATTTTAAAATCTTAACTTAAATCTTAACAGTATATTTATAACAGTTCATAAAATAAAGATTTTTTAACACTTTTAAAAGTGCAACATTTTGTAACATTTTGAAAGTGTCTATGACAAAACCATTTTAGATTAGCATGTGCTTAAGAGTATTTCATGAGGTGTATATGCTTGGGGTATTCATTGGCGTAGTACAGTGACTCATTAAATTACATTAATTACTTTAACTCCAGTCGCTGGGCTTGGGACTTAGACATGGTTGAAAACTTGACATGATCTTGGAAAATCCTGGGACAAGGACAACAAAATTGAAAATGAGCTTTATAAGCAAAAAGTCCGTTACTGAATACTTTGTCTTGTTTTACAGCGATCTTGTCAGTGACTGTCTACAAGCAAGTGGGGTTATAAATCTTGATAACGATTGCCTGCCGTTAACCAACTTAACAGAGAATGAGCTTGACAGTCTCAACATTACAGCGGATGGTTTGGGGAACTTCAGTCTACATAACTACACTGATCCATTCAAGGCATTGCGCAAGTCACCAAGTGAAGAGTATTGGATGTAAGCTTAAAATTTCCTTTTTCAAATCATTTATGAATTTTGTGAAACTCTTGGGTGCTAAAATTGTCTTCTGTATTAGAAAAGAAATTTTGCTTCCTAAAGATAATTCATAGCATTCATTTCATTTTTAATTTTGTTAACATTTATTTCCACGCTTTCAATACATTAATAAATTACATAGAGTTATATAAATAAGAAGCATGGGTACATCATCAGTAAGCCTTAGCTTGTGGGGAGATGCCCTTATGTACAAATACAACAAAAACAGACACACATACAGTCATATTTAGATATTAAGTAAAATAATGATACCAAGTGAGTATAGAAAAAAGAATAGCAAGATTTAAATAAAAAGGAAATGTTAGGTAAACATGCTGAGATAAATGAGAGAGATATATAGGAGAACAGACTATGCCAAATAATGGGAGAGTAAATCACGTTTGTATGTTTTTTTAATCGACCGTCACCCACAGATGACAGAGACTTGACACAGATGATAGAGCATAAATAAAAGACATGCACTTATAACTGGGTTCTCTGAATAGACCGTATCAAATAGCTGCCATCTTGAGGGGCAACAAGGAGCAATGCATAGTTCCGATTTTGCCCAGTTAACCCTGCCCCCTTGGATATTGTTGCTATGGCTCACACGCTATCGTCAAAATGGCGACACACAACTCACAAAGCAATGGGACTTTCAACGGAAAGCACAGATTCATGTTTCAGGGTCGACAGTTATCTTAGAACACACCGAGTAAAGGGCCAGTAATACAAGGATGTCATATCATGAAATACGTGCTTTCGTACCTTTGAACAACGAAACGACCGGCCTTGAAACCAAAAATTCACCCGGAACATCGCATACAACACTGAACAAATTGTATGGGGCAGAACATCGCGTGATGTTGTTGCAAACAATGCACTTTGACCTATGTGGGTGATCTCTGCTAGCTCTGTTGTGATTGGTCGGCGGGTTCGGTTGATTGACAGGTCGGAACTATGCATTGTTTGTGCAATAGCATATAGATTATGATGTCCAAACAATTTGTTTGCAATGCCCCAGTATTACAAAAAAATAATTAATTTGAAGCTAGTTGGGTTTTATTTTGAAAAACTTTTTTATTTTGCTTCCTCTTTTGCAATAGACACGGTGTCCTTCAGGAAACACCAAGCATGAACCAAGTTGGGACTATTGTGTGGCCCCTCTTCTTTTGCTTGATTGCATCCTATCTTGTGGTTTTCTTGTGTCTCTTCAAGAGCATTAAGTCGGTAGGCAAGGTAAGAAATAAGACGTTATGAAGACATATGATGCAAAGCTTTTTTCCTGGATATGATTTCCATGCAATCAGTATGTCTGTAACCCAGTGGAAGCTGATGAACCCACAACCTTCGCATTGTGAGTCCGGCTACATATATTTGCTATGGTTGACTTAAACATCTGCTTAACTCAAACTTCAACTTATTTCCTCTTGGTTTATCTGCACAAGATTTCACTATACATGTAGTTATTGTCTCCCACAGGTTGTGTACTTCACCGCAACATTTCCCTATGTCGTGCTCATCATCTTGTTGATTCGAGGCGTAACGCTACCGGGCGCATCAAAGGGCATTTATTTCTTCATCACTCCACGCTGGGAATACCTCATTAAACCCAGGGTTTGTACATGTACAAAGTTTTCTACTATAACATAAATACCTTCAAGGAGTTTCATAATAACATTGACTATTAAATGTAATTTTCATAGTTTCACTTCCACATATGCCACTTTTCCTATCGCCCGTCTGACACTGTGTCTCTGAGACTCGTAACTTAGGGAAGGAATTTCACGGAGGCCATTGAGGCAAGTAGGCCTCACTCTCTCTCGATCCTGGTCTTGGGCTTAAAAACTTTTTCTGTTATGTCCATAAATAAGAAAAGGGCAACATTTTAAGGGCCTGTCAGCCTTGGATTTTTTTGGGAAAACTTACCGAGACGATGGGTATTTTCCCATTTTTAATCCAGTGCCGACAGCCTAGGACGTTATCCTCTCAGTAACTTTTCCAGAGTCCAGCGGTTACTTTTCCTGGCCAACTGCTGCCAGGAAAATTTACCAGGTAATTTTTCCCGAGACGATATGTCCAATGCGGACACATCAAGTCGGTAAAAGCGCTCTGGAAAAGTATGTCCAGGCCGTGAAGGTCATCCCGCTAAGGGAAACTGCGCATGCTCTCCCACTAAATTTCGGTAAATTTTCCTGTGTCCAAAAAGTCAAAATGCGGACAGCAGTAAAATTTAGCCATTTTACCATCGTCTCGGTAAAACCTGCCGCAAAAACAATTCCAATGCGGACAGGACTTATGATACATGGCAGGAAGACAACCTTGGGGCTGGGTCTAGGGGAAATTTAAGTCTTTATAGCTTCAGTGAAATTCCTTTGAGAAGTGTGCACATGTAAAGAAATCATGACATCATGTCGATGTCTTGGGACTGTTTTGCCATTAGGTATGGCTGGATGCATTGGTGCAGATCATCTACTCTCTGGGTGTGGCCAACGGAAGCAAGCTAACCCTCGCTTCGTACAACAAGTTCCACAACAACTTATACAGGTACAAAATTCTCCATTTTGTTCCCCTTACAGCCTCTCCGGCCCCAGACCTGCCCTTTAATTGTTCCCCTAAGTGGCTTTTAACACCAACCCATTTTTTTCCACTTTGTGTTTTTCCCAACATTCATGACCCACTCTGCCAAAAAGCCCATAAGTTGCGCAGGCCAGGTCAAGTTTTTGCAACTATAAGAAGAAATCTGCGGCAGATCCACGCTCATTAAAATACAAAAACACAATGGAAATTTCTGGCTGTGCCCAGATACCGCCTGGAATGTCCGTGTTCCGCCTGGAATTTCCATTGTGTGTTTGTATTTTAATGAGCGCGAATCTGCCGCAGATTTCTTCTCAACCAATCCTGCGTGACTTAAGGTCCTTTATACAGAGCGGGCCACATTTAATGTGGTGATTTTTGAGTGTTCTAATAATTTTCCTGCTAGGGTCGGCACGTGAGGCCATGATTTTAGTGTGAGGTAGTAACCACCCTTACTGAACATAAGATGCGCCTATCAAGCATGTCCAGGGTCCTACATGTATTTCATAAAGCCACTTAGAAACATTCCTAAATAAACATTCTTAACTTATGTTTTTAAAGATAGGAAAAATTAGATCTTATTGTTCCTAAATCCACTTAAGAATGTTTTTAACTTTTATGAAAAAGGACCCAGATCTCATTTTTGACCACCCCATTCTTCACATGGGTGTTGAGCTTTTGATACCATATCATTTGTCATATTTTTCTCATTTCTATTCTGAAATTTCGTTTCCGTATATCTTCTAAGGATATCGTCAAAAACCAGCGGTGTTTTTGTAAACTAATCTATCCAGTTAATAATTAGCAGTGCAGTAATTACAACAACATTTTGCTTCCACATTCAAATTGGGGATTGCAAATTTTTATTTTTATTTCTGCAGAAAGTATTTTGGAGAGGTATTTTATACGATTGTTAGGTTAAAACGAAATCCATTTTCCTGGAAAAATCTGATCGAACACGCTCCTTTAAGACTGTGTTCGCAGAAACTTGAATTTCCCTGTATTGAATATGGAAGAAAACTGAGGCGGTTTGGGGCACTTGAGGAGTATAGCCTTTATACAGGGCAGTTTGGGGCATTTTTAGGACTAACTTGCCTGGAATTGTTAATTTTCTTTTCAGAGACACCATTATTGTGGTTGTACTAAACTCTGTTACAAGCATCTTGGCCGGATTTGCTATTTTCCCAGTCCTTGGTTACATGGCGCATCTGCAGGGTAAAGACGTCTCAGAGGTTGCCAGACAAGGTACGTCAGATCTGATTGTTAACTTTAAGGACTTGGGTTTGAATCCTGGTTCACGGTTTTCCATCTTACCAGTCCTTGGTTACATGATGACCCAAACTTGGTCAGATGTACGGTACCGGTAAGAACATTTGCAGACATCCCGAATAGGGGGGGTAAGTCCTGGCATTTTTATACTTATATTTCAAGTCTGAGATCGCGTATACCACACCCTATGCATAACTTGTACGTTATGCACAAAGTCTGACTTGAAATAAGAAGTCTAAAAATGACAGGACCTAGCTACACGTACACCTATCAAAACTTTGGAAACACCTTGAAAGTTTCAGGTTTTTTAGAAGAAAACGTATCATTTTGTGAATGTTAATTTTGTATTCTAACAAAAAGCAATATATACATATTAATCTTAGTGCCATCTTCGGCCTCAGCAGTGGGCTTTATCAACAAATTGGAGAGCATGCAAAAAGAAACGGCTAAACTTGATGTTCATCAAAGAATCCCCCCTTAGCAGCTATGGCAGCTACACACAATCTCTGCATCCTGATTGTCAGTTTCTCCAAACATTCAGTGGAAATACGCCTCTTTTAAGACTCTCCAAAGGTTTTCTTGGCTGGTTGGGCATTTCTTTCTGACCTTACAATTCCAACTCCTCCAAGAGCAGCTCAATGGGATTGAGATCAGGTGATTGGGCAGGCCATTCCATGATGGACAGCACTCCAGATGACTGCTTTCTCTCCAGATACCCCTTACACCTCCGTTTGCTTCAATAGCTTGCTTGGTTTATTATAAATAAACAAAACAATACTTCCTTCTCAAAAACCTAAAACTTTCAAGGTGTTTCCAAAGTTTTGATGGGTAGTGTATATAGTAGATGTCTTACCGATACCCCCTGACTTGATTACAGGTTGTCAGACATGGTACATCTGGGCCCAATTTCATAGAGCTGCTTAAGCGCTAGCTGAAAACGTGTGCTTACTGTAGCAGAAAAGTTGTGCTAACGTTAAGGCTATTTCACAGCCGCGGCGTGCTTATAAGCATGTGCGCGCTTGGAAACCACCATTGTTGCGTCACTATCTTAAGCAAATTTTGGCTCTGCGGTTAAGGCAGGTTTTCAGTTGCTTACCGTTAACGATGTCTATGAAATAGCCTGATACTTGGTTGAAAGAAAAAAAGGCTGTTAAGCAGCTCAATGAAATTGGGCCCAACAAAACAGACTTTTATTCCCCAATTGCTGTATTAAATTAAAATCTGCTCTTGTAGAATACATGGCTTCTGAATGTTGATATCATTTCCAGAGATGATTAAAACTTGGACATAGAGCTCCCCCAGATACAAATGTGTTGACAATTTTATTTTGGCAGCTCGAGTTTAAATCCTGTTTGATAAGTTTTATTTTTGTTTTCTTCCATTTCAGGGTTTGGCCTTGCTTTTATTGCCTATCCAGAGGCTGTTGCCAGAATGCCCGTCGCTCCACTCTGGTCTGCTTTATTCTTCTTCATGCTCATCACTTTGGGTCTGGACAGCCAGGTAAATTAACCTAATAAAATGCCCACAAAATACACTGCTCACAATAAATCAGGGATATGGTATGTTGTGAATTTTTTATTGTTTTCCCCCAAATGATTGTGTTCACCTGTTCATGTGACAAGGCGTATCTGTCATGCAGATAATCATAATTATACAAAATCATTCGAGCGGAATGCATATACCTTCAATAAAATATTCGCGTACATCCCACGATATTTCTGATTGACATGAGTGTATAAGATTTAAATAACCCTAAAATTTTCCTAAAATTTCTTGGTCCTTGAATGTTTTTACTTTCTACAGTAAATGACTTAGGAAAAATTTATCTGAGACTTATAAAGTGTGACTTTTCAGTGGTAGACCAATTTGTGACTTTGACCCCGTTCTCACTAGAGAAATCGCCGATGATTTAATGATGATTGGACAAAGAGTTTTCCTGATGTGAACGCACGCCTCTTCATTCGACGATGATTAGAATTTCTTCATTCGATGAAGCAAATAGCTTCATTCGACGAAGACATTGCTTCATTCGATGAAGAAATCGCTTAATTCGACAGAGCAAATTTGTAATGAGAACGCTCCCTTCGTTTGACGAAGCAATTTGGCAGGCCTGGTTGCACAAGCACGTTGTGTGTCAATCGCCTAGCAAGTGTTGTTTTTGACGCTTCACTGGAAACCACACAGCGCGTCTAGACACGTGACGCGCATGTATGACCTTCCACAGCTTAATTCGATCTTCGTTAGCAGTCGCTTCGGTAAGTGTGGTACCGCTCTTCATAAAGGGCGTGTTTGTTTCGGACGAATCCGCCGATCCCGATCTGCGCAGATGGTTCAGATAGCTCCAAAATGCATAGCCCGGGGTAGGCGGATTCGTCCGAAACAAACACGCCCGTAATCTTTGTTCGATCTTCGTTCGGTGATATGTGAACACACGCTTGATTATTAACAATGATTAACTAATCTTCGTTGAATGAAACGATTTCTCTAGTGAGAATGAGGTCTAAGTTCAACAGTCAAATTTAGAGCTGGCACTCAAGTACTTTGAGTGACCTTCTGTGGACAACCTGAACAAGAGAAATGAAAGATGGGAGCTATAAGAAAACCCAATTTTAGAAACTGCAAATACTGGCTTTTTAAAGGTAGAGTACATGATTGGTAAACTGTTACAAAGGGCGTTATTTCCACTCATGTTGATAAAGCTGACGTGTAGAAATTTAAGCCACCTAGATGCAGTAATATTTCAGAAATTTTGAACAATCCATTCATGGCTTTTGTGTTAAATTGAATGGTAAAAAGTCTTTTGTAAAAGAAAATAAAACCACCGTTAATTGTTAATTTCTCACATTAACAATATTTTGGACAGAAATAAATCCACGTGGTGTTTGGTACCATTGTTATTAACTCTTTTAGTAAGGTTTTTCTTGTCTACTCGTACAATAAAATAAACAAATTGGGTCACTGCACATGATGTACTACACCTTTAAATGAAAGCTTTTATAGATGCTTTGTTAAATTTGGCAACAAACTAATTAATAAAAAATGTGGGGCTTTTGTCGAAAAATTATAAAATCTACCAAATGCTACTAAATCAAAACCAAACGATTAGCACACTGTGAAAAGCTGTTTATTGTAATTTAGTTTGTAGGTATTGAGAAATTGGTAACTGGCTTAGTGGATGAATGGCCGCGAGTGTTTCCACCTCGACGGAAGATATATGTTACTCTCGGTGTCTGTCTGATGTATTTTCTGCTCAGTTTAATCTGCATCACTCAAGTAAGTTGAATCTTTTGCCTGAATACTGATCCCCAAAACTTTGTTTTTCTTCGGTGCCAACGGGTTCTAATTGTCAAAATTTACTTTTCTGAAAATCTCAGAAATATGGTCCCAAATTTAGCAAATTAAGCATTTCCCTGACTCATTTTGGCAGTTTTTAAAACAAAAGGATCCGGTCCTGTCAAAATCGACAAAAAATAGACTTTTCTGAAAATGTCTCAGAATGAACCCTAAGTGAAAATTTAGCAATCAATCCCCCTAATTTTGGCAGGTTTGAAAAAACAATTTTTTTTTTTACAAGACCTGGGTCATCGGTGCCGACAGGTCCGGTCCTGACAAAATCGACTAAACATTGAAAATGTCTCGGAAGTGATCCTAAATGAAAATTTAGCACTGGGGTCATTGGTGCCGATAGGTCCGGTTCTGTCAAAATTGTCTCAAAATGTCTCAGAATGTCTCAGAAATTATCCTTCATGAAAAATTTACCCAACTCATTTTGGCAGTTTTTTTGTTTAACAGTACCGGGGTCATCGGTGCTAACACAGGTCCGGTCCTGTCAAAATCAACCAAAAATTGACTTATCTGAAAATGTCTCAGAAATTATCCTAAATGAATAGCAATTTCCTGTAATCTTTTCTGCCCCTTTCAGTCTGGACCCTACTGGATCTCCCTCTTTGATAACTACGGTGCCAACTTCACGAAGATTCTGTTTCTCTTACTAATCACTGGCGGCATAAGCTGGCTGTACGGCGTGAGGCGATTTATTAACGACATACGCTCCATGATCGGTGATGAGTACGTGGACGCTTGGCACTTCAAATGGTGGCCTTTCAACTGGGTCCTCATAACACCACTCTTAGCAGCTGTAAGTTATTTGCATTGCTTTTTTTCTATGTACACTGTGTGTTTTAATTGATAGCTTTCTCATGACGTCATGTCGTGTGTCAAACAACGCCGCGCCACTGCGGAAGCAATGCGCGCGCGCGCCGCGTGTGTCCATAGCACGCGTAACGCTCTGTACGAAGGCTCCCATTGGTGAACTAAACCGCGCTACGCCCACCAGAGACACACGCAACGCGCACGCACATCACTTCCACAATTATTTGACTTACAAAATGGCGTATTCGCACGTGTTCGAATACTATCTATACATTTTAGGCCGTTCTGGGTCCTATTTCATAAAGCCCACTTAGAAACATTCCTAAATAAACATTCTTAACTCATGTTTATAAAGATAGGAAAAATTATATTTTATTGTTCCTAAATCCACTTAAGAATGTTTTTAACTTTTATGAAAAAGGACCCTGGTTACGAGCGTATATTGGAAATTTGTACACAGCGTTTTTAGAAAGGCATGTTGTCACACTATTTGTAACTATCTTCAGAACAATTGAAACTTATTTCTTTTATTTTGAGACCAAACAAAAGTATTTTCTGGAAAATATGGTCTGTGTTGCCAAAATGCCCCCTTTACCGTGGAAAGACTCAAATAAGACGCGTGACGTAATACAAAGACTCGGCATCACAAACGAGGCTGCGTTGATTTAAATTTTGTCAATTTGAATGTGATTTACTGTCTTATTCCAAGGTAATTCTGGTGTTTAACTGGGTGAGCTGGACAGAGCCTTCATACAACGGCGAGTACCCACCATGGGCTAACGCACTAGGCTGGTTTATCATGATGTCAACGCTGATAGGCATCCCTGGTTATGCTGTCTGTGTGCTGATGAAGACTCGAGGCAACTGCAGGGAAGTAAGTCAGATTGCCATGCATGTAGAACTTTAAAAATCATGTAAACATTTGAATCAGCCATCAATAAAGTCACAAGGTCCTGCATGGTCGTAAATGTCTTCATGCTTTTCAAAATTACTCAAGTTATTACATTTTTGAAATATTTAATAGCCGACTATTAAATACTTACAATACCTTAAATAATAATGCATCCTATTGAATAATAAACTTCAGAAGTGGGATTCTGGGTGGCAGCTTTCTGTTTTCAAAGCATTTGTCAGATTGACATGATTGACATGATTGACATGATTGACAAGATTGACAAGATTGACATGATTGACATGATTGACATGATTGACATGATTGACATGATTGACATGATTGACATGATTGACATGATTGACATGATTGACATGATTGACATGATTGACATGATTGACATGATTGACATGATTGACATGATTGACATGATTGACATGATTGACATGATTGACAAGATTGACAAGATTGACAAGATTGACAAGATTGACATGATTGACATGATTGACAAGATTGACAAGATTGACAAGATTGACATGATTGACATGATTGACATGATTGACATGATTGACATGATTGACATGATTGACATGATTGACATGATTGACATGATTGACATGGGAAGTCTTTTTTCTTCTGATTATGACTTAATTATGCTTATGATTGAATGTTTCTAACAAATTGTCTGAGCTTTTGGAACTTTGATTACTTAGATGACCTTGAAGTCCTAAATCTATCTTTAATGAAATTGTATTACCATTTTGAATGACTAAATTTGTTTAACTTTTAATTTTCCTATTTTTGTAATAACAGCGCCTGCGTATTGCCATTTCTCCAGAAGATTCGTGGGGACCAGCCTTGCCCAAGTATCGGCGGGAGGCGGCTCGCGTACACACACTCCATGGCACTACAATGGGAGGCATTGTTAATCTTGGTGTAGATACCAGTTTCTATGATACTCTCCGTACAAATGAGATGGAGGACAAGATTTAAACAAGTGGAACACTTATTGTTTAATTGTTTAATGAGAAGATTTATTATTACTATTCATTCATTTAATCATTTATGCCCTTCACTCCAACTAGAGGTTGAGTATTGGCATCTGCCACATGATATCCTGCCAGTTGGCTTGATCCACAGCTGCCCGGCCAGCCTCTACTAAGGATCTTTGGTTTATCCGCCTACAGTCAGCTAGTAGACAGTATGTCCATCTTTTTGGTGGTCTTCCTCTAGGACGTTCCCCCTTATGCGACATTCGAGAGCCAGTTTAGGGAGGCGAGATGGTGGCATTCGCTGGATATTGCCAAAATATCGTAGTCTTTTTCGAGATATTCTGTCCAGAATGGTTTGTTCAGCACCTAGGATTGAGCGGATGGTGGTATTTCGGATTTTGTCCCCGAGTGTTACTTCCATAATCTTTCTCATCAGCCAGCCGCAGTATTTCATAGGTCCATTCCAGCAACTCGGCCTTGTGATAGTTTTTACTATTTCCCTGCATCTTCGCACGCGCTTGTGACGCGGAAATGCTATCATACACTTTGGCTCGCTGCATTAGATTTGTCCCAGTACGACGTGATCTTTATAATTTAATGTACCAACGATGCGTGCGTTTTAAGTGTGTACCTGTGCAAATCAGTGATGAGCTCGCTGTACCAGTCTATTACAGCAGAAATCAAAACTACGTCCGCGCAATGCTGGCTTTGCGATATCAAAAGTGGAAGTTTGAATCCATGAAATACCGCGGCTTCCTGACAGAGTATTTATGAGGTATCGAATAGCTGCCATTTTGCAGGGGCTCTTCAGATATTTGCTGTATATTTGCATGTTACCTTCCCAAACTGTAAACTAAACAGCACATTCTGTACATGCCAGTAAAGGTAAATTTGAGTTTAGTATTAAAGTGATGGAATAGTAAGTTACATTGTGTGTCTATTTTTGCATGAAATTCTTTTTGATGTGCATCCATGTCAATATGCCCGCCTAGCATGTTTGTTTTTTTTAAGTTGTGCTCTGAGGACATTTTTACACACTGTTGTGGACAATTTCTCACGCTATTAAATGCGCGAGGATTTTTAAAAAAAAAAGCGCCAGGGTAAAAAAAGTGCTAGGGTAAAAAAATAAAGAGATTGGGGAAAAAAGATAAGTGCTACTAGGGAAGACTAGGGTAAAAAAGCACTAGGTAAAAGAAACAAGCGCTGTGGTATCCCTAGCGCTTTTTGTAGAAGAGCTGGGGTTACCGCAGCGCTTTACAAAAAATTACAAAAATAGGAGTGCTGGGGTTGCCACAGCACTTCAAAAATATAGGAGCGCTTTTTGTAGAAGTGCTGCGGTATCCCTAGCGCTTTTTGTAGAAGCGCTACGGTAGCCCTAGAGCTTTTTGTAGAAGCGCTACGGTAGCCCTAGAGCTTTTTGTAGAAGCGCTACGGTACCCCTAGCACTTTTTCTAGGGCTACCGTAGCGCTTCTTCAAAAAGTGCTAGGGCTACTGTTGCGCTTCTACAAAAAGCGCTAGGGCTACCGTAGCGCTTCTACAAAAAGCGCTATGGCTACCGTAGCGCTTCTACAAAAAGCTCTAGGGCTACCGTAGCGCTTCTACAAAAAGCTCTAGGGCTACCGTAGCGCTTCTACAAAAAGTGCTAGGGCTACCGTTGCGCTTCTACAAAAAGCGCTAGGGCTACCGTTGCGCTTCTACAAAAAGCGCTAGGGCTACCGTAGCGCTTCTACAAAAAGCGCTAGGGCTACCGTAGCGCTTCTACAAAAAGCTCTAGGGCTACCGTTGCGCTTCTACAAAAAGTGCTAGGGCTACCGTTGCGCTTCTACAAAAAGCGCTAGGGCTACCGTATCGCTTCTACAGAAAGCGCTAGGGCTACCGTAGCGCTTCTACAGAAAGCGCTAGGGCTACCGTAGCGCTTCTACAAAAAGCGCTAGGGCTACCGTTGCGCTTCTACAAAAAGTGCTAGGGCTACCGTTGCGCTTCTACAAAAAGCTCTGGGCTACCGTAGCGCTTCTACAAAAAGCTCTAGGGCTACCGTAGCGCTTCTACAAAAAGCTCTGGGGCTACCGTAGCGCTTCTACAAAAAGCTCTAGGGCTACCGTAGCGCTTCTACAAAAAGCTCTAGGGCTACCGTTGCGCTTCTACAAAAAGTGCTAGGGCTACCGTTGCGCTTCTACAAAAAGCGCTAGGGCTACCGTAGCGCTTCTACAAAAAGCGCTAGGGCTACCGTAGCGCTTCTACAAAAAGCTCTAGGGCTACCGTTGCGCTTCTACAAAAAGTGCTAGGGCTACCGTTGTGCTTCTACAAAAAGCTCTAGGGCTACCGTAGCGCTTCTACAAAAAGCTCTAGGGCTACCGTAGCGCTTCTACAAAAAGCGCTAGGGCTACCGTTGCGCTTCTACAAAAAGTGCTAGGGCTACCGTTGCGCTTCTACAAAAAGCTCTAGGGCTACCGTAGCGCTTCTACAAAAAGCTCTAGGGCTACCGTAGCGCTTCTACAAAAAGCTCTAGGGCTACCGTTGCGCTTCTACAAAAAGTGCTAGGGCTACCGTTGCGCTTCTACAAAAAGCGCTAGGGCTACCGTAGCGCTTCTACAAAAAGCGCTAGGGCTACCGTTGCGCTTCTACAAAAAGCTCTAGGGCTACCGTAGCGCTTCTACAAAAAGCTCTAGGGCTACCGTTGCGCTTCTACAAAAAGTGCTAGGGCTACCGTTGCGCTTCTACAAAAAGCGCTAGGGCTACCGTAGCGCTTCTACAAAAAGCGCTAGGGCTACCGTTGCGCTTCTACAAAAAATGCTAGGGCTACCGTAGCGCTTCTACAAAAAGCTCTGGGCTACCGTAGCGCTTCTACAAAAAGCTCTAGGGCTACCGTAGCGCTTCTACAAAAAGCTCTAGGGCTACCGTAGCGCTTCTACAAAAAGCTCTAGGGCTACCGTAGCGCTTCTACAAAAAGCTCTAGGGCTACCGTTGCGCTTCTACAAAAAGTGCTAGGGCTACCGTTGCGCTTCTACAAAAAGCGCTAGGGCTACCGTAGCGCTTCTACAAAAAGCTCTAGGGCTACCGTTGCGCTTCTACAAAAAGTGCTAGGGCTACCGTTGTGCTTCTACAAAAAGCTCTAGGGCTACCGTAGCGCTTCTACAAAAAGCTCTAGGGCTACCGTAGCGCTTCTACAAAAAGCGCTAGGGCTACCGTTGCGCTTCTACAAAAAGTGCTAGGGCTACCGTTGCGCTTCTACAAAAAGCTCTAGGGCTACCGTAGCGCTTCTACAAAAAGCTCTAGGGCTACCGTAGCGCTTCTACAAAAAGCTCTAGGGCTACCGTTGTGCTTCTACAAAAAGCTCTAGGGCTACCGTAGCGCTTCTACAAAAAGCTCTAGGGCTACCGTAGCGCTTCTACAAAAAATGCTAGGGCTACCGTAGCGCTTCTACAAAAAGCTCTAGGGCTACCGTAGCGCTTCTACAAAAAGCTCTAGGGCTACCGTTGCGCTTCTACAAAAAGTGCTAGGGCTACCGTTGCGCTTCTACAAAAAGTGCTAGGGCTACCGTTGTGCTTCTACAAAAAGCTCTAGGGCTACCGTAGCGCTTCTACAAAAAGCTCTAGGGCTACCGTAGCGCTTCTACAAAAAGCGCTAGGGCTACCGTTGCGCTTCTACAAAAAGTGCTAGGGCTACCGTTGCGCTTCTACAAAAAGCTCTAGGGCTACCGTAGCGCTTCTACAAAAAGCTCTAGGGCTACCGTAGCGCTTCTACAAAAAGCTCTAGGGCTACCGTTGTGCTTCTACAAAAAGCTCTAGGGCTACCGTAGCGCTTCTACAAAAAGCTCTAGGGCTACCGTAGCGCTTCTACAAAAAATGCTAGGGCTACCGTAGCGCTTCTACAAAAAGCTCTAGGGCTACCGTAGCGCTTCTACAAAAAGCTCTAGGACTACCGTTGCGCTTCTACAAAAAGTGCTAGGGCTACCGTTGCGCTTCTACAAAAAGCGCTAGGGCTTCCGTTGCGCTTCTACAAAAAGCGCTAGGGCTACCGTAGCGCTTCTACAAAAAGCGCTAGGGCTACCGTTGCGCTTCTACAAAAAGTGCTAGGGCTACCGTTGTGCTTCTACAAAAAGCTCTAGGGCTACCGTAGCGCTTCTACAAAAAGCTCTAGGGCTACCGTAGCGCTTCTACAAAAAGTGCTAGGGCTACCGTTGCGCTTCTACAAAAAGCTCTGGGCTACCGTAGCGCTTCTACAAAAAGCTCTAGGGCTACCGTAGCGCTTCTACAAAAAGTGCTAGGGCTACCGTTGCGCTTCTACAAAAAGCGCTAGGGCTACCGTTGCGCTTCTACAAAAAGCGCTAGGGCTACCGTAGCGCTTCTACAAAAAGCTCTAGGGCTACCGTTGCGCTTCTACAAAAAGTGCTAGGGCTACCGTTGTGCTTCTACAAAAAGCTCTAGGGCTACCGTAGCGCTTCTACAAAAAGCTCTAGGGCTACCGTAGCGCTTCTACAAAAAGCGCTAGGGCTACCGTTGCGCTTCTACAAAAAGTGCTAGGGCTACCGTTGCGCTTCTACAAAAAGCTCTAGGGCTACCGTAGCGCTTCTACAAAAAGCTCTAGGGCTACCGTAGCGCTTCTACAAAAAGCTCTAGGGCTACCGTTGTGCTTCTACAAAAAGCTCTAGGGCTACCGTAGCGCTTCTACAAAAAGCTCTAGGGCTACCGTAGCGCTTCTACAAAAAGCTCTAGGGCTACCGTAGCGCTTCTACAAAAAATGCTAGGGCTACCGTTGTGCTTCTACAAAAAGCTCTAGGGCTACCGTAGCGCTTCTACAAAAAGCTCTAGGGCTACCGTAGCGCTTCTACAAAAAGCTCTAGGGCTACCGTAGCGCTTCTACAAAAAATGCTAGGGCTACCGTAGCGCTTCTACAAAAAGCTCTAGGGCTACCGTAGCGCTTCTACAAAAAGCTCTAGGGCTACCGTTGCGCTTCTACAAAAAGTGCTAGGGCTACCGTTGCGCTTCTACAAAAAGCGCTAGGGCTTCCGTTGCGCTTCTACAAAAAGCGCTAGGGCTACCGTAGCGCTTCTACAAAAAGCGCTAGGGCTACCGTTGCGCTTCTACAAAAAGTGCTAGGGCTACCGTTGTGCTTCTACAAAAAGCTCTAGGGCTACCGTAGCGCTTCTACAAAAAGCTCTAGGGCTACCGTAGCGCTTCTACAAAAAGTGCTAGGGCTACCGTTGCGCTTCTACAAAAAGCTCTGGGCTACCGTAGCGCTTCTACAAAAAGCTCTAGGGCTACCGTAGCGCTTCTACAAAAAGTGCTAGGGCTACCGTTGCGCTTCTACAAAAAGCGCTAGGGCTACCGTTGCGCTTCTACAAAAAGTGCTAGGGCTACCGTTGCGCTTCTACAAAAAGCGCTAGGGCTACGTTTTTTTAAAGGTTTTTGTACCCTAGCACTTGTTTTTAAGGTTTTTGGTACCCTAGCACTTGTTTTTAAGTGTTTTGGTACCCTACCACTTGTTTTTAAGGTTTTTGGTACCCTAGCACTTGTTTTTTAGTTTTTTGGTACCCTAGCACTTGTTTTTAAGTTTTTTGGTACCCTAGCACTTGTTTTTAAGGTTTTTGGTACCCTAGCACTTGTTTTTAAGTTTTTTGGTACCCTAGCACTTGTTTTTAAGTTTTTTTGGTACCCTACCACTTGTTTTTAAGGTTTTTGGTACCCTACCACTTGTTTTTAAGTTTTTTTGGTACCCTACCACTTGTTTTTAAGGTTTTTGGTACCCTAGCACTTGTTTTTAAGGTTTTTGTACCCTAGCACTTGTTTTTAAGGTTGTGCTAGGGTACAAAAAAACTTAAAAACAAGTGCCAGGGTACCAAAAACCTTAAAAACAAGTGGTAGGGTACCAAAAACCTTAAAAACAAGTGCTAGGGTACAAAAAAACTTAAAAACAAGTGTAGCGTACTAAAAAAACTTAAAAACAAGTGCTAGGGTACCAAAAAACTTAAAAACAAGTGCTAGGGTACCAAAAAACTTAAAAACAAGTGGTAGGGTACCAAAAAACTTAAAAACAAGTGGTAGGGTACCAAAAAACCTTAAAAACAAGTGATAGGGTACCAAAAAACTTAAAAACAAGTGGTAGGGTACCAAAAAACCTTAAAAACAAGTGGTAGGGTACCAAAAAACCTTAAAAACAAGTGTTGGGTACCAAAAAACCTTAAAAACAAGTTCAGGGTACCAAAAAACTTAAAAACAAGTGGTAGGGTACCAAAAAACCTTAAAAACAAGTGGTAGGGTACCAAAAAACCTTAAAAACAAGTGTAGGGTACCAAAAAACCTTAAAAACAAGTTCAGGGTACCAAAAAACCTTAAAAACAAGTTCAGGGTACCAAAAAACTTTAAAACAAGTGGTAGGGTACCAAAAAACCTTAAAAACAAGTGGTAGGGTACCAAAAAACTTAAAAACAAGTGGTAGGGTACCAAAAAACATTAAAAACAAGTGCTAGGGTACCAAAAACATTAAAAACAAGTGCTAGGATACCAAAAACATTAAAAACAAGTGCTAGGGTACCAAAAACATTAAAAACAAGTGCTAGGGTACCAAAAAAACATTAAAAACAGCTGCTACCGCTGCTACCACTGCTTTTAAAAAGAAAAATTGGACTTGTAATCAAACAACAACGGTACTTTATTATTTGACCTGTGTTCTTTATTTATGCTTTATTTATAATGAAAGACTCATAGCTTTAAGAATAAACATCAATCAAATAAATGGGTGTTGGTAATATCCAGAACGCCACACCCGGAACGGTAAAATCCGGAGCGGTAAAAAAAAAGTGTTTCCAAAAGTCGCAGACACCCCAAAGCCGGAATCGGTCTCTACACGATCTAGGGAATAGGGCAATAGGGCAATCGGTGTTCCGGGCTGTGAGGACAAATCTGATTTTTTGGGTTCATTGGGATCCTTAGGTCGTGGAGAGACCAATTCCGGCCGTTCTGGGTGTCTGCGACCTTTGAAAACACTTCGTTCCGGGCGTTCCGGGTTGTGAGGGAAATTCCTTTAAAATCCATTGAATCCCGGATTTCTTTGGTTCAGTGGAATCCTTAGGTCGTGTAGAGACCGATTCCGGCCGTTCCGAGTGTCTGCCACCTTTGGAAACACTCCGTTCCAAGCGTTCCGGGTGTTCCGGGCTGTGAGAAAAATTTCTTTAAAATCCATTGGATCCCGGATTTTTTTTGATTCAGTGGGATCATTAGGTCGTGTAAAGACCGATTCCGGCCGTTCTTGGTGTCTCTAACCTTTGGAAACACTTCGTTCCGGGCGTTCCGGATTTTACCGTTCCGGGCGTTCCGGATTTTACAAAGTTCTCAAATAAATATGCAAATTACGCTATAATTTTTAACAATTAAAAGCGTTTGAGTTACAGAAAGACCACACTTGTTAAAAATAGTATTTTTATAAAGAGAATGAAAAGGAGAAACTTTTTTGTCTTAAAGGCAGAACACATGATTGGTAAACCGTTGCAAATGGTTTTATCACCCTGTGTGATTGATTAAAACCAACCTGAGCAAAAACCAGCTCCGTACTTAGTCTAACTTTTGAGAAAACAGTCAAAAAAAGTTGACGGTCACTTCGCCGCAAAACCATTTCGCCCCGAACCACTTCGCCCCGAACCACTTCGTCCTGAACCACGGCGTGTGCACAAAGTATTTTGGGGCGAAGTGGCATTCGGACGAAGTGGTGTAGGGACTAGTGGTTTGGGGGCAAGGTGGCTTTCAGGGCGAAGTAGTGCAGGGCAAAATGGTTTTGGGGCAAAGTGAATTTTCGAAAGACGAAAAATAATTGTTTCACTCATTTCTAAAAAACTTCAACTTTTAGTACTTTAGTTAGTCTTTAGCTGCTACCCTAATTTCAAACATCTTGCTTCAATGATTTTGTTTATGATTGTAGGGATGTTGGTAAAACACAGAACTGAACGGTGGAATGGTTCCGTTCCACCCCTCTGTCCCCTTCCATTCTGTTCTACAGTTCCGCGTTTTACCAACATCTTAGTATCTGCATGACAGACATCTTGTCACTGGAATATATGTAGGTGAAAACAACGATTCAAAAACACAACATATGACAATTAACAGTATCAACTTAAAACTAATTAAACTTTTATACTCTACAAGCAAACCTCAGCTGCTGTTTTGAATTGTGCTACTCAACACTTAGTCAACATCAGTCATCTTGGTGTCTTGATCCTTTGAAGTAGCTCTGTGATTTGGGTTCTTGCTGGTTGTCCCAGTAACCTGAAAATAAAAGGAAAAAATAACAAAATACTACATAACGTTACATTCTTTATAAGATTAGGGTTGTTTTGGTCAGTGCATTTTCATGATAGTTGGGGAAACGTCATATGTAGATCTTGTTTTGCATCAACTGTATGGTTAGGCAAAACGACGACTATTAGGGCGTGTTTGTTTCATGACAGATCCGAATCCAGATCCCGATCTGTTTTACCGCGCAGAAACAAACGAAACCGCTCTCAACTCGGATCTCAAATCACGTGAATTGCAATTTATTTACCAAATTTGTCAAATTTCTGTTCCAAATTTCTCCCACAACATTCGTCGTAAATAAACAAGCATTCTAAATTGGTTTCTATCGTGTGTTGCCTCTGAAAACTGAAACGACACGGTTTTAATCACACAAAATCTCCGCGATGTTTACGTCGCCATTTTGCATCTAGCGCTGAACCATCTCTCGAGAAGGATTCCACAGATCACAGATGTCGATCAGGATGTGCGCGAAGTGAACGAGTTCACCTTGGATCTGCGCGGATCTGAATCTGGATCCGTCCGAAACAAACACGCCCTTAGTGAATTTTACTTCATCGATTTGTGCGTACTTGTGGCGTTTACACAAATATCCCAGGTGTTGTTTACACTGATAGCAACGCCTCTACACCTTAGTGAAAAACGGACAGCGAAAGGTAACGAATTTGAGGTTTGGCTAATCGTAATCACGATCAATAATCATACATTTAATGCAAAACAAGATCTACATATGACCAAAAAAAACCTAATCGTAATCACTAACCGTGCACACCGAAACCTCACTACTAACTATTTTCTCACGTGTGGTCTAGTGGGTATTCAGCCGTGCTCAAGATCAAAGGATTGGGGGTTCGAGCCCCACTTGTGCCAACGTGTTTGTGTCTGTGGGCAAGACACTTAATCTTAATTGCCTCGTCAACCGAAGCGATATTTGGGGAGCTGTTAGGGGGAATGCCACAATCTAACTGCTGATAGGGTTGTGCGTCTTGGCCAGGCAGCCACCTAGTTGAAGCAAAATGGTTCTGGTGATTTCCTGATGGCAGCGATAATGTCAATGGCAACAGCGCCAGGAGTACCCTAGGGTAGACATGTGCGCTATACAAGACGTCCACCATTACATTACATTACATTAAAGTGTAGAAGCATCGGCTTACAACAAAACTACACTAGCAACGGACGTTTCAGCTTACCAGCAAATGTTTATATACGTTTGGGTCTAAGGTATGTAGAATTTGCCTTACCGCAGGACCAGAACTGGACGTAACGTCGACAGTTGGTGAAAACCTGCTGAATTTCTTGTTGATAACATGCTTGAAAGCGGTACGCACTTCACCATTCAACAGACAGCACACAATAACCAACCACAGACCCTGGGGGAAAATTAATAAATACCCGAAGGTTCTGATTGAAAGTTTGAAAAAGTGATATGTTGGTCCAAAATTCAGAAAATATCAATGAAAATGCTGAACAAATACCATAAACGAGTTCTGCATACATATAGGAACATTTCTGCGACAATTGCAAAAAAGTGGATTTTTGGCAAAAATTCATCAAAAATGCAAGACTAACCCCTTGCAATAATTTAAAATTTTGGCCCAAAATTTTAAGATTTAGATTTTCTTCCAAATTGTAGTAAATGTTGCTTTGGACCCAAAGACGATATTTTTTTAGAGTTTTAGGTCTGCTGGTGTTCTCTAAAAGGAAATGAGGGGAAAAAAATGAAATTTGAAAGACAAAAAAAAAAATTTGGTCAAAAATTCATTATTTTTCAGAAAATATGAATACGAATGCTGTACTAATACCAGAAATATGTCCTACATGCATATTGGAACATTTCTGAGACATTCGCAGAAAAGTAATTTTTTTGCAAAAATTCATCAAAAATGTGAGACTAACCCCTTGCAAAAATTTCAAGTTTTGGCCCAAAATTATAAGATTTAGATTTTCTTCCAAATTGTAGGAAATGTTGCTTTGAACCCAAAGATGATATTTCCAGAGTTTTAGGTCTGCCGATTTTCTCTAAAAAGACATATCAGAAGAAAAAAAATGAAATTTGAAAAAGAAAAAGCTATTTTAATCCAAAAATTCATTAAACTGGTTTTTTTTCTTCAGAAAATATGAATGCAAATGCTGTACTTATACCAGAAATATGTCTTGCATGCATGTTAGAACATTCGTGATACACTTGCAGAAAAATTGGGCAAAATTGAGCAAAAAAGCAAGACTAACCCCTTGCAAAACCTTTCAGTTTTCGGCCGAAAATTTCAAGATTTTGATTTTTTTTCAAAATTGCAGGAACTGTTGCTTTGAGCCCAAAGATGATGACATTAAAAAATAATAACGAACAAACAAAGATTTTAATACCTGAAAGCTGTTCAAGATGACAAAAATGAATACCAACGCAGTATGCAGGTGTACGATCAGTCCAATAGTCCAGGTTATGCCAAGCATAGGCAACAACACAAGAGAGCTTCGCAAACCGGTCCTGTTCAACAACATTAAAAGATAAATTCATAAATACCATAGACAGTTTATGCATCCCTATTGGCTGAGAGCACGTCACGTGGGCAGTTTTAAACAGATGATAAAGGCCCAGTCAGTCTTAAACACTGTTGAGCCTATGGCTCGAGCGCGGCCGCAAGGCGCGTATGAAACACGCACATGCACACAGAAATTGCACGCTCCCGAAAGCAAATTGTGCATGTGCATGACAAGTACCCGGAAATTAACAACTGAAGGTAGTTTTCTAAAAAAAGTATTTTGCAAGTGACTTTTTTACCATTCAACTCAACACAAAAACCATGCATGGATTTGTCAAGTTTTCAGAATTATTACTGCACCTATGTGGCTGAAATTTCTACGGGGCAGTTTTATCAACATGGGCTTCTAATCACAAGTGGGAATAACAGTTTACCAATCATGTGTTCTACCTTTAAACCACAATGCTGAGAGCAACACAAAGAAGCAGTCAGGCAGAGAGATGGGTTGGAGTGGAAAGCCAATTAAAAAATACAAAAAAATTGGCGTTTTGAAGCATCATGTTTTTTCCCAGTTCATTAAGTGTTTAAGATGACACATGATTGCTGCATACTTACTTGGCCTTGGCCAGATTGTCAGGGCTGTATGTCTTAGACATCGTCACTGTCGTCTTAACCACTAGGAACAAGACAACGAAATTCATCTGAAAAATAATTTAAGAACATCAATAAAGATGTAAAGAAATTGTTTCCACAATTTAAAAACTTGAGTAAACAAATTTGAATAATTTCTTATTCTGGCCTTGTTTCCCTTTTTTCTTCCAAGCCTGACTGTATTCGTAATAAAGGCACAGGCTCGTCAGCAATGCGCGCGCGCCAAATTCGTACTACGAAATACGCAGCTCCACGCCTTTGCTATAGAGCTGCGTATTTCGTAGCTCGAATTTGGCGCGCTCGCATTGCTGGCGAACCTGTGCCTTTAAACTGAAAAGGGCATTAAGTTAAAACTGCACCGTTCCATTGTCAGCTTTAGACCCTTTTCTGCATTAGATAAAGTCAACATGAATATGTATGAGCGTGAATATGTATGAACGTGATTATGTATGAACGAGAATATGTATGAACGTGAATATGTATAAACGTGAATATGTATAAACGTGAATATGTATAAATGTGAATATGTAAAAACATGAATATGTATAAACATGAATATGTATGAACATGAATATGTATGACCATAAATATGATTGAGCTTATTAACATACCAACATGATGAGGCAGGCAGGTCCCACAAATGCCCAGATGAAACCATGAGAAGGATTCAGCCAACATCTATGGAAACAAAAACAAATTGTCTCAGAGTTTCGCCACATCAGAACTTTCACTGAAAGATCAATAGGTGCAGGCCTGTTCACCGTCACTGTGTGCGAATTCAAGCAGTGGTTTGAGCTACCTATCACTTTTTCATCATAATTTCTATCCATAAATACACTCATGTGTTACATTTAATGCTAAGTTTTATAATTAAACTTTGATATTTGGTGAATATAATGACATAATAAATTGCTAAGAAATAAATTGTGAAAGTACTAAGCATGTGCACTCTCATTCTCAAAATCTACATGAAAATCTTTAAATTTGCTATAGTTTTACCTTATATAAAAAAAACCATTTATGTATTCGAAATGTGCCCGATTGTACAACAGTTTGACTAGTTTGAGCCTGCTTTGACAGTGTTAAATTTAAGACTCAAGAAACAATTTTTGACTTACGCGACACCAGGCACTCCATAGCCTGTCCACTTGACTGCAGCAGAGATACCCACAATGAGTAATGGCACACCTATAGGGACAAAAATTAAAAGTCTATGCCTGAGAATTTAAAAGCAAAATTTACATTGAAACCACAACAGAGTTCCATGAAATATGTTTATCATTCTTCATGCAATACTTGCCACAGAATGCCCTGACTCACCCCATCCGATGGAGTAGTAGATTTTAGCCATTTGTTTCTCGCTGCCATAAACAGTCACAATAAGGCGATACAGATGGACTCCCTCGATGAACATCCAGCAGAAAACAACCAAGTAGAGATAGTGGAGCAATGCCGCAAAGATCTTGCATGGTATCTATTGTAATGAGACAAATGTTTAATTAGTTTGTTTCAAATTTGTCATGAGAAATGAACGTATTTTACTTTTGAAATAAGGGAGGTATAGTGTCGGTCCATTTGATGTTAAAGGCCCATTGTATCATTTGCAATGACACAATTTTGTTTTTCATGAGTTGACAAGAAAAACCTTACTCAAAGTGTTGATAGCAATGGTAACAAACACCACATGAATTTATTTCCGTCCAAAATGGTATTTCATATTGGAAATTTACAACCGAAGGTGGGTTTCTAAAAAGGTACCGTGCACAGGACTTTTTACCACTCACTTGTACACAAAATCCATATAGATTTTCAAGGTTTTCTGAAGCATTGATGCATCTAAGTAGCTAAAATTTCTTCAGGCTAGTTTACCAACATTCTTCCTTAGATATGTTACACTCTTATTCCACAAATCTGTAAAAAGTTTTATCTTGCAAATGATACATAAGGCCTTTAAATGAATGTCATTTGTTCATATACGATGCGGTATATGTACTACAGAAAAAAACTTGTTACAACTCCCCCTCTGATAAAGTTTTTTTTTCTGATATAGAGCTCTCTTTTTTTTTTCCTTCTAAAGTCCCAGCAGTTATTCTGTTTACTGGTTATAGTGCTCTTGGTTGAGTTTGGGCAGTCCATTTTCTGACACGGATGAAGAGTTCTCAGTGCAGTGTTCTTTGGTCGTGTGGGCGCGAAAACATTGTTCCCGTGTCAAAAACAGACCGCCCGAACTTGACCTTACACTCATATTAGTTTAGTTCATTGAAGAATGTTATAACGAGACTTTACTGTTTCCTGAGAACATGCTAGGCAGATGTCTTAACCACTCGCCCACCGAGCGTGCCGGTGCCAAATACTTTTGTTTTTTTAAATTCACCAATTTATTTAATGCAGTATAACCGTCTTACCATTTCATTGGTCAAGAAGGTACTGATCAAGAAAATGACCATAGCAATGAGCAGTGAGCCCATCAAATGGCGATGAATCATGATACGTTCGGTATCCAGCGTGCTGTGCCTACAACACAAAATGAAAAACCAAGCTGGCATTTAAACCCTAAATCACAATAAGTCCATCAAAATAAGATCTAAATTGGTATCTCGAGGAATCAGAAATGTTCACAGATTTACACATAACTTACACAATATAAACATGATGATGGTAGAAAACTTCCCATGAAATGGTTTTGTCTTAAAAGTGCTATTTTTCATCTCGCGAGACGTAAATTCATTTCGCCCTAAAACCACCTCGCCCTGGACCACTTTGCCCTGAAGCACTTCACCCCCAAACTACTTCATGCACAGGCCGTGGTTCAGGGCGAAATGACTGCAAACCCTTTTTTGACTGTTTTCTCAAAAGTTAGACGAAGTACGGAGCTGATTCTTACTCAGGTTGGTTTTAATCATGCATATCTTCAATCACACAAGGCCAAAAAATTAAAAGTCCTTTTACAAAAGGTGGATTCACATTAACAGTGCTTTCACTCTAACCTACAACCATATTAAAATCTCTCCCCAAAATACTATCCATGGGAAAAAAACCCACGAAATTTGCAATCTCCAATTTGGATGTGGAAGCAAAAAGGTTGGAGCAATCACTCATGCATTGCTTTATGGAAGGGATAAATTAGTTTACAAAACAAAGGTGATCAGGGCACGCTCCTTTAAAGGCCCTATGTATCATTTGAAGATAAAACTTTGTACAGTTTCGTGGAATAAGAGTGTAACATATCTAAGGAAGAATGTTGGTAAACTAGCCTGAAGAAATTTTAGCTACTTTTAGAAAACCTTGAAAAATCTATATATGGATTTTGTGTACAAGTGAATGGTAAATTTTTTTTTTTAGAAAACCACCTTTTCAATTTCCAGCATGAAATACCATTTTGGACGGAAATAAATTCATGTGGTGTTTGTTACCATTGCTATCAACACTTTGAGTAAGGTATTTCTTGTCAACTCTTGAAAAACAAAGTTGGTTTATTGCAAATGATACAATGGCCTTTAAACCTTTTTTCATGCAATTTGATTGAAAGAAATCCATACTAACTTTAGTTACAAGAGCCCTCTGGCAGTGCGAATCACCTGAAGAAAAGGGGTTTTCAAGTACTTTAACACGAATGCTAAGCTCCTGACAAACAGGAAAACAGTACAGCTTAAAAATAACTTACTTCATGAAAATGAAGAAACCAAGAGCCAAAAGCAGGACCAGTATGGACACGATACAGCCAATGAACGTCAGCATGTCCAAGATCTTGAGCTGTAGACATTTTTTTAAAATCCAGTCAATTAGAATGAGTTCATTAACCGATGCCACCAAGGCCAATGCCGAGTTGGTCCCGATACCTCTGAGGCCAACTTGGCCAGCATGCCCTATCCCAGGCCTTGACATCAACCAAGGCAACCAAGGCCAATGGCCTCATGCCCTGCTGAGTTGGCCTCGATGCCCCTTTTAAGATATACACTTTCCAAGGCCAACTTGGCCAGCATGCCCTATCATCCTAAATTTCATGAGGCTTGTATGTATACTAATAACCATTTGGAACAAAGTTGGCCATGGTGTCCCTCCAGTTGGCCTCGATACCCTTTGAAATTTTGACAAAATCAATGCTGGAGTGACCTTATACTTATAACGTCGAGGCCTGTACTGTGAAATTTAAAACTTGAAATCTAAAAGCATGCTACGAGTCTAAAGAATATTTTATAAAGTGTCAATAGACCGTATCGAATAGCTGCCATTTTGTAGGGCAACTTTTGTTATTTAAATGTGCAACCATGCATGTCATCAAGGAACAAAGAAACCGCCCTACAAGATGGTGGCTATTCGATATGGTCTATACCTGAGATGTCTCAGTTGATTTTTCCTCCCTGGGTACAATGCGCATCAAGATGGCGTAGTTTGTAGTATGATTACAGTGACACGTGACGTAATCTCCTTCGGCCACGTTGGTTTGATAATCCTTGTCAATTCGAGTGCAACCCTGGGTAGACCATCCACCTGAGATGGACCCCCTTCAAGAGAAAGGATGGACATCTTGTTAGAGCTTATTCAAGAACAAGTGGGGTATTGTGGCCAACACCTTGTTTACACTTGATCCCGAGCTCGGATCGAACACCGAGCTCGGGATCAGTCCCGGATCACAAACTAAGTGTAAACGCTCTCGGGACCAAACTGGCCCCGGATCAGACTCCGAGATTTTGGTCTTGCATTGGCGGAGGGTTCGATCCCGAGCTCGGGATCAGTTTGCAGTTAGATATGCAATTAACTGTTACCGCATCCTGCTGCATCTGCTCCACAGTCATAGCAGGGATGAAATCCGCAAAATTCAAGTGGCCTTGTACACTGTACATGCACAACCAATGCACAAATTGATCAGTACATACACACACAGCATGACCTTTGACTGCAACTTCTGGCACCGCGCTTGAGATCAACTACAGAATGTAAACGCGGCACTCAGGATCATTGACGCATTCTTATCAGGGAATCAATCTTGATCCCGAGCTCGGGACCAGAATATTACCAACTTGATGTCAGAACCTGTTTAAGAAAAAAATTGAAAAAATGTGCAGCCCAATAGACTGATCCAGTAAGCTCCGCCCATTTAGAAATTGCCTTGCAACATGCCACACATGTGAGGCACGTGTGCAGTAGAGTCACGTGGCTGTGCCGTGCGTCAGTGTCTGCGCCCTAGTCAGCGTATATTGAAAAATGCACACGCACACAGAAACTGCACGCTTGAAAGCAAAATGTGCAATTAAGTATCCGGTCGTGTGCATGCACGTACAACATGCCTGCAACATCTCGACACACATCCAGAACGCAGTGAATGCACAACATAGCAAAATGACAAGCTAATTTTTTTGAATTTTTCCCGTTTACACAAATACACATTTATGAAGGGATTAAAAGTAGGTTAGGATAGTCTTATACAATCCGTTTTAAACCGGCTAGGGTCCTCTGCGCTGATAAAAATGATGTTGATGGTGTTTTTGCGTCACTTGTGCTGCATTTCGCCGTAGCTCTGTGCACAAAATTTTGAGGACTTAGGTAGCCAAAATGGTGATCTACGTTTTGGTTACCTGAACCTGAGGCTGTGATTGGTCAATTCCAAAATGGGCGGAGCTTACTGGATCGGTCTATTCATACTTCATGTGAAAGGGAACGCGAACACAAATTCTATGTAAATCTGATGTCAAACATTTTGCAGCCAACATTCACGCAAGCTGAAACTTGTTCAACTTTCTGCAAATTCACGTCGCAACAACTTTGCTATGATGGCAACTTCGCCTTTGCATTCACTTTCACGTGAAATATGAACAGGGTTTCTAGTTGGGTTTTTTTGTCTTAAAACTCTGGGCTTAAAGAAATTCAAGTTTAATGCAAAACTTACTTAAAGAAGTCTGACCAGAATGCGCACACAGGCTCCCTTGGTTCTGTGGAGGTAGTGTCCTGAAATATTACAAGACCGGAAAAAAAATATTAATAAAAAAAAATAATTCATAATAATTCATAAATATCTTAGACAGTTTATGCATTCCCTATTTGCCGAGAGCACGTCACGTGGCCAGTCTTAAACAGGCGATAAAGACCGGCTTGCTATGTTTAAAAAAAAGTTCTAGTCTTGCCCGCTGTGCTGTTTGTTTCAGCGCATTTGGAACACGCACATGCGCATGCCCGAAAGCAAATTTAGTACAAAAAAAGTAAATTTTATGTGTGCAATGCATGTACAACGCATATGCGATCAAACAAAAACAGCCCAGCATGCAGCGTGTGTATGAAAGTAGGCAAATACAAAATGTCCCAACACAAATTTTACTGTCGAAGAATTTCAGCTAGTTTTACTTACTTACACAAAACGTTAATTTTGAATGAGAATTAAAGTGGGTTGGGCCAGTCTTAAACAGTACGTTTAAAACTGGCTAGGGGCCTGGACGCTGATAATGTCCCATCGCCTTGAGTACAGTTTGAAACTATTCTATTGCCCGATTAAAAATATCAAATGTTTTACTAACCGTGATATCACTAAGTCGTCTTGTAAACGTAGTGGGAACTGAAACTTGGCCATCGGGACCAAAGAGCGTTGCGGAGATGATGTCTGCTACAATAAACTCTTGTACGCCTTGTTGGTTGTAATTAATGAATTTAGTCAGGTTGGTGAGGGCCGCGCCGAATATCACCAACTTGATGTCAGAACCTGTTCAAGAAACAAATTGAAAAAAGGTTGAACATATTGCTATAGACCTTTATCACGGTGCGTCCATCTTTGTCTTGTTCCCCACTGCATATAGTACGTGTCAGGCATGATCAATGCGTGTGCGTTTGCGTGTCTGCGCAATAGCGCGTGCAGTCTTCCGTTATTGTTTTGAGAGAATCACTGTCCGAGCTGCGCGTTTTCTTGATCGCACCGCGCGCATGTCATTGTGATGCACACAATGAACATTTTCAACACGGGGCCAAACTATTTTATCTCGGCAAGCCTCGCTTTGGTTACGTTCATTTTAATAGGGGAAAAGGAAAGATGGCCGCACCGTGATAAAGGTCTATTACAAAACATGAAGTTTCAGATTGGTAAAGGCTGCCCCAAGGACACACAATACAAATCAAAGAAATTAAAAAGAAGCAAAGATTCTAGGACTGCAATATCCAAAATTTTGTAGGATTTTGCAGAGCTAATTTCCCAATTGTTTTTGAATTTCCAAATTTCAGGCCGGTAAGACGAACTTTACCAAGGAAGATTCTCTAAAACATCATCCATTGATGGCCCATTGTATCATTTGCAATGACCCAATTTTGTTCTTCACGAGTTGACCAGAAAAACCTCACTCAAAGTGTTGATAGCAATGGTAACAAACACCACATGAATTTATTTTTGTCCAAAATGGTATTTCATGTTGGAAATTGACAATCGAAGGTATTTTTTTATTTACTGGGGGGCGGAGGGAATGGGTTCGGCGCAGGCCCGATCACTCGCTATAAGGAGACCAGAGGGGTGGGGAAAGAGGGTGAACGCAGCGAAGTAAACAAAATCCATTATAGACTTTCAAGGATTTCTGAAGCATTGATGCATCTAAGTAGCTAAAATTTCTTCAGGCTAGTTTACCAACATTCTTCCTTAGATATGTTACACTCTTATTCCACGAATCTGTAAACAGTTTTATCTTGCAAATGATACATAGGGCCTTTAAACATCATCCATTAAAACAAAGTTTGGAATGAGAACAAAAATCAAAGTTTGTAAGCTTGGTTTTCAAACAAATTTTGTAAAAAACAGTTTGTAAAACAAACCCTAATTAATAAAAACAAAGTTTATAAACTTACTATTAAATCCCAAATTTGCCAGGTCGGTCCCTTTGATGCTGATCTCATCCTCGTTGTCTCCTGGGGGTTTAAACGACCAGTCTTTCTGGACGAAGGCATCAAGTGTGTTGGCTTCCAAGGAACAACCTTAGGAATGCAAAATAAATGAAGTTCGAATCCTGTTTCAGACTTAAAACGGATTCGTAATTACATGTAAACATTGTAACTAGGTTTGGCCGAATCCTCCCTGGATCGATTATAATCTATTCCAAGTTGGCAAACTGAATTGCGGTTCCATCTTTTGAAGGAATCGATTCCTATTATTTTGGCAATTCCAGGGGTGGATTGCAATATAACCGTCTTAAGTCTAAGACACATCATATGTCCTAACTGAATTTATGGCATCTTAGCTACGACACATTGAAAAATGTCTTGCAATATCCAAAAGTTAGGACGCCTTAGCTAAGAACTGTTACTGTTGTGAACGGCGTTTCAATCGCAGCCGGTGTGTTTGCAAACCGTCGGCACATTACTATGGTAATGGCGTGAAAACGTTGAAAAAAGATAGGCCCAACTTGAACCGTAATCACCTTTCAGTGAAAACTGAGTGTAAGAAAGACAAACTATCAAAAACGATCGTTTGATCCAAGTCACGAGGCTCTTTTTCTCGGAATTGAGCAGGAAATATAAAACAATTTTCTAAAGACATAACTTACGACACATTAGGTGTCTTAAATTGTATGTGTCCAAGGACACAAGTTAGGACACATCAATTTTTATTGCAAGGCAAAACAATTTCTATGTCTTAGTGATGTCTGAGTTGAGACGTTTTAAGGGTTAGGACGTCCTAACTTTCTTTATTGCAATCCACCCTAGGAAGAACCCAACGGTTCTGGATGTTAATGGATGCAGATATTACAAAATCCAAGGAATTTGGCAGTGTTTTGTATGATGTTTGTAAGATATTCCTCTAAGTTTTCCTTTAACTTTTGTTTTGAAAATGGAATCAAATCCAAATGAAATTACAATCAGATATGGAATCAGATGCTCTACCAGGGCTGCGTTCCACTTACGCGAACGTTTGCAAACATTGGCACCAACGTTTTGCCCAATGTGGAACGGATTGTTAGCCAAAAACGTTGCCAAGATGGCGGCGCCCACAGTCCCAGCGACGTTGTAATGTGACTCACTGTTGACTATACAATTTTTGATGAAATGTGAAACGATGCCTTTGATTGTGTCTCGTCAGCGATAAGAGAAGAAACCACGAAAGGTGCGATTTATTTGTTATTTTCAAAACTGGAAACCATCGTCTATCATCTTTCATGTCGCAAGCGCCATTTTGAAATGACTCGCGAACATCGCAAACAAAACAAAAGTTTGTTGGCCAATGTTGGCGAACGTTGGTGGCGCACAATATGTTCCACTCGAAAACATTGCCAACATTTGCAAACGTTCGCGTATGTGGAACGCTGACCTGATGAGCTAAGAGGCATAGTGATATACTCCCCTCGGGTTTACCCTACGAACCAAGGCAGTGTTAACAGTAATCTACATTCAAATCATTCTCTCTAGTTAGACTCTAAGGACGTATGTCAACTTACTGACAGTTGGTGTGTCTGCAGTCAGCGAGGTTCCAACGTCGAGGTCCTTTGCGATAACCTGGGCAACATCGTCAAGCCTGTCAAACAAACTCAGTGGCCCATTTTTGCTGATCTGTGAAATGAGATGAGGAGCAGAACTAGAACGAGTCAACCTCTGATCAAGTCAAGTCAAACTGCCTTTGAGTCCCAAGTCAAGTCAAACTGCCTTCGAGTCCCGAGTCAAGTCAAACTGCCTTTGAGTCCCGAGTCAAGTCAAACTGCCTTTGAGTCTCGAGTCAAGTCAAACTGCCTTTGAGTCCCGAGTCAAGTCAAGTCAAACTGCCTTCGAGTCCCGAGTCAAGTCAAACTGCCTTTGAGTCCCGAGTCAAGTCAAACTGCCTTCGAGTCCCGAGTCAAGTCAAACTGCCTTTGAGTCCCGAGTCAAGTCAAATTACTGCCTTTGAGTCCCAAGTCAAGTCAAACTGCCTTTGAGTCCCAAGTCAAGTCAAACTGCCTTCGAGTCCCGAGTCAAGTCAAACTGCCTTCGAGTCCCAAGTCAAGTCAAACTGCCTTTGAGTCTCGAGTCAAGTCAAACTGCCTTTGAGTCCCGAGTCAAGTCAAATTACTGCCTTTGAGTCCCAAGTCAAGTCAAACTGCCTTTGAGTCCCATGTCAAGTCAAACTGCCTTCGAGTCCCGAGTCAAGTCAAACTGCCTTCGAGTCCCGAGTCAAGTCAAACTGCCTTCGAGTCCCAAGTCAAGTCAAACTGCCTTTGAGTCCCAAGTCAAGTCAAACTGCCTTTGAGTCTCGAGTCAAGTCAAACTGCCTTTGAGTCCCGAGTCAAGTCAAACTGCCTTCGAGTCCCAGCTTGCATTGCCTTGCGAAGTCAACAGCTCCGTGCTGATGTCCACCGCTAGCATGGTTGCTCAGCCGCTTAGCGTGGTTGCTTAGCGTGGTTGCTTAGTATGGCTGCTTAGTATGGCTGCTTAGCATGGCTACTTAGTATGGTTGCTTAGCACATTTCCTAGCATGGTTACCCACCTTATTAACGTTATCCCAGCTTGCATTGCCTTGCCAAGTCAACAGCTCTGTGCTGATATCCACAGCCAACTGCAACAACAATCAAACAAATTACACAATTGGCATATATTAAACCTAAAAAAAGAAAAGTTTAAAATTTAAAGGTAGTCTAATTGTTTGGTAATTACCCTCCAAAAGATTTCTGAATTGTTATCTTTAAGCTTACTTGTTATCAAGATGGTAATGGTAGTAATCATCCTGGGAAATTATTTCTTCTGAAGTGCCCCCATTCATGAGAAAAATGACAAAATTATTTGAATCTCCAAAGATCGCCGGAGCCATTCATTCATACACAAAAACCGTACTTGGATTTTTCAGGTTTTCTGAAGTATACTGCATCTATGTGGCTGAAATGTCTACAAGGTAGTTTTCTCGACCTATGCTTTCAATTACCAGTGGAAATCATGCCGTTTTTAACAGTTTACCAAACAAGTATACTACCTTTAATAGCCTATTTTCTGTATTTTCTATCGGGTCTTTCTATAAATTAGGGGTCCAATTTTGGTGTCCCCCGTTACATTTTACAGCTCGTTTTTGTGAATTCAGGACACATTCTTTAAATACTTTCCATCTCAAAGAGTACATAAAGTACAATTCATAAAAAATGGTTTAAAAGCCATTTTAATGATTTTTGTACGAAAAATAACACATTTTCTAATACCCCTAATTTATAGAAAGACCCTATTAACCAAGCATCAAGCTATTTCATAGACATCTTCACCAAACTAATAATTGAAAAATTAGCAGCTTCACGTTCCAAACCCTAATTTTAAAGTGACAGGACAGTCCAAATGTATTACATAAAACATCTTTTCACTTTGCCTTTGAGAAAGACACTGTTACAAGGGGCCGTCCATAAAGTACGTACGCACGGAAGAGGGAGGTTTTTTTTTGACATTGCGTACACCATGCGTACAGGGAGAGGTGGGGGGGGGGGGTGTGGGGGGTGGTCCAAGCCAATGCGTATGTATGCAAACCAAAAATTTTCTTTTAGTAAATCGGGAAAGGAAGTTGACCATGTCTTCAGACCTTATGTACAACACATAATAGACAGGCCACACATTTTTCTCACTCCTCAATTTAGGTTTTCCATTTAATATGCAGTTACTGATGCTTGATGGGTCATTTCTTTTAAAAAGAAAAAGAAAAAAGAATGCAAAAGAAATCTATACATTGTCATTATTTCAGACTTTGGAGGCGACATGCGAATCGTACTAGTAGCACTATAGTACTGAACCATTTACCAATGCTTACCAATGCTAAGGTATGTGGAATGTGTATGCATAGAGGGGGGAGTTGGAGCCACTGCGTATGCCATGCGTACAGGGGGAGGGGGGGAGGGAATCAATTGGAACGGGAGGCCATTAATTTTACAGCAAGGTTGAAATTGCCAAGACATGTTGCGAACCCTCCCTACCTGAAATGTTTCCTGACCGTTTTCGCCGTTGATGTCCTTAATAAGGCCCTCCAAGCAACAGAACTGCTCTGCCATCTCTCCAAGAGATGTCAAGGCGTCTTGAGACAAAGTCACGGGTGCAGTCGCCATGGTAATGGGGTTGGCAGTGCTGGTGTACATGTTGTCAGTGTCGGAGAAAATATAGCAGACGAGATCATCGCAGATGCTCTTGACGACAGGCTGGTTGCATCTGGGGTTAGTCTGGAAGACCAAAAAATAAAAAAATAAATAAATAAATTTAAAAAAATAAAAAAATAAATAATGAAATTTCATTTCAAACTTACTAATTCATGGCCTTTTTTATCACTGCAGTCCTGGCACCAAATTTTATGCTACTGTTTAGCACAACGAAAAATGCTGAGAACAAAATTTAATTGCTTTGCCAAAATTGCTTACCAGCAAAAATCGTACGTCAACTTGTGCTCATAGCAACAGTAGCAGAACACCAATCAATCACAATCAATATTACATACCATTTTGGCTGGTAAAGCAATTTTTGTGTGCGCTAAGCAGAACCATTAATGCTTCTAAATGCTCTCAGAGCTGAATGCTCCTTTTCCATCACCCCTAAACTATGTAGAGGTTCACATTTTTGCAAAGGACAGAACATTTTTACCCAGCCGTGCAATCAAACTAAACTCCTCAAAAAAAGTTCAGAAAGTCAAGTTTGACTGACGATTTCTCTCTTGTTACTAAATCATTTCCCTTAAATTTTGTATCATTGTCATTCCTCTTTACAGTGATGTGTCATTTGTTATGATTAATCAATTGGGGGATGTGCAGTATAGCGGAATACAGGGGTGGGTGGAAAGTGAAATGTCACAAAATTCACTGCTATTGTCATGCAGTGCATTCCCCTTTTGCTTAGAGGATGGGAATGTGTCAATGCATTTTTGACAATAGCAATGCATTTTGTGGCATTTCACTTTACACCCCCACCGTATTCAGCTGTGCTGCACATCCCCCAATTGCTTAATCATAGCAAATGACACATCATCGTAAAGAGGAATAACAGGGCTTTTCCAATGATATAAAATTCAAGGAAAATTATTTTGCAACAAGAGAGAAATCGTCAGTCAAACTTGACTTTCCGAACTTTTTTTGAGGAGTTTAGATGTGTATCCCTACCGGTTTCTTTAGCTGAATGATCGAAAAAAGTCACATTTCCATGGTTTGCACCTCCCCATCAAAATAGCTGACTACAGGCCATGGCCACAAGCAGTTTAGGTCGACTCACCTCATTGAGAATGGGAATATAATCCTGGTTGAACTTGTGCCAACAAAGGTCAGCGGTTCCTGGACTCGCCATGATGCGTATGATGTCAAAGTCAGGCAGTTTACCAGTTGTGGTTGGATGGTCAAATGTGAACTTCTCGTATCCATTCACTTGTACCTGTTGTGAAAGAGAAAAAATTTTAATTTAAGCCCAGTTCATACTTTACGCAAAAGCGAATGTGAACGCAAATATTACGTAAATCTGACGTGAACAATTTTCACAGCGTAAAGTATAAACCAGGATGAAAATTTAGAGTTAAGCCTTGTTCGCATGGGACTTTTTTGGTCAAACTTACCGAGACAATGGGTACTTTTTCCATTTTAAGTCCAATGCGGACAGCCTAGGAAGTTTTCCCGAGTCCAGCGGTTACTTTTGTTACTTTTCCTGGCCAACTGCTGCCCAGAGACGATAAGTCCAATGCGGACACATCAAGTCGATAAAAGCACCTGGAAGCGTATGTCAAGGCTGTGAAGGTCACGCATACTGCGACACTGAGCATGCTCCCCCATGTCGACAAAATTCAAACAGCATTAAATTTTAGGGGGGGGGGAAGGGGACAGGGGGAAGGGGGCAGGGGGAAGGGGGCAGGGGGAAGGGGGCAGGGGGAAGGGGGCAGGGGGAAGGGGGCAGGGGGAAGAGCTGCCAAGATAGTATTTGTATGTTTTTGAAAATGAAGGTAACATCTAAAACAGACATTTCACCTGGTAGTAGTCCAGCAAGCACGTCACAATGATTTCAAAAACGTAGTCTTCGTGGAAAGGGAATTCCCCGTAGATCAACCGATCTGGTTGCGCCAGTTGGGATGTTCCGGTGATGTCGTACCAGTTACGCTCGATGCTGCCCATCGTGTTGTCAATAGGGTCAATGTTGATGTGTATCGCCATGGCAACTTCCTTTAAATCGACCAATGGGTTCCCAACATCTTGTTGCAAGTTGATGCGTAGCCTGTGGCACGGCAGACAAAAATACTAATTTCACCCAGCAATCATGAACAAGATTTTGTTTTTCTTACTAGAACTCGAATATTTTAAATGAAATAAGTCTGGTACTTGCACTCACCATTTGATTCCTGGTTGAAGGTACAACTTGGTCCGGTACACGTTGCCTGGATACAGGCCAGACGGTAATTGCTCCTCATATACCAACTCGGACATCTCTGTAGTTTCTAAGAGCATTTATAGATAAACAAATAAACTAATACTTGAATACTTTCCTCCAAAAATTTACAGAATGCCACAGTAAAAAATCTCAACTTGCCAACATTACTTACTTTCAGGGCCTTCTTTCTATAAATTAGAGGCCCAATTTTGGTGTCCCCCGTTACATTTTACATCTTGTTTTTGTAAATTCAGGACACATTCTTTAAATACTTTCCATCTCAAAGAGTGGATACATACAGTACAATTCATACGTAATGGTTTAAAAGCCATTTTAATGATTTCTGTACGAAAAATATTAAACGGGGACAATAAATGTCACACTTTTGGACCCCTAATTTATAGAAAGACCCATATATAAATGTTTGTTTGGCTCATTGTAGATAACAATAATACCACATTTTTCCTGTGCAAGAGGTAACAACTGTAGGTGTTTTTTGTAAACAACAGTCATAGGCGGATTAAGAACATTTTTTAGGGGCATACTAAGAGCCAAACTCTTGTCCTTTAAGTTAAAAACGTGATATTACCTGGACTACTACCATATACTATGGGAAGGGGAGTGACTTCTTCCCTCTCTTTCTTCCTTCTCTCTCTTCTTCCTTTTTGTGTCTTCAGAAATTTGCCCACAACGAGCTTCAATTAATTATTGAAACTATCGGCAAACATCCAGTAAACCAATGCCACGCAACAAAAAGGTTGAACTAGTTTACTGTAAACCATCTAGGCACGTATTGTAAGCTCGGGGGAGCAATGATTAAATTTATTCTGTTCCAATCACTTTCTGACAATAGGGTAAACAAACAATGGACCCCTAATTTATGCAAAGACCCGTACCCAAGCAACATTGCATGACAAATTAAAGTTGGTCAATTGAATTCAGATTTTACTGTATTTTATTTTCTTTTTATTTGTTGGGTTGTTGGTTGGTTTGTTTGTTTGTTTGTTTTTTTTTTTGAATCCCCATTTGGCTCGCGCCCACGCCCTGGTTAGCGCATATGTAACATGCACCCCACACAAAAACTGCACGTGCCCAAAAGCAAAATGTGCAAAGTACACCACCGTGTGTGTGTGCGTACAACACGCTTGTATTACACGTAAAGCAGTCGATCGAACAAAAACAACTTGGCGCACAACTTGCAGTCTGAACGAACTCGCAATGCATACAAAAATACAACGCTGAATATGGCAAAACGGCAAGCAAATTTGGCGAGTTTTACTGATTTACACAAAAAGGTATTTATGAAAGGGAATAAAAATCACGGGAATTGGATCACGCTCTACAATGGATTTCAGGGGTCCGACCCCCTGAGTTCCATTGTATTCCTGTATTTTAATGAGGCTGGATCCGCCTCTGCACTATAACCTGAATCAAGCATTTCTAATCAACTTTTCCAGTTACTGTGCCCAGTATACTGCATGGAAGTTTAATTGCTAGTTTTGATTGGTACAGGTCTGTCTTCCTTGCAAACCCCATTGAATTATTATTTTTTTCTTTCCATATAAAGCAACCCTGGGTAAAGTTTAATAACTAGGGGTAAATAAATTTGCTCAACAAAATTGTGTACAAAGTTTTGTAAATAATAAATTTGTAAAAAGACAAATTATTTTCCTAGATTCGTTCTTTAAAGGTAGTAATATACTTGTTTGGTAAAGTGTTAAAAACAGCAAGATTTCCACTTGTAATTGAAAGCATAGCTCGAGAAAACTACCTTGTAGAAATTTCAGCCACATAGATGCAGTAATACTTCAGAAAACCTTAACAAAATCCAAATCCTTTTTTTGTGCATGAACAAATGGCTGAAAGATCACCTACAGGCGATCTTTGGAAATTCAAATATTTTTGTCATTTTTCTCATGAATGGGGGCACTTTAGATGAAATAGTTTCACAGGATGATTACTACCATTACCATCTTGATAACAAGTAAGCTTAAAGATAATAATTCAGACATTTTATTGGAGGGTAATCACCAAACAAGTAGACTACCTTTAACCAAACCGTATTCTGAGACCTCTTACATCTAACATCTTGTATTTTGTAAATTCAGGACACATTTTAAAATGCCTTTTATCTCAAAGAGTGAGTACAGAAAGTACAATTCAATAAAAACGGTTTGAAGAAAATTGTAACTTGTATGGAAAATAAAACACGTCGGGTGTAACAGGGGACACTAAAATGTCACACTTTTGAACCCCCTAATTCAATAAAAGACCCTACTCAAAAAACAATTATTAGCCATTCTTACCTGTATTAGCAGCCGTCAGTCCAACCGTCTGAAATAAAATCACAAAGTTTTAATCGATCATAGTTTTCAACACAATAATATATTTAATTATATATTACTGTTCAAAATTATTCGAAGACAATGCAATTTATAATTGTTTTCCCTGTAATGAAATGGCCATAGTTACACAAATGTTCATGGATATAACTTTCAATATACTGTTATAAATAATTAAATTGGTTTCAACCGATTAAAAAATGTAATTAAATTGCTCATTGTTAATTGTCTGTTAAAAGAATCAAATTGATTCAAATTAAATTGTTAAACAATTCTCAGACTTTTATTTTGTCAATTAAAATGGTTCTATTTTAAACAAATCAAGTTGACAATTTTTTGTAAAACTTGAGACATGCCCTTTTGGCGAGAGTTTTGTTTTACTTTTGTTTTTCTCTTTCGAAACCCTGCACTGTCCACGTCCTTGTCCTGTGGGGTTTATTCTGTATTTTTGTATACCATTACATATATCGGGGATGTGATTTGTTCCGGTTTTTCCCGGATTAATCTTTGTCACAAACCAACGAGATAAAAGAAAGTTCCGAGAAAAACCGGAACAATCACATCCCTGATATATTTATTGTTGTATTATATGTTAACTGCTAAATAAAGTGGGAAAAATGTTGAAACTTACCAGCGAAGCAAGGCCGACAAGCAAGGTGATTAGCTCCATTGCTTCAATTTCTTACACCAACATCAACTATCTGCACCCTCTCTCAACCAAGCCGTGACTTGGAATGCAATCGAGAGCCGGGGATGTGTTTTTGGCGAGGCTAAGTCACCAAGGGCTGACGCAGTGTCCCTGTGGGCTGACGCAGTTTCCCTGTGAACTGCTCGCTTCTCATTGGCTACAACTAGCTTGGGCGTGTGGTCATGTGTCATCTAGCTTATCAAGGATTGGCTCGTTTCATGTACGGTTTCACCTACTAGATAAAGCTGGTAATATCCAACGTACGCAGGAACGACCACAAATGATCATGCCACTTTTTACTAACAATTACTGAGGTCCAAATCCAGACTGCAAGCTTGGGGGAGGGGATGGAATGGTCATGTGACACATTGCTGATCAAGGATTGGTTGGTTCACCACGGTGTGATTTCATGCTTCATTGGCATAATGGCAATATTCCATAGCGCCTCACCAGTCACAATTATGGTGTGCTGATATTAAAAAGCAGTATTGCTTTGTTCACTGGGTACGACCAATAATTACTTAGCAAACAATTCACAATGGATTGTATTCAATAGCCCCATTTTGGATCAATAATATTTGAAGAGTTTCATCGCAAAATGCTATACATGTATATCCATTTTTAGCATTTTGAGAAAACTGCAATTTTGTATTACAACTAAGCACTACAGTCAATGGTAAATTCCAATGAATAAAACAGTTTTTGTGTGGGGATATAACACAGTTTGCCAACAAATGTATAGGACCACCAATCAAGAATGTACATGTACTGACAACATTATCTCATTTTTTTGGATATGGCGTTTTGCGATGAAACTCTTCATCAGATATTAACTACCTAAGGTAAAATGCAAAATTCATTACTTCAAATATTTCTCAGCTTTTGGTAGTTTGGGTAAACAGTGCTTGCAGAATTCTTTTTAAAATGAAGTACATGTTCATTAATTAATGGTGTCAATTTCACAAAACGCCAAGACACGTCTTCGGAAGGGTCACTCTTCTTATCTTGGGATGTTGCTTTGGGAATTAGGACGTATTGAACTCATCTTAACTTTTGTGAAATCGATCCCAGGCTTCAGTAGCTAGTAGATAATTTGTACTAACTGGTGAGACCTGTTACTTGATTTAAATACATAACCAGGGGCCAATTTAACAAAGCATTAAGATGCGTCTTAGTAAGGATCACTCTTATCTTGGGACATTGGTATGGGAATTAGGACGCAGGGAATTAGGATGCATTGAATTAGTCTTAACTTTTATGAAATCACTGCACAACTGCTAAAAATGCATGATTTTTGTCAAATTAATTTTTTCGATAATTTCAATAAAGGTTCTACTATAATCTTCACAAACTCTTTCTAGCGGTCATCAAATTTTTCATTATTTTCACGAACATGTACACAATTTTAAATCATTAATTCCACACACAGAATGGTTTAAATACTGTCCAAAAATTTATTGCTTTATCGCTATAAAATAAACTGCTAAAAATTCCTGGTCTTACAACTACTTACATTTAATTTTTGCATTCACAATGATAAAAATACTGTCATTTACAAAAAGTTAATCTAAAAATCAGCCAAATATGCAGCTATTTCAAATGTTAAAATTAAAAATACTTTAAAAATACTTTAAAAATACTTTAAAAATTAAAAATACTGTATATACATGATCTAAATTCTTTTCTTTTAGCACCATCAAATACTTCCACTAGAATGGAGATCAGCTACTCGTTACTGTATCACTGCTACTCATTATTGCAAACAAACAGTAGAAAAAATATATTAGTCAAAATAGTTGAGGACAAAACAGTGCTGCCCCTCCTTTAAGACTCTTGATGTAGTTGGTTCAGCTTTTTTACTAAAATGTTTAGAATAAGCCCAGAAATGGATGATGTGACTGGGTTGTGAGGCTCTTTGTTGTTACATGTAATACAGCTTTCTGCTTATAACAAGGATGATTTTGGTTCCCAATAGACCTTTATCACGATGCGACCATATTCCCTTTTCTCCTATTAGCGCAGCGTGGACAGTGATTTTGAACAGGAGATTACATGCGCTATCGCGCGGACGCTTGGATGCACTGATCATGCCCAACGCGTACTATGGGGAACAAGACAAAGATGGATGCACCTCGATAAAGGTCTAGATCTATTCCTTACTTTTCATTATTTTTATTCCTGATCACACAAGATTCCTTGTATAAAAACTACTAAGGACTTGGGGGTAAGGTTGGTATGGCAGTACTTTCCTTGCCTTCCACTTCTGTGGCCCAGGTTCGAACCCTGTCTGGGTCAGTGTGTGGATTGGGTTTTCCCCGAATGCTTGTGTGTGGAGTTTTCCTCATACCTCTAAAACTGAAAATGTTCCATCTTTTCTCAAATACCAATTTGTAATTGCAATTAATAAGGCTGTTGATTTTGTAAATGTAATAAATAAATAAAAATGAATAATAAGGTTTGACAATGGGCCGAATACATAAAACTAGCAATTGCTTTTTCTAGGCTTTTAATTACATTCGTATACATAAGAATAAGCAAGTGCTAACCAGCAAAAGCTTCTACTTTGAAGCAAAAGCAAGAACTAATTTCCTCCAAGCAAAAGCTTCCCAGATTAACAATTGCTTAAAAAAGTATACATAAAAACAAGCTTTTGTTTTTGCCACTAAGCATCTATACAAAGCTGTTAAATAATACGCGTGCCCCTTGATAAATAGCGCTGTTGTTCAGAACCCCAAGCAATTGCTAAGGAAGCTTAAGAAAAAGTTGTCAGCCAAAGCAAAGGGTTATGAATATGTTTTCAAGCAATTGCTTTTGCGTTTGCTTCTGCTTGATGAGCTCATGCTTTTGCTGGATGCGTCTTCTTATCAGCAGTTGCTAGTTTTTATGAAATCGGCCCTTTGCCTTCTTTCATTGTAAGGGACTGTTTCTCATGTTGCATAAGCAAAATCTGTTTTTTTACGAAATGTCAAAATTTGTTTATCGTCTCGCTAGCCTTGGACTTGGCCAAGCTCCAACAAGATAAACGCTTCATTTGAGTTACCATGGGAACGATATTGATTTTCAGGAGATGGGCGCAATTGCATTCGTTACTATGGTAATTTCATTAAAATATTATCTCCTTAGTTCTGAGGAGAATTGATTCATTGTTTTGTATGTGATATGGCTGCTGGCAATTCCCAGTAATTGAGCTCAGATGTGAACTGGATTGCAATAAATATTTTATCAGTTGTGATTTAATTAATTATGTTGATGGAACTACATGCCGACAAGAGGTATAAGAAGTGGCTGATAATAATAATAATAATGTCCTATTCTTATAAAACGCATTTAACAAACAGCCTCAATGTGCCTTACATTATTACCCCTGGTCATTGGGCTCAGTATTAGCATTCCTTAATCCTTATGCGCACAGGGACTAATCAAACACATCAGCTTTCACTACCCTCACAGGTACCCATTTCCTTCTGGGTTGAGAGGCAATTCATGGCAAAGTTCCTTACCCAAGAGCACACGCACCATGGACGAGCCGGGATGGGATTCGAACCCACGACCTGTGGATTTATCATAGTCTTGGATTCAGCATGCACGCTATACCACTCGGGCCATAGTGCCCCACATTAGTCATGTTTTTGTGTTTGTTCTGAAATATATCGCAAAATACGTATTTCTTTTCGTAAAAAAAGTATTTCTTTGTTCTTTTAAAGCAGCTTTGAGCTAATGTATCCCAGATTTATTCAGCCAGGGATTGTGAATTGTTAAAGGCAGAGGCTCGTCAGCAATGTACGCGTGCCAAATTCGTGCCACGAAATACGCACCTCTATGCCTTTGCTATGGAGTTGCGTATTCCGTGGCACGAATTTGCCATGGACGCATTGCTGACGAGCCTTTGCCTTTAAGTTAAAGCAACACATATAAAAGCTCATCACTGTATTTGCATTGGGGTTGGTTAACCATAAAGATAGACTCTTTGTCCCTCTACTGGCAAAAATGTTTGGGAATATGGTAAGACCTAGGAGGGATGTTCTCCCCACAAAAAAATAAAAGTTGTCTCCTTCCCAATGTAATTTGTGATATAAGCTGCTTTAAAGGCTCTGTATCATTTGCAAGATAAAACTTTTTACAGATTCGTGGAATAAGAGTGTAACATATCTAAGGAAGAATGTTGGTAAACTAGCCTCAAGAAATGTTAGCTACATGTATGCATCAATGCTTCAGAAATCCTTGAAAGTCTATAATAGATTTTGTGTACAAGTGAATGGTAAAAAAAGTCCTGTGCACAGGACTTTTTTTTAGAAAACCACCTTCGGTTGTCAATTTCCAGCATGAAATACCATTTTGGACGGAAATAAAATAATGTGGTGTTTGTTACCATTGCTATCAACACTTTGAGTCAGGTTTTTCTTGTCAACTCATGAAAAACAAAATTGGGTCATTGCAAATGATACAATGGGCCTTTAAGCTGTTTGGAGGAATTAGTGTAATACCCATTTTCCCCCTCCCCTACTTTGAAAAGTCTGGCAATACTGTCGTAATGGGTTAAGGGTTTTCTGGTATTTTTACACGATGCTGATGTGACTGACTGTTACTTGTGGTAGTTTTCATGCTACCATAGTTGCCCTTGCAATGAACATTTGTTTGCTAAAAACAATTCAAAATCAACAGTTTCCTTCTGGCAATTTTTCAACGGAGACTTCAGGTGACCAAATAAATTTGTCAAAGATGAACCTTGTGTTGGTACAGATGAGCTTATTTTTTAATTGGGAATGGCTGGCCGTTTCTGATGAATATTCATGTCGTCGTGTCTTCAATCGGGACTTGCATCCACACATTCTGAAAGACAAACAAAAAACTGTTTGTCAGCTCTGTGGAATTTTTGTTTGCACTTCCAAAGAAGGATTTTAAAACTTGGATTAAAACTAGATTAAATCTATTAAGACTCGAGTCTGAACTGCTCAAATTTGATGCATTATGAAGGTAAGGAAGGCACTTACGACACAATTGCTCAATTTTATTTTTCAATTAAAATCAATACTTCAATTTCGTGGCTGGGAAGGGGAACATTCATCACCCTAGCAACGCAATGCGGGAGCTAACTTACCTCCCTCGTATGGCAGGTCCAGCGTAATATAGACTCATCGTCACCATAGAAACCGGCACAGCTAACAATAGCGGGCTCGCCGTCCTCCAAACTGGTAATAGAATTGAGGAAGTTAATCAAGCGGCAACAAGTGATGTGGTCGGGGAGGGGGAGCTCAGAATATGGAGGTTGCTTTCTGTGCATCGCATTGTGCAATCTTTGACAAGTAACTTCTTGTTTACTAAATGTTTAGGGTACCAACAAAATTTTAGAATCATTTAAAGGCAGTATACATGATTGGTATCTCGAAGAATAAAAAATGTTCACAGATTTACACATAACTTACACAATATAAACATGATGACGGCAGAAAACTTCCCCTGAAATGGTTATGCTTGAAGTGCTATAGTCTTTGAAAAATGAGCAAAACAATTATTTTTCGTCTCGTGAGACGTAAATTCAATTCGCCTTAAAATCATTTCGCCCAAGTGCCATTTTGCCCTGAACCATGGCCTGTGCATGAAGTGGTTTTGGGGCGAAGTGGCATTTGAGCGAGGTAGTGTTTGGACGAAGTGATTTGGGGCGAAATGACTGCAAATCCTTTTTTTGACTGTTTTCTCGAAAGTTAGACGAAGTACGGAGCTGGTTTTTGCTCAGGTTGGTTTTAATCATGCATTTACCAATGTATACTATCTTTAAAGTTTAAAATTTTAATGGTTCTTTTCCTCTTCATTAGTATTACCGATTGGTAAAGGAGCGTGTTCAGATTTGTCCAGAAAATTTATTTTGTTTTAACCTACTGATAATCATTTTAAAATATCTTCCCAAAATACTGTCCATCGGAAGATGACAGTAAATTTGAATCTCCAATTTGGATGTGGAATCAAAAAGGTTGGTGTAATGACTGCAATGTTTTATGGAACCAGATAAATTAGTTTACAAAACATCAGTGGTTTGGTTTTTTGACAATATACTTGAAAATATATGGTTTGAGAACTCAAAATTTAAGAATATGACAAATGATATGGTATCAAAAACTCAACACCCATGGGAAAAATGGGGGAGGAGGGGGGTGGAGGGGGGTTCAAAAATGTGATCTAGACACGCTCCTTTACATACAATGATGTGGATATTATTTTTACTTAGGTTTCGAGAGAATGTAGGTTTTTTCACAATTGGTCACCATTCCACAATTTGCGAATACATGTACATGGCTTCCAGTATTCCAAAATACTCGCAAGTCAACTGTCAAAGCTTTTACCCGGCAAAAAAATATATATAATAATAATAATAATAAAGATTTAAAACTAAGCCTACTCTGAACCTAGTTCTGATTTATGTTGCTTTTTTTATTTTCAATCAAAGCTTCAAGTGGCTCACATTTGTGTCAATCACATGCTTTCTAAACTCAGACATTTCAAACACCTACCTAGTAAATGTGCAAAGCTGTAATTAGGTATTAACTAGAGATGGGACGTTTAACCAGTTTACCGTTTAACCGAAAACAATTTAAAAGAATTTACAATCTTTAGAGGATTATTTGTAATGACTTCATGAAACTGAAATAAATTTATATGTAGTCGTAGTAAAATTTTGACCAGATAAAGGTTCAACAATTATTTTGGGGGCCTAGGGGTATTGTGTACATTGCACATGCATCTATAAACACCAGCAACAATCTTTAGTGTCGGCCGAACGGTTAACTGACACTTGAAAGAATTGCAAACCTATTTCTGTATTAACCGTAAATTCCCATCCTTAGTATGAACATCTACATTTTAAGTGTTACACGATACAAAAGGGGGCAAGGATACTGACCATCTCACCCTAAAAATTTCGGCTAAAATTTACTAGGAAAGAAAAACCAACAAACGAAGGAAGAAAAAAAACAACTCTTACCAAACCCTAGCCTAATGTCAACCCCACTCCCACCTCCCATCCCCACCCCCTTCCTTCCAATTGCTGCACCCCTGGATAAATGTACTGGTGCATTAACAATTCCTATTCTCCCCACGTCTACTGACCAAAAATACTGACAAATGGAAACTTATGACTCCGCTCCAGCACTACAAGTAATAATCAATAAAATGTATTTGCTTAAAAACGGGGCTCAAATATCAGGGGTGGTTGGTATGGAAACAAGTTTTAGGAGTAAACATTTCACACTCTGAAGATTTATATAATATTGGATGGCTTTGAGGGTGATGAAAGAATATACCGCACGTTCATGACGAGTGCGGTATATTCTCATATCACCCGAAAAGACATCCAATATTATTATTGTTATATAAAATGAAGCTTTGTTTTGAAAGATTTCCGCAAGATTTTTGTCTGTTTGGTGTTGAAAACTTCAGTTTACAACTGCATGTGCTTTTGTTATTGATGTACAGTATTTTTTGGTTACTCTACTCTTGAACGCGTAGCACACACGCACAATCCATTCATTCGATGCACGACGCGTATGCGTGTGCTTGGGTGCGCCCAGCGTGCACGCGCATCAGATTGGGGCTCTGTGCTACATAGTATCAGAAATGCACGGTATCCGCAAAAGCTTCATTTTAAATAATAATATATTATATTGGGAATTTATTACGAGAACTTTAAGGCCTAGGAAAGAATCAAATTTTGTTTTACTAAGTATCATGCAGTATTGCTGACTACCTTTAATTTTTTGACCTGTGACTTGACTTAAATAAATAAATAAATTAATTAATAAATAAAATTAACTCTCTACTAGAATAAAAACAAAAATTTGACCAATTTGACTTGGTTACATTGCTACCTAGGGCGTGTTTGTTTCGGACGGATCCAGATCTGCGCAGATCTTAGGTGAACTCGTTCATTTCGCGCAGATCCTGATCGAGATCTGAGATGTATGGAATCCTTCTCGAGAGATGGTTCAGCTAGATCCAAAATGGCGACGTAAACATGTGTCGTTTTAATTTTCAGAGGCAACACACGATACGAAGAAATACTGCTTGTTTATTTACGACGGATGTCGTGGGTGAAATTTGGAACAAAAAATTGACAAATTTGGTAAATAAATTGCAATTCACGTGACTTGAGATCCTAGTTGAGAGCAGTTTCGTTTGTTTCTGAGCGTAAAACAACGCAGGATTTTGATTCGGATCTGTCAAGAAACAAACACGCCCCTAATCTTCAATGGTTTAGTTCTGAACTCATTTCTTGAAGTTATTATCACAAAACATGTTAATTGGATAAGTATTTTGTTGTGTACTTGTATGTTAGTTTAGGCGAAAAATTTACTAAAAATATACACTTACCATGTGAGCACCAGACATCGCACTTGATGGTCTGAAATCTTTCTCTTGGCTTCAATTTCAAGGTCATACAAAGCTTGGACTTCAATTTCTGACGCATCAAATGGCGGTGGTTTTGGCCGAGACGAGTGCCTGGTGTAAACGTCGCCTACAGAGCCTCTTGATGATAATAGGGACGGTGGCCGCAATACCGTCGACTCGGCATCAACGAGCGACATCAGGGACATTGCTGAGCTACTTGGTTCAGTATTGTCGAGAGAAATCCGAGAACCACGACGTTTCTCCTCTCGGAGCTCACGACTATAGCGATAACTCCTCGACTTCTGAGCATTTCCAAGAGTAAACTTGCCAAACACCGACTGCATTTTATCAATGGTTCTAGCACCGCGTGGAGACATTTCTCCTTCCGGTCTGTCGGAAGATTTCTGCCGAGCATGCCAGATTTTCCGCAGAGCCTTGGGGCTGTTGTGTCCCTTACGACTCCCCTTGCGGTGTTTGCGGATCGTTCTAGTCCCCCTTGACGGTTTTCCTTCATCGTCACTGCTCGTGACCATTCCTGAAGCGTCGTGAACCTTGGCAAGATGCGGCCGATGATTCTTAGAGACCGTGTCTGTATCACTCCCAGGATGCGATTCCGGTAATCCCTCGGAGCTTTCCACGACGACAAACTCCTTCAAGCTTTGCGAGGATGTCTCTTGAATCTTCTCATCTTCGCAATCCTCATGTTCCTCCTTCGCACCTTCAGTAATCAACTCTTGTTCTTTTACTTTCTCTTTTCTCAAGTCAACGTCAGACCCTTCCGAGTCCTCGGTCGCATTCTGTTCTTGCTTTTCATTCGTTTCTTGAGGTACTATGTTGTGAGTTGCATAGATAGTCAGATGCCCATCCCCAGAACCCACCCAAAGTGTGTCCTTGTAGGATAGTAGAGACATGATCCTAGACCGAGCAGCACTTTCATGGGGCTTTGGCAAGGAGTAAACACCAAGACAATTATGATTAACTGTTATTTCCTCATTACATACATGGAAATATACAATTCACTCAACACTTTAACGGAGTATACCCAAAAAACCAAAAGACATTGTGCTGAATGAACACTGGGAAACAAATGTTTGGTGGTCAACGGTCACACGCGCCACTAGACGCACATGGGCACGCGTAAAATATACTCACCAGCGTACTTTCATTCGAAGATGCTTTTGCTTGATCACAATTTTTAGCCTGAAGAAATACATTTTTATCTTTATCGACACAACAGCCACGGCGCAACAACATAAAGCAAGGTTAAGTAACGGAGGTAAGTGCAACAAATGCGTGTGTCTCTCTGGTGGGCGTAACGCGGTTTAATTCACCAATGGGAGCCTTAGTATAGCGCGTTACACGAGCTACGGACACACACAACGCGCACGCACATTACTTCCACAATTACACGGCATTATTTGACTCCCAAAATGGCGTCATTGGAAAGGGGTCAATACTTCTCCATTAAAGTAATCTATTTGATTTGATAAAAAAATGACTAATTTTAGGTAATGCAATGAATAAAGCTCATGAAATCTTCACCTACCTTTTTAACAACCGGCGTTTGATCCATGGATGTATCATGCAAGAGAACGCACTGTAGCTGCCCGACATCCCATAACATAACGATAGCTGAATCGCGTACGGTGATCCAAATGCCGCGATCGCCGACGTACAACCCCGAGATGTGAATATCGGGATTCTTAGAGATCTCAAAACCGTCGATGATATTCAGAGAACTATGAAAAAGGTACAGAAAAAGATTTAACAATGTTAATATATCAAATTATGATAAAATGGGCCTTTAAAGGCCCTGTAGATGATCTGTTTTTTAGCGATTCTGCGAATAAAACCATTATAAATCAAAAGAAAGACATCAACAAATTCATCCGAAGAAATATTACCTTTGTCAAATGTACCACGTTTAAAAAAACCATGAAAATCCATATGCGTTTTCCTGGTCTTGGCGGGGTGTTTTAAATATTCGTTCCCAGTGGACCAGGTACTATGTGGCTTGCGTCATGCACTCTGTGGCGCACATCATATACTGCGTGTGCGCGCGATCCATAAAAATGCATCGCGTTGGAACACGCACACGCAGTACACAGCCCCCATGCATTTTGGACCGCGTAGATGCGAACCAAAAATAAGTAAATCGTTTGCAAACGATCTAAATAATTTCATCTTTACATATTATTTTCTGGTAAAATTTTTTATCATTTTGAACGGAAACCTTTTATTGGGTATTTGCTATTAATTCAATCTTTACTTTCAGAACTTTTCCTCTGTAAACTCGTCGATTACTTTTTGGGGTCATTGCAAATGATACACTGGGCCTTTAACTCATTAGTCTTTAAAGCGCCAAAAACTGCCCTGCAGCTTTCTCCTCAAAGTGTCCCAAACCGCCTTGTGAAATTCAAGTTTCTTTAAACACACCCTCAATTGATAAGCATATACTCATAGCTTGACTCATCCTCTTCCAAATCTTGTGTTCAGTAAGGGTGGCTACTATTGGATAACTTTGGTTATCCAATACTAGGAACATTATTTGATATAATATAAAATGAAGCTTTTGCGGATACCGTGTGTTTCTTATACTGTGCAGCACAGAGCCCCAATCTAAAGCGCACGCACGCTGGGCGCACCCAAGCACACGCACGCTGGGCGCACCCAAGCACACGCGCGCGTTGTGTATCGAGTGAATAGAATGCGCGTGTGTGCTACGCACGCAAGAGTACAGTAACAAAAAATACTGTACAACAAAAGCACATGCAGTTGTAAACTGAAGATTTCAACACCAAACAGACAAAAATCTTGCGGAAATCTTTCAAAACAAAGCTTCATTTTATATAACAATAATATTGGATGTCTTTGAGGGTGATATGAGAATATACCACACTCGTCATGAAAATACCGAACGAGCCGAAGGCGAGTTCGGTATTTTTATGACTCGTGCCATATATTCTCATATAACCCTCAAAGCCATCCAATATTATATAATTACCAAAATGCTCTGAGGAGTAATAAGACACACTGTATGTTACTAGTAAATGCTAATGGGTTAATTAAGGACACATGACGGTCGGGTTGGCGTACGGGTTCTTTCCTTGCCTTTCACCTCTGGCATCCCGGGTTCGAACCGGGGCGTGTATGTGGCCTTGGGTTTGCAGTCCCTACTTGACCGCGTGGGTTTTCCCCTGGGGATTTCTCTGGGGGTTTTCCTCCCACTTCTAAAACTGCAACTCCTTCTTCGTCATCTCAAGTTGATAATAAAGTATAGTTAAAGCTAAAACCGTATATAGTTGATGGCATAAAGGACCTTAGTTGCTGAAGATGCCATAAAATTAACACCACCACAAAGTAAGGATACTTTCTGAGTGAAATACCAATTAACTGACTTGTTTAGTATGCTGACAGCGTTGCCGCATGCACACCAGATCTGTTCAAACTCAGGTAGATACAACACGCTGCGTACCGTGCTGGCTCCAATGGCGTGATAGAACACCTCACGTGGACTGGCGTGACTTACACCCTAAAAGGAACCAAACGACGCTGCTATGAAACTCAAATTTCAAAACAAACACAAAGTCCACTCAACCGAAGAAAAAGGTCTCTGTCTGATACTTTCTGATGTATTTTATTGATTTTTGTCATTCAAAAACTGATAAATGCACATATCTCACAATAAATGGTTACAGTTGGCCAATAGAGTATTTAAGTGAAAATGTCAGCCTTTGTTTATGGTCTACATTAACACCAGTGAACTGTTTCCCTGCACTTTAGCAATGGACATTTCAGATTACCAGTGAATGTGTGGACTCAATTATCCTGGTAACTGACGTCACACTTTAGTAGTTTATAGACAATGTTTGTGGTATGAAATCATGCATTTTATGAAAGTGTATGCAAGAAAAAAGGTTGCACTTTATGAATATTATCTGAAAACTCTAACATAATATACTTCGTACTTGGACACAAGCTGAGAACATTTTGATGCATCTTAATTCCTTATAACCGATTTCTTTAAGTAAAAATACAAGACCGAGTTTTGACCAACAATAACTTACTTCTATAACAGCTAGTGTTCCATCTGCTAACCCAATGTACACATTCCGTGTGTCTGGATCATATACGATACTGAGTGGAGTGTCTCGGAGTTTCTCACACCAAAGTTCCTCCCTACAAATGAAAAAAATGAAAACAAATTAAAAGAAAAAGCTCTTTGCGACAGTTATATCATTGATTATTAATTGATATTCCAACATACAATACTGCTCATACCCATAGTATTAGCAGATGATACTTTTTATTATCTTATTGGAACCTGACGTCAAATATGTTTCTCAGCTAAACACAATACAATTTGACAATAGACCCTTTGCATCGGCGGCCATGACAGGGGCCAGGTTTTCATATTTAAATGTTGTGACAATAGATCCACTGAGCATCTACTCATGTATGACACACAATGATAATAATATTGCCCCCTAAGATGGCCGCCGTGCAAAGGCTCTATACCAACGAGCTCTAATCAAGCTAGTAATGCTCTAGGATGTACTCACTGTGTGCTCGTGTTGAATGCATACAGGAAGTTAGAGATGGTCCCCAGTAGTGTCATGTCAGCTCCTGCCATGCTCAAACACACGATACGATTGTCCAACTGCACAAGAAAAGTTGAAAATCATCCTACTAAACAGTAAAATGTATCCATCCATGTTTCCCGCTACTAATGAAAAAACGCAAGCTTCATGTTTCATGCTCCGTTTTAGTGAAAACCCCATGTAAATTTGACCTTTAATGAAAAAGTTACAATCGTTACACCACATAAAAGTTACAAAGTTACAAATAAAAGTTACAAAGTTTATTTTTAACTATTTCCCTTTTGAAATATTATGTGAAAAGAGAAAGTCAATTGTTTTCACCCTACAAACGTATTTTGGCCCATATCTCAAAATGAGGATCGCCAAGTTCTGACTGATTTGCTCGTTTGCATCATAATGATCTGACCCATCTTACCCTGATGCCGTAGTTCTGTTTGATACATCTTGTGATGTCGACTCGTCCAACCCAACCTTGCCTCAACTCTCCCCGACAAACCAGTAAGTGACCTGCAGATACAATGAAAACAAGTCCCAAAAAGGCTTGAGCGAATTCTCTTTAGAGTTCTTTACAACAGGGGCACTAGTCAGAACATTTACTGACATCAAAAGGGTTGTGGGTGCGTAGCTAACAAATTTTCTGACCCCTAAAAAGTCAGACAATTTGGGGGTGGGGGACTGAGCGTCCAAGCAGCAAATTTCTGGACGATATAATATCTGAAATGTTTTTTGACTGCCCAACAAGTTAGTTATTGAAATCGCGATTCCATCTTTGGGAGGAAATAAATCTCATTATCTTAATGATTCCAGGAGGTACCCACAAATTATGAATATTAATTTTGTATCGATTTTGTTTTCTTTTCAGAACTACACATCTCCCGGTTCTTTTCATAACCACACATCTCCCAAAAGAGAGATTTTTAATGCATAGTGTACTGTAAATTTACAGCTTTAGAATTATTTTTGTCGAAATATTTTGGGAAAAAACACGTACATTAGGGGCAGTCCAAAGTTAGTCAACATTTTCACGGTTCTACAAAGCGTAATATTTTTCAAGACCCCCTCCCCCGAAATACTACTTATCAACATTATTTTGTCACTACCATGAAATGTCAACATTTTACAGTGCATGTAAAGTCCTACGTGGCCTTCGACCCCCCTCTCCCCCTTCGTTTACGCTTTGTAGAACCGTAAACATTTTAACAACTTTGGACGGCAACTTACCAGCATAGCACTGTACAGCACAATCCATCTTCAGATCATGTTCCAAACTCACATCCCTATTGGTTGGGATATGTGACGTAGACGGCGTTAGCCCTTCTTGTCTCTCAAACTCCTCCCTAGCTTTCTCTTGTTGTTCATAGACAACTCTCAAGATGCTCATGTAATGTTCTTGACGCTGCTCGATCCATGCTGACGTAGGGAAACTCTCATTGGTCTCCTTAACAATCTGTCAAGAGAAAGATCCATTTGCAATGACATAAACATTTTACTTCACGAGTTGGCAAAGAAAAACCTTACTCAAAGTGTTAATAGCAACTGTAACACATTTTTTTGGCACCGTTTACTTAACACAAAACCATTGCGTGGAGATTTTGAAGGTTTTTCTGAATTATTGATACATTTATGCCGCTGAAATTTCTGCAGAACATTCTTTTTTAGGTATATTATGTCATGATTTCAGAAATCTGTAAAAAGTTGTTTCTTGCAAATGATATATTGGGCCTTTAATGGTGGATTATTGCACAGTGAACATGTCTACCCTGCAAGATATTGCTGGCACTGTTACCATTATTATCACTGCCATCAGGGAATCACCAGAACCATTTCACTTCAACTAGGTGGCTACCTGGCCAAGGTGCACAACCCCATCAGCAATTAGATTGTGGCATTCCCCCAGCAGCTCCACAAATATCGCTCAGATTGATGAGGCAATTGAGATTAAGTGTCTTGCCCACAGACACAAATACATTGGTACTAGCCAGGCTCAAACTCACAACCACTTGATTAGAGCAGTTTAAAAGTGATGAAGGATAAGGGTGATCATGCTTTTTCAAACATTTTGACTAGATTCTGAAGAAATCCTGTCTTATAAGTAAGTGGTCTTATAAATAAGGGAGATTTTGCTCACATTGACGATTGCTTGAACATCTTGTGTCAGCCTAGCCATTGACTTTGTGTCCTTGAGTATTGCTAAGATGTCTTTCTTCTTTAGTAAGGATGCCTCGTGGTATTGTAGGAGAGCGATGGAAAACTGGAATAGGACTCGCAGACCGTCAAAGAGAAAGCAGTCCCAGATACGCAGCAGCATCTTAAGGAGAATAGTAGACAAATAATTATAAACATAATGATGGTGATATAAACATGATAATGATGAATTATCAAGCACAAAGCCACCAAACAAGGTGCTCAGGGACCAAGACGCGTCTTAGGAAGGGTCACTCTTCTTATCTTGAAACATTGGTATGGGAATTAGGATGCATTAAACTCAACTTTTGTAAAAAACGATCTCTGGTCTCAGTGGTTAGTTGATAATTTGTACTAACTGGCGAGACATGTTACGTCATTTAATTGCATGACCAGGGGCCAATTTCACAAAGCGCTAAGACGCGTCTTAGGTAGGGTCACTTCTTATCTTGGGGTATTGGTATGGGAATTACGATGTATTGAACTTGTCTTAATGTTGTAAAATCGAGCCCAGAACACTACCCTTACCCCTGGTCATTGGGCTCAATTGTATCCTTCCTTTAAACCGTCTTAACTCCTTGGGGAGCATGCAGCCTCGGCTGCCTCTTAGGCACTCATGATCTAATCAAACACACAACACACAACACATTCACTACCCTTACAGGGACCATGGGTAGAGAGAGGCAACTTGTGGCTACTAATCCGCTACTTACAGAAAACGGAACGACATCAAAGAATATGGCCAGGAACCAGTTGAGCGTGAATGAGCACATTTCAATTCCTACGTCGTCTAGGTGAGCGTGGAGGCGAGGTAGTCTCAATTCCAGGATGTCTTTCAGCACACTCTGGTCGGCCTGTGCACCTATTAGACTGCTGTCAAAATAGTTGGCTGGAAAGTAAGACTCAACCACGGCTACCAAACACCTGTAAGAAACAGTCAATTTCAAGTGTGTTTTGTATGTGTGTAACAAGTGTTTGTATTTCGGTTGGACAGGAATACAAGTTTGCAAGATCATATCATATTACTCGTTATTAGCACTACATTATTATAATGCATCCCTGACTCCATAAGTACTACTTGTAAAAAAAAAACATGTCCTACTTTTAATCTTGAATAACCTTGTAATTTTTCAACGGATTTAAACCAAAATTTCACACCATGTAAACAAGACCTGACAAATTTTATTGAGTGATTTTCATCAGTTTTGTGCAAGAGGGTAAGATTTAAAAGCCATACGAAAAAAAAAGTCAATTTCAGAATTCGTCACTTTTGACTTGGCCTCCTTTAATGAAAATACATCGCTGGAGACGGTGGTGGAATGTGTGTGCCAAGCCAAAAGAAAGGCAGGATTACTCCAAATGTTATTGCAAACCGTCTCAATCATTTTGCGCCATTCATCAAGAGGTGCAAATGGACCTCAGACATAGACAATTTTCTTGACAATGGTGGATGCCAAGTCAAAAGTGGCAAATTATTTTGTTTGGCCTTGAAATCTCACCCTCTTGGACAAAACTGGATAAATTTTGTTAGCACTTGTTTACATGATGTGAAATTTTTGTTTAAATGACCAGGTTATTCAAGATAAAAAGTGGGACATGGTTTTTTTACACGGTTCATACTTCATGCAAAAGTAAAAGCGAACATAATTCTGACATCAGAGCGGAGTTTTTGCGCCGTGAATTCACAGTAAGTTGAACTAGTTTTTATTTGCACAAGTGTTTGTCACAAAATATTTGCCTTCAGATTTACGTTCGCTTTTCAAGTATGAACAGCCGTAACTAATACTAGGCTGATATTCCATTGGTTGATATTCCTATGGGTTGATTACTATAGGTTGATATTCCTATGGGTTGATTACTATAGGTTGATATTCCTATGGGTTGATTACTATAGGTTGATATTCCTATGGGTTGATTACTATAGGTTGATATTCCTATGGGTTGATTACTATAGGTTGATATTCCTATGGGTTGATTACTATAGGTTGATATTCCTATGGGTTGATTACTATAGGTTGATATTCCTATGGGTTGATTACTATAGGTTGATATTCCTATGGGTTGATTACTATAGGTTGATAATGCAGACAGTATCAAATGTTGATAGTTCTAGCAATCGGTAATTTGAAACCCAATTTGGTGATGTATTTACCAGAATGCAGTCTCAGTCTCCAAGAAGAGCAGACACGTTCCAGCGATAAAGTTCATCCCTTGGCAATACCCAACGGTCGGATTGTGAACACAAAAGGCCTCCAGAATCTGTTTCAGCTGCTTCACCTGTTAGGTCAAATATCAGAGGTCAGAGTTCAGTTTTAAAAAATGTCTAAATGATTAACTAAAAGCTTACTTGTTATCAAGATGGTAATGGCAGTAATCATCCTGTGAAATTATTTCGTCTGAAGTGCCGCCATTGACGAGAAAAATGTAACAACTATTTAAATCTCTAAAGATCGCCCGTAGGCGATTTTTTGAGCCATTCATTCATGCACAAAAACCATGCTTGGATTTTTCAGGTTTTCTTAAGTATTACTGCATCTATGTGGCTGAAATTTCTACAAGGCAGTTTTCAAGACATAGGCTTTTAATTACCAGTGGAAATAATGCCGTTTTTAAATGTTTACCAATCATGTACTGTACCTTTAATCACTGGGTCAATATAATGTTTTCAAGTTGAACATTTAGGAAATAAACAAGAGCATCATTACCCCTTCAGCATCTCGATTGTTGAAATGGATGTTATGAGGCATCGTCCGTAGCAGATCCAGCTCAATTTGTCGTCTGTATTTATCAACTGACGATGACGTACTAATGCGATTGCATAACCACTGGAAATAATCTTCACTCTAAAATAAAACAATAGTACATTGTATTACGCACAAACAATAGACCTTTATCACGGTGCGGCCATGTTCCCTTTTTCTTTATTCAAATGAACGTAACCAAAGCGAGGCTTGCATGAAAAATAGTTTGGCACCGTGTTGAAATTGTTCATTGTGTGCATCACAATGACACACGCGTAGCGCGATCAAAAAAAGTGCAGCGCAGACTTTCATTCTTTCAAAACAACAATGGAAGATTAAATGCGCGCTATTGCGCAGACGCACTGATCGTGCCCGACACACACTATTGGGAACAAGACAAAGATGGACGCACCATAATAAAGGTCAATAGCATGATAACCAGTACACAACCTGTTGTGGGTAACTTTGTAAGTAAACTTTTAATAAACGTACCTTTTCAGCCTTAAGTTGTTTGATTCGTTGTTTGACCAGGAATGCCCAGATCTCGCTACGGTAGTCGGTTGGTATTCCCTCATACACTAACTCTCTCAGCTCATCCTAATGAGAAAAACAAACTTATTTAAAAAAAATATTGATAAAGTATCAATACAACAGTAGCATTGTATAAAATACAATTGAGTCTTTCCACGGTAAAGGGGGCATTTTGGCAGCACAGACCATATTTTCCAGAAAATACCTTTGTCTGGTCTCAAAATAAAAGAAATAAATTTCAGCTGTTCTGAAGATATAACTTAGGCCCAAAAAGGGTTACAAATAGTGCGACAACATGCCTTTCTAAAAACCCCGTGTACAAATTTATAATATACGCTCGTAACCGGGACGGCCTAAAATGTAACACAAGTGTCCGTCCCGGTTACGAGCGTATATTATAAATTTGTACACAGGGTTTTTAGAAAGGCATGTTGTCACACTATTTGTAACTTTTTTGGGCCTGAGGTATCTCCTTCAGAAAAAATTAAACTTATTTCTTTTATTTTAAGACCAGACAAAGGTATTTCCTAAAAAATATGGTCTGTGTTGCCAAAATGCCCCCTTTACTGTGGAAAGACCCAATTACATAGTAAACTACCTTTTAATTACATGTACATGTAATCTGAAAACAATGCTTAACACAAATACTGAAAATCTAGAATTTCTTAGTTATTATAATTATAAATATTGTATTGTACCTGTTTACAGTTGATGGCATGGTCGTTGGTATTTGCGTACTCCTCCCATCGCCTATATAGCTCATTCGATCTCTGCAAAACAAATTTATAAATCGTCCAAGAAAAATATTAGCACAGATATTTGTTGCCCATCTCTCAAAAGTTCGGAACAATCATTAAACTCTTTTCAGTTTGTCATAGCTGCATTTTATACTCAATATTGCATTATTTTTTAATGCAACAGTTAAGGACTTGCTGCAAACTAAGGACACAGTTTACTCTCTCCATTCATCCTCATCACCGCATCTAGTCGTTCCTAGGTCTAGAACAGTACGCTATGGTGACAGAGCCTTCGCACATGGGTCTTTCTATAAATTAGGGGTCCAGCTTTGGTTTCCCCCGTTACATTTTACATCTTGTTTTTGTAAATTCAGGACACATTCTTTAAATACTTTCCATCTCAAAGAGTGTGTACATAAAGTACAATTCATACAAAATGGTTTAAAAGCCATTTTAATGATTTTTGTACGAAAAATAACACATATCAGGTGTAACGGGGGACACCAAATGTCACACTTTTGGACCCCTAATTTATAGAAAGACCCACATGTATGGGACCAACTCTTTGGAACAAATTGCCAAACTCTATAATAATCAATAATAATAATCACAAGCATTTGTAAAGCGCCATCTATCTATGTAGACATATTCCGAGGCGGCTGTTGCCATTATTACCGCTGCCATCAGGAAATCACCAGAACCATTTCGCTTCAACTAGGTGGCAACCCGGCCAAGGCGCACAACCCTATCAGCAGTTAGATTGTGGCATTCCCCATAACAGCTTCCCATATATCGCTTGGGTTGACGAGGCAACTGGGATTAAGTGCCTTGCCCAGGGACACAGACACGTTGGTCGAAGTGGGGCTCGAACCCCCAACCTCTGATTGGGAGTCCCGCTTCATACCCACTAGACCACACGCGCTCCGGAACTCCCCGTCTTTGACAATTTTTAAAAGGCCTAAGGGACCTAAAGACATTATTATTTAAGCAAGCATATTCTAACTAGTGGTTTCCCTATTTTTGTGTCCTTCCAGCGCCATCAGTAATTATTTGTATTAGATAGTGCGCTTTATAAAAAACTATGAATTGTAGGATAGGGCAACAAATCGTATGTAAAAAAGGTATATTAGGGCGACGTGCTCAATATTTTTGAGTTTAAAAATCATTTTTTTAGGTCAAAAACCATTTTTTTTAAATCGAGAACCATTTTTATTAGGTCTAGAACCGATTCTCTTAGGTCTGGAACCATCTCTGGAAGCTTCGGGTAAAAAAAAAGGTGTCATTTTGAGTGATTCTTGCCGAAATTTCGGTGGTCTCCGGGGAGAGTCTTCCCGAAATGTCGCCCTATTGTGGCATTCAGAGTTGTTTAAATCTGTATTATTATTATTATTTTAAATAATGAACCAGGGAACACCATTTTCACAAGCATACAAAAATCACTTTTCATCAACCGAACAACAAGACCTTAATTAACATTCAGTCTCCCCCGACACAAGCTAAATAAATTTCTGATTAATTGCGATGCCCGTTGCAAAATGATTCAAACCGGCCATTCAACACCGGCTAGCTCGGTGGTCGAGTTGTTTGCCGAGTCCCACCTGAGCACGCGATGAAGTTTTTCATAGTGTCTTGGGAAAGCCCCGACGTATAATTACGTCGAGTAAGGGCAAACCAAACCTTTATTAATATTCAGTCTCCCCAACGCAACCTAAATCAATTTCTGAAGACATTTCATGGTAAATTGCCTTGCCTGTGGACACAACTCACCCCTGTGGATGCTAAGAGATGATCTTGGAGCACCTGGCATTGATAATGGAACAGCAGTGGCTGGTTGTTGGTAGGGTGCTGGAATCCATAGACATCGGTATGACCGTCGTACATAACCAGCCTGGAAACACACGAGGTACAACTTTTTTTGTAACAAAAATAGACTCTTTGTACCTGCGGCCATGTTGGAAGGTTTTATTTAATTGTGACAATGGATTCATAAAGTGCCTATTCATGCATGATGCACAACGATAATGCGAGTGTCCCTCAAGATGGCGGCCTTGGAAAGCATCTATACTACAGCTTATGGGATCGCACCTTAGTACTCAATCTTCTTGGATTAATGTGAACATGATTAAACTCACCTTGGGTCGGGTAGTTGCGGATCTTGGGTACGAGCTTCGTCGAATAAGTCAAGAAATCTCTTCAGTTTCTGAAAGTCAAATTAGTACATGATTAGTAAACTGTTATTCCCACTAGTAATTAAAAGCCTGTGTTGATAAAACTGCCTTGTAGAAATTTCACCCACATAGATGCAGTATTATTATATAAAATGAAGCTTTTGCGGACACCGTGCGTTTCTGTTACTGTGCAGCACAGAGCCCAGATTCGATGTGCGTGCACGTTGGGTGCACCACAAACACACGCGTACGCGCGCGTCATGGATTGAGGGAATGGATTGCGTGCGTGTGGAACGCGTGCCAGAGTACAGTAACAAAAAATACTGTACAACAGTAACAAAAGCGCATGCATTTGTAAACTTAAAGTTTTCAACACCAAACAGACAGTATTTTCATGACTCGTGCGGTATATTCTCATATTACCCTCAAAGCCATCCAATATTATATAAATACGTTTTTTGTGCATGAATGAATGGTATGCAGACAACTTTCTTAAAAACCCAGCTAATAGTCGACAAAGTTTATGGGGGCACCATGGCCGAGCGGTCTAGTGATTCGAACTCAATGCTTTGGTTAGTTCTGCAGGTCGTGGGTTCGAATCCGGGTCTGCCCGTGTCCGTGGTGCGTGTGCCCTTGGGCAAGGCACTTTGCCATGAATTGCCTCTCTCAGAGAGGAGACGGGTGCCACTGAGTGGAACATTATCACCCATTGCATGAAACGACAATGATGGACAGAGACACTATCTTGTGTTTCAAGAGCCATCAGCATGTCGCCCCAACGGCCTCCAAGCTACGGGACATAGATAGATAGATAGACAGAGCAAAATATCTAAATTTCTAATCATTGCGTAAAATATGGTGACTGTAGCTTCTTGAAAACATAGTTACTGTGGCCATTCAAAAATTGCAACGCGACACTTTCATTGCAAATGACCCCATATGATATTGCAGTTGATGATACCGCGATGCCCATGATATCCCATCGTATCACACAATATGCACTTCTGATACCAAGAGCTGAGAATCCTTCCCTCACCGTGTCTTCCCATGTAAGCTGTAGAGAGATGTCATCCTTCAAATCGAGTGACGTTACTTCAACCACACTGCCTAGTAGCTGGAAGTAGTCTTGTCGACTCTGCTGGACTCGGTTCTCTAAACTGTCAATTAACCTATAAACAGGAACATCAGATACAGAGTTGTACTTTGAGTTTGTCATGAGTCCGTAACAGGCCCGTCACCGGCCCGTCACAGGCCCGTCACAGGCCCGTCACAGGGTCGTCACAGGCCCGTCACAGGGTCGTCAGAGTACTAACATGAACACGTCCCCTTTGTGTATTGCCACGGCAACTGGGTCTACACTAAAACCAGTGATCTGTTTCCCTTTAACAATGGACATTTCAGGTTACCAGTGAATGTTTATACCCAATTACCCTAGCAACTATCATAAAGACAAACCTGAGATGTATGTCTAGTTTGGTCTGTTCCCTTCGCCTCAAGCTAGCCTGACGTCGGACTTCGGTGTTTAAGAATCCATTCTGTTCCTGATAAACCTTGCACGTGTCTTGAAGATCGAGGAATCTCTGCTCAGCTGCGTCCAGGTCTTCTTGGGACAGCAGATCCCTGTCGGCAGACAGTGAATACACTCAAATCTTGATAACAAGAGCACTGTTAATACAGTTTGCTTCATACAGCAGGGAGCATTTCTGGTCCCAATCCTTTGTTCTTTGTTGTTTTAATTGTTGCAGTTACAACAAGGAGTAGCAGCAAGTTGTGAAGGAATCCTAATTATTATTATTTCTTTCTGGTATTCATACCAAGGATTCCTCAAAGTGCCCATTGCACTGTAACTCGCAAGTGTGAGGAAACCCATGAAGAATTAGAAATAGCCAGTTACACCGGGGAATGCCCTTGCTCTTCACAAAAGAATGCTCTGGGATCTTTAAAATGCGTTTCCGTTACCCAACATACTAAACCATTGGCTTTACATCCCTTCCGAAGGATGGAGCAAAGCCTTGCTCAAGGGCACAGGTACCGCAGCCGGGGGGGGGGGGGGGGGGGGGGGGGGGGGGGGGGGGGGGGGGGGGGGGGGGGTTCGATCCCGCAACCCAACGTTTTCACCTATGATTGCGAGTCAATGACCCAAACCACTAAGGGATCATACAGTGGGATATCACTAGGGAAATTATCGTAGAATTATAATAAGTGACACATTGCAACAGTATCGTAAGCGTTAAGATTAACTAAGATTTGTTATGAAATAGCTAAGAATCCCTACGAATCCATACAACTTGTAAAGATTGGGCATGCATGCTCATAGCAAATTGTAGGACATCATACAGTGGGTGACTACAAAATCACACAACGGTCCGCATACGTCTATCGCATCTTAAGAAATTATAATAAATTGTAAGAAAATATCGGAGAGTGAGTAGCTGACATAAAGTCAATCCATCTAAAGACCAACCCAAGACGGCATTACCTTCTTAGATGATGCGCCTGCTCCATAATTCCCAATCTGTCATCAAGATGCATAATGTCTTGTTCCCGTTTCTTCAGCATCTGCTTGTACGTCTGCTCTCGATTCTCAAGACACCTAAAATTCTTCTTAGTTTCCCTAAAGGAAAAAAAAAAAAGGTTTGTAATTAGTCCCTGGGAGAATTCCCTTTCTTTTGCAAATGAATGCCCTGGGATCTTTTAAATGCATTACATAAGGGGTGTTATGGCCGAGCGGTCTAGTGCGTCGAACTTAAGTTCCTGTGCTAGTACTTGAATGTAGGTTCGATTCCGGGCCACGACGGGTTGTGGCACCTGTGCCCTTGAGCAAGGCACTCAACCACACTTGCTCCCATTCCTGTAATTGGCGGTCCCTCCGCTGTTGGATGTGGTAAATAAATAAATAAACAAACTGGACCTGCGCCTTTACATCTAATCCAAAGATTTGATTAATTCTTAAAAATAGAACAAACAAATTCTTACACGACTTCTTTAATTCCATCTTACCTAACCGCCTGCTTCATTTGCTGAAGATGTTCTATGAGTGCCTCTTTGTCCATTTGTTTCCATGATTCCACGTCTTCATCGTCATCGGTTACCGTCGTATCAAGCTTTGTGTCAAGACGATCGTCTTCTGAGGTTAAATGTTTCGATCTGACCAAGGAAACCAAATACAAAACGTTTAAAGACAGATTACTTGATTGGAAAACTTTTTAAAACAGGAACAACAGCATTACATAACTAGAGAATAATGTTGATAAACTGCCTTGTAGAAATTTCAGCCACATAGATGAAGTAATACTTCAGAAAACCTGAAAAATCCCTGCATGGTTTTTGTGTTGAATAAATGAAAACAAAAAACAACTGCAGACAAAAGTACTTTCAGTGGGCAATTTCTCCCACAAAGGTATCATTTTACACAGGAAAAAATCATGTGGCGTTTGTTACCATTGCTATCAACACTTTTAGTCAGGTTTTTCTCGTCAACTCATGAAGTAAAATTGTGGGTAACTGCAAATGATGTATTGGGGCTTTAAAGTTTATGAAATTTTGAAATTGAAGAGTGGATTTTGCTAAAACCAATGAACTCACTGATCGCTTGTATCTGTGGTACCCTGTCCCGCTGGGCTGACTAGGCCGGATGATCCTGCTAACTCCTCGGTGGAACTCTGAGATGCTAAACTGTTGTAACTCCTTAAAGATGTTGGGGAGGTCTCAGAATCTACACAAAGGGATGAAAAGTGGCTTGGTGTCAGCGGATAAAATTCACAAGGAGGGATTTAAATAGTTTACATGTATTGTGTTGATTTCTATAATCTGTAAAAGTAACGCAGGGAATTATCTGTTCACAGTGTCATTTCACGCTGCTGTTAAACAGAAAATGACATATATTGACCCCCTTCGAACAGGTGCAAATACGCCATTTTGGGAGTCAAATAATGCTGAGTCATTGTTGAAGCGATGTGCGTGTGTCTTCACCAATGGGAGCCTTAGTATAGCGAGTTACGCGTGCTATGGACACACAACGCGCACGCACATTGCTTCCACAATGACGCGGCATTATTTAACTCCCAAAATGACGTCATTGGAAAGGGGTTAATAAGGGGTCGTCCAAAGTTTTCATGGAACTACAAAGCGTAGGAAGGGGGCGGGTTGGCAACTTTACATGCACTTTAAAGTGTTGACAAAAAATGTTGATATGTAGTATTTCGGGGGAGGGAGTGTGTCTTGAAAAATACTACGCTCTGTAGAACTGTGAAAATGTTGACAACTTTGGACGACCCCTTATCAATATTATTAAAACAGCTTACCATATACAAAGCTGCTCTTGCCGTTTGAGAACGGCGGGGTCCCCACAAGATTCTTCTTAAAAGCTGCATAGTTGTCATTTGTTTCGAACGACATTGAAAATGACGCCGGGAGGTCACCAAAGTTTTTACTCTTTGAGCGGACTGAATGTTGCCGTTGGACTGCATGTTGTCGTTTGAATGAAGAAGCTGGACTGCTCGCTAGACCTTTACTAGGAGCTGACTGCTATAACGGCCAAGAAGAAATGGCAAACATAAACAATGATTCTGTATGGTTTTCAGTATTGTTAATACTATTCATTCAGAGAAAATGTCTTTGTAGCAAATACTGTATGCCTTCTTTATGTTGCTAAAAGAGAACAAATATTTTGGCAAAAGTAACCATGCATGCAGAATATAACTATGAATAATCTTTTCTATTTTCAACAATCAAACAAACTTCCTTTTCGTTCCCTGAATGACTCACCGTGGTTGGTCTGTAAGTAAGCGTCTTGGACAACCGAACTTGGTTGCGATTACTCTTAACACACGAAAACAGGTCACGCACCTCCTGTGAAGCGGATTCAATAATAGAATAATGTAAACAGAGTGTAAACTTTGCTATTTTACAGTGAGTTTAGATCACATTTGTGACCTGCCACAGCAAATTGAGGAATGTCCCCCAAAATATCAAAACCACGTAATGGCGCCTGAAGTGAAATAATACGTGAAAAAAATTGTCCATAATCGGTTTTTGGTTTTTTGCATATTTGCATTGCATAAGTATTAAAGATTCATCCTAGCATAGTTGTTTTTGTCAAAATGTTCAATAAATCTGTTAAAAATTAGATTTTCCGATTTTCACCTGCACCAGCTGCGTGACAAGTTTTTTTTCAAAGCCGTTTTTCTAAAGAAGTCTTTCTGCGGTGACAGCGCGCTTTGTCATCTTTTTTCCATCATATTTTGGAAAACATATGACAAAGTGCGCTGTCACCGCAGAAAGATTTCTTGAGAAAAACTAAATGCAGTAAGTTACAAAAATAAATTTGGTGTCATTGGAAAGCTGAAGAATTAGTTTTTCGTCTCGTGTATAAATCTCAAAAAGTCAAATTATGGGACACTCCTATTTTGTCGTGGCAGTCACATTTTATGTACCGGTTTTGGCACTAAACACTGATTAGTCTATGTTAATTGTGGTTTGTTTTGCCCTTACCCGACGTATATTAGCACTGTATACTCAGTGCTTTCCCGAGACACTATGAAAAACTTCATAGCGTACTTGGGTGGGATTCGAACCCAGGACCTTCTGCAAACAAGGCAGACGTCTTAACCACTCGACCACCGAGCTAGCCGGTGTTGAATGGCCGGTTCAAATAATTTCGCAACGGGGATCGTAATTAAACAGTAATTAACTGATTAGTTTAGTTTTTCACACGTGTAAAGCTGACACGCATTGCTTTTTACAAAAAGCAGTGTAGAAGAAATTTTGATGTGAACCCTACTCACTAAGAATCACAGCATCACAAAAACACTTCCAGCTATTAAACGTCTGTCAAATTTACACGCCTAACACGTGAAAAAGGTTGAGTGTGAACACAGCCTAAATGACGTGTGAATCCTACCTGTAGATTCTGAAGCCACTGCATCATAGAGCGATGATTCTCAGCGATCAGAATATGCTCCTTGCCCCGACATCTGCAACAAAATGGACAAAGACAAAGGAATTACTCAAAGAGGAAATCGTTCACTAAATGTCTGAACGTGTTGAATGTTCCGAAAGAGAAACCACGATAACTCAGCCCCTGACAAAGCAAGTTAAAATGAACAGCAGATTCTCAGTTTCAATACTGATATTTATGTACGGGTCTTATAAGGACAAAAAGTGAAACATTTTTAAAAAAAATGATTACAGCATGAGCAAGGGCTCTGATATCACATGAGGATAAATAATGACCATCAAACTTGTTTCTATTGTTTTTTGCATATGCTTGACTATGAACACAATGGACAACTATGGCACTATAAAAAATCACTTCACGTAAAAATGAATATTTCAATTATTATGAATATTTAAATTATTTTAAGGAGATCGGACAATCGGGACTAAAATTCATGGTGCTGTTTAGCAGAAAAAAATGCTTAGCAATTTTTTTTCTTAGCAAAAATTAGCGGAGTACCATTCAAAAGTAATACAAGTAATATGAGATTTTGGCTGGTAGCATACTTTTTCTGTGTTGAGCATTTTTTTCTCCTAAACAGTGCCATGAACTTTCCCCCAGATGAAAAGCCAACTGTTTTTTCGCCCCCTCTGGAAAACATCGTCACTATTTTGGCCTGCACTGCAAATTTGATAATGCAATTTATCACATTTATGTCTATGTTATGTACACATATGATGATGCTAAATGACGCAAATAATTATACAGGGACGTAATCTGTTTTACTTTTTCCCGGTATAGTCTTCGTCACACAGGAAAACCCTGAAAAACCACACCCCTGATTTCAACACTAGTAACTAGACATCAAGATTTCACAATACCATAATAAGCCAAACAAAATTCCCAGGTTTACTTCATTATTCAAATGATTTCAGTTGATGCATTCTGCTTTGTAATGATGGAAATAATTTCAAGACATTTCATAATTTTCTTGTATACCTGTCGTGACTTTCTAGTGGTCACATTTTCCAGCTCAAATTACTTAATTTTGCAATAGTAAAGCCACAATTCAGGTGATTTTACTATCATACAATTGCAATCTCACAGCCATTTTTCAGAAAGGCAGTAATTTCAGTAAAACGAATACTTGTCATATAGGGATAATCTTTCATTTGTTCATAAGAAAAATCTTACTAAAAGTTTGTTGCTATATATAGCAAGGATAATGAACACGACCAAGACTGCACATTTTTGTCCAAAATTTAGAATTGAAGGTGGTTTAAAAACTACACCTAAAAATTACCTCCATAATTTTAAACATTTTCTGAAACACCAATGCATACATAGCTGATATTTCTTTAGGCCTATAGACCGTATTTCTAAACGCGTGAGGGCGCTGTCCGTGCCCATCGCATGTTATGTTCTAACACAAACGTGCTACGCGCGCACGCGTTCCAAACGTTTACTTTTAATGGAAATCTGTGCCCGCGCCAGGGGCCCACGCTCCGCGTACGCAACCTTTCCCCCATTTTACCCCAAATCAACTCGGTTCGAGCACCCTCACGCGTTCAGGAATACGGTCCATTTACCAACATTCTTCTGTAATGCTGTTTTAAAATCTGCAAAGAATGAGGGAATGCATGGGCAAAGTAATGCTTTCAAGTTCCATGTACCGTATTTGGCTCTCTGCTAAAATTATTAAAATTATTAAATTCCTTCTGAAATTTTTTTTCCTTCTGAAATTATATTGTGCATCTGTGATTGTAGCTGTGACATATGTGTATTTCTGTGTTTTTTTCCAAGACTGATTCAAATAAATTATGTACCAGCAAAGGAAATAATGTTTAACATATGACCTGTTTATTCTAGATTCCAATCCCAGGGACACTGATCAATGGAAGGCTAGTGTAAAAGTATAACCAAATACAGATGCAGTAATTTAGGTGTCCTTGAAGAACAGTCTCCTGTAGTGTGCATTGCATGAAATGCAGGTATTGTGTGACACAAGTGTAATACAAAAACACAACCTGGGCAGCAAAAAAACAAACAAACAAAACAACCGTTTGTAGTTAGAACAAAATCAAAATGTAATGTAAACACAACAGGTTTGGAGTTTTGTGGACACAATAAAAATGCCAAATCTGCTTCTATTTTTTTAAATTTTTAGACCAAACAGGGTGTCATTCTGGCAAAAACTGTTGTCGCGAGCACATTTGGTTTTTGAGGGGGGAGGGGGAGGGGGAGGGGGAGGGGGAGGGGGAGGGGGGAGGTGGGAGGTGAGAACACAACAGTTAAAAACAATATAACAATAATGCTCTGAGCCAACGCTGCGATAAAACTGATATTAAGCATTTCTCTTTTTGTGATAAAAAACCTACATCTGAAACCTTCTGAGATATTTTATGCCGTCAGTGATTCTATGAACTTGGCCTACAACAGTCACACAAGACAAGCAGAGCACTGAGAACAACCAAGCCTGCACAGTACACAGGAAGCTTCAATATTAACTGCAGCAACACATGACCTTATGTCATCACAGATTTCAAGATTAGTCTAGATCCTTGCTGGTTAATCGTCCAATCAAATGACGAGGTTGACCGATGACCTACTAATATGTGACAAGCGTCTCCGGAATGCTCAAGATAATTTCCTGGTTGGATAAATGCTACTAACATTGAGGAGAGTTCTGGCGATATATAAACGTACATACTGTACAGTGAATACCCTACCCCAAGAATTACTCACTGGGAAACAGAGAGAAAAACAAAACATCAGTAAGTCAAACTGGGTTTTCTCAAAATAATGTTAAATAACAAATCCATTCCTAGAAAGAGGTGTCGAGTTTACACTTCTACTTGATGCAAATTTGAGCTTATTCATATTTTCGAAAGGCTTGTCTTGTTGGCAATTCACTGTTATTGATCCTAAAGTTTCATCAGTTTATTTACTTTTCACCCAGCCAAAATCAACTGCATTGGGCCAGCTAAATCAGTGTTTGCCTTTAATTGTTTTCCCAATTGGCCAACAGGGCCAGTTGGCTTAAGTCTTTACTGGCCCATCGGCATTTCAAGTGGCCTGGTTAAAAAAGTTTTTTATTTTTTTATTTTTATTAACTCACAGACAGTTGTTTGAATTAACCACATGTGAGCGAATAAACAAGGAAAATTTGGTAGATTTGGCACTGTATGATAATACACAATGTGTGAATTACGGCATGGGTCTGTTTTATTTCAACTGGCCAGCCGGACCATTTGGGGAGGCTTTCCAACTGGCCCGAGACAATTTCAACTGTCATTTGGCCAACGGACCAGTGCTAATTCGAACACTACAAATACTCCCAGCTCAAAGAATTTCAATGCAAGCCTA